>CM074493.1:16980075-17580075 GCA_037389245.1 Oryzias sinensis
CTCACCGCTCCCTCTGGGCAGCGCCACCCCTGACAGCGCCTCCAGCACCGAGCTCTTCCCCGAGCT
Source organism: Oryzias sinensis (assembly GCA_037389245.1). Classification (NCBI taxonomy): domain Eukaryota; kingdom Metazoa; phylum Chordata; class Actinopteri; order Beloniformes; family Adrianichthyidae; genus Oryzias; species Oryzias sinensis. The sequence goes on from CM074493.1 coordinate 16,980,142, forward strand.
CTGGTCCCCTATCACGGCGATGGCCGGCAGCGCCAGGTCCTTCTCCACACCCAGAGAGCGGAGAGAGTCGATCAGGTCGATGCAGGGACGAACCTTCTCCTCGTATTGCTGGTTCAGAGAGGTCATGGTGGTGACAGTTCAGTCGCTCAAAAAAAAAATAACACAGAAGAACTCCAGAAAGCGTCGCAGTCAAACCCAGGGGCAGATGGGAATCCAGCGGATAGGTTTCTAATTCTCGAGTTTCGGTCGAGTTAAGTTTCGTTTCAAAAAGTGAGACAACATGATGAAGACCCGACGTTTAGCATGAATTACAGCTGAAAGGAAAAAGGCTGGTCAAGAACGCAGAGAACATCCCAACTGTTGTTCTGGCGCTTTGCATCATCTAATTTGCTTGAGTTAGTCCCTTCTCTGCTTACAAGTACTTGTTCCAGTTTGCATTTTCCCAAGTTCTGTCCCTGATTTTTGATTGGGATGTGTTATGAAATGAGGATAAAGTCAAATTTAGAGAACTTAATTATTGTTATTAATAATAAAATTCAGGGCACTACATAGTGCCATATTATATAGATGTTTAGTAGTTAGGGGTTAGGGTGGGAATTTGGAGACAACCAAAGAAAACGTACATGGATCTAGTCATCTACAAGTGAATGCATCAGAATGGGGCGGAGCAGGGAGCTTGTGATCTGCCCATTTTCTATGTCGCAACTACAAGCTTTTTCAAATGGCATTTCTTTTGCCGGCCCCTGATTCACATCAGTTTAAATGAAGAGATAATCAAAAATGCAATTTTAAGCATAGTTTTCTTATTATATTTCCCCTATCGTGACAAAAACAACATAAGTCCATGTCAAGAACACTAAAAAACACAATTGTCATCAGAGTGGGTCTTTAAAACAATTAAAATTGTTTATGACAAAACAGGGACAGCAGATCAGAATCAGTTATGCATCTTTATTAGCTTAAAGTCCTGCAAAACATCATCCACACGTAAAACATCAGTCCTGGACATAAGACCATAACACATGGAATGTTCAGTTTACTTTAGTACATTAATGCAAGCCGAATGCGCCGAAAGTCAAAAGACAGGATTACAAAGTCGTACTATTGTATACAGACAGTAACTGAGACGTTTCCTCTGATCCCACACTGACCGCACAGAACTCAAAACTGTAATCTTTCACTTACATACAGGTTAACTCACATTTAACTTTTTTATTGACACTCTGGTAATGCTTTTTTTTTGCTGGGTTTTGATAGAGATGGTGAACTTTGGATTTACTGATGTTTAGAGCATTTGAAGAATGCATAAGAACAGCAACTGTAATTCATGGTGACTTTGCTAAAAAAAAACAACCCATAAAGACAATAACTGCATACTAGAGCAGTTGCATATACACATTTCTTTGTAGCACAAACTTTGTAAAGAGTGCTTTGTAGAATGCAGGTATCGCTTTGGGTTTTCCATATCACATTTTTAAAGACAAACAAATCGAAGTAAAAAAACAAAACAAAAAAATTCTCTTTTCAGCACATATCAAATTTAAAAAGTACTATTAAAAATATCTCCAGTTAGATTTAAAAAGTTCTGTAATACCTGATAAGTTACCAGTGAGCTGTCAGAGCTGTGCTTTTATGTAAACTTCTATTTTCTGCACCCGCTTCATCCTCCTCCAACTTGCAGGTGGTTTGGAGTCTATTTTGTAAACTTTTAGACATACAACTTTTTTCCTCACTTGACAGAAAGCTTAGTATTACACAAATGTCATGCACTTTAAGACTTTTACAGAGAACATTTTGCTTCCCACACAGGAGTGCAAACCACTTCGAAAGAGACACACCAAATCGAAACAGTGTATGGCAGTTATCAAGCACGATGACAGTGAAACCATCACTGAGAGTTTCCAACCACTAGAAATACAACAATCAGCAAACGCAACCTTTTAAGGAGAATGAGAAAAATACTACACCAAATCATTTTATTCAATACCCCACAATACTTCTATCTACAATGGCTGTACTTGTATGCTTTTTTGCTCACAGATGACAAACTGTACCATCCTGCTTTACCAAACCTCAAACCACTGATGCCTTGGAGTGAATACATAGAAGTGCCACTTGTGAAAGGACAAAGCTACATTTGATTGGAGTAAGAGGTGGGCCCCCCCACCTGGCTGTATTCGGACGGCTGGTCCAGGCTGCCGTGGTTGTATGGCTGCTGGCTAAATGTGCCGGCCTGTTTCTCAGATGCTCCAGCTGCTAACTTTGATGTACCCTTATGCCAAGTGGTCTCCTTAAAGACAAACCAGATGTTGCCAGCCCAAAGAACAAAGTTGAGGAACCCGAACACCTAAAAAGAAGAACATAACTTTTTAAAATCGTTTAAGACAGAGATCTTGAACTTTCAACACTGAAAAAGCCATACTATAGGACATCGCTGATTGGATGATGACGTTTGTCCTTTATTTTAACTTAAAGTTTTGTAAGGGATCAATCCCTTACAAGAAAATGTTTTTTTTAATCTTTGTTTTTGTTTTTAAATTGTTGTGATCTTTAAAATGTTTTTGTGTTGACTTATTTTTTATGTGATTTGCCTTTCCAGGCCACCATACAATAAGGACGCAAATGTAATAAAAGGCTTCCATAATTTTCTCATTGATAATAATTTTGTCCAGAATCCTGTCGGTTGTTGTGTTTATGTTAAACAAAAAGAAACTGACAGAGTGATGGTAATAATCTGAGTCGATGATCTACCTATTGTTGCAAGAAAAAGTCACATGCTCCAAACTGGGAAAGAAATGTTAGGAAAGAAATAAAAAATATAGACCTTCGAAAACTACTCTTGCTGTGCTGTACTGCTCCTTGTTTCCAGAAAGCATGTTGTCTTAGAAGTAACATCACTGCCTGGTCATCCACAGTTTTGGGTTGGAATAGTTCCAAAGATGTTTGACAACACTGGCATTGTCAATGCAGAAGTTTATGTATGAAAGCATAGATGAGGTGCATTCTTCCAGAGTTTGGTATTGAAACATAGCCCAATGTGTATTTTCAAAACAGTCCTGTAATTGCTCCACTGCTCCCTCCAGTCATGTTTTTATAGTCCCTGTGGTTGATGGAAGCCTTTTTCTAAGGGGGATGTATGCATGAATTAGCAGGATGCTGCTGTAAACCTTGCTCAGAGCTTTTATTCCACTTGTGACACAATTCACATGCTGAGCAAATCTTGAAAGAACTGACTTCAGCTCAGCAAGATTAAAGTCCCCTGCAAAAATGCACATCCCATCAGGGTAAGAGTTCTGCTAGCTGCTACTTGTACTACAGTGGTGGACAAAATTGTTGGTACCCCTCAGTTAAAGAAAGAAGTCCACAATGCTCACTGAAATGACTTGAAACGTTCAAAAGTAACAATAAATTACTTAGGATTAACAGAATTAATTAAAAAAAAACAACTAATAAAATAGGGCTGGACAAAAATGATGGTACCTCCATTAAAGACTGAGAACTAATTGTCCAGGGGGTCATGATGAAGTCAGGTTTGTCCTTTAATTCACATCACAGCTGTTTTCAAACCCTTAATCGGTCAGTCTGCCTATTTAAAGGGAGACAAATAGTGACGTTGCTGTTTGGTGAAAAGGTGTGTACCACACTGAACATGGACAACAGAAAGCAAAGGAGAGAATTGTCCCAGGACATTAGAAACAAAATTATAGACAAACATCATAAAGGTAAAGGCTATAAAACCATCTCTAAGCAGCTTGACGTTCCTGTGACGACAGTGGTACATATTATTCAGAAGTTTAAGACCCACGGGACAGTAGCCAACCTCCCTGGACGTGGCCGGAAGAGGAAAATTGATGACAAATTGGGGAGACGGATACTTGGAACTGTATCCAAAGAGCCCAGAACAACCTCCAAAGACATTGAAGGTGAACTCCTAGATCAAGGTACATCAGTGTCAGATCGCACCATTCGTCATTGTTTGAGCCAGAGTGGACTTCATGGGAGACGACCAAGGAGGACACCACTGTTGAAAGGAAATCATCAAAAAGCCAGACTGGAATTTGCAAAAATGCATGTTGACAAGCCACGAAGCTTCTGGGAAAATGTCCTTTGGACAGATGAGACAAAACTGGAGCTTTTTGGTAAGGCACATCAGCTCTATGTTTGTAGACTCAAAAATGAAGCATACGATGAAAAGAACACTGTCCCTACGGTGAAACATGGAGGAGGCTCAGTTCTGTTTTGGGGCTGCTTTGCTGCATCTGCCACAGGGTGTCTTGAAGTTGTGCAAGATAAAATGAAATCTCTAGATTATCAAGGCATTCTGGATAGAAATGTGCTGCCTAGTGTCAGAAAGCTTGGTCTCAGTCGCAGGTCATGAGTCTTCCAATAGGACAACGATCCAAAACACACAGCCAAAAACACCCAAGAATGGCTAAGAGAAAAGCGTTGGACTATTCTGAAGTGGCCTTCTATGAGCCCAGATCTGAATCCCATTGAACATCTGTGGAAGGAGCTGAAACATGCCATTTGGTGAAGACACCTGTCATACCAGAGACAACTGGAGCAGTTTGCTCATGAAGAGTGGGCCAAAATACCTGTGGACAGGTGCAGAAGGCTCATTGACAAATACAGAAACCGTTTCATTGCATTGATTGCCTCAAAAGGTTGTGCAACAAATTATTAAGTCATGGGTACCATCATTTTTGTCCAGCCATATTTCCTTAGTTTTTTTTTTTAAATAATTCTGTCAAAATCAATCAAAAGTAATGGCTGATTTTGATTATTTAATTTTCAATAAATTTTAATTTATTGTTACTTTTGAACGTTTCAAGTCATTTCAGTGAGCATTGTGGATTTTCTTTCTTTAACTGAGGGGTACCAACAATTTTGTCCACCACTGTATGTATTTTTCCCAGAGCAATGGTGGCATTTTGCATCAGATGCAATGTAAGCAGCGGTTACCATGTCAACAGTAAACCCACATGGCAGACGCATAAGCCTACATTTAACAGTCAAATACTCCAAGTCTGGGGAACAATGTGTGTCCACAATCACTACATTATTGCATCCGCTGTTGTTTACGTAGATGTAAATCAGTCATCCTCTACCAAAGTTGCTGTTCTTGTTGTGACGTTGACTGAACATCCTGCTGACTCAAATGCGGTTTAAGCCACGTTCCTGTTATTATGTCAACAGAACACTCACTGATGCACTTATGAGCTGCGATCTGTATCCTCCGTTCATCTATTTATGTGCGATACACCTGGAGAGAAAAAGGCTGGAAAGCGATGCCTTCAGAGGTTGTCTTTTCAGTTGTTCCAGTAGACCGGCTCTGCAGCCTCGTGTTATTTTCCTGTTTACTTTTCCTCTTTGGCTTGTTATGGAGAAGAACCATCCATGGAGACCCCAGAATCCTGGCTATTTCCACAGGTATAATGTGAGATTGTTGGTATTTTGACGCGATCAATATTATTGTCCCAAAGCAAAATCTTAGGTACAGTCATAGTTCCATTCACCCATGCACACACAAATTCACACACTGACGGTGGCTCTGCTGGCACCAAACTATAACCACCAGGAGCAATGTGGCGTTAAAACACCTCGGCACAGTGGTACACAGGGCGGGTCAGCCTCTCAACATCTGCACCATGGCCGCCCCAAAAGAAATGTGTTTAGTTTTGAAAGTACACTTGCAAAAACACAAACTTGTTTTTTTTATCAATGTACCATAAACTTGACTTGGGACTAAAGATGGAAATTTAAAAGGCTAAAATCTTAATGTATATATTTGCATTTTTACATTTTATATTACTGTATGCTGTCCCTGTCTTAAACAAACAAACAAGCAAATAATCCACTGGGGACCAAGCTCTCTGTAAACGTACCACTGATGTGTTGAGCCCAGACCAGCGAGGTCCATGGAGAGAGCCACACTTGTTTGTTGGGTCCTTGCAGGCAGGGATGAGGAGCTGAACCTCATCTGGGTCAGTGGCCAGTTTCACATCAGACAGAGCTTTGGCCCAAGCAGAGGAGCTGACCAGCCACATGAAGGAGAACACCACTGTCACTATAAAGTCCTGACAGAGAAAACACAGAGGACTTGGAACAAAATCAAGGCAAGGTTTTCTCATTTTATTTCCATCAGGCTGCAAAAGAACGAGTGCTTAGAACTCTTGCTGAAGGCATCAAAGTACAATTAATAACTAAAATGTAAGAAAATGCATTAAACTTACAATGAATGGTCCTCGACTGTTTTCACGGTACTTGTTCAGAAAGAACACGTAGACAGTGGTGGCCACGAGGGAATACAGGAAGGCAAAGACTGCAATGGTTACGAAGAACTCAGCAGATGAGGAGTAGTCTCCAGTGAGGAACACACGCTCCCTCCTCGTGGCCTCACACACGGGGGCTTCAAAAGACACCTGATATAACCTGGCAGAACATGCAGAGAGGTTCAGCGGTCAAACACAAATTAAAAAATTTAAAATAAAATTGTTAAATAAACATAAAGGAAAATGTTCTCAAAAAAGGGGGAATAAGAAAATCTTTTTATTTTGCCCCCCAAATCTAACAATATTTGATGCATACATTTTTACATATTATACATATATTTATTCACATAAACACAAAAGAATGAAAGAAAAATCCATCAAGGTACCAAACAAACATAATGAAGTCATGATTGTCTGTACATTGCCCCGCTAGGCTTTGCATTTACTAATTTATACCTTTCCAAAGTTTTTAGTTTGTATTTTTTTTAAATTGTGTCACATTTTTAGTCATTTAAAAAATTGGCTTCATGTTATTCCACATTATCACCCCACAGACGGAAATAATTTTTAGGTTTTTTGATTTCATTTTTCTTTTTTAGTAAAAATTGTCCTTATAGAGAGATTTGATTTGATCTGTAGAAGTACTTTCTTTCTGTTAGTTTTGTAAATGATCTGCATTGTATTATATGTTATTATATGTGTAAACTTTAGTCATTTTGATTCATAGAATAAGATACTGGTGTGTTCATAAAATCCCACTTTATGAATTATTCATATGGCTCGTTCTTGTAAAATGCAACATGGCTGTAGGATGCTTTTATGTGTGTTTACCCATTGCTCAATACCATATTTGAGGTACGGCAGTACAAGCACACAATATAACATAGTATTATGATTGAGAAAATATTTAACCTAGCTATACACTCCTTTAGATTTTTAACAAAATTTTTAACTTGGGCTTTCCAACTTAATTTCGGGTCAATTACAATAACTAGGAATTTAATCTAATCTACTCTTATCTGTGTGTCTTAATTACCTTTATGTTGATCTTTTTATGATCAAAAACTATCAATTTTGTCTAAATTTATTGATAATTTGCTTTTATCAAGCCATAGTTTTAGTTTTGACAGTTCTGTCTTGACCCCATCTAACAAGTGCTTTATGTTCTCTCCTGCACAGAAAACATCGGTGTCATGATCTCCTGAAAGTCATCACTGTTGTTCTATAACACAGACAACTAACTGTCCTCTGCCACTAGTGCCCCTTTGCCCCCAAATCTCTGTTCCTTTTACCTCTAGATTTCTTGACTGTTAATGTTTCCTGGCATGGTTTTGAGTTTTGGAGGTGGCATTATGTGTGGCTAAACCAAACTAAAGTCAAAATGAACACAGAAAAACCTCCACTCACCTGAAAGGATAAGCAAAGTCAATGCCCATGCTCAAGTTGCTACTGGCCTTCTCCATGCAGTCCACACTCACGCGCAGCTGTCCTGAGTAGCCGCCGCATGTCGCAAAAGCAAAGATGGAAAAGAACTGTGGTGGGACAGAAAAAGGATAAAAGGAAAATTCAAATGACTGCAGTGTTCATGTGCTTCACTGTGCTGTATGTCTCCACACTGTGCAAACTACAGTATTTCTGGAACAAAACTACAAGAAGGACCACCGGGAGAGCGGAACCACTGGCTCTAATGAGGTGAACAGTTGAAGGCCAGAAAGCAGATTATGGGGAAGTACATGTTTGATGGATTTCAAACCATCTGGTAGATTTTATTTCAACAGAAATACAGTAAAAATACTTGCATTTAAATTTTTTTTAATTACCATATCGCAAATCACAACCTCTGTAAATTAGCTCTTTATATTTTCATATAAATATATGCTTACTTTTACTCACATTTGATAACCATAATAGTCTGAGTTTTAATCACATTACAAAATTATTGACAATGTTTTACACACAAATATGAAACTGTATTATTTTGGCCACATGGGGGCAACAAAGCATCATTCAATACCAAGAAGGATTACTAAAGTTTAACGTTGGGTTCTGATGCACTCCAGCCACAAGACTGCTTCATAGCACAACCCAGCTTTTCTTCATCTGAAATAGAAGTGAGTATTCAGTCTGAGTTTTAGAGATGAAATTGTAGATCAAACATGCAGGAGTTAAATTATTACCCAATAAACCCAAAAGGTTTAAAAGGGCAGGGACTATATTGCGCATTTCAGGTACCTTGTCAGCTCAAAAACGTCCTACAAAAGCTAGGCTGACAGTAAACTGAGAGACTCAATAATTCTGTTTTGTGTTTGTTTATTATCTGCAGCCTCTGGGCATCATAAACATCTTAAACCTTGAACACACTGTGTAAACTTTGTTTATGTGTACTATGGTTGGTGTCTGACAAAGCAACATAAGAAATAATTGATTCTGAGGGTTTCCCCTAACTGTAAACCAAAAAACAAACCTTGTTTTTTTTCAAACCGAAAATGGTGACTTTGTAAACCACTCCCCCAAAGAAGTTTAACTTAAGGACATATTTTTTTCTCAGCTCACAAAAAGTTAATACTACTAGATTTTTTATTTTGAAAAAATATATAAAAATGGGATTTGCAATGAAATGCAATTTATTGGTGCATTCATATTTTCATACAGCTTTTGGGACTTTACATACTAGAATTGCTTGAGACAACTTGCTAAATGGGTGTTTGTTGACAAAAAAGAGCATTTGAAGATGCTCAGTTTTCTCCATTCCTTCCAAGGTGTAAAAATATCAAACCCACATAGCCGTTGTATCATTTTATTTTATGTTTGGAGGTACAAGATAGTAAATGGCATATACTTGTATAGCACTTTTTTCTACCATCCTCGAAGGTCCAAAGCGCTTTACAGTGACAGTCCCATTATACACTGATGGTGGCTCCGCACCCATACTCTATCAGAGCCAAGGTGGGAACTGAACCTGCAATCTTCTGATCAGAGGTTGGCCACCCTACCACTGCACAAAGGTTGCCACCACTTTGTTTTCATTCCGTACATGTAGTTTTTTATCCTCAAATGTAGTTTATTGTTTTGTTTTTCAATGTCGTCTTTTTTCTTGTCTGTTTTTTTTGTGCTTACACTGCAGGTGAAACAGAACCTGATATTCTTTTATTCCCCTGGCGATGAACTCTGAGTTTCGTAGAGCACAAAAACATTTGGACAATGATGTTCTCATCAAGTACTGTAATACTAAACACTAACAAGCAACTAAAGCCCATCTTGTGCCCCCACTATGCATGTTTGGCCCAGTTGACCAGATAAGCCTCCCACAGCCTCAAGAGATCTCGCAGTTGTAATCACCATAATCAGAGCTGACGCCGGGTTAGCATGAACTTCCCCTTTCACATATTGCAGGCAGCTGCACATGCAGCTTGCCAGCAGCTGAGCAGGATACTCATCTCAGTCGGAAAACACCTCAGCCTCTGGAGGGCACTTTCTGACCGCTGAGAAGTGGATCATTTGCATTCATCCTGGAAATCTGGACTAGTACCAAGTTGTGGGCCATATATTCCAGACACGAGGGCTTTCTTTTTCTTTCTCCTTTTCATTTCATTCTTGTCTATTTAAAGGCAAAGCTGAGGAACTAGTGGCCTTCCCACCCACACCTTTCTATTCTCTATAGAGTCTATATTATGATGCCCTGTAATTAAACAATTTAACACACTTCCAAGTTTTTATTGATGTCAGGGTTTAATAAGAAATCAAATAATTAACAAAACCCATCTGTCCATCCATTTTCCTAACCTGCAGTATCCCTTTCAGGGTCACGGGGCTGCCGCAGCCTGTCCCAGCTAAGGCAGGGTACGCCCTGGACAGGTCGCTAGTCTTTCACAGGGCCACACAATCACTCCCACACACATGCACACCTATGGACACTTTAGAGAAACCAATTAACCAATGAAGCATGTTTTTGGACTGTGGGATGAAGCCGGAGTGTCTGGAGAAAACCCACACATGCACGGAGAGAATATGCAAACTCCACACAGAAAGGTCCCAGCTGAGATTTGAACCAGGGCCTTCTTGTAGTGAGGCAAGAGCGCTGACCATGCAATTATCATTAATAAATAAATTAGATGTAATTGCTTTAGTTCCATTCCTTGTTTTAGAAGGAAAGACTTTAGTGAAAGTCTCAAAAAAGGTGCAAAGACAGATAAAAATTAGCTAAACACACAAACCTTGCAGAGTGGTTAAACATTACAAACAGATGCAACACGACTTTTACCACGGCCAGGAAGTAAAAAGTACCTCTATAACACAGAAACAGCGATTATAGGGTCAGAATATAAATAAGAGGACAATCAGAAATGCAGTCTTCCAGCAAAGATATGTTCACACTGCCCTCTGCAACATGTGTTCAAGCGACAACTTCCAAAGAAAAGTCTTTGTAGATGCCCGTAAATGTGCGTATTAGGTTTCTGCATGCAAAACTCTTATGTTCACATGTCTTAACGCAAATTTCTTTTGATCATTTTCTGGCTCTATGTACAAAACATGTCTACTAAAAGCACATTGAAAGCTACGGTAAGGTCAAACATTGACCAATCAGGGATTCGGATCTCATAGGGACATATGGATGCTGTCCCTTTTAATTGATGGAAATAATAAATCATTCGCACATGTGCAGTAGTGTTTGAAATACCGGAAGAGGAGATGAGTTCCGCTGTAAACAAGCCGAGCTGGCATATACATAGATATCTGGCAGCTCGGTAATATACGGGATGATCTTCTAATTGTGCTTTTATTATTGTTATGAATAGACAGACAAAACTGGGAACACAAATCAACGTGATTGTTTGAACAGTCTGTAAGGACTGAGCATTTCTGCTTTGAAAAGCTCACACACCGCCCCAAAGCCACTGTGTGAGATGGCGGTCCGAGCTCTGCACACATTTTTACCGGGAGACCCGGTTCTCCTGAGTTCAGTGGCTCGTTCACCTAGAGCTGCGGGACGGATCGCAGTTCGAAGTCTTCCCCACATAGCGCACACGTAACAAAGCATCCTCCCTTCCCCTCAAACACAAAGCTATAAGTCCGGCTGCTCTGCTCAGAGACACGGTCGCTTGGTCCCCTGGTCCACTTGACTAATCAAGTGCAGGAGTGGACTACTTCTTTTCTATTTTCGTTTTTTTTTTGTTAAAGTCACTTCCCTCAATTTATACTAGTCATTATTTTTTCATCCCGGATGAGTCATTAGTTGGGAAATAAAATAAATAAAGTAAAATAACCAATAATAATTATATAATTATTTTTCGTAATTATATAATTAAGAAATTACTTAAAAAGTTGATTTTCTCCCAAAAAGAGAGCTGACCATGCCCCCGAAGAACACCCAGGAATACGAAGACCAAAAATTGATAAATTGATTCAAAAATCTTTCCTAATGTAGCATCATTTTGCACATGTTTTTAACTTAAGTAATTCATCTTTGGCATGTGCTTTATCAATATCTTATGATTTTTAATTCTGTCTGATAAAACCTAGGAACCGGATATTGATAAATCATGTAATAAAATGGTTACAGTATAACGGGGTGGGATTATATAAGTTCACTTCCTTCCACTCCCTTTCAAGCAATATTTAATTGCTTGAAATAAACCATTTCAAATAAAAAAATCAAAAATTCAAATCAAGAAACCCCCCGATGATATCATCGTCCATCCCGATGTTTTACTGTAAACATCGTCAACTGCCAATTTAAGGGACATCGCCCAACCCTAGTTTAAAGACAGAGGGTAACGTAGATGACAGAATCAAGATAAAAACATGAAAGTAAAGGTCATGAACAAGGCAGACACAACTCAGGAGAAAAACACAAGAGCTAAGCTAAGCTTTTTGTTTTCTTTATTGGAGACTTTGTGTAATGTTTTTACAGTCAGAGAAATCTGCTGTCATGTGAGTTCCATGTTTACTATATCTCATCATGTTAGAAAATAGGCTTGGACCTACAAATGGATCCATGTAAACATAAAAGATCAATTGAAAATAGTGTTTAGGTTATTTGGATAATGGGAAATGGCGTATACTTATATAGCGCTTTTCTACCTACAAGGCCCAAAGCGCTTTAGAGCCCAGTCACACACACATTCACACACACTGGTGGCTGCTCTGCTGCCAAGCACATGTGCCTGCCTCCCACTAGAGGCAAGGTGGGGTTCAGTGTCTTGCCCAGGGACACTTTGACTCATGGGTGTGCAAGGAGGGAATTGAACCTGCAACCTTATGATCATGGGTTGACTGCTCTCCTGCTGCACCACGGCCGCCCCAATGTTTTGCTAAACTACAGTATTTCTAATACACAAAAGAGTGAAGGAAACCAAGTCGCAGCAGCTAGATTGTTAGCAGGAACTAGCAGAAGAGATCACATCACTCCTGTGTTAGTTTCGCTCCATTGGCTCCCAGTTGATTCTAGAATCAAGTTCAAGATCCTCCTGTTAACCTTTAAGGCCTTACATGGACTGGCCCCGTCCTATATTAAGGACCTCATACCCTTACCATCCAATGAGAACACTTCGCTCGCAAAATGCAGGACTGCTTGTGGTTCCTAGAATTAGTAAAAGTACGGTTGGAGGTAGAGCGTTTAGCCACCAAGCCCCTGTCTTATGGAATAAACTCCCAGCTCATGTAAGAGAGGCCGACTCAGTTTCTACATTTAAAGTTAGACTGAAAACATTCCTCTTTGGACAGGCTTATTGTCAGACTAGTTAGTATTCAGAGATTATTTAACTTAATGCTAAGTTGTTTAAATTAAACTCAACTATTTCTTTTAAAAGGCTGCTAGAAGTTGAAGCTGGGGTAACTATGGTGCACTGGGGTTCTGTCTTCTTTTCTTTTCTACTTCTACCCTTCCTCTCCTCCATTCTTGATCATAATTTATCATTTAGTTCTCCATGCCTCTGTCTGGTACAGTGCGATTCATGTATTGTCCCTCTTTTCCTCTCCCCTCCTGGGGAGTGGGAGTGCTTCCAGACTCCAGTTGGCTCATCCGTGCTCCAGTTCCTGACCGTCTACCTCGCCTTTGCTCCCGCTCCTACACCTGGCTGTGGTTCCTGTCTCCGGCTCATCTCTAGCTCGTCTCTGCTCTGTACCTGACCGAGTACCTCGTCTCTGCTCCTGCTCCTGGCTGTGGTTCCTGTCTCCAGCTCGACTCGCGCCTTTGACTGTCCCCACAACCACGACTGGATGAAGCTCGTCTGCTGGACTTTAAATATGTAGTTATAGATTTAGATAAGTTAATTCTTCTCTAAGAGTTCTGGTACATCGCCTGTCCGTCCTGGGGGAGGATCCCTCCTTCATGTGGGCACCCCTGAGGTTTCTTCGTTTTTTCCGGAATCCGTTTTTCTTGGGAGTTTTTCCTTACCGCGAAGGGGGGTCTAAGGGCAGGGATGCCAGTATAGCTTAGTCAGTTTGTTAGTCCATTTTTGTATTTTCCTATTGAACTCTTTGTATTCATGATCCTTTTGAGTTCATGTTTTACTTCGAAGCCCATCGAGACGACTGTTGTTGTGATTTTGGGCTATACAAATAAAATTAAATTGAATTGAATTGAATTGAAGTATTTGTTTTAATTTAGACTGTTGATGAGTTTTGTTTAAGCTTCCTCTGTGGTGTGTTTTGCTTTGTTCTGCTCTATTTTGGCAGCAACACGACTAAAATGTCAACTCAAACAAATGGATGCATAATATCTTGTGTTCTCAGATTTACTTTACTCATTTTGCCGTATGAAAAAAAGAGCATATTTGCGATGAAGAAAATATACCGGGCGGACACCATGCTCCCTGTTCCCCTCCATTCTGATGCATCCACTTGCAGACAAATAGATCCATGTACATCTTTGTTTTCTTCATCTGAGCTGGTATCTGGCTCTAAACTATACGCTGGATACCTCCAACATTGCTCACCATTTTTGTAGCACCGGTAATGTTAGGTTTTGGGGATGTGAGGGGCTGTAAGCCAGTGGGAGAGCAAGTAAACAGAGGCGGACTAGCTCCACTGCAAAGATCCCGCCCACAACTCAGAGGTGAATTTCTAATAAACTCTGCAGAAACCATGTCCTAGAAAACGAAAGTTTTTATTTTTTATTTTGCCAGAAAACAGCATAATAATAATTAAAAGACCACTGGGTACACTCATGCAATAGATCAAACAAATGATCCAAGCGGCTCCTTGAATAAAAATAATCAGTTGTGCCAAAACTTCAAGGCAGCAACAAATATAACTTAAGTGGGTTGTAAAACGCAAATGAGAGTTTTTATGCAAAACAGTAGTATACGTTTAAAGAGATCTGCCATTAACGCCTGACAAGTCCAGTTTTACTTTGGAGAAGAACAAAGTGCATGTTGATTTTTTGTCAAACTGCTTTCAGTTACTAAGTTGCACGCAAGATCAAACCAGCTGGAGTTATCCTTGACTAAAGTCAGTTGTTAACACGATTGTACTCGGTTCCTGCAGTTTCAGGCCTCAGCTGGAAACTGAATGCTGGTTACCTGACTCACAAGGTGAACAGCTGACACATTACTAACATTGAAGAATTCTTTATTTTTCTTTAGATGTAAATTAAATCAGTGTGCCAAGCCCAAACAAACCACATAAAAACTGTTTAAATTCCCAAATGCACCTGAATTGTCTGGATCTATATGGAGAGATGGATATTGTTAAGTGCTTATTTGAACAAACCAAATAAAGAAATGTGTCCCAAAGCCTGACACAATAGATACTTCATCCTAATTATCAGAAACAGATAAACATCTCTTTCTCTCTTTATGTCTGTATGCTCTCTCCTGCAGCTGCCTGTGATTTTCAACTCGGGTTTAGCCCCTCTCATTTCAAGCTGGGGCCTTTGAACAGGAGAGCGTGGCATTGTGGAAAGAGGGAGGATGCTAAGCCTCATGCCCCTGTGTGTTTATCTTCCTCTTCCAGCTGGGCTCCTCGGGGAAAAAGAGATAGAGAGGGGAGAGAGAGGGGATGTAAAAAGGGAGGCAAATACAGAGGAGATAAAAAAAAAAGCCAGAGCACAGGAATGAAACCCGTCTGCAGTGTAAACAAAGCTACGAAGAACCTCAGTATGCCTTCATCCCAACTGACCTACATGGCATTAAAACTAACAGTCAACATTGAAAATCACGTTTCTATTTTAAAGTCCCACTTTGATCATCTTTTGCTCTATTTTAAAGGCATTCCCAGTGGTCTTTGAGTATAGTTTTGCTGTAATTATCAAACAAAAAAAAAACTGTGTTGTTTTCTAGGATAGTTTCTGTAGATCTGCAGTAATTCATTAGAAATTCAACTCTGGGTTGTGGGCCGGAATATTGGCACAGAGTAAGCCTTCCCTCAATTTCCATCATTTGTTTACACTCTCTCCCGCTATCTTAAAGCCCCTCATAATCCCAAAGTAACATTACTTGTACAAAGAAACCGGTGAACAATATTGAAGTTATCCAGTCATACAGTTCTGAGCCAAATGCCAGCAGACAAGGAAAACAAAGATGTTCATGGATCTGGTTGTCTGCAACTGGATGCAGCAGAATGGAGCAGGCAGGGAGGTTGTGGCCCAATGACTGTTAAGTTGAAGTTATCACAACTTCTGCTCCTGATTGACAATGATTTAAATGAAGAAATACTCAGAAATACAATGTTAAGCGAAATTTTCTTTATATATTTCCTCCATTAATAGGAAAATGTTAATAACAGTTTTCATTGGAATGGGTCTTCAAAATACATTTGGGACATTTTCTAAAGTGATAAAAAGACAAACCACAATAATATCTGCAGAATCAATTAGGCGGATGCAGATTCTTTCAGGGAATGTCACTCCACATCGGAGTGAGCTGTCAGGAAGAGCAAAGGATGGCTGAGGATTATGAAATTGATCCATCGGCTTGCCTTCAGGCTTGACCACCAGCAATCTAGCCAACATTAATGTGTTTGGCTACCATTTATGTAGACGGATGCATATGCGTGAATGTGTGCTGCAAAAAAGACACAGCACAGAGAAAATCAGCAGAAAACAAGGGAGAAAACTACCAAGAAGCCTGGGTAAAAGAAGGATGTGCGGATGTAGAACAAAAGAAAATCATGTGTCACAGGAAGGTGATGAGAAGCTGAACTGACAGAGGGTGAACCAAGAGAGGAGGTGAAGATCAAGTTGAGCTGAAATTGATAAGCTGCACTTGACATTTTCAAGAACTTTCTCAGATGCCTACCTCATCTGCTTGAGTCAGTAGCCTTTGGTTCAATCTAAAGTGGCAATCTCAGAATGAGAAATCCCTCTCAAAAGACAAAAAATCTAAAATCTGAAACATCCTGTAGCACTCTGTGAAACACAGAGCAATGCTTAGATTCAGAATGAGAAGCATAGATGTGTTTTTTTTTACCAGAATGTGATTGTTACGCTTAAAGTCTAATCACAGTTATCTGAACTCTTTGAGGAAGAGCAGAAATTAGCGAGAGGCTACAACTAGATTATAATAATGTTGAAAAAAATTACGGTGTTATAGGTATTATAGGGGTTTTTCTTTCAGTTACTCTTAACACTTTTGTAATACAATCTGTAACTTGAAACAGAACTAGCCTGCTAGTTCCTAATATGGTTTTATTTAAAAAAAAGCACTGCTATGATTGTTTTTTTTTGGTATCCAAGTATCATGTTTATTCCTATTCTTAATATTTGAAACAATAAAACAAACTGACATATTTTCCTCCTCCCTTCCACCTGTTGTCATCAAAACCCTCATCTGGAGGCTCTGAACAAAAAATAATGTAAAAAGTTATTAAATGTTAACAATCTGAAGAACAGAACAGAGCAGGGACGGCTGTGGCGCTGAGATGGACGGGATAACCTCTAATTGCAGGTTTGGTTTGGTTCCTGCTCTAGCTGCTCATGTGTGTTGATGTGCCCTTGGGCAAGATACTGAATCCCACATTGCTCCCAGTGACCTGGTTAGAGCCGGTGAATGGTAGCCCAGCTATATATGAATGTGTGTGAATGGATGAAGGGAGTCTGACTGTAAAGTGCTGGACAAGGGCTAAATAAGTTCGCCTCATACCATTAAAAACCAGCTCAGTGACCTTTTGGAGTGTCCATTCTGAGACTGGAAGGTTGTAAGTTCAAATCCAAGCCAAGTCATACCAAAGAATAAAAATGGGAGCCAATGCCTCCCTGTTTGACACTCACCATTAAGGGGTTGGATTGTGGATTATACCACCAATTAGTTCCTGAGAGTGACTGTGTCTCCCAGAGGGGATGGGTGAAATATAGAGAACAAATTTCATACACCTAGGTGTGTAAAAACTACTGGCACTTTAACGTTAACAATGTGCACGTGGTTAATAGCAGTGTAATGAGCTTCATCCAGTGTGGCTCCTTAGGAAAGACCCTTCTCATTACTGCCTAACTATGTAGCCACAGGAAATCCCAGATCTAGGTCTCTCTGTGCCGGTCCCCAGCCTGGATTAAATACACGGTTGTGTCAATCTCTGCCAAACCACTTGTGCGAATCGGTGAAAGCTGATTTGCTGTGGCGAATACTAGCAGGATATGCCGAAAGATTATTACCTCTGTTCCATCATATTGCCTCTCTTTGTATGGGATGGTTGAGATCTTTTCAATGCAAAAAAATTTTGCCGAAACATGTACTAGAAATATTGTTTCATTTTAGGGCTGCACGACATGAGGAAAACTCGCGATATGCGATATTGGTGATTAATATTGCGATAACGATTTAATTTGCGGTACATTAACAAAGAGCAAAACAACCAAAAACTTCATTCCCATTTCATTGCAACAGTTTAAAGATTATACTCCAAATGACCCTCGTCGACATAGGAGGGTAACATCTAACACAATAGGGCTCCATCTGATTGGTCAACAACGTGAAGGGGTCCATCCGATTGGTCAAATGCATAAAGTTATTTATTTGATTCGTTAAATGCTTCAAGTTGCAACAAGATTGTTTAAGCACATTTAGGGTAACCATTTTTTGCTGTTTTCGCTGTCTTTTGCGATATTCATATTGTACCGCTTGATATTGCGATGATGATAAATTTGCGGGATATTGCGCAGGCCTATTTCACTCTAATAAAAACATCAGAAGAAATGTTTGCATTAGTATTTACAAAGTTGTTGTGGCATTTATATAGATTGTTGTATTTGATTTTTGTCTTGTATTTATTTTAGAGACTACGGATAGGAGGCACAAAATCAAAGAAAACTGAAAATATTTTTTCATATAATCAAATCCTTTCAAACTTTCTTGCTTTGGCTTTACATTTGATATCACCAATTATATAATATGTGCCTGTTAGCATGGCGGCGCATGTGAATTTGGATTAGAGAAACTCTGTGCACAAGCGTGTTGGAGTATTTCACAGGCTGGATGTGAATGTGCAAAATAAATGTTTGTGAACACTGATTAAAAATATCTCATCGTCTCCATACAGGCAAAAGCCCCTCCCCAAAAACACAAACACAAATAGACAAAAACCGCCTGGCTGCTGTAACTGGCTGGCATGCAAATATGAACAATTTTACGTCAGCTAGTTACATCCAAATACAGTTAAAACAGAGGTAGTTAAAACAGTACTGAAAGCTGTCTCATTTAGGCTTTAGTTAAAGCTTCAGGTTAGCTGAAACAAAATCGGGGGAAAAAAACAAAACCTATTCAACTCAAATGACCAACCTTAAAATGTTCAACTTGAAAACTCACAGAGATGAGGGCCAAGTACTGGTAGCAGAGACGAAACTGTACCAAGATGGTCCAAAAAATGCAGTGTGTCCTCAGAAATCCTATCCAATATTTTGGTTGACCGCATAACATTCTTGTCCCAGACTGCTTCTAAACGGCTTTGGCTTCTTTTGAAATCACGATCCCAGCTGCCAAAGATATACAATCCTTACTTTCTGTTTATTAAGGAACATGCTCACTGATGTTTGATTTTGTCTTTGTGGATCTGGATGATATCCTGATATTCTCTAGGTCTGAGGAAGAACACATTCAGCATGTTCAGCATTCACATCATCAGTCAGAGAAGTGTGAACTCCATACTTCCTCCACATCATTTTTGTGACTTATCATCACCAAATCAAGATGGACCCAGTCAAAGTAGAATCTGTGGTTCATTCATAAGCATTAGAAGAGGTTTGTAGGTTTTGCCAGTTTTTAGAGAATATTTATCTTAGGGTTACACTAACCCTCATCAGAAAGAATTTCTCAATGGTCTACTTTAGCAGATGAGATTTTTTGTGAGCTTAAGGCCAGAATTATATCCGCACTCATTTTGACGATGCCTCACCCAGATCATCAGTTTATTGTTGAGGTTGACGCTCCTGATATCGGAATAGGTGCCATCCTTTTCCAACAGTGGAGTAAGGATTTACTGTTACAGCCATGTACTTTTTTTCTCTCGTCAGTTATGACCTACTGAGAGACACTATGATGTAGGTTATCGTGAGTTACTTGCCATTAGCAACAGAAGAGACATTGGCTAGATGGCTGTTCCCGCCATTTATTGTCTGCACAGACAACACAAACCTGTCTGATCTACAGATTGCCAAACGCTTTAACCCTTTCACGCCTTATGTTGCTAATTTGCAGCATACCATTTAATCCAGAACTCCACTTAATTTCGCATCATCTTAAAAGGAAAAAGCACTGAGGATTTTTTTGTGTTAAAAATAAAGTCAGGCATAAAGGGATTAATCCTCAACAACTTAATGTTGTTTTATAGACAAGGTTCCAATAATTTTAAGGCTGACGCTCTATCCTGACAACATGACAACGCTGAAGAAATGATGAAGCCACAGTATGTCCTCCTTCCAACAGCCCGCCTGGCCATGCTCCACATGTACACTGAAGGGGAGATTGTGTCAGCAGTTCCCAAACATTCTGCATGCTCAGTAGATCCATTTCTTTTGTTCGTCCAACCTGAGTGCTAAGGTCCTCCAACATACTTAATTCTATTTTACCCTTTCTGAAATTTATTTATCTTATTATTATACATGTTCATCTGTTTTTACATGTATGTATTTTATTCCTTTCACATTTTGTTCTAACTCTAACAATGTTTTCCTCTGACGAATCCTCCACATCAGTGAAGCCTCCTCACTGAACAGGGTCATTGCAGTGGGATCTCCCGGCTATTGCTCCTTGTTCGTGTTGTAGAGTCCTCTGTGAACATGAAGTGGGGTGGTCGCTGCTGTGGACAGGACCCCAAAATATTGTTTCCCCTCTTCAGTACCAATCCATATTTTTACTTTGTACCTAATTGTAATATACCAATATACTATTAACATACAATTTTGTGTTTCACTATTTTGTGTACATTTAATATGAAAATTGCTTTAAAATAAAGTTTGATTTGATTTACAGACAGCTAATGCAAAACGCAGCTCAGATTCATCTCGCCCTGCATCTCCATCTTCAACCCCAGCTGTAAGCATGACTGACCACAAGAGCATTTCCATTTATTTTTATAACAGTGCCCTTTCTTCATGCTCTGCATGTTTCTGTGCAGAACTAGTAATATTTTTAGCCAAGTAAACAGCAACAGCAAAAATAATCAGAAACTGAATCCTGAGTGGTTAAAAAAGGATGTCTTAAGGTGGAATAGCATAAGCTAAGGTTTAAGGTTATCGGATGACACTCAGCTCTTTATAAGGTATTTTAGATGGTGTAAGTTAAATATTGTGATCTTTGTCAAACCACAAAACCAATTAAGCTCAATTCACATGTAAATAATTAATTTTTCTGGCATTATTGAATTAAAAATGGATTTAATGTCAACATTAAATCTTAAACTAGTTTTGTTTGGTTAAAAAACAAGTTTTAGAAGACTGAAGATTTTTCTTCAAAAGGTGTGGCTTTTTTTCAAATTAAAATTAAAAAAAATTATGACTGAAGGAAATATTCCCCTTTTTGCTCAGACAGATTTAAGCCCAAGCAAGGAAGCTTCCCTCCTGATAGATGTCTTACAAATACAAGCCGACAGGCTACCCTTATAAAAAAGTGTACCAAAACCGGCCGAGGAAAAATCCTCCAAAAAGTTGATATAGCTGACTAAATCTGCAAAAACAAAAATCTATTAAAGACAATATACAAACATTATACCAATAGACAATACTGCAACTAATGATTTGGCTCAAGCAGTTGGAAGGCTTCTAGAAAATTATGTAAAGACTATATTTGGTACAGCTTTGTAACTTTTAAAAAGCTGTTGGCTTTGGAAGGAAAATTGTTAAATATTTGCTGCCTCAAAACTACAGTATGAGCAAGTGCTCATGTGTGACTGAAAGTCATCATGTTTGCTGTCCCATTTCCTGAATTCTTTGAGGTATTTATTGTGACCGGGTATTGAATTGCACAGCTTAAAATTTGTTAAACTTTGAACAATGAATATTCTGTTAATGTGGGTTTACTTATAAAGCCTCCGTTCAAAAATGAACCATTAGAGAATTCTTTACCTAATTATTTTCCTGTATTGGACTATATTCCTTAAATAATAATCCAACACATTGTCCCAAGTGGACTGTAAAAATAATGAGATATACCCAAAGAGTTAGTGTACATTATGCATTTTGTCTAAAGAATTAATATAATATCATGTGTTAATATGAACATGTCCCATGACATTTCCGTTCTTTCAAGCTCTTCCCTATGCATGAACTGTCCTAACACCTATGCTCATCTGTGAACTGTGTGCATGTGTGACGACTTACACGAACAGACAATGCACATAAAAACGCAGGAAAGGTCAATCTTTTTCCGCTCTAAGACAAAAACCTGCGCACCACCATCTTAAGGGAAACAGAGGTCCAGCTCAAAACTAATGCGGCAGGAAAGGCCACGTCACATCCAGGAACTCACCAGCTACTAACATGCACTTCCTCACCAAGTCTATTTTAGACGTCTGTAATGTATGAGGTAACAACATACAACAATAGACAACAGCTACTCATGTTTAAGTTTCATCTGAACCATATATAGTTAAAAGCATTTTATTATGACATTAAATAAGTCTTCTGAGGTTTTTATTAAGATGTGGTAAATAAAAATCATCCAACACAAACATTATTAGAAGAAAACCTTTTTAAAGAATTCAAAGTGCTGCACATTTCTGGACAAAGATCAGGTTTTAGACAAATGGAATTTTCCTAAGATGGAAGTTTTTCAAAATACAACAAACATAATGAATTAGTTACACTTTATACAGCTGAGTATTTCCATCTGGTACCTCTACAGAAACCTGATGACAGAGAAAACATTAAACAGCACAACATGTCAAGAACAAAGGAAGTAAAAAATCCAAACTGCAGTTCACAATCCTACAAAGTCAACAGAGACCACAAGAACCGGAGAAAGAGTTTTCTGATGAACACCCTACGCTGCAGAGCGACTTCCAGCAAACCCCGGCCTATGGAGTCACTGAGTCTAATGTCATGACCCACACAGCACCCACTGCTTAGTCCAGAAGACAGTGGGGTTTCTAATACAGCATAATAATAAACTTCCAACAGAAATATGCATGGAGCAATAGGCCTTGATATGCTTTTAAACTGTTATGTTGGAAAACCTGAATGATGTTGAAAGCTAGCAAAACTGGTTCTGTATGAATGAAGCTATGGGGCTGGGTTTAAAATATTGAAACACCTATTGATGCAAATTTGTAACAAACCTTTTCAACTCCAAAATTACCTTAGAGAGCTACACAAGAAGCCAAAACAAACGTGACTTTTTAGCTGGAAATAAATTCAGGCATTAAGGAGTTAGATGAAACAATCTCTAGCAAAATATACAACACTGGTTTATCAAATACATTTTTTCAAGCATGGAGAAGTCTTTTCTATTGGTTTTAAATGTAAAAATAGTAGCGATGAAATGTTCCCCTCTGTTTTTGTTTAAATCCCTGGTAATATAAAAGCTTGTTTCCACAACCAATCAAAGGCGGTTTTACAATAGAAATATATCAAATGGAGTTAAAGACTGCTGTCAGTCTGCAGTGATGCGTCGGATGGTTCAGGTCTCGGCGTCGCTCTTTAATTTCTGAATATGGACACTTTGAAGGCCATTAACTCGCTACTACCATAGTCATTTACAGAAGAAATAAATATTCAATCAATTTTTAGTTATTTATTTTTGCTTCTTTTTCCGGTTTAAATCGCTTTCATGATTTTCATGGTAACTGCTGATCCAGGACCGACCTTGACTGAAGCGGCAAAGGAAAGCGGTATAAATGCTGATTGTCAGGATGGGTTAAATAAAGCATCAGTTCAGAGAGAAACTTCCCCTCTTACCGCTTGTTTTTGTCCAGATGATGAAGCTAAGTTTGATTGAGAAGCCAGCACAGAACTTCTCTTTTAAGTGAACTGTCCATTGTTGTTCTCTTTCGGCTTTTCCCATCAGGGGTCGCCACAGCGAACAAGTCACATGGTAAAGTTGGCAATGTTTTACGCCTTCCTTCCTGATGCAACCTTCTCAAGGCAACCAGGCTTGGGACCGGCACAGAGGTAGAGAAGGGAACAGGGAGCAGCCCGGATTTGAACCTTGGTTTCACGGACGGAAGGCGCCGCAAACCAGCACGAGCTAAACCAGCTCCACATCATCACTGTCCATTATCACGTTTTAATCCACACCAGCAGCCAATCAAAATCGAGTATTCATCCGGTGAATACTATTCATCCAGACCATGGTATAAAACACTGTTGTTAGTGTATTTAGGACTATTGCTTAAAGTTACTCAGCAGATAAAGCAAAAAGTAGCCAAAATGTTCCCTACTATTTAAAAAAAGTTATGTTGAACAGCCCATTTTATACAGCTGATAACGAATTATTAGCTATGAACATGACATACACTTATTGGGCAAACTGTCAGCAAACTCATTTCAATTTACTTTCTATTAGGACCTACTCGATCTGATTTTCTTTTCTATAAACAAGCTTTTTTCCCTATAAGACTATTGACATGTACAGTATGAGTAAATAGAGACCACAGGCTGTCCCCCCCACACACACGTTTTTTATGTCAATAGCCCTGTGTCACCCCATCAAAAGAAACTGAGCTATTTCAGTGGTGAAAAACAGATCTTTGGGCCCGCCAAGTCTCTTGCGATATCTGTCAACAGCTGTCCCTTGGTCTCTCTCCAGCTTTCTTTCACTTATTTTCCATTTGGGTGTTTGTGCATCTGTCTGCACTCACACTGAAAGCATTGTAGAACAAGCTGTCAAGGCCTACGCTGTGACAGATTATTAAAGTGATAGGTCTGGGAAGGAGCAACACAAAGCATGACCTCTTAAAAAAAGGCTTTCTAATTGTAACAGAAATAGACAGAATGATGGATAAATGTATACGGTGTGTGTGTGAGATCTATGCATTCAAATTGAGAGAAACCGAAGTATCATTTGTTTGTCCAGACCTGTTCAGTTATTTGGTATTAATCATTTTCCCCAATTCTGAAAAAAAGAATCAGGCATTTAATTTGGGGATTAGGCTTCCAACTCTGACTATAAATATATTGCCAGTAATAAAAAAAAAAGCTGAATATAGTTAGATCCATAATCAAGTGTCAGAAAACGCATGCACACAAGCTGTTTGCTAAGGATCAAAACACCCATAGACAGGACACCCATAGAGAGTTTCAAAGGAGTGCAGGAGATTCAGAACCACAAAATGATATTTGACCTCATGTCAGAGGAGATATTAGTTTAAGAGCCACATCAAAATATTTCTGAGCACCGGCACAGAGGTTTGGATTTTACCAGGAGATATTTAACGTGAGAAAGTATTCCCAAAACGCCCCTAAATGGGTGTCGAAGCAAGAAGGCCATAAGATGAGGTCAAGAGGAAATTGCAATTAAACCTCCGCAGATCAGGAAGGTAGGGGGATGAAACAAGTGATACATCTGACCAATAATGAGCCACAGATGGAGCTTTTTACTGTGAAGAGCAGAGAACGTGAAAGCTGTGTAACTTCTGTTGTTGTGACTTAACTGTTTGAAAAAGCTTGTAGGTGTGACATAGAAGTGTGCCACAAGCAATGGACTATTCTAAACTGTCGCTCAGTGGAAAAGAGGCTATAGTGTATCTTTTGTCAAGGACAATAGGTAAGTTGATTGGTGCAACTTATTGTATGTTTTAGATTTTGTTTTTGTTAGAAGTCAGGGAGACTTATGCTTTCCTTATGTTTTGTTTTAGTGGTGAGATACAGTAAGTAAGGCCTTGTTTTGTTATGTTTTGTTTGTTTGTTCTGCCATTTCTTTGGCCCAACTTTGATCCCGACCTCCCCTCCTCTATTTGTGCTTATCTTTAATAAAAAAAAAAAATGAAACATAAAAATCAATCATGTGTCTTAAATTGTGATCCCTTCAAGCCCTTGACCTACAGTATTTTGGTTGAAACATCATCTAAAGCTGCAAACTTCACAGACTTTTATTACAGTAAAAAAGAAAAACCATAAACACCTCAGACTAAGAAAAAAAGAGAGAAATTAGTGTACAGTGAGGTGCTAAGAATGATATCTTTGAAAAGTATGGTCTTATGTGAGTTTTGTGTAAATCGAGGGCTATTACTGGTAAATTACTCGCATGATGAAGGGTCAGGTTCAAGTCACAAGAACTCTGCTTGCAAAACGGCACTTTTTGATCACTTTGATCATCTACATCATGTGCTCAGGCAACTGTACTTTCCCCCCATCCGCCGCTTCTCAAACTCGCACGCACGAGCATGACGACAAAAACAGTGAAGACTTTGGGCACATCTCAAAGGACAGCTTCTGCATGAGTTGGTCCACAGTGGAGAGGAGGGAACCTTACAGCTATTTGGAGCTGAAGATGCCAGCCGCTGACAGCTTGCCAAACAAGCCAAGAGCAGGCATACACACGAGCACTTTTTTATCTGTGCACGGACTCACCATTACTGCTGGATTCCCTGATACCTTTTTCAAAATCCAGGTTTGACTTTGACCTTTTGAACCTTCTCATTTTAGTTTTTGTAAGGCTGTCAGGCCCAATGAGATATTTGCAGGTATAGTGATGCTAGAGCAAACACACCCTGAAGGACTGATAGACTAAGTATAATAAAACAACACAAACTAGGATCAGACCTTAAGGTCTTTCAACAAAGCCTGGACTGGAGATCAACTTGCAATGTTGTAGACAACACTTTAGTCTAAAACTTAAAACCTTTGTTACATTTCAATAAATAGTAAAAGCCAATAATAGTTTTATCAACACACAAAATAGTTATGTCTCACTGCATGTTTACAATAACCTTATTTTTTGGTCAACTTTTTTTTACTAATTTGAGAAGCAAGACAAGGCAGACAAGTGGAGGGAACATTTTCTTAGAGAACCACGCCAATGAAAATTGTGTTCTATTTGTATTTAACATGTTCTTGTAGAATTTTTCGTATAAAAAGAAAATTAGGTCTTAAATTGCATTTTTTAAGTATTTCTTTATTCAAATCGCTGTGAATCAGGAGCTGTCTGCTATACGCTATTTGAAAAAGCTTGTTGTAGAAGCTACAATAGGCGGGCCACAAGCTTTCCACTCCGCTCCATTACAAACATTCACGTGCAGACAAATAAATCCATAATCTCTTAATTTTCCAAGTCTGCACTGGTATCTGACTCAACCTTTACGACGAAATAGTTTGTTTGGTTGCGGTTGTGAGGGAGCAGGAGACAGCGTTAACAAAGGAATGATGGGAAATGATTACAGGTTTACTCCTCGCTTAGAGTCCTGCCCACAACTCAGAGGTGAATTTCTAATGAACTCCTGCCGCTCTGTAGAAAAATTTGCCAGAATTTTTAATTTTTTTTTCATTTTGGCTAGAAACGGGATAATCATAAATAAAAGACCACTGTGGAAACAACAAATTAAAAGATGAGTGGAGTGAGACGTAAGGTACTGCCAGCAGAAGGTCACTTTAGCAGTGGCAGGAATGTACACAAGTGTAAAAACGTGTGGGCTAAAATGGAGCGATGCTCACATAATCAACCCCTACTGTACACATACACAGAAAGAAAGTACACTAGTGAGCTATATGATAGGGTTTTCTGTTCCACAAACATCCTAATAAATCTGGCACACACACTCAGAACCAAAGCGGAAACCTTTCTTGGAAATCCTCTCGTGTGTTTTCACACTTAACTGCTTTGTCTCAGACAAAAACCCAAGAATTTCAGGTTTTTACCCATGGGATTTTCTTCACATTTTATTTTAAATTGATGGGATTCACTGGGAGAAACACAAACCATCTAAGCAAAAAGCTGAATGCCCTCATGGCTACAGTATTTTCTCTAAACTCACATCAAAGAAATTCAGCTATCTTTTCTGGCTCCAGGCTTTTCTACAATGGATAAAACACACGAGGCTGCAACCCACACCAGACAGAAAGACGAAGTAAAGCTTTGATTCAGTCAAGAGTACCCAATTATTATTATTATTGGATTTTTTAAATGACTTATTTGTAACTTTTTCCAATTTTATTTTTGTAGATTATTCAATTATTTTCTAAATCACAGACTTATCAATTCTTGCATTAAATCTTATGATTTTTATGTGAGTGCCATACCAGAGTGTTAAAAAAACCATCAACATGCACATTTCTACCATACAAATCAATGCAGCAGTTTGATGCCAACCAAATCCGCTTCAGTGTTAAAAAGAAAAACTATATATTTGATCTATATCATTATGTATAGCGAACAAAAACACAAATGAATAAGTTAACACACGCGAGTTTAGTTCCAACTCACCCATTCCAAAACACGGATAAATGCCAGAGGCAGCTTGAGCACCTGAAACGTCCCCACAGATGCGAGCTGCGAGCAGACAAAGAGGAGCATTAAACAAATATCGAGCAGCTGCCAATAATGACACGTTTATCAATTGAGCCTCAAAGCGCATCGTGTAAAAAAAAAATCGTTTAAGACACTCTTTTTCTTCGTTCACCTGGTTAGCGGTGTCCATGACAGCAGGCAGGCACTATTTTTGTTCTGTTTTCCGTGTAAATGGATGTGGACAAGCTCAAACCGCAGGCAGGAGACCCGACTGATGTGTCTGTCGCGAGTAAACACTTTCTCCTCTGGCGCCGACTGCGTCCGGAAAAACACGAGCGTGCTTGGATACGGTAGATTGCCATGGTGACGGGCACGAGCTCACATCTAGAAAAAATGTGGGAAGTCGTTAGCGCCTGCTTTATTTTTTTTTATCACTTTAGAAAGCATTTATTGTGTAGCCTAAACCAGAAGCAAATCTTATTCTGCTTTCCCCCCCCCCATATCGTGGATCCATTAAAATAATGCTTTGTTCATGGCTATCGGATAATGTATAGATTGGTTCGTTTATATGACATTTAATGCAACTGTAAACCCTTTTTTTAAAAACGTAATTATGAAAGCCACGGATAAGCATTCAAAAGGAGAGGATAAAAGCTTCCTGTAATCAGTTCCAGGTTGCTATGGAAACCTCTGGTTCACTTATTTGCTTTGACACAGCTTTTAATGATGACAATAACAACAACACTAGCAGTGTTAATAATCAAAAATATGAAATAATAATATATCTTTTCTTCGTGTCTAATATTGAGTCTTCTTGTCTTTATTTTTGCTAAAGCTGTATTTTGAAGAGGTTTCTTCTGGTGGTGGTCCACTTGTTTCCTTGCATATGTTGCAGAAATTGGTCAGAATCAGTAGACCCACTTCATAAAATCACATTATCTTCCAAGTGGAAACATGACTCACTAAAACTGTACAATCTGCGACAACCAGAAACAGACCGAAGCATCATTCATGCATGGTCGCTTTCACAAGTTCATACCCACACACTTACAGAGACAAACAAACAGGTCACTTTGTGTGATGATCCTTGGCTGTCTAAATGCCATCTGTGTCCAGGTCCACAACGAGCTGCAGCAGTTCTTCATCTAACAAGCTATGGTGAAAGGCAAGAAAGCCTGGGTCTTACCTCAGGCATGTGTTAGGAGGGGTTTTCTGAGTCTGCTTCACTGGCAACATGTCCTATAAAGCCAACTGCAAACTGCCCTGACAGCCTGGCTAATTTTACTACATTTCTCCAGCCCCCTCCTTCTTAAAACCTCACTACCCCCACTCCTGCCTTAAGGGCTCTGTCCTAGGAATGAAGGAATCATTGCATCTGATTGGACCATATTTTCACCACAGGAAATCAAATTGAGTTGGGCATGAGAAATAAGGTCTCTCATGTGCACTTCATCCCCTTGGTTTAGGATCTTTTTGGATAATGCTCTGAGGCTTGCCCACAGACTTTCATGTAGAGTTGCCATTACATCTGACTGCACAGTCAGAAAACAGAGATGCAGTTTGAAATAACTAACACAAAATATTGAGGTTTTCTGTGCCCTTTCATAGCTTTTGGTGTCGTTACAAATCTTTAAATTAACAGTGGAGAAACAAGCACTCAGTGAAAACTTTCTAATTTTAAAATAGGAAAATCTGATTAGTGATAATAATCTTGATACAAAACATTAAGATATGTGCTATGAAATGCAATATATAGCAACTGAAGGAAAACTTTTTTTCAGTTTGTTCTGGCTTTTTTCATAAATACTTTTTTGTTTAATTTTAATCAAAATTAAAGATATGTAAAATTGTGTTGTTTTTCTCTCACAGGAATGTAATCATTTGTTGGCTCCACCCCTTCAGTTACTTTTTTCCCAGCTTATCACAGTACAAAAGAAGTGAACAACAAGTTGTTGAAAATGGAGCTTTAACAACCACAGTGAATGCTTGGGTTAGGTTTGAACTAAAATCCATTTTCATATTCATTCATTTAACAAATGGGTTTAGTGATGATGGATCTAAATTATAACTAATAACTTAAGAACAACTTTATTAATCTCCGTAGGGAAATTCAGTTGTAGTAGCAGCACTGTAAAATATACAGGGAAGAAAAACTCTTATATACATGTACACACATGGCTACCAGTTATTTGTAGAGTCTAATGGCTGATGGCAGGAATGACTTCCTGTACCGTTCCTTAGCACAGCGGGGGTGAATGAGTCTACTGCTAAAGCTGCATCTCAGTTTGTCCACCACTTAGTAGAGAGGATGGGAGGGATTGTCAATGATCGTCCGCAGAGTAGCCAGCAGTCTGTCCCACACCACCTCATCCAGATTGCCAAGATAACAGAACCTGCCTTTTTAATGAGTTTATCCAGTCTGCTGGCATCCTTTGCTTTGATGCCAGCACCCCAGCACACTCAGCAAAGAAGATGGTGCTCGCCATGACAGACTGGTAGAACATGTGGAGCCTCCTGCTGCAAACATTGAAAGACCTGAGAAGTAAAGTCTACTCATGCACTTCTTGTAAACAGCCTCAGCCTCTTATTGAAAATGAAACAATATATTTGTTCTCAAAGTAAATAAATTGCAACTCAATGGGCTATTCTTTTGTTGATCCTAAACTCACTAAAAGCATATGATAGAATTCTAAAACAGAAGGGTCAAAGATGAGGTTGCATTCTGCAACAGCGATCCATACAAAGCTTTTTCCAATGCATCAATAATCCTTAGGTTAAACAATGTTTAATTTATTTTCTTAGTCGTCAACCTTAATTTTATTTATATTTTTCTTAAATTTTCAGCTGGATGATTTAGATGTGTGGTTTCAAAAGTCTGGCATCTTGGCCATTAAAAAACATTTTGCGCTGCTCTATTTTGTTTTATTTATGAAAAAAATATAGGATGATCATTCCACCATGCAGGACTTTAATTAGCATACAAATGTGGGCTACAGAGTCGTAATAAGTGGCTTATTTGACAAAAAGGAAGATACATTTCTTGTCATAGTTCATACTCCTTTATGACTTTTCGTTGTTTTTGATGACTTTTTATTTAAAAACTCTATTCTGCAACCGTGTGTGATGAGGAGCTCCTGCCATGTCTTTGAATTCGCTGATATCCTGCAAATAAACTCAAATTACCTGAGGGGACCCAAATGCAGCCAATCAAATCTCACTTTCTGTTGTTCCACGCTGCTCGCAACAAGTTTATAGGAATGTAACTGGTGCAACAAGCAACAAGCACATAGATTTGAATGAATAACAACGTTCTGTCTTTGGTGTTAGGCTTAACTGTATCAGTTGGAACATCCAGATTTCCTTGCTTGAGGGCGGATCACCTGTCAAGGATGCTGACAGGTGTCGAATCGGATCCTAGGAAACGAATTGCAGTGCAGACCTAGACACAAAATGCACCTGGGTACAGTAGCTAAAGGCCAGGCTTTGTGTGTGTGTGTTTATCTCCGAGTGAGATAGAAAATAGAAAAGAATTGTGGCAGAAAATAGACAGTGAATTAGATGCAGGCTGCAGTTGTCATAAACTGGAATTTATCATCATTTGACATATTAAAAACACGTTGATAATTTCCTCAGTTGAAAGCCTCTATGCAATAACAATGTCTTTGAATTTTAAGGAAAACTACATTCATCTAAAGGGATGCATTTAATCAGCTACAAAAAATAAGACAGCGAGACCCACATCAGCGAGATTATGGCACAGCAATAGTAACAGTCATTTGTTCTCCTGCTCTTCTTAAGCCTCTTTTATATTGTGACACACTGAGGAACTCTAGCATAAAGTCTAGGTCAGCCTCTTATCCATCTCATCCAGCACCAACGAGCCTCTGCTCCACAGCAATTATAGCTCAACAGGAACCACTGCCAGATCCTGTGCACATCATCAGCGCTGCAGGAGTCTCAACTGCAATAACCAAGTCCCAAGAGGTTCCTGTGTTGGATAATTGTCTGAATTAAAAAGGGACTAAAAACAATGCTAATATTTGAAAAGGGGGATATTCATTTGAAGACATAAAAGCCATAAGGGATGTTAAAAAAAAAGTCATCAACAGCCTTTGCATGGGGCAAAAGGTATTTGGCGTTCACCTGTTCGGCAAGTTGTTCCAGTAAAAAGATGTGAGGTCTGTAATGTTCATCATAGATACACTTCAACTGTGAAAGACAGAATGTATAAAAAAAAATCATGAAATGACATTATATTATTTAAAAATGCATAATGTTGCAGAATCTACGTACTAACAAGCAAGATTTCTGTCCTTCACAGATATGTTCCTTCTTTAAGAAGACGTTTTATCCTCCACTCTTTACCTGTGTTAATGGCACCTGTTTGAACTCATAATATACAACAGACACCTGTCCACTACCTTTAACAGTCAGACTGTAATGAGTTAGACAAATCTGTGTAAATTCTTTATTACTAAAGAAGACTAAAATGCTTGAAATAAATCAATAAATCAAATCAAATCAATCTGTCCACCATGGCTAAGACCAAAGAGCTGTCCAAGGACTCCAGGGACAAGGTAGTACCCCTGCACAAGACTGGGATGAACCCATCGACAATAAGCAAGATGATGAGAATTGATCAGCTGTTGGAGCAGGGATATGACAATAGAAGAAAATCTGATATCACTGACTACCTGAGGGCTCCATGCAAGTTCTCACCTCATGGGGTTCAAATGATGTTGAGGAAAGTGAAGAAACAGTCCAGAACTTCATGGGGGAACTGGACAAAGAGCTGGGACCACAGTTACAAAGGTGACTAGTAAAACCCTAAGTTGTCATGGATTCAAATTCTGCAGTGCTCCAAAGGTCACCCTACGTAAGCCAACACATGTCTAGGTGTGTCCAAACCTTGTCAGAACATCTGGATGATCCAGAGGAGGATTGGTAGAATGTCATGTGGTCGGATGAGACCAAGATTTAGTTTAATAGCCACTTGCCGTGTTTGGAAATACAAGGATGCTGAGTTGCATCTAAAGAACACTGTGAAGCATGGGGGTGGAAACATCATGGTTTGGGCGTACTTGTCTCCAAACAGGACAGGATGTCTAAACTGTATTAAGGAAAGGATTAATGGAGCCATGTATGGTTAGATTCTGTACAAAAACCTCTTTCGATCAGTGATAGCACAGAGTATGAAACACGGCTGGATCTTCCAGCATGACAATGATCCCAAACACATCACCTGGGCAAAGAAGAAGTGGCTACGTAATACATTTTTCAAGGTTCTTGAGTGTTCTAGTCAGTCTCCAGATTTCAACCCCATAGAAAACCTGTGTAGGGAGTCAAATGTTTGTGTTGCCCAGCCCTAAAACATTGCAGCTCTTAAGAAAATCTGCATGGAAGAATGTGCCAAAATAGCAGCTGATTTGTGTGCAAACCTGTTGAAGACCTTCAAGAAACATTTAACCTCTGTTCATTGACAGTCAGGTTTTATTGTAAAATATTGAGGAGAATTTTAGTTTTTGTGCAAATACTTATTTTTGCACCATGATACTAATTAATTCTTTAGAAGTTAGACTATGTAATTTCCTGGATTCTTTTTCTATATTTAGTGTCTTACAGTTAAAGAGTACCTATGATGAACATTATAGGCTTCTCTGCCAAATACTCTTTTGCCTCAGTGAATAGTTACAGTACATTGCCCAACTTTCAAATTGGCTGCTTGATTTCTGTAGTCATAATGTCACAGTCAACCAGGTTTGGGTGGATTCACACATTTCATAGTCACATCCTAATTAAACCTATCCTCACATGCCTTCACCAACACAAAGCAGTGAGACATGATTAGATATTGGAACAAAAGCCAGGCTTTTGGAAACGTTTCTGCGTAAAATGGCATTAGGCAGGGTTTCATTTTGCACCAGACGCTGCACATAATCAGGATTAACTTCAGCGTGATGGAGGAGGAGAGGGAGCAGCACAGAAAAAGGCAGAGAGGGTCGTGGGGGTAGATGATTCCCAATCAAATATGCCCTTTTTTTACTGTGGAATAAGATTCACACTTTCTATACATCATGACATGCTTCTATTTCATCTATTATGTGGATCATTGTAAATGTGACCAGATCATTTATAATTTTATTCTAGAATATACTCCCCAATAAGGGAAGGGACCGCAGGATCAAAAGTAGCAGCGCCTCTAAAAATGATAAATCAGTTAATTTCCTTTTTGATAATTATTTTTTCTGTCTCTGTTAGAGCTTTGCTAATGAAATAGAGAAAATAATTATTTTTTTGCTTCCTTCATTAAAATGACCTTTTTATCTTTGATTTGTGTTTAAAACTCTATAGAGAAAAGATGCTTTTTACCCAGCTCAAGCAAATGATTCATTCTGGATAAACTCTTTTCTGTAAACTATTAGCTTCATTATTTGCTACAAGAAACATGTAAAATTCACCCTCAATGGAATAGTGTAACCCTTGTGCTATCCAAGGCACTTTAACATTGGGAGTTGGGTCATCTAGACCCACTAGACAGTGCGCTGAACCTTTTTTCTTACATGATTTGTGATCTTCACTTGTGTCCATGGATTACATAAATTTCTCTTCACCATTATCCACCTTTGTCATAGTAGGAATAACACATCAATGTAAAGGGGGGGGGGGGGTCATCTGGACCCCATAAGATAGCACAAGGAAACTTTAATGATGATTTTAATTGTTTTTATTTCTTGAGTTTTTCTTGTATTAGTATGGTTTATGGTTATTAAAAACAAATAAACTCCCTTATAATATTTGCGCGAAGAAAATGCAATGCAGTTACATTAAAGCCCACGCCAATAAAAACTGAGGGTTTTGTATTTTTAACATTCTTGTGGCATATTCGCATGATGGAGGACATATATGAAGAAATTTGTCTTGAATCAGGAGCAGACAAAACAAAAGGTGTTTAAAGACATTTGTAGCAGTGATGTAGGCCCCTACAATCAGCAGGCCACAAGCTCCCTGCTCTGGTGTATTCCGATGCATCCACTTGCAGACAAGCAGATTCATGTTCCTCTTTATTATTCTCGTCCGAGCTGGTATCTGGCTCAAAACTGTACGTTTGAACAGCTTCAATATTGCTCGCCATTTTTGTTGCATTGCTAATTTTAGGTTGGAGTTGTGAGGGGCTGTAAGCTAGACAATCCTGCACACAACTCAGATGTGAATTTTTAACAAACTCTGCAGAAACTATGTCCTAGAAAACAGCACAGGTTTTTTGAGTTGTGCAAAAGCAGCACTATCGTAATTAAATGACCATTAGGAATAATTTTAAAATACATCAAGAGATGATTGGAGTGGGGCTGTAAGACTTAAACAATTAATAATCCAGAGATCAAAACAATTATGTTACAGTTCTATGAAGTATGAAGACACATACTTGCAAACTAAGTTGTGCCTCATTGGAGAAAAGGATGAACAGAAGGGTTTTTCTCACACTTTCAATCTATGCTGTTTGTGTAAAGTGAGAATTTGCACAAGATGGCTTTGCATAACATTGCATGTGCTGAAGTCCTTTTAGCTTTGCATAATGTCCTCAAAAATTATCAATGAAATTCTCACTATACATTTAAAAACAAATGTGTTAGAGCACAGAGAGGTTTGCCAGTTACAGGTTCACTTTCCACAAAAGTCTTTATATCATCATAGTTGAGAGAACTGATTTAAGAGCTAATGAAGGACAAGAAATACAGTGATGACAGCCCTATAATGTGTTGCTAGGCAACTAATCTTGCAGGCATGGGATGACTAGGCCTTTATGTTATGACAATTATGGCCAATCATTGGACGACAATCTTTGAGCAAACGCTGTCCACTGAGCGCAGTGTTTACATGTTCCACATCCTGCATTGGGATTGCACAATGTTTACTGGTGCATAGTGCACACTGAATGTGAAGTAAAAGTGATTCTCACTTCTGACAGCTACATTTTCCAAAAGCACACATAATATCGACTCACTCTTATAAGCAATGTTCGTATCTTGAGGCACATGGCTGACTGACAGGCCTTGTGTTACACTCTACTGCGTTCTTCACAAGCGACTGATGGGAAAAATGTTTCGGATTGGCTTTCAAAACAAGCTTGACTGATGCGGTGAGATACAGTGTAGGTTTTGGATGCTTTCTGCTGAGCTTTAGATATCCATCAATCAATTTTCTACACTCACTTTAGTTTGTTTACGACCGCAGTAAGGCTTGAGTCCATCTCCAATGTCATCTGACAAGGAGCAATGAGCACTACAGACAGCTTGGATTATTCATCACAGAGTAAAAAAGAAAAACAATCAGTCCATTCACAATAATTTTTTTATTTTCAGATGCCTTAAAATAACTAGTTTTAAGGATGGATTGACGCTTCCAGACTGTGGAAAGAAGCTGGACGTTATCTGTAATCTAGCTCCCTCTGTAGGATGTTTGACCGCATAGCATTAACTAAATCAACCAATTACATTCGAAGCAGAAAAAGTAAAGCTGACACTGAAAAAAAAATTTATTAGAAAGTTGTTTTTAATCTCAAAATAAATAGGAGATTTCTTCATTTTTTGAATAATACACTTTTCTAACATTTAAAATAAATGACAAAGGATATAAAACTTTTTGAACACATATGTGAGAGAGTAAGCCCAATAAAAATATGCTCAACAAGCAGCTGAAGAAACATTCTTCCCTGAGGATCACACCTCAGCAGGTGACTGTCTTCAGATAAAATCTGTCAAACAGTTGATATGGAAAAAAACTGGCTGCAACTTTAACCGAAAGAAAAATTAGTAACTGTACTTGTGAAATCAGTAAGCATTTTTTTTTTTACAATTAAATGACTTTTTTTTTATCTCAACTAAAGCAACCATTCTAAAATGTGGTATTAAAAAGATTATCTGTAAATCGTTTTTTTTTAAAGCAATAATTCCATTAATTTATTAATTCTATGAACTTTGCATATTACTGCTCCATTTCATTATCATTCTGTAGGGTTTTCATAGCCAGACCCCACAGAGTTACACTAGAGATAAGCTGTCCTTCACCTGATCTATACTGCCTGCTGGAGTTGGAGCTAGTGTCTGCAGGAGGCAGGTACGGTTTCCCCGGTGCGTCTTTGTCTAAAGACATACTACCATTTTCCACATAGGGAACATACAGAGCCTCTTGAGGCCCGTGATGTTTGACAAGTTTTATGCGGTCTGTGCCAGGAAGAGCTGAACTTCTCTCCTGGGGGTTAGATGACAGAAGGTTATGGGGAACCAGCGAGCGAAGCTCAGGAAGAGGGTTGGATGCTGGGCTGAGGTGCGCGCTGGAGCGTGGAGTTTGTATGTGTGGAGCAGCCAATGGGGGTGAGGCAGAAGGTGATGAGGGTTTCTCTAACGCCTGATTTGGCATCATGATAGAGAAGTGCGGCTCCTGTGTGACCACTGCTGCTCTATTGTGGCGGTCGGGTTTGGAAACTGAAGTGGCTCCGTCCGTATTTTGTGGTCGCTCAGGACTCACTGTTCCCAAGTTATCGACAGAGGGTCCCTTGCAGTGCATATTTCTGTGTCGCCTCAACATGGCTGATCGGGTGAAGCTCTTTCCACAAGTGCTGCAGATGTAGGGCTTCTCTCCAGTGTGTGATCGTATGTGCCGCTGCAGATCTCCTGAGCCAACAAAGCATTTGCCTGGACAAAACAGCTGAATGAGCGACTAAATCAACTACAACTGAGAAAAATTAGACTTATTTTGGAATACAATACAAGACCAACAATACTATTTTAAATTATATACACACACACACATATATACTGACCATTTCCAAAAAGTTAGAATATCATGGAAAAGTGTGTTCATTTTCATGACTTCGTTCAAAATTTTTAACTCAATGTGATGGTTTTGGAAGCTTTTCCTCCACCTCATTCTACTCTTTCTTGATGTCTGCAGGTTCTTGAATCCTGTCCTTTTGATAATCCACTGAAGCCCACGGTCATCTCTTTGCTGCTGCATCTTCTCCTGCTACATTTTGTCCTTCCTTTAGACTTTCTGTTGATCTGCGTACAGCGCTCTGTGAACAACCAGCCTCCTTAGCTAGGAGCTTTAGTGGCTAACCCGTAACTATGGAGGGGATCAATGATGGGCTTCTGGGGAGTGGTCAGGTCTGAAGTCTTCTCCATATTGAACCAAATTAGGACGACTGAACCAAACTGAACCCATTTTAATACATTTGGAGAACCTGTGCAGGTGATTTGAGGTTTGTACGTGAATAGTTGCTGAAATTCAGTTTAAACTTTCCTGCTCTGCATAAATTTGGGCAGATTTCTCTAAAATATTCTGTTTTTTTTGCTTTTATGAGCTGGAACCCAAATCTATGTAAAAATTAACTAAATAAATACTTGTAATCAATAAATGAATCTATACTCAATGAAAGTTTAATGGTTTTTTCATGAAATTATGTTATTCTCATAGTATATTCTAATGGTATTATCATTCATTCATTCATCTTCTTCCGTTTGTTCCCTTTCGGGGTCACTGGGCTGCTGGAGCCTATACTGGCCACTAATGGGCGAAGGCAGGGGACACCCTGGACAGGTCGCCAGTCTGTCGCAGGGTAGAGTGTCCACAATCACACACCCACGCACACTCACACCTAGGGACAATTTAGATAAAATTTTTTGGACGGTGCAAAACCCATGCATGCACGGGGAGAACATGCAAACTCAACACAGAAAGGTCCCCCGTTCAGGTTCAGGTCCCCCAGCAGGGATTTGAACCTGGGGGCAAGAGGGCTAACCGCTGCTCCACCGTGCAGCCTATGATATTCTCATTTGTTGGAAAGTCTATGTGCATATGTGTGCATTTAAAAAGTCAAAATAGTTGGTTAACTGGTAAAAATGTTTGGTGATAAAAGCTAAACTGGGGCCAGACTTTGAACTTGAGCATATCTGGTTGGCAGAGCCAGTGTCAAACTGTTTTTTTTTTTTTTTTTTTACTCTCCAACTTCAGAAGTATCCCAAATGATCAATAAAAGTTTCTGCCATTGACAAACTAACTGTGAAAGAATTATAGAAATATAGACTTTTTTTTTAAAAAGAAAGTATAATTGGCAATCAAATATTGATTTGACATGCAATCAATGCTGGTGTCCAATGATCTCAAAAGGCTAGGGATCTAAAGTTAGCCCAGAAATGCAACAAAACTAACTGTGCATCATTGTCTGTTTTCAAAACTGATTAGAATACAGAATCATCAAACTATCTTACCACAGGTGACACAGCAGTGTGGTTTTTCCCCGGTATGACGGACCCTGTGCTTCAGAAGCTTTCTCTGGGTGTTGAAGGACTTGCCACACTGGTCACAGGTGTAAATCTTGTCCATTGTATGAGTCCTCTTGTGTTCCTTCAGATTGCCCAAATTGTTAAATCCTGAACAGAAAATGTAAAATTAAAAAACGGTACAGCTTTTGTTTAAATAGAGCTCAGATTAAGTTGATTGATAATCCATCGGAACAAGTTTTAAGTGAAGCCTTTGACTGATAGAGATCACATACCTCGACCACATATGTCACACAGATGTGGCTTCTCTCCTGTGTGAACTACTTTGTGACGATTAACATCCCCCGCTGCAGTAAAGCTAAAAAAAAAAATACATTTGATTTTGTGCGAAAATCATAAAATGGCTAAAACAAAAGTTATTTTATCTCCTTTTTCATAGAATTTTCTTTTAAACAATTTAGGATTCCTTTAGTTAGTTAGATTAAACCATCAAAAGCAAATTTGTCTTCAAAATGAAAACAATTATATATATAAAAAAAGCTTTTCAGTTGAAAAAAGGCAGTGTGAATTATAAAAGATTAGAAGAGCATTATAAAAGAAGTTTACTACCTTTTACCACATAATTCACAAATGTATGGCTTCTCTCCAGAGTGGCGCCTCAAATGAGTCTGTAAATTCCCTGCCTGCAACAGAAATGTAAATAATAATAATAACAATAAAAAACAGGCCGAGATTTGAAAAATAAAACACAATTACCTGTGAGAAGTTTTTCCCACAAATGCTGCACTGGAAAGGCTTTTCACCTGCAATAGATTAAGAAAAAAATAACTATATACCAAAAAATTGACTATTTATTTTAAGAGACTTCATGTAATAACAGGTTATTGGTGTCCAAATTCAGCAGAAACAGGTTATACCAGTATGTGAGCGCTTGTGCAGCTCCAGGTTACTTGGATGTTTGAAGATCTTCCCACAGACCCCACAGCAATACTGCTTGTGTCCTGGCTGCTGTGGAGGCTCTGGCAGAGACTTCAGATTTGGCTCATCTTGGCTTCCAGGCAGATTGGAGAGCTGGACCTCTGCTGACTCTGAAACCTCCTCTCTCCTTGCGCTGCTGATTTCAACGGGAGCTTCTGAGGTTTCTGTCTGCACCACTGATTCACCTTGATGGTGTTCTATGGGGCTGCTGATAACAGGTTCATTGACTGACTTGTTGCACATTTCCTCAAGAGCCTTTTGAGAGCGGAGGTAATTATATTTCTTCAGATACACCGCTTTCTTTGGGCGAACTGGCTTATTGCTCAGAGAATCAGCTAAATCTGTGTTAGGAGTGTTTAAATTGTCTGAGGGCATTAAAGAACGGACATCCTTTCCTGCCGATGCAGATGGTGGCTGAGAACTTAGTGGGTTTCCTGAAGTCACAGAGGTATCACTAGCTCTGGGGGTAATTCTGAGCTGACACGCCTGTTCCTCTGCCGTCATCAAAGGGCCTGGGACTTGATTTGAAGCAGCATTGTTAGTCTGAATTGCACTTAGCTTGAAGTACTGCTTACTGTAGAAATTACGGAGCTTGTATCCATGGTGCAGAGGCTTTTCTGCAGGCTGGGAGCTGCTAGACATGTCACAGTTAGAGCTGCTGTTGGGTAAAGAAACCGGCATTCTTCTGGTGTGTTCCGTATCACTGTAAAAGTTAGGCCGTGGAGGTTCTGTGGGACAGTGCAGGTTAACATCGTGAGTCAGGCTGCTTCCCAGAAGGCAATCGTGCTCTGAGCCTAGCATTCCTGGGAGCGTGAATGAATGCATTTCCACGGGTGGGGGGAGAGGTTTGAGGAAAGCATTGCACAAATTCTGAACGTTTGGAACTTGCAAGTTCTGTGCAATGTCTAGAAGCGCCTGTACATTCTCTTGGTTAATGTCCAGGTGGGATGTATACATGTAGTCCAATATTTGGCCAATGCCACTGACATCCTGAATAACCAAGTTAAACACGTCATTCTTCTGACTGGGAGAATTTTGGAACAAAGACCTGAAAAAAAAGAGATAAAAAATGGTCATATATCTCTTAGTAGGGTTCACAGCAACACCTCATGTGGATATTCTGTTGCCAAATAAATGCATTAAAGTACCTAAAGTAGGAACTAAAAGCAGCTAGAACGTTTTT
Source organism: Oryzias sinensis (assembly GCA_037389245.1). Taxonomy (NCBI): domain Eukaryota; kingdom Metazoa; phylum Chordata; class Actinopteri; order Beloniformes; family Adrianichthyidae; genus Oryzias; species Oryzias sinensis. The sequence continues at coordinate 17,021,663 of CM074493.1, forward strand.
GTGAGCTTTAAAACAGACTCCTTTAACCACCAGCATGCAGTCACAAAGCAGCCCTTGGATTCTTTGCTCCTGGAGCTGCTGCAGGAGGTAGGAGCTGTGGCTGGACAGGGTCTCCATTCTGCTTCTCCCCCTTTCAAAGCGAAACGCACACAAAAATCAAATTTAAAACAACAACAGCTCGGGTTTAGACTAGTCAAAAGAAAAAGTTGATTAAAGGGTTGAACTCTAGTAGTGAGCCACACACCGCAGTCCATCTATATATATTTTAAATAACTTTCCATGACTGAAGCTCAAAAACCGCTACAAGAGACCGTCCATGCAAAAATTTGACCTGCTACTAAGCTAACAGCGTGGCTATCCGAGCCATTTACAACAACAAATAATAAATAAACAGCTGACCTGTCTTAATTATGAAGGTGTTTATTTATATATATTATTTTACTATTGTCGATATTCATTCAGAGGGGTCCCAAAATCATTGTGAAGTGCTTCGTCTTTTATTGGGATGACGGGTCACTCGCGTTTAATAACATTACGCAACTTCCTGGTACAACGCTTATTTTGTACCCCTCGTGGGAAAGAAATACATCTTATACTAAACCCCAAAACAGCGGGACTATATATTTCTAAAGTGTTGTTAAAAAGTTAAATATAATTCTTTGTAGTATAATTATATTGTGTTATTAAATTTAAAAAAGGTTTATAGGAAAAAAGGTCTGCGGAACTGGTGTCTAGTTAAAATTTCCATACGGAGAATCAAGACTGTAGCTTCAAGGAATGTAATCACGTGTCCGTTCAAAAGTTTAGACGGGAGAAACTCAACTTGCACGTTTACGCTCAAATTAGAATTTTAAAGAGTTTCCAGGGTTAATTTAACGGGCTCTAATTTTTGTGTTTTTTTTAAAGACAAGGAAGGTTTTGTTCTTTGTCATGCGTTTTTTTATAACTTACCAGAATTAGAAAAACGTTAGCTTGTGTGTGTAGGCAGGTCAAGTCAGTGCATTTAATTTTGATGGTGTTTGGTTTGACTTTCTGTCATTTTGCTGGTTTAATCTACATATTGTCTTTATTAATTTAGAGAAAGGTCGCTTCTGTGGATAAAATTGATCAAAATGGTGTTCTTCACCTGCAATGCGTGTGGCGAGTCTCTGAAAAAAGCCCAGGTCGATAAACACGTGAACATCTGCCGTGGGTGTCAGGTGTTGTCCTGCATTGACTGCGGAAAAGATTTCTGGTAAGACCAATTGGGTCATTTCTAAACATTACAAAATATCGTGTTGAACAAGTTTGTTTTTCCTCAAACCGGTGCAATGGTACTAGGCTGCAGGTAACAGCGCCCTGCAGGCTTACTGTTTTTGATGGCCTTGGACTTCTTTACACGTAATGAATGCGGTGACATGTACCTGCTAGCCCTAATTGGACTATTTCCAATCACTTCTGGGTCTGAGTTAGGGTGAGACGTGTGTTCGTGTAATTATCTTTGTTTTTTTTCTTTTGGAATAAAAAGTTGATGAACACGTCTCACTCACGTTTCAAATAACAGTTGCTGGACAGACTTCAAACGGTGGTACAAGAGAAAGACAGACAGAGCGAGTGCCACTACACTGGACAATAATTATTGTTCTTCATTTTTAAGCATTTTTTTTAGTATTAGTTCATATCTATCTGCTGTTTTTAATAGAGCTATGGTAACACGGAAATTTCTATTTTGTGGGATCAATAAAGATTTATTCTCTTCTCCTTTATTCTAATGCATAATGAGCTCTGTGACTGACCAAGTAACACATTCAGTGTGACTCTTTTCTGCGTATTACCTAGGGACGACGACTATAAAAATCACACTAAGTGTATCAGTGAAGACCAGAAGTATGGGGGGAAAGGCTTCGAGGCCAAGGCAAACAAAGGCGATGTCAAACAACAGCAGTGGTTGCAGGTAAATATCTTCCCAAGTTAGTTTATATGTGAACATTAGTTTTTCTTTTGGATCCTGACTTTGTGTCTTTTCCTGAAGAGAATCCATGAAGCCCTGAACAAATCAAGCATCAGTCCCAAGCTGAGAGATGTGCTCAGGCAAGTCAGTGCATACGACAATGTCCCCAGGAAGAAAGCCAAGTTTCAGGTTGGTGTTACCAAAACTTGTAAGAAGAGTTTAGGCTTTTACCAGGAAGATTATTGAAATGCTTATTTACTTATTACATTTAATGTTTGTTCTTCTCTCAGAACTGGATGAAAAACAGTCTAAAAATATCCAACACAAGCCTGCACGAGGAAGTGTGGAACATAATTGCTGCTGCAGTCGATGTAAGTAGCTGTTTTGTTTGTTTAAGTAAATGTTACACTAAATTATTGGCTGGGGAGCCTAAGATTTAATGGAAATGAATGGAAAATATTATTAATGTGATATTTAAGGGCTGGAAATGTATTAAGTGTTGTGTAATACTGTTCATCTTTCACTGTACTGTTGTTTTGCTTATCTGTAATCTTTTGCCCCCCAGGTTCCAGAGGATACACAGCAGCACATGGAGAAAGTAGCTGAAGTCCAAGCAAACACTAATGGCGCTCAAACTCAGTTTGGCCACGAAGATGTGAAGAAAAACAAAAAGATGAACAAAAGAGAACGCAAAGAGGCCCGGCAGCAGAACAACGGAAAAGCTCCAAAACTATATGACGAACAAGTCACACAAGAGCAGAAAGAAAGCCAAACAGGGAAAAGGAAAAAGGATGGAAAAAGAAAACACAAAGAAGCAGAAGATGAAGAGCAAAACGGTGATGAAAATGAGAAATCTGCCAAGAAAAGGAGTAAATAACATTTTTTTTTATTATTACAACACTTTTTTGTTTGTTTGAAAAAAGGATGGTTTTTGTGTTTAAAGCCTGTGTTCCTGTTTTGTTTCAACCTTTTTTCCAGTTAAGGTTGCAGCAGAGGCTAATGATGCTGAGATGTCAAATGAGGCTGAAGATCAAGCTGTTCCTCTGGGTAAGTCAACTCTAGACTGACATAACCCAGTGGGTCATGGTCCAGAAATTATTGTATTTTATTGGGAGTCCAGTAGAGGTCAGTCTTGTTCTTCATTATATGAAAATGTTAATTTGGTTGCTCATTTCTTTGGTTTTCCTTACAGAGAAATTCCACTGGAAGGAAACCATCATGGCGGTCCTCCGGAAAGCACCTGACCAGGAACTGCCCATCAAAAGGCTCAAGAAGAAAGTGAGGCTTATAGATGATAGAGTTGTTTGTTTGCTGTTAGATTCCTGATCTAAAATATTTTCTTGCTAGTTAAATCTTGATTTTTGGTTAATCCAGGCTTTCTTTACATTTTAGGTGTTGGCAGCTTATTACTCTTTCACTGGCGAGAGGAATTTTAAAACAGAAGAACAACTGATTTCTACATTCAACAAAAAGATCAGCAAAAATCCAAAGTTTAGAGTTCTGAAAGACCAAGTGAAACTTGTCAATTAGATTGCTCATGTATCTTGTAAGATTTTACAAAATAAAATCATTGCAACTGTCGATAATTATTAGTATTTTTTTAACATTAATGGCAAAGGTTTAAATAAGGGGTGTCCAAATTCTGGCCTCGAGGGCCGGTGTCCCACATGTTTTCCAACAATCTTGCCATTGAAGCTTTGGCTAAACACTCCTTATGTAGGTAATCAGCAGCAGATGAGGCAGGATTTCTGGAAAACTAGCAGGAGGCCGGCCCTGGAGGCCTGTTTTAGGGGACCCTTGGTCTAAATGCTTTTATAGTTTTTTTTTTGTTAAATGACCTGTTTTGCCCAGAGATATTTATTTATTTTAGATTTACTCTTATACAAGTTTCCATACACCGTGCCAGTTATGGAAGATTGCCCCGTTGCGCATTCCGAGCTCATGGGGATGCTGAGATTTGGTGCCTTATCTGTGGGATTGGATGTTGGGAGTTTGGGTGGGAAGGAAACGGGAGAGGTCCTTCTGAGGTGAATCTGACTCCTACCGGAGATGAAGCTAATGCGCATTCCTCTGCACCCACAATGGGGTTCACTTGGCCCGATACACAGAAGCTCCATAGAAGCAGGACGCTTGGTGTCAGCCTCAGGTGAAATTTTAATGCTTTCTGATTTTCCACATCTAGAAAGAGCAGTCTATTTCCCCGGTACAAACACACACAAAACAAGGAAATCTGTCCACCTTTATGAAGCTCTGCTTTTCCTAGAAGGCCTAACACTGATGCTCATTCATTGAGCTGCTCACCTGTAAGAGTAAATTGTATACTCTGAGCTTTAGTCATTCTGTTACTCAGGTTTGCTTGAATTAAAATATATTTTGTTGTCTTATTGGGTCAGCGTTGAATTTTCTTTTTCTATTTTATTCCAAAGTGCACAACATAAGGAAGTAAATGTTGCTACTATGTCAAGTTAATAGAAAAACTTAAAATGCTTATTATTAGAAGCTTTTAAATTAGTTGTTGCCAAAATATTTTTAAACACAGTAATCTACCTTAATTGCTTGATTAGCTTCATTTTATTCTTCAAAGAAAACTTGGTCGCATGTTTAAGATGTGATGTTGTTTAATATTTAACTTTAATGGTATTTTCACACTTTTCATGTTGAAATGTAATTTTTGTAATTAATATTATCGCATCTATGTCATTTGAGTATTCTGAATTGATTTCTAAATTGAGTTACAAACTGGTTTAGTTATCTAGAAGTTATTGACACAATTTTAATGACCTATTGGCACATTAACTCCATAAACATTTAAATGATAAAATATGTTCTTTTTCTGTGTATATAATATGGGCCTGTCTTTCAGAAGCAGGGCAGAGTTATCAAAAACGTTCAATTCTCACTTTTAAGTGAACATTTGCAATAAATTCAAACTAAGCTCTGACAGCCTAATTTGTTGGTCACTAAATCTGCCTTGAATACAATAAAAAAATTAAATACTACAAAATATAATAATTCATTGTGTTGAAATGTTTATATGCTTATGTGCTAAAAACCTGAATCTTGATTTTGTGATGGTCAGTTTTATCTGCTACCATAGCTTTTTGCCATATATGTTCAACATCGATTGAAAAAAAAAAAACATTTAAAATAATCTGTTTTACACAACTTTTACGGCAAATGTGTTTTTTAGATGAACGATAGCTGTCTTGTGTAATTTAGTAAAGAAGTTACAGTGATCAAATGTGCTGACACATTTTCTGCAGGTCTTTTGTTATGAAACTACACTCGTCGCTCGCGATGACGTCACAAAAGTGCGACTTGGAGTGTTTAGCAAAGGACGCTAGGACTTGTAGCTCACAGTGCTAATCTGAATTGATTAGCATCAAAATGATCGATGCCAATGAGCTGTCAACCCTGAGGAACAGGTTCAAGAGAGATGCAGACCTTTTCATGCAAAGAACAGCATCAAGTGTCGAAGACGAAAAGGGTACGTTATAAACGTTAACGACAAACTTGAGTGACAGCTTAAGTTTTCTGTGAGAGTCGAACCTTTTTCCTCCGCACATCATCACATATTGTTTTAGTCCTCTTGGCAACTTGTATTTTAGAAAGTTGTCAATTTTTTTTTACTGGTATCGTTACTTGGGTAAAATTATGACATTAGAAGAAACAGTTTTAAAAAGATTAACGTTTCTTTTGGTGTTCAAAGTAAGTAAGTCTTGCTAGGTCCTGTCTTCCACCTGACACCGACCTGGTATTGTTTTGATGATTTGTTCCGGTGGAGTTTCTATTCTCACCATTTGAGTTGTTTTATTAAAGATAAGTGAAATATTTACTAATCGTGGAAAGTCTTCAGGCCTGCAGTGGCAGAAATCCAATCGTTCTCGAGTGTTTTGGACTGCGGTGAAGTGTGTTTTGACAGAAAACGCTTCCTCAGCTTAGAATCATGACAAACTGCTTTATGCCAACACACCACATTATTACACTGACTGTGTGCAGCTGCTGGGCAAAGGATTGTCCTAAAACAAGACATTATTACAAGCCTTTACAATTAACCTTATTGTAAAGGCTTGTAAATGATCTTTTAACATTAGTAAAAAATAATCCAACTTTTATATATATTTTTAAACTCCCGATAAAAGGAACAAATACAGAACAACAAATAATCACAAATTTAGTAATGCAAGGATTATTTTCCAAGGTTATATCGGTAGAGTTTTATCTTAAATGACTTTTATTCCAACTGTCAAAGAATTAAAAGGAAAATAAAATTAAATAAAACAAAAGCAAAAAAAAAGCAAAACAAAACAAATAATTTTATGATTAAGGGTCAAATTAACTATAACATTTGAATATACATTTATATATACCAAATATGTTTTAACTCACATAAATTGGTAATTCTGCATTTTTTTCACAAGTGTTTTGATATATTTGAAGGATTTAATGTACATTTCCTGTTTGTTTAGACTTTAAATTGATGCATGTGCATTGCAGGAATTCCATCAGTCATTAAAGTGCATGTTTTAAGGCTCCATTGTCAGACAATGCATTTTGCAACTGGACAACGAAACCCAAAAGTTGCAGGAAGGGTTGATGAGGACTGATTACTGTCCTGGAATGGACAAAAAACTCCCCTTTTCTGGGGCTTTATTGTGTCATCTGAGACTTTTTAGTTTTCTAGGGTCCGCCATCTGTATGAAGACAAATTTTGGAAAAGCAGAAAAACTGTCCAGCAAAACACTGAACTCGGAGCAGGGTAGCCCAGCACGCTGAGCCACTTCGGCAGCCAATAAAAGCTTCTGATACGTTTAATCAACCAGAAAATGATAGAGATTTATTGCTTTACAAAGAGGAAGCTTATCTCAGAGAAACTATTAAATTCACCTGTAAAGCGGCTTAAATCTGCAAGGAAGAGGTCTGTTCATTAAGGCCAGAATAGTTTCCCTTGTGGATGTGAATGTGTGTGTGCGAGGAGTGGGACCGGACTTGGCAACTGGGAAGCCGGATAACCGTTCCTGCAAGTCATGCTATTCCCCTTTGTTGTTTTTGTGTTATTGTTAAGTTTATTGCTGGGGCTTTGTTGGGTGTTGTGTGTTAGATTATAATAGTCAAATGTTTTCATAGGCTTCACACTTTTTTTTTTTTAATTTTTCTAATGTAAATACTTTTCTCTTAAATACACAAAATCTTTAGAGGCTGTGATTTGTTTGAACTTTTCAGGCCAGGAGGAGAAAGATTGGAAACCCCTTCCCCGCATCAACAAACACTCCGTTTTCTGGATTGCGGCATCTGCTGGTGTGACTTACTATGTAGATTTCTTCCGCGTTGTTTTGGAAAGTGATGAAATCAAAAGGTGAGTCTTTAAAGAAGTAGACGTTAAAAAGAAAAGAAGCTAGAACTGTGCTCAGTTCTTACTTGGGTGTACAATAAACCCTTTGTGGGTTTATAAAGGTTCATTGTCACTGTTGTCTAACCCTCTGTGACGTAAGCCCTTTTTGTGTTATTCAATAGACAGTCAACAATTGTTGTATAAATGGCTCTCACCTTGTGTTTCCCAGCTGGTGGTTCAATGTTGGCTTGACACTCCTTGGGATCTGCTTGACCCTGGCAATGTTCTGCATTGTGTACTTGGAGTGGTTCAAAGGCATCCAGCACTACGACCAAGAATACCCCGCCATTCCCCCCATCACCACTGCAGCCTTTATCGCTGCATCGTGCAGGTAAACCTGAGGGATAAAACCAAAAAACCCAAACTAATCGACTGCACACGAGTTTAATGTTTTATAATCAGAATCATTTGATAAAGAACTTAAAGTGCAGACGTCACTCAAGTTCTCCAGTTAGCACACACTGACTGTACAGCATGTTTCTTTTACTGTAAATGTGTTCACAATTACTGTTATCTTCTTTTAGATAAAGCAAAAATCCCTGATTCTGAAGCAACAAACAAAAATAACTAAAAAAGGATTTACATCTATTGCTTCTATTTAAGCCTTAGGTCTTTTGAAAATGAACTAACATTAAAACCAAAGCAAGTGGTGAGGATGAAGGTCTGCTTTCAATATCATCATCATTTAATTACTGTATTTTTATACGAGTATAAATTGTTAATTGAAATGTAATTTTTTTTTTTTTTTTTTTTTTGCATAGTTTGACCAGGGATGTGACAAATTTAGGAAAAACTTTTATAAATAGGCTAATAAATGTGTTATTTTTCCACTAAGAACCACTAGAGGGCACTGTAGGTTTGTTATTTGCTACTGACAGTTACACAGAAGAAGAGGCGCCTTTCAAAACAAACATGGAGGAGAATCTGAACTTCATAAAAAAAATCTTATTTGCATAAGGATATTATTATTCTCGTTTGTATTTTTTCCGTCTTTGTACTAATGCGGGACAGCAAGTCATCAAACTGGATCACAGAGAGGCAGAATATTGCTGAATATACCGTCATTCAAAAACAGCTCCTGCAGGAGATGATGGACCTCACTGAAAAAAAGATTTTAATGAAAGGATGCCATGGACCCAGACATGGAGACGTGATTACCGATACTTTTGTAGAGCTTTTCAAAATAAAAAAACTTTTATTTCTCACAGTCATCTGTGTCTTCCGAGCATCGTAAATGAGATACAGGCTTAAGAACGGTAGCTTCTCCTACACGGTACCGGAGCATCTAGTTTATTTTTTTTTATTTATTTAACCTTTATTTAACCAGGAAAGTCCCATTGAGATTTAAAAACCTCTTTTACAAGGGAGTCCTGGCCAAGAGGCAGCAAAAAGTTACAAACACAGACAACAAATAAAATTACAATTTCAATTATAAAAACAGTTACATTTAAAGGAGTTGACCTCAAGTACTCTCAGTCTGGCTTTAAAATCACTTAAAGAGAGAAGTTCAGGGAGCTTCCAGGTTTTCTGCAGTGTGTTCCATGAAGTGGGAGCAGCGTGAGAAAAAGCTCTTTTTCCCAGTTCTGTGCGGACAAATGGAACACTGAGCAACAGTTGATCATTTGAACGCAATGAATATGAATCAACATTTCTCCTCGTTAGTAAATCTCCAATGTAGGAGGGAAGCAGTCCAAGCATGGCCTTGTAAATAAAAGTGTACCAGTGTCCTTGCCTTCTTGTGGACAGAGATGACCACCCCACACGAGAGTACAGTTCACAGTGATGTGTTAATGCTCTACTATTGGTGATAAACCTCAGAGCAGCATGATACACAGAATCTAATCTGTAAAGACAAAAACAATCAGCAGCAAATTTAACATGCGTCGAAAGAGAGGCGGTGGATAAGTAATGGATGCCCGAATTGCGCTCGGTGGGAACACAGCATTACGCTGGGCTTGATGGACATGTCAGACTTTTCTCCCAAAAATGACATTTTTATATGATTTTTTTCTTCTTTATTATTTCTTTCTTTTTTATATATATATATATATATATCATTAAATGTCTTCTTTTGTGTCTCCATTTTGCTTGCTTTTGTAACCAGAATGAAAAGGTAACATAATATATCAGCTCTCTTTTTTTTTTTTTAAATAAAGGATCTGAAGAGAGAAAAAAGCTGACTCAGATAAAGCCCTCAGCTCAAACAAGGATAGAATCTGAGCCTTGAGTCATGTAACAGCAGTTCCGGCTTCATGTGTTTCTTCTGTTCTGTGAAAAGATGCTCAACAGAAACAAAAAAATTACATGACCTTCTTCATGGAAAATTTAAAAATGTGATCATATAGAGATCTTTTTTACTGTCACTATGTAAATCTCCATCAGTGTCCACACACCTGGGTTTTTGACAATTAATTGGCCCATCCCCTGAGGGGAGCGCTGGACTGTGGGCACAGCCGCTCTCAGGGAACCATTTGCGGGTTTAACCCTCCAATGCAGTCCACACACAACAGCTGTGAACCGCTGCAGTTATTTACAGCTGCTACAATTAAATAAGACAGGCTAAAGGCTGAGCAGCATAACACTGAGTGAGCTGCACACAATCTTTCTCTCTCGCTTTCTCAACACTGCTGACGCTCTTAAGTGTCAGCAGTGTTGGCGTACAACTCCATGTGAAGCATTCAGGGAAATTAGATAAGTCTTTATATCTGAAATGTTTCCCAGAGAAGACAAAGTAGGTGCTACATGGTGGAGGTGAAATTTAAATTCAACCAATTAGATTTTTTTTTTTTTACATTATTGTTCTTTTTATTTTTTGGCATTTTTTATTTGATTCTTGTGTAAAGGAACTTAAAAAAACGTATTTGTTGTCCAAGTAATGACAGAGTGGAGCATCTACAGTTAGATATGATCTTTGTTATTAGAATTGGTAAATGAACAGCTGTCATTTACCAAAACCTGAAATGCCTCAACCTGCATAACACGAGTTTGTTAAAGTTATTTTAAAAAATTAGATTTTTCCCTGTATTTTGTACTCATGAAAGACAAACGGTCTCCATACGGCCATATTTAGAAAATGACAAATATGGACAAAAATCTATTGTGTAACAGTAAATGTAATTTTGCTTTTTTTCCCCACTCCTGACATTAATGCTTCTTTTTGTTTGTTTGTTTATCTTGCAGCTTTAACATTGCACTGTGGCCTGTGTGGTCCTTCTTCACTCCCGTCATTCTCTTCACACAGTTCATGGGTGTAGTCATGTTCATCTCTTTGCTTGGATGAATGGAAAAGGAGGGCTTCCAGTGGATTCTGTTGTTTTTAATGTGCCTTTTTATTTATTGAATTGGCTGTAAATGTTTTTGTTAATTACACCAAATATTTGACCCAGAAAAAGTTAACAATTACTCAGAAAGTAGGTTAAAAGGGGGATTTCTGTCATTTATAACAATAATTCAAATGTTTATACATGTAAAAATCCTTTCAACCTTTGTTTTAACTGCTTTTTTTATTTTACAATTGTCAGTTCAATAGGGGAACTTTATTTCAGTAAATTGTATTTGTCAGCAGGAAATAATAGACTTAAGGCTAAGATATTAAACACATTTCTGTTTTTAGATAAAGGGGTTTGTTTTAATATATTCAGCTGTGTCAAAACAAAATTGCTCCAACTATTCTTTTGCTTTGTAACTAGGTTTTCTATAACATCTACACTGTCCAAATCAAGGGGAAGTTTAAATAAAGAATTTTCCAGCATCATGTCTGACCTCCATAAAGTCCTTGTGTCAATTTCTCAGAAACCTTTGGAGTTTGTAAACTCCAGAGCACAAAGACTCTGTGACGCTCAGGTGTTGCAAAACTGAACTAGCTTGGATACCCTTGAGCAAGGCATGTCTACGCTGTAACTCTCCGGGGGTTGTGTCCATAATTGCTTAGTGTTTTTAAAACTTTATTCCCACAACTCCATAAGTCCGAGTGTTGACAGGAGTTAAGACGAAGACAATCTTCCTACCTGTGTAATCCTGTTCTTGTAATGAAAATGTTGTAACATTTTTCTGAATTGGTGTTGAAGTTTTTCCGATCATAAATTTCAGTCAACAATGAAATGTTTGTTACAAAAGTTTGTTTTGACTGTCGTGCTCTCCTTTAAAGTTTAGATAACTATACTGTACAGACACTTTATTTACAGAGTCATAGTCCAAACACAAGACTAAAAACTGAATAGATAAGCAAAAGGAGAAAAATATGAATTAAATGTTTGTTATTCTCAACAAATACTAGTGTTAAAAGCAAACTTAGTAGGACAAAAAGTTCTTTCTTTAAGCAAAAACGTCACTATGAAACAACAAAAAGGTTAGATTTCTATTCATACATGCTCTTGAATCCAGAAGTGATGGAGGCAGCATAAATCGTAAAGAAAATCCAGAAACGAATCTTTATGAACTATCTCATTTACTCTGTTCCTGTTCAAGTTATCTGCAGATTTGGCTGAAGTTAGGCCTCGATTGCTCCAGTTGGAAAAGATTGCCATCAATACAGTAAACCATTGCCTCGTGTCCTACTTGTAACAGGTTTACACATGTGGCAGTCGTGCTCTCGCACGAGTGGACGTCTTTTATTGAAACTTCTATAGAAGCAGCTAACCATTCCAGGACGCTAACTTTTCTTTTCTCCATATCCTTGTCAGCTCTGATAGTCTTTAACTCCTTCACATCACATGCCACTAATTTGTACCATTTAATCCAATCAAGCATCACCTTAAATGAAATTTTATTTAATTTTTAAATTGGAAATAAGTTCAGGCATTAAGGGGTTAATTTTCTTCATACTTTAGCAACATATGTTACTTTTTGTTGTGTATTGTTACCTCTTTAAGTACAAGCTTTCTCTGCTGTTTGCCCATCACCATCTTCAGGATTTCAGAGCAATATTTTATTTTTTATTTTTGAATGTGGGGCTTTCAACCCATTCAGGCGCAGATGTACTTGTAGACTATCCCAGTGGTTCAAATGTGGGGCTCTCTTTGTTTTAAATGTCACGGTCATGTTCTTTGGTCTTCCACTGAATTCCTGTCTGTGTTTATGGGGGCATCTTATCACACCTATAAACCTAAGATCCGGTCTAATGTTGGACATTCTGTGTCATTAACACCAACATACCTTGATATGTGTTATTTTTCTATACCAGAACTTTTTTTGTATGAATGAAGTAAAGACCCACTTTGATAAAAAATTGTGGTTTTGGTATTTTTAAAATGTTCTTGTGGCATTTTTCTGATTATGGAGGACAAATATACAGAAAATTAAGAATGAAGTTGCATTTCTAAGTATTTCTTTATGGAAATTGTTGTGTATCAGCAGCAGACACAAAAAAGTCGTTGGAAAAGCTCGTAGGTTTAACAAAGAAGCTACGATGGCGGACCACAAGCTCCCTGCTCCCCTCCGTTCTGATGAATCTGCTTGCAGACAAATAGATCCATGTACCTCTTTTTTCCCCCTCATTTGGCTCAAAACTGCATGGCTGGATAACTTCAATATTGCTCGCCATTTTTGTTGCAGCAGTAATTTAGGTTGGCGGTGAGAGGGCTGTAAGCTAGTAGGAGAGTGTAAATGGGTGGATGATTGGAGGAGGGATTTCTGCACGCCAACAGTCCCGTCCTGAACTCGGAGGCGACTTTCTGAGGAACTACTGCTACTCTGCAGAAACTATGTCCTAGAACGCAACAGTTTTTTTTTATTTAGGCTAAAAACACCATAACGCTGGGAACACTTTGAAAATAGATCAAAAGATAAACAAAGTGAGAGTCTTCATGTTAAAATTGTAGACAAACTCTACAAATAAAGTTGGAAACTACGAAAATATGGAAGATTCTCACTTTTTCGCTGAGATTTTGAAAATGAACTGGCTTACTGGACTTATGGAAGTTTTTCTGTGCCATCAGATTCTGAACATTTTTAACCCTTGAATTTTCTATGGACTCGTATCTTACGAGGTTTCTTTCCACAAAAAGTGTTGTATCCAGTTTTAGCGAATAAAGCAGCTCATTGTCTCTCAGTGAGTCACTCCAAACACACCTGCTGAATGAAACCTGCATGCGGTTTACAAATCCGCTGTTGGATTCAGTGGATTTTACTCTCCATCGGTTTACGTCACGGCAAACTGCTCCATCTACTGAGGCAGCACCCCTTTTCCATCATGCCAGCATGTTTCTGAGCTTTAGATGTGAGACGACTTCAAAGACTAAACAAACTGGGTTTCAAACCTGATGGTATATAGGTCTTTTTAAGACCTTAAACCAGGGCTGTCCAACCCTGATCCTGACAACTTCCACCTGGTTGTTCCCAGCTCTGCTCTCTTTGATGATAGCTGGAACATTATAGTTTTTAAAATTTGATTGTAGGAACACACTTTTTTTTTTACAGGTAATCAGTTAGCAATGGGGCAGCCTGGTAAAAAAAAAAAAGCGGGGTGGTGGCTCTTTCAGACCTGGGATGGGCAGACTGGTTCTATAGGTGATTAATGGGTTAGCTTAAAGAAGTTAAACAACAAGGCATTCATTTGCAAAAAAAGGATCAGACAAGAACTAGACTGAACTTATATAATGCATGCATTATCTGCCTTATGTAACGTTTTCTAGAAAGTATTTTACAATGAACTGCTCAGAATTTTTGTTTTGTTATTTACATGATAATAAGCCTTAATCAAAAAGTAGAACACAGTAGAACAGTAGTTGCATTTATATGTGTGGGTATAGTTGTGAGTGGCTCTAATGGATAAACAGTAGATATAAAATGAGAAAAGTGTCACAACTGTTATTGATAAATTAATCGAAATGAGTTATAAATGACAGTCTGCACAGTTTCAACTTAATTTTAATCAAAATGATGAATTTCACAAGTTTATAATAGCAATATATGTTTTAAACCGTCAGGATTTATTATTTCAAAGGTAAAAATGTGTAGTGTCTTTGGGTTTGTGTTGTTTTCTGGATGTTTTCAATCAACGCGCGCTTTCAAATTCGATCAAGGCGTTCAAACGTAACCCATTAACCACATTGATAATGAATGGATCTCCTCCTTTTGTTATCACTGCAGTTATAGGTGATTAGGAAATCAATAGCGTGCTGATTGATGTGGAGAGTTGATCATCTTTGCAGTCCTCGTGACGTTTTTTAAGGCGAGTTCGGTTCAAAAGATGCAGACAGAGGGAAGTGAAGTTTTTCACATCCAGAGCGCATTTTGGCGCATGCGTCACATTGCAAGTTAACACGCCAGATTTGAGGATTTCATCTTCGGAAATGTATTAAATGGGCTGAGGCGGAAGTTGGGGGATGAATGTTATCACTTGGATCAGATAAAATCCACAGGTCCAGAAGGGGAAGAAAATTTACACAAGGGAACACTGCTTTCATTTCCTCTTCTTTTTTTTTTTGTTTTGTGGTCACAGCTGGCTATGAAGACGTTTTTCAAATGAGTGCTGCAGTTCAAGACTGCCGTTCATATCTGATTACTGTCCTTAAGAAGTCATGTTTGTTCTCTAAATGGACCTCAGTGATTAGATTGTTCTAAAAAACGTTACTCAGCCGCTTTCCTGAGTCTTCATTATTACTCTAGAAGCTCACTGTTATCTCTTTGTAAGTTAAAGGTTCTAATTTCTAAAATGATGCTCAAATGTTAGAACTGCTCATTTTGTATAAATATGATCTAATGGTCTTTGTGTTTCTTGTATTTGTTTTTGAAGTTAGAGCCATTTGTGGTCACAGGACTGTTAAAATGTTTTGTTTGTGTGCCCCCCCCCCCCTATATTTTATCTCACTCAGAGGTGAACCTTAACTCTCGATAACAGGCTGAAAACGATCTCAGCAAACCATCACAGAGCGCCTGGAGGGGTAAGGTTGAGCGCCGTTGCTGTTGTTGTGGATATTTCTCGCTTTGAGATCCCGTTTGTTTCCAGGGTGACTGGCTGGCACAATCAAAGCCCCACCAATTTCTCTTTTACGCATGTTAACTCAAAGAGGGCGGAGGCCTGGGATCACAGACGTGTGAAACACGATCGTGTTCCCTGTGACTCAGCTCGACCAGACATTTCACTTCCATGGATAGAGGTGAACGTTGGCATGCGTCAAGCCCATCCGCAGCTGGGCTGGAACTCTAAAACTCTGAAGAGCCACTGAGCCAGATCCCGGCCGAAGATTAAAATTAAATTCATGTTTGGCACACTACCTGTCCGTCTGACTCACCACCTTGTACCAGGTTACGGAATTGACATTCCTCAAATGCACTTATAGCGCACCGCGTTGATTTGTCTCGCAGCTTTGCAATTACTGCCAAGAAGAGCGCAGAATGGAAGTAGACGGAGGCCTGGACGTTACCTATCTGAACAAGTACTGCAACAGCTCTTCGTCTTCCTCATCCAGTTCGGAGCAAGACAGAAAGATTTTTATGAAACTGAAGCTCAACTTGTCTGGGGATTATCCGAGAAAGAACGCAGAGTTTCTCAGCGGGCAGTATGGGATCAATTTGTTTCTGATCGGGGTGGCGGTGATGCTGGCCGTTGCGGGCGATAAGCCCTCTGTGGAGGAGTCACACCTGCTGGCCTTCGTCACCTGCCTGATGGTTCTCCAGCTGATCTGGATGATGTGGTACATCCTGCTCCGAGAAAGGCGCAAAAACACCCGAACTGACAGGGATGTGAACGCTACCACTTCTTGGATAAGAGGTGAGCTTCCCATGGAACTAATGCGTAAAAACGCACATGCGTAAAATTAGTTTGCCGGTGTTTTTTCAAAAGTTCTGGTTTTCCAAAACCTAACTATCAATTAGTTACACCGTTGGGTTGCAGTTTAACTTAGAACATCTTTAAAGGATCTAACTTGATGATAACTCCTTATTTTGCCCTGTAGGTGCTTTAACTGTTCTCGCAGTCCTCTCACTTGTCATGGACTCCTTCAGAATCGGGTATTTTGTGGGCTTCTCGTCTTGTTTGTCGGCTGTTTACGCGGTATATCCTGTCGTCCACGCAACTCACACCATAGCACAGGTAAGCGGACAGACAGTTTTATTTCAACAAAGTGATAATCTTTCGTCAGTGTAGGGACCGGGGTCATTATTAGCACTGGACCATCAAATGACTTTGGATTATGTGAATGTGCTCCTTGTTGAAGCAACAACACAATCCCATCAATGACCTTAAATCCAACTTTATATGGCAAGAAAATATCAGTGATAAACAATCAAGTTCAGATTAGGTAATAAAATACTGAAAGCTGCGTGTTTTGAGGCATTTATTTTATTTATTTTTGTTCTGCTTTGTTTATAGGTACATTTTCTCTGGTTTCACATCAAGGATGTTGTTAAAAGTTTGGAAACATTTGAAAGGTATGTACAGTTCTGTTTATGTAGTATAAACAGAACTGTCCTTTATGTCCAAAATTCAAGGATCTGAATACCAATTGACTCTACTTCCTCTCTTCTCAGATTTGGTGTTATCCATGCAGTTTTTACTAATGTCCTGTTGTGGTGCAACGGGGTGATGTCTGAGGCAGAGCACTTCATGAACAACCACGTCAGAAGACTTTCCTCCCTGGATTCTGAAAATATCACTATAGGTAAGAGCCAAAAGGGTCTATCGCTAATTTGTAGCTAAATAAAGCACAATAGTCCACTTGAGATGAAAGAAAACCGAAAGAAGGGGAAGCTTTTCTGAAGGGTTGGGGGTGAGGTATAGGCCTCCCTCGTTTGTTTCAAGGGATTCTATTGGGTTTCAACAGACTCACATATTTTTGGTGGTCTTCCTGGCCCTTTACCCATATTTCAGACATAACCGCCCTCCCTGCATGACCTCAAGACAACTTTGACGCTGAGCTACTCAGTCTCAAATGTGCTGCAGTAACAGTCACTGATACATCTAAGTTGGGGTTGAGGTTCAGCAGCAGCGCTTCATATCCAGCCAACTGTCGGGGTAGCTGCATCCTAACTTTACTTGAATTAAAAGGTGTCGTGGCATAATGGTGGCCTAACTTTTTCTTCTATGAAGTGCAGCAACCCTACAAAATGACACTTTTTTACATTTAAGATGCTCTCAGGTGACCATTTATGCTATTAGAAATCCGGATAAAAATACATTTATAGGTTGGTTTTGAGTCCTATTTTTTAGGAGTAAGAATTTAAATTCAAGCTAAAAAATGGCGGTGAAGTCCTGTGTGAAAATTCTTTAGTGGAACGAACCAGTACCGTCATTAACAACATGCAATTATGTATGTGACACCGTCAGGCAAGTGAGGCATCAGTGTGAACACACTGTTCTCGCCGCTGCAGGTGGAGCTTGCTGGAAAATTTGATCTGCTCTTTTATCTGGATGAACACAAGATGAATCTGAATGCTAAACAAAGTCTTTATCCACATGTGTGTTATTCAGTTACTTCTTCTTGTTTTGACAAAACGTAATTCAAAGATTTTTTGAAACTCCACAAAATGCTGAAATTGCAGTTGTTTTAACAATTCTAAATGTATCCTCTCAAGAAGAAATTACCTGTTACTATTTTCATAAAGAGCTCAAGTTTTATTTTTATTAAATTAGATTATTTGTGTAAATTTACCTTGTATATAAGGAAAACCTTTTTTTTATATTTTTATAAATTCTTACAGAGCTGTCCAAAGGACAATGGTTCTTTTTTGTTTACAGTCTAAGTTATTATTTTCTCTAAAAGATGCAAATATCTTTATTTGTTTTATTGATTTGTTAATTAATAACATAAAACAGCTTGGCACAAAACATTGTGCTGATTTTTTTTCTAAATGAAGGATGTTTTATTTCTGATCTCATAAAGTGCAGCAGTTTTCCTGCATTACCTGATGTCTTCATGTCAATTACTGACACCTACTAAACCACAGGCAGACAAAGAAAACATTGATGGAAAATAAAGACACGGCATCAAAATGTCTACAATAGTTCATAAAGAATGACATTATAAGCAGGAGCTGAGGAATCTAAAGGCAAGCCATGATCCAGGTGTTGCACAATAGGCAGCGCTTGGAGCGCTCCTCCGCGTGCCCCGTTTCACCTGGCAGCCTGAGCCCACACTACCCCTCCCCTTTCGTTCTCACACACGCAGCCACGTGTGACAGGAGACAGGAACGCGCAGCTGCAGGGATGGGAATTCACAGGTTTCAGGCTGTTACAAACTCTGTGATTTAACAGACCGTAGGAACTGATTTTTTCCAAGCACTGAGCTGCTGTCACCACCACCTCCACGTTAAATTTGTGCACGGGACAATTGCCCGTATTACCTGTGCCTAAAACCACCTCTACCGCGCCCCCCATCGCATCGCGGGCCCCACTATTTGAGAAGCACTGGGTTAAAACAACCTGCAACATCAAGATAACATCATAAAGAATGAAAGACAACAGACCAAAGGTACCTTTAAACGAGGAGAGCGAACAGAAATAATCCCCAGCAACAATCTCTCTCCACTCTGGCGCATATTCTGTCGCTTAAGTTTTTTGGGCTTTCCCTAAGTTACACATGCGCTGTGCTCTAAAGGGAGGGGGCAACAGAAAAGCACAGTTGTAGGGCGATCAGAAAACATTAATTGCGACATGTCTGTCTTTTCACAGCCTTCCAACATCATCTTCGGACCTACAAAGCCTTTTCTCACGGATAACTAACACAGAGCGTCCTTCGATTCAGGTCTAGACACAGCTAACACGCAAGTTCTCATGCTAATGCTGGGAATAATAGATAGTTGGTTTCCCCCCAAGGGTTTCACCTCCACTTTCCTGTGAAACAGAGTTGGACACACACACTTCTGCAAACATGATTATATCACCTATAGCTAGGTAATGCATAAAAGCAAGTATGAGGTAACTTGTATACATTATTCCAACATTTTTTCCCTATTAATCATCAAGACTAGAGATGTTCAAATCAAGGCTTTGCCTGCTTTTATTCTGGATATTCTTCTACTGCCGATTACCTGGATCAGGCATTTCCCACCAATAAAATGATGGTTTGCAGCCTTTAGGGCCTATTTGGACACCACTGACCAAACCTGTGAAGCAGTAAGCATCACAATGGCACGTATCCAAGGAAAACCCCTTAGACAGGAAAAGTTGAACTGGATGTTTTATTTAACTAACACACTTCGCTTAGCTGCACAACTGAACCGTAGGTATCGGCTATTTGTGACTGTAGCACAAACCGTGAGGGTTATTATGGTATATGAACTTTCTTTGAGATTTCACACCTTGGTGTCACATAATCTACTTGTGCCGCCATCAGGAGGTGAAACTTGTGAACTAGTGAGTCTGGGAGTCAGCAGCGACCCAATGAGGATAGAAAATGAGAAAGAGGACAACCCATTTTGGATGGAAAGTGTTGACATGACGTGTACTTCTTACAGATTAAGGACAGGATGTTGAGAAGACCTATAGTGTTCACAAAAGAGCACCCAAGTAAAAATAAAAAAGATACAATACAATACAAAGACCAAAATAAGAAAAGCACTTTTTAAATCAAAACGTGTCTTGGTGCAACGGAACAGCCCCACCAGTTTCCATTATTATTATCATTTTTAAAGTTATAAACTAGAAAACAAAAATAGAAGAAAATACAACCCAGTCTTATCCTAAAACTTGCACAACTCAACTGCTGCTCTGGATTGCATGGCATTGTATATCTTTCAAAACCTGTGAAAGTGGGTGGAGAGACATAAAAACCTTTAAACAAAACAGGGATTTAAAATAAAAATAAAGAAAAAGTTAAGTTTTACAGAACCCCATCATTTCTCTAAAACTTGATCCATTTTTTGTGGTTACGGTATTTTATTCTCTGCAAAAGCTTAAACGGTTTTGTTTTGTCCTAATTCCTTATCCACTAATTCCATTAATAATTATCATGATGCACTGGATTAGTTTGGTCTCAGATGCTAACACTTAAAAATTGAATTTTCCTTTTTGTAGCCATCTGATTTTTAAAATGGCTTTTATAATGAAAAACATACAGTAATACAGTTTAATGCATGTGTGCATCTAAACAATGATTTCTTCCGTTTGCAGGTTTTGAATCCATTGTGTAAAAATTGCTTTTGTTAACTGCTTAAAAATATTAGAAAGTATTTTTTTGCACAAAGAATAAATAAACTACCAACATTCTGATGAACTCACATGTTTTAATAACTCTTGAAGTCAGAGCAGTTCTTCATATACAATATTTTGCACACAAAAATATTAACTTGTCAAATTGCTTGAGACAAAATCCTAGAAATATGTACATAGTAAGAAAAAAAGTTGTCCTTTGAGGCATATCTCAGATTTGTTTCTGAACACCATCCTGAATCAATGGTTACATCACATCCAATGTCCAGAACTCAGAGTTCACGCAGTGAACGTTGGGAAAAAGATATAATTTTGTCACAAACGACAGTCAGTCTGTCTATAGGCAAGATATCCCCCCCCCCATGCTGACTCTCTCTCTCCTCTCTTACATCTGCAAAGTAAAAAGGTTCAATATACATTTTTGTAAACAGTCACCCGTTTTCATTCTTTTGCACATTGTACTGAAGCCGTTTCCAGAGGAATCTCTTTGATTGTGTAAATAAGATTGTGCTGCAGAAACAAATCTAATCTGCATTCCTAAATTGTCTATTTTAAATATTGCTGAAAGTGCAAAAGCAACCTCTTGTTTTTTAGGTTAAGCAGTTTAGCTTCAGTGCTTACCTAACTCTCCAGTTTGACACCTAAATATCTGTTCAGATATACTACATTCATTCGCTTGCTCCAGTCAGCAGTACCAAAAATAACAACTTGTACAGTATTATGTAATTCAAAAGTTCAATTTGTGTTAGACATTTATGTTTAGTTTGTTCTTCTTAGTTCTCATATCCTAAATCATGGAAGTTGGTTTTTGAATCCTCTTAAAAGAGAGGATCAAACACATTTTTTTGTTAAATGTAAAATTAACTCACATTTATGCCTTCAAACAATTTACTACTTTTGTTGTTGTTTTGTTGTCCAGTGTCCTCAGAGCCGGAGTGTAACAGCAGCACAACCTCAAGCACAAGCTCCCTCTTCTCCAGGGGCCTCGTCTATCTCTTCCCCTTCAACATCGAGTACCACATCTTTGTCTCCGTTTTGCTTTTCGTCATGTGGAAGAACATCGGACGCACTATTTCTTCAAACAAGAAAAGTTTGGTTACGAAAACCCAGGGCTTGACCTTAGGACCCATTTTGGGTCTTCTTACTTTGGCCAGCACAATTGCAGTGTTGGTGGTCTACATTACCCGAATAGAAGGGGTCCTTGAGATGCGCCAGTCAGCTGTTTCTATGTTCTATATTTATGGGATTGTCATGCTGGCAGTTATGTGTTTTTCTTGTGCTTCAGGTCTGCTCATATACCGAGCAGACCACATGCCTCTGGACACCTCCAAAAACACTTCCAGACAGCTGGACACGGAGCTGCTCTTTGGATCCTCCTTAGGCTCCTGGTTTCTGTCCTGGTGCAGCGTTGTAGCTGTGTTATGCACTGACAGCAAGGTTTCTTATCGCTGGACCAACTTAGTCTACTCCATATTCATTGTGTTGGAAAAGTATCTCCAGAACCTCTTTATTATTGAGTCTCTTTATCGCAAGCAAGAGCGAGTTGAGAGGTCTGACCCAGAGCTGCCGGCTGTGTCGGAAATTTTCTCAGTGACTTCCTCCATGGCTCCACCGTTCAGCGGTATCATCAATCGAGCTTACGAGACTCCAGACAAGACCCTGGAGATGGAGCAGGAGGAGGGTAGAGAGATGTACAGATGTGAAGAGCAGCCAGAGGAGCCACTGAACATGAAGAGGCTGATTCTGAAGAACATTGCAGTTTTCCTGATAATGTGCAACATTTCGGTGGGTGTTTTTGTTTTCATCATCAAGAGAACACATCATTCATTTGTCAAAAATTCACCTGAGTCAAATCTGTCCTTTCTTTTTTTCAGCTGTGGCTCCTCCCTGCATTTGGGTGCAGACCACAGTACGACAATGGGTTGGAGCAGGACATTTATGGCTTCTCTGCGTGGACCACGGTTCTCAATTTTGCTATTCCTTTGAACCTTTTCTACCGCATGCACTCCGTCGCCTCCCTCTTTGAGGTGTTCCGCCGAGTTTGACGGAACCGACGGACACGGGTCAAGGACACGGGAACACCTTAGTAGCTCTGGAGGCGTCTCACAGCACAGGTCGGCCCAGTCTGTGACAGACTTTTTGCAGCGGGCAACAGAGACAAACAAAATGGTCCTTGCTGTAGAGACACCATGAAAAAGATGAACCTTTTACCCTGCATTCCTTGAAGCGGTCATGTGTAACAAAGCTTCCAAAAAGGATTCATCCGTGATGCGCATGTTTCTCTGTTTCATAGTAGAGACAATATATTGAAACAGACTTTAACAAATCTGATTATTCAGCAAAGCCACTAAAACTGATCAGTAATCATGTAACATGTTTGCATTTTTAAAACCACCTGTACTGTGGCAGCAGAAACCATAGGAACACTGTTGTAACACTTCATTTTTTCAACGTAAATATGCATACCATCTATGGATAAAGTTCTCATCTCGTAGAATGGGAGTTCAGTTAGATAATGGGGACATTAAAACACTTGACATTCAAGCTGATTACAATGCTATAACTTTGATATCTTAGTTGGAATTTAGTTCTCAGATCCAGTTAATTTCTTTATTAGCCACCCAAGATTCATCAGTGGCTATATAAATGTTGGTCTTCTTCTTTTCATAGCTAACTGAAAGTTATATTCAGTGATTTATCAGAACAAGGTTTTCTTGAGTCATGGACCATTTATGTTGCTCAACATGTCAAAACAGACACAACCATTGATCTATTTGAAAGCACACACTTCTATCATAACAGCTCACTGCAGTTTTTTTTTTTTTTTTCTGAGGAGAAGTTTGCACTACATAGTTTTAAGATCAAATCTACAGACTTTTTATCCGGTGTCCAGCAAGTTCTCAGCCGTGTGGCATCTTCTCTGGGTTTTCTATATGTGCCAAGTTGGAGGAAACAAAAAATCCTTTTAATTTTTCCTTCTTGTATTGTTTTTCTATCTCTTTATACATAACTATCCCAATCATAACTATTTTAATGATTGAATCAATATTCAGATAAATATTTTGCTGATGCAACCTTGTATGCATTCGACATGGATGCATATATTGTACCTATTGAAATAAAAATTAGATGACTTTTTTAAAACTCACGACTATTGACTGTTCATGAGTGCAGTAAAAACGAATTCCACTTGATGGAGCCATGCATTTATTTATGTTTCAGCAATGTTTAAAGTTCTTGCAGCTCTAAGTCAAGGAGCCATGGTTACTTTTTTCTTTCAGACCTGCCTCCAACAAAGCTGGCAGCAGTGCCACAGCAGTGACAAATTTACCTAGCTACACACACACACACGCACGCACTCACGCACACACACACACACACACACACACACACACACACACACACACACACACACACACACACACACACAC
Organism: Oryzias sinensis; assembly: GCA_037389245.1. Classification (NCBI taxonomy): domain Eukaryota; kingdom Metazoa; phylum Chordata; class Actinopteri; order Beloniformes; family Adrianichthyidae; genus Oryzias; species Oryzias sinensis. The sequence goes on from CM074493.1 coordinate 17,045,506, forward strand.
AATGAATGTAGGGACAGCCAACACGCTACAACCAAAATATTAGGAGATATAAAACCCAAGTTTCAGTTGTGACTTCAGTTTATAGATAAAAACTAATCTAAGTGAACCTCATAGAGGATATTTAGCATATTATCCATTAAAAATGGCTTTATTTGCGTCCCTGATGACCCTGATTCTGAAACATCTGCGTACATCTGCAAGTGAAGGAGGAGCGTAAACGCTGCACCGCACTAATGCGACATGATGCCAAGATTATGGTTCAGGCTACTCCAGAGAATTTGGTGTTTGGAGTCAGGGGATTATTACAACGTAGTGTCAGAACGATTTGACAGGCATGCAGACACATCTAAAAATAGCCATGACGTTTCATAGGCAGAGACCATGCTGCTGTTGCTGCTGCTGAGGAGCACGATGACGGGGAGCTCCTGGCTCTACATGCCCAGCGAGAGTGTGAATATGACTCACCTGCTCGAGATCGCCACCGAGGGGATGAGCTTTGACCCCAAAATGGTCATGTTGGAGGGCAAAGAACCACCTGTGTTCACTGTGATTCAGAGGAAAGCTCTTTATTTTTAATGATGGAACAAACAAAAAAAATAGATAGAAAGATAGATAGATAGATAGATAAGCTTTAAACTGACTTCAGCACCACGGACAGCCGCAAGAGTCTTTTCTGAGCTGTCCCTGGTGCTGAAATTGTTTCTCTGCCTTGGCGCTCAAGAAGCAACACAAAACACAAGTGGTTGTTTTTTCCACAGAAAAAATTTAGGAAAAAATACAACATAATATAATATAATATAATATAATATAATATAATATAATATAATATACAAATAAAAAAATGCACTTTTAATGAACTCCAAACTCTCTACGACCCCCTTTCATTGCATGGCAGACTCAAACACGCATTCCACGTGATCTAAAAGTGTCTATGGAATCTATATGAAATCCTCAACTTTCTCAGAGTTTCTATCTTACGCAATAAAGCAACATTCCAATGAGGTTTCCTCCCAATGTTGTGCGTAATAGCGAGAGGAAAGAATGCGTAATGCCTGCCGCGTGCGCTCAGCCCGGTTACGTTTGCGCGTGTTAGGCTGCAGGTACTCCCTCACCCACACTGCTCTCTGGATATCTTGGTCTGAGATATCCACAGAGGCAGGCAGGTCAGACGACCGGACCGACACGGTTTCAATATGCGCTCGCTAATGCGTGCTGCGTTTCAGTCCCCGAGCGCATCCGGCACAACGCTCGATTTTGGTTTGACGCACTCGGTCCTCTGTTCTCGGCTTTTTTGTACTACACAAGCTGACAACCCAGCGGGTCACTGGAGACAATTCGGTGGCTGGCTGATGACCAAACCCGTCCAGGCGCACGCAGAGATGGACTGCAGTTGTACTTGAAGAGCAGGATGGAGAATCCAGCCAAGTATCTCTCTTCGGTGCAGGGGGTTGATTCTGCGCCGGCACCCCTCGGAGAGATTATGTGGAACAGCACTGGAGCGGAGGCAACAAGCGATGCGGGGAAGGATATGGTGGTGCGCACGGTGACGGGCTGTCTGCTGTCCCTGCTCATCCTCTGGACCCTGCTGGGGAACATCCTGGTGTGCTCCGCGGTGCTGCGCTTTCGGCACTTGCGGACCAAAGTCACTAACATTTTTATCGTGTCCCTGGCTCTGTCGGATTTATTTGTCGCCGTCCTGGTGATGCCATGGAAAGCAGTGGCAGAGGTGGCAGGGTACTGGCCGTTTGGCACTTTTTGTAATGTCTGGGTTGCTTTTGATATCATGTGTTCCACTGCCTCCATCCTTAACCTCTGCATCATTAGTGTGGATAGATACTGGGCCATATCAAGCCCTTTCCGTTACGAGAGGAAAATGACCCAGCGAGTTGCCTTTGTTATGATAAGCATCACTTGGACGTTGTCAGTGCTCATTTCATTCATACCGGTACAGCTAAACTGGCACAAAGCCAGCGCTGAGGATAGGGCGCACAACTCCACAAGTTGGCAGTTTGAGGAAAACTGCGACTCCAGCCTCAGTAGAGAGTATGCTATATCCTCCTCCCTGATAAGTTTCTACATTCCTGTAGCAATTATGATTGTAACGTACACGAGAATCTACCGGATTGCACAAATTCAAATTAGGAGAATAGCCTCTCTGGAGAGAGCGGCAGAGCACGCGCAAAGTTGCAGGACCAACCGAATCGAGTGCCAACACCACACCACGTTTAAAACGTCCATAAAACGGGAAACCAAAGTGTTTAAAACTTTGTCAGTGATTATGGGCGTCTTTGTTTGTTGCTGGTTACCTTTCTTCGTTCTGAACTGCATGGTTCCTTTCTGCGAGAGTCGCGCCACAGACCGGGACGCGGGTCTGCCGTGCGTTAGCGAGACCACCTTCGACGTGTTCGTGTGGTTCGGCTGGACAAACTCCTCCCTGAACCCCATTATTTACGCCTTCAACGCCGAGTTCCGGAAGGCCTTCGCCAGTCTGCTGGGCTGCCGTAATTTCTGCTCCAACACGCCCGTGGAAACGGTCAACATCAGCAACGAGCTTGTCTCCTACAACCAGGACACCCTGATCCACAAGGAGATCGCGAACGCTTACGTCAACATGATCCCCAACGTGGTTGAATGTATAGAACACGAGGAGACGTTTGACAGGATCTCACAGTTTTCCCACAACATAGACAACGCCACCGACTCCGTCTGCGACTTGGAGGACTGCGAGGCAGACATCAGTCTTGACAGGATGTCCCCCTTCACACCCAATGGATTACACTGACACTGCGTCATCCCCGTGCGTGACTGGATGTATTGGTTATAATGTCATTTAGATTCTAAGTCCCAGACACTCCACTCCACATGCGAGGCCAGAGGTTCTGAGTTGCTGATGAGGTCCTGGCAAGGGGTGTTGGGGGTCCTTCTGTGTGTGTGTGTGTCTTGGGGGTGTGTGACAAATTAACAGAGCACAAGCGTCTGCAGCCACAAGGCCACCCTGCCTCCACTTTGTCTTTTAAGAGATGTGATGTTATTGTCATGTTTTAAAAAAAAGTGATGTGTAGGTGTTTCTTTACATGGCAAGTGAAGTGGGTGTTCCTTTGTTCAAAGTTTCAGTGTTTCTAAAGCTGTTGTTTACTCACAGGCTTCACTCTGAGCACCTGTGTGTCAGTGCCCATCCATTAGGAGGTGTTTGTAAAGGACAAAAAAGAGCAACCATTAAGGAAACCTTTGCTGCTTAATAACCTCACGTGTATCCAGTGCCCGCCTTTCCGCTCAGAATGAAAATTGAGAGGCAGCCTTACAGACAGCAAAGCTGAGTTAGTTAAATGCAGTTACTTCATCGCCTTACAGCAAACTGAAGGAAGACTTCTGAGACTTGCAAGGAATGTGTCCTTTGGAGTTTAAGTTACATGATGCCAAAATGCATTATTGAAGTGTTTGACCGCTTCAGCCACCCCTGTGACTCTTTCAGCTCACTCTTTCCTCCCCATGTGGACAGTTACACAGTTCAGTCTAGACACAGAAAGCTGCCAGCTTTGATGAGGTAAAAATGATGCAAAAGAACAAAATCTACAGTGATAAATTGATGAGGCTAGACTAATGGAATCTCTTATCCAGATGAAAAATCTGTGAATTGACTTTTTTTTTTTGACCCACGGGTCAATATAAGGGTTAGTTCCTTGTATTTATCACTCTTTTCTGATCTCTGATTTCATATCAAGGCCAAAACTGAAGTAAGGGGTTCAGCTTTATCTGCCAGAGTTGGATCGTACTAAACACAGAGAGAGAGGGGGGGGGGGGGGGGGAATCAATATTGTCTTACATGACCAAAGACTTCAAGGGGGAAATCAATAAGTCAGACACATTAGATTTGCTGTGATCAGGTGAGGGAATTGTTTCCACAGAAGGGCCCAAACACTTTAAAGTCCAATGGGGCCAACAGAGCAGGATGTCATGTCACCTGTTTTTAGCATCTTTGTACTGTGCAGATGAACTGACCTGAATGTACAACTGTCTTTTAAATGGTGAAGTGTGTCATCATTTGTCTAATAAAATACAGTCATGGAGACAGGAAAATAGTGCTCTGAGATCTTCAAGAACATTTTTGTGCATGAGGATTGCAACCTGACATCCTACTTTTCCCCCGCAACTTGGGGTAACAAATTGCAGTAATTTCATTTCACCGACTTAGTAAAAATGTGTAGTTTTTTTGGAGATTGCAGCTGGAAACATTCACAGGAATTGCCATCAGGGGGCAGAGGACATGCTGCAGTTTGTGAATAAATTCACTGTAGAGTTGTGCTCAGGAGAAAATGCAGTTATTCTTGTGGGTTTTCTACAAGTGCAGAATGCTATTCATCTGGATGAAAAGTATCATTTCTAGAAATACTTAAGGCAAAGCTGTGTTCTTAGGAAATGGCAAACCACTTTTTGTATTTGCAAAAGATATACTGGAATATTTTTGCCATTACAAACACATAGTGAACAACATGGAGGTCAAACTAGATATTTATTTTTTCTAGTTTGTTTTTACTAAAGCATCTAAGGAAATTCTTTTAAATCTTTTAATATTTACTCTATCTGGTTGACAAAGGGAAAAAAACAATAATTTATATTTCACCTTTGCAAAAAGATATATTTAATACTGCAATAATAATAATAATAATAACCAGCATTTCAGCTCTTCATTCAATAAATAGGAAACTAAGAAAAACTGAATAGAAAACTTTGAGAACTAAAAAAAATGGATAAAATATTGTGTACCCACATAGATTTTTGTATTTCTTGCATAAATAAACAAACAAGACAAAAAAGAACCTTTAAACAAATGGCACAGATATGACCTGCCAACTCAGGCACTGCAGTCATGTACTGTACATTAAGTCTGCAAACTCAGAGGAAGCTATTGACAGCAACATTTTCATGTACAACATGAAAATATTCTCAGGAAAAGAACCTATTTTTTTTTTTGAAATACTTCCTTTGTGGAATCTCTAATGGCAGTTTGTATTTTAGTTTCTCTGTTCCATTTGATTTTTTTTATTTCTGGAATAATGTGTGATGGCAAATTGTATGCATTTATGTAACCCTTTTTAGTATTGTTGAACACTTAGAGTACTTTGACAGACAGGCTTTCACATTGATGCAACAAATTATGCAGAGTACACTTCTTCAGTGCGGGGCGGGATGGGGGGTAGAAGGCTCAAGGAGACTTTGATATTTAGACCAGAAAAGAATGGAATCAAACTTCTAAACTGGTTCAGTTGAGTTAGTTCTTAAACCACAGCCAGAGGGAGACAGTTTAAATATCAAATTTACAAGGATTTAATGCAATCAAACAACCAATTAACATAATAAAAACAAATTTTTTTTAAAGCAAGAACACTTTTTTAAAGATGTTGAATTAAATGTTTAAATATTAACAAAGTGAATTCTTTTTTTTTTACAATTATAAGTGTAACTCAGTATTGTGCTAAAAAAAAAGAAGAGTTTACCCAGAATGCATGAACTGTCAATGACCCACAAATCATTACAGTGCTCTTTGAGTGATAACAGGAAATCCTCTCAGGTAATGCATTCAGCCCTTTTTTGTAATTTCTTTTCAGATTTCACAAGACTTAAGACTTAGCAAAAAGAATAGGCGATGAATCAAAAATCCATACTGTTTCATAGAAACCTTTTTTCATTGTTAGCCTTAAACTGCTTTATTCCAATTTTTAGAATTATGGTTCAGGGTACACTATAGTGTGCACTGAGAAAATTATCGAGGTAAAAAATAAATTAAACGCATTAAGATAACATTTTAAACAATTCTTTTCATGCATTCAGATTCTTTCAGACTTCGCAAAAGTGAAATGTAGAACTCAGCTAGTTTGGCTTAAATTAATTAGGTAAATAATGTATTTAAAATAGAAGATGATTGATTGGAATCCTACATAAACGCACACATGCATTTAAAATGTTTCTAGCCCTAAATAAAAGCAGTTTTGCATCAAAGAGAACATTTTCTTTCAAGAAGAGAAAAGCTTCTTAAGCAGATAATCTAAAGCTGTCCCTCGTTTCACTTCTGATTACTTATCAGTGTTTTTTCTCTTGGGAATAGGGACATGAATAGATGGGAACTGTTAAACAAATTGAGTCTGACCCAAAAGATATAGGTAGAATCTCTGACAAGTGGCAGAAGTATGATTTAACTCCAGATCAATTGTCAGATTAGCAACATGTTTTAAGAAGTCAAGCCTGGTGATGGTTTAATTAAAAAGGCGAGGTCACTGCTGTTGATTTGCATCTGTATGCTGCTGCCCAACCAGTTCAAATGAGGATGGATGGTTTCTCTCAAGGGGACTTTTACTCTCAGGATTTTTTAAACAATTATTTCAAAATGTGGTAAAATAGCAGCCCTTTCTGTGCATGCCCTGTTGACTTCTCTGTGTTGTGTCCTTGTGGTGTGGAGCAGATATGAGAGGTGGTTTGACCTCGATATTCGTCCATGACAGGAGGGCTGGAGAGGATGAGGAGGCAGGCTTAGGGGGGCTTCTCTATCCGTCAGGATGCATTTATCAAAATCACTCTTTCCTCTGCGCACACATAAACACGCAGGCCGATGCACACAGCACACCCTTCTAAAACCCACAGATTTACCATTGTTTTTCAGTTCTCCTTTCACCTTCTCCACTCAGCTTTCAGCAGGTTTCCCTCTTCCTTCCTTCATTAAATATTCAGCCATTACAGGCAAACCTGGGAACTAGTTCAATGTTGGTCTGAAAAGTCAACAATTGGCTTTTTTTTTATAACTTAAGTTTTATTTTTCATTAAATAAAACAATTGGCGTTTTATCTCCTTTATTGCTGCATAAAATAAACATTAGTTTTGTCCAGACACTTCTTTTTGTCCAGACATTTTTAAAAACACAGGGATTAGCAAATCAAAGCCAATACAAACATCTTTCCTGCTGCATTCTTCCAGTAAGTCACCAGGGAGCATAAATCTTAAAATGTAAAAGTCTAAGGGAAGAAAATACTAATGCTTACTTTTCTTATCAATCTAATAATATTTTGGTACATACAGCTTATTTGAGTGGTATTTACATGGTGGTCACTTAAATACACTGTAAGTACTGTATTGTACAAGAAAGCGTTACCTGTGTTTTGATAAAGGGATACGTCCAAAATAAAATCTGGTTTCTGTCTTTTGACTCTTTTGATCTACAATGCAGTAAGACTAACTAACTAGAGTCAGTTACTGACTCTTTAGTTAGTTAGTTAGTTAGTTAGTTAGTTAGTTAGTTAGTTAGTTAGTTAGTTAGTTAGAGTAAGATGTGTCTTTAAGATTTTGTTTTTAACATAAATTCAGGAGACCTGATATAAGCCAGAATAGAACAACTAATACTCTGCATGCCCTGTTTCCTTCTTCTCTGTGTTGTGTCCTTGTGGTGTGGAGGAGATGTTACCTTTTTATCTGTATGAAGCACATCACAACAAAGTTTGAAATTTTGTTTACGCATCATCTGTCTAACTCCACCCACAGTACAAGTGGATTTGATTTTAGCCTCAAACATGGACCCTCTCTACATTGCTATTTTTGATATTTGAGGATAACAGAACTTCATAAAAAAAACTAAGATAAATATTCAAGAATAAAAATGTGATATACAACCAACACTGAAGCAGAAAAATGAATGATGTGTTAAGGTTTTGAGGTTGCACATCAATTCTTGCCAATCTGCCTCAGAAAGCATGCAAAGGCAAAACTTAAGGCACAGTGGAATTAAACCTTGAGATGTGGCACGAGGTAACTGCTTCTGTTGTGGGGAATAAATTAGTCAATATTCAGGCTTATATACACATTAATTCGCTGACAAAGCACAGTGCCAGGGTAGATATAGCAGCCCAGTCAGCCAAAAGGGATGGATAGTGACAGGTTTATGCATAAGCCTTAATGACATTATTAAGGATACAACATAATCCATATACAGGACTAAGAAAAAAGCATTTCAAGTTCTGTGAATATTTTTGTCAGTAGACTTATTAAAGCTGCTCTATATACATTTTGTTAGTATTTCTTTAATCTGATGGATACACTGATTGAAGTGTTTTCAATTTGGACTGGTTTTTTGAAACACATCCACCTACTAGATTGTTGCTCTGAACTTTACTTGTTTTTTTGAATGATTTCATATTTTACCCTAAGAGGAATAAGTATTCTGTCTCATGAACTGTCTTTTCTTCTGCATCGTTGAAGAGGAAACTTCCCTTGGATCTTTAGAATCAGACCTTCCTCTCTTTTAAAACACTGCAGCTTTAAAGATCTGAAATGTTGCTCTTTAAAACTCTTTTTGCTTCTTGCTGCCTCACTGTCTGCTTACTGCACATGCAATCAGAGGGTTTGAGTTTCTTCCTGTGAAGTTGAATAGGGAAATAGGGTGGTGTCTCATTTCCCAGAAGGCCAAATGAGGAGGCCTACATTCAGGCTCATGTAAACAGAATAAAAAGAGATAATCCTGGTGAATCAATGTACGGTATTTTCTGCACAATAGGGCACACTGAATTATAAGGGACATTGCCAATGAATGGTCTATTTTCAATCGTATGTCATAAACAAGGCGCACTGAACTTTAAGGTGCCTTAGGGCTAGTTTATACTTCAAATTGCTTTGTAATTGCTCGGGTTGCATTGGTCACAAGAGCGGAATCGCCTTGATCACTGGGAAATTTGACACCTGCTGATGACATCATCTACGACTAGTATGAACTAAAAAGTGTGATTGTGGATACAATTGATTAAAATATTTCTGATTGCTAAGAAGTAGGGCCTATAAACCAGGCTTTAAGCGAGATAAGAGTCAGAAACAAGGCTGTAAGTCAGTCAGGCTTTATCAACTGCATTCACAGAAACTCTTGAAACTTGTTTGTAACACGCCACATGTTAGCTGCTTTAGGAGCATTAGCCACAGTAGAGTATTCACAATACCTGTAACTCCCAACCTTGTTTGAGAGATGTTAAAAAACAGACTGACTCACCTAAAACAAACACTGCACCACTGACACCACTGCATCTTAGTGTTTGGACAGATTCGTGTACCTCTCAAAATCACTTTGACATTAGTAAGCACAGCCAGAATTAATTCACACACGAGGCGCCCCAGATTATAAATAAAACAGTTGTTTTTTTTAAGCAAAAAAAGAAAAGAAAAAGAAGTGCACCTTATACCTTATACCTTATTAGTTGAAAAGATGTTTTCAAAGCAGAAAAAATGAGTGATATCAGCTATTTTATTTCACTTAAAAATGGAAATTAACAGAACTCGTTACAATTCCCATTCATTGAAATCATTAAACAGCTGAAAAGCTGTTGTTTTTCTAGCTGTCAGTCTTGTTTTTCCTTAGAAATCCCCTGTATTTTTTATTGTTTGGTAAATCACACCAACACAAAGCTCTCCAACATGACCTTTTTCGCTCTACAGGGGTAACTGTTTGCATTTTACTCTTGTTCTTGTACATGCCTTAAGGAAGACCTGAAGCAAAAACTACCTGCAGTGTGTTCTGTCAACAGATCAAAAGCCTTTCTGCTTTTTCCCTCAACTTACTCTGATGAGTATACCCCGGATATTTGCTGGAACCACTGAAGAGTCTGTGTGAGATGTCAAAGTGCTAGATTTATGAGTCAAATGAAAAATGGATTTCTACACATTTCTTTATCATAAATTCTCAGTTGATCATCAAATCTGCAAATGGGAAAAAGGTGTTCATCAGTATCTTAATTCACACGAACAAAAGGTGTAGTTAAAGGCAAAAACGATTTTATTCTGAAGCAGGGTGGGGTGAGATGTCATCTTGTCGAGGTAAATGACACGGTCCTTTATGTCACAAAGGGTCATCTCGTTCAGGCTGACTGCACAGACAGACAATTCAGCCTTGCTGAAACAAGACAATGACAAATTTGACAAGGACCACAACTATGAAACACAGTGAATAATTACCATGAAAGCCATTATCTCAACACAGACTTGCATAAGTCAGTGTCTCTTTGTGGTCAGATTTTTCTCCTGTGGTAATGAACAGATGGATTAGTCTGTGTGCATTAGAAAAATGTGAGTTTCCAGAGTGAAAAATTAATACTTGGTCATTTTATTTAATGATTTTGCTTACATTGGTTAGGGACTTTAAAGGGTCCTGATTCTTTGACCACCAAAGAACAGCATGAAATAGGCCCTTTAACAGGGCTGCGCGGTGTTGTGGTGGTTAGTACTGTTGTCTCACAGAGAGAAAGCCCCATTTTAAACTCCAGCTGGGTCCTAAATTGTTCCTTAGGTGTGAGTTTGTGGTCCTATGATGAACTGGATAAAGGTCCCGGGTGAACTCCATTTTCACCCTACAGTAGCAGGCGCAAACTCCATTATACCATGTGACCCTGCACAGGACAAAGCAGGAAACAACGATGGATGGAAGCTTTAGGAAATTCAACACAGAGTTTAAAGCTGATCAAAAACAACCATCTAAGTTTATTAGTTATTCATACTAAGTTATATGTTTCCACTGAGCGGGAATGCAACAAAACAATAATTAAACACTTTTATAACAACTAACTAAAAAAACGTGTTATGCACCTAAAACCTGATTAGTTATGGCTACCATTCAGTGGGTCTTTTCATGATCAAAAAAAGCATTAAGCAAAAACTCATTTTCATTGTTTAGTTTAGCCTGTAATGAACTGCAGCCACACCTTTGATTTAAGACTGAATCAATTCCATTTCCCAGTGGTCTTTTAGTTATGATTATGCAGTTTTTAACCAAAAACCAAAAACCTGTGTTGTTTTTTAGGACATAGTTCCTGCAGAGCAGCAGGAGTTCACTGCAAAAATGTCTCTGAGATGTGGGCGGGACCGTTGGCACGGAGTGACCTCCCCCATTTCCCATTTTTCTTCTGTTTACCTGCTCTACTGTTAGCTTACAGCCCCTCACAACCCCAACTTAACATTAAAAGATTCAAAAAAAAAGATGGTTAGCAACATCAGAGCTATTCAGCCGTACAGTTTTGAGCCAGACGTCAGCTCGGACGAGGAAAACAAAGACGTACATTGATCTAGTCGTCTACAATGCAATGAATCAGTGTCGAGCGGGAGCTTGTGGCGCGCTGACTGTAGCTTCAACGTCACTGCTACAAGCTTTTTCCAAGGGCATGTAATCATTTGTTCCTGATTCACCTCAATCTGAAAAAAACAACAACTCAGAAACTCAACTTTAAGCTTAATTCTCTTTACATATGTTATCTATATTCGTAAAAAGGCCACAAGAATATGTTAAAAACACAAAAACATCATAGTGGGTCATTAAGGCTATCATTTAGAAAAGATGTACGTTTTTCCCTCCATCACTCACATTGTGTGAAGTCACAGATCCCTTTCACAAGTCAGTGTGAAATGTTAAATTAACTGATCTAAAACCTCAAGTGACATTGGAATGTTCAGTTTACAGAACCAAAACGGAATCAAAAAACACATTTGAGAAAAAAATGACAATATTTGATCAAATTGGTGGGCTCAAAATCATCCTTTGTTTGATTTTCAATAAAGAGGACGACAGGGTTTGACTTGAAGAGATTTGTAGACTACAAGCCTGTCATTATCCTCAATGAAACCATCTCATGCCTCACAGACATTACGTGTGTGTGTTTCCATGAACAAACCTAAAAATACACAGACAGCTTTTAAAGCAGGTTGCATTTCTGACATCATCTGGAGTTTGTGGTGTTGGTAAGAAATTTCAGATTTTGCCTTATGCGGATGCGTGCGGGAGCTAGGTCAAGTGTTTCACTGCTTGGTTTATTAATGTTTCTGCGATATTGAAAATAAATTGCTCCAGATCATTTACATAAAACTTTTGGTTCTGAATGTAAATTATTTCTCTGAAGAAGCTGCATTAAGTAAAAGCGTTAATATTTTTCGGCGTTGATGCATCTCACCTTCTTCACAAAAACAATTTGAACAAGTTTCAGTAACTATTCTGGTGTTTTTATTATATTCAGGAGAAGTAATATTTATTTATTAATGTTAAGTTCAGAATAACTTATTTATGACTATTGCAACAATAGGAACATTCCTTATTTAGCTCTTAAGCATGTTGTGAATAATATGCTGTCATTGGCAGTAGCTGCTGTCCCAGCTGGGAAAATGACCAACATCTTGCTTGCAAATTATGTTGTGAAATATATTTTACAGTCATCTTTTTACTCAAAAAACAAATAAACGAACAGTAAAAACGTTTTTAGTTTACGCAAGAAGCTATAAAACTTGTTTACACACCATTCACATCCGTACTGTACAGGGGGAAGTTTAGAAAGTTTACTATGAGATTATAAGACTAAAGAAATCTACTTATTCAGACGAAGATTCTTACATTATTTACTATTACTAGTAAATAATGTATATATTTACTATTTTGTAAACCATAATACAACACGGCCCCTGCAATACCTGTTTCTTGGTCGGTATGGAGGAAGGATATTGTGTTTGATACTTTTTTTTTTACTAGTTTTTGTGGAGTTGCTGAAGAGTATGAAGATAAAATATTAAATATAGAGAGAATATGAACAAAAGAGGAAGACAACCTTCTGATCTCACTCCTTCAGCCGTTCACTTTTTGCTCTTTGAACAGCCAAAAACATTTGCAACACTAATTTCAAATAATATTTTAAAAATTTCCAAAAAAAAGTTAATGTCACTATTTGTTATATTAAGGTAACTTTTATGTGTTATGTTTTTTGCTCCTCCATCATGGTGGTTATCACATCTACAGGAAAATGACTGTTCTTCATGGTGCATGAAGCACAAACTCTAACAACTAACCTCAGCTTGTGGTTTTTCCTCATATGAACCGACAGCAGGAGCAGCATGGCAAGGCTTTGGGGGGTAATGTGGCGCACAGCAGAACTTTTACTGGCACGCTGATGTATGTTGAGGTTCATCCTTTGTTTTTTTTGCTCTTCTGTTCTACTTTACTGTGCTGTACGTTGATGCAAATACAGTGGCAGTCAGTCCCATGGCAGCAGCTGGAAAAAAAATACATCAGAGGAACCAATTTACCGACCAAAGTAAGTCATTCTGTAAAATGATTGATGACAATGTGACTCCTTTCAGGTTGTCTGTAATTGGCTTTTTTACTGTTTGACCTTTCACATCACAGGCCACAACAAACTGTGACCAGTTCTGTCATTAAACTGGCACCAAATAGAGTTGGTAAATTGGACATCATTTACAGGTGTACAGTTTGAGTTTCCTGTTTGCTTTTCCCTGCAGGTGTGTTTTGCTGGGTGGTCAAAACTGAGGATGTGCAGAGACTATTGTGGGTCAGTTGCACATACATTAAAGCGCGAAATTGAATGAATTCAGTTTGGATAACACAAAAATAGAGTTTTTTTTAATGTTTAACTTAAATAATTTAAATGTCTACCACAGTTCATCCTGATGGATTGAACCTCACTTGAAGCAATTTTTGTATATTTATTCTTTAAAGGAAATGCTTTGTTCTCTGCAGCAATATCTATTCTCAAAAATAATGAAGTGACAGACAAGTTCCTCTAAGATGACCTCTGCTTGTGCCCAAATTATACTGCTAAGGTCAATAATTCTCCCACCTCAGCAGAGGAGCTGCTGATGTTTTGCAAAGTGCATAATATGTTATTTTTCCCTGAAAGGAAACTAAAAAAGGAATAATTGGAATTTTAATGGAGAAGTGTCTAATGACTAATGCTTATGATGTAACAACGTAACTGTTTATTATGGCAGGATTATAAACACTTATTTGATTAAAAATTTGGTTTAAATGACTGGTAAAAACAGTTTATAACTACATTTTAAATCAGGTAAAGAAATTATCTCTATTCATACAAGTTATATGAGAAAAGCCTTTTTTTTAAACGATCTTTTAGACAGTGAGTAAATCCAAATAACATTTTTCATAGAATATTAATTCAGAGCTTTTCATACCACAAAATTGAATAGACATAAAGAACAATTCTTGCTTGGATTGACAAGAATATATTCAACTGATGGTTTTCAAGTGTGAAGTGTGCAGTCCGAGTATATGATTAAACCATGCTTTGGATTATCTGTGGTTTTATAAGCACAGGATTCCTCGTCAGCAGACAGGGCTGAGCAATCACATAATCTTGACTTCAATTCGGTGATCTCTGTCTAGACTGCCAGCCAAGCTGTTCCCACTGGGCAAGTACAGCTTTTTATTACATACATGTCAACAGAGGAGTCAAAGTTAAAAACTTAACTTCCAACAAAAGCAGCAAAACATGAAGACACGTTACAGATCATTGTGTGCCAACATGTCCCAGCAGTGACTATGGAAACAAAAGTTGTAGAATCCAGCAAAGACGGGACCTTTTGCTTTCCAATGATACTGTCAGTTAGGCAGAGAATATATTTCCTAACTGTTATTGTCTGACATGAACATTCAGGTCTGGGCTCTGTATGGAAACCAAAAGATGTACAGTATCTGATGTATTTTCTTGGACACTCACAATACATGACAGTATTCATGCAATTTCTTTGTATGACCAACAAAAGGAGAAACTGATATTCTAAGAACAAGATTTTCATCACATATATTTTTTCCTTTCTTTTATTTAAGTCCTTGAAGCTCTCCAAAACTATAGAAAAGGGGAAAAAGGCACGAAAAAAAGCCCATCATTGAGTATGGATTATTAATTATTATTAATTAATTATTATTATTTATATTAATTTTCTACGACTAGAGAAAAAAGTTAAATGTCATTGTGATAACTCATCATTCTTATTGGCACATTCAAACTTTCCAATAGAACTAGATGAAGTCAGCACTTGTTGCTGGGGGGAAGCTGAAGGAGACTGGGGTTTAGTAACTAAAGCCGTGATGCAGGGCTGTCTCTGAGTCCTGACCTGTAACGACACTGGGAGTCAGCCATGTTTTATTGGAGACAGGCGGGTGGAGAGTGGCTAGAGCTTTGATACCTTCTGAAACCCAGGAATCAGGTTACAAGCCCTGTTAACTGACACAGCAGCACACATTGTGCATGCAAATGCGTGTGTGTGAGTTTGGCTGTGCTTGTGTAGCACCCACTTGAGGGGAGACAAAGTTGTTTGTCTTGATTTGCACTGTGAGAAAAACATTATTATACTTAGTGGTGACTTGAGATAAGATGGGAGAAGGTACATGTCAAAAGTAACTTTAATAACAAAGAAAATTGTTACTTGGATTTAAAGTTAGTACATAATTAATTTTATCTTTCCAGATAAAAAGCATAAAGTGCTTTACAGGGAGCGTTATCTAAAAATCATCTGAACAATAAAATGTAAAAGCAATACAACTAAAACATCATGAAAGAACAGATAGAAATATACAGAATTAAAAACTGTCAAACTTCATCAGCATGCCTGTTTGAAGTTGTATCATCTTAAGTTGCTTTTTAGTATCCAAAACATATTGACAAGGGCACGCTCCACAGCTTGAAGAGCTTTTGAAATTAAGAATCGGAGAGACAGACCAACAGAATATAAGCAAAGTCTGGGAAATATTTAGGGGTCAACACAAAAAGTCAAAACTAAAATGTTAAAATTTATTGGGATTTTAATTTGAAGTCAGTAGAGAAGATCAGAATATAGCAATTTAGCTGCTATTGTAGTTTAGTTTAGGTCACATACAAAAATTCATTGAATACAACTACTGACAACAGATGGTTCATCAATTTTTTTCCTGCCCCGCAGGGTTCGATTTCCGGAGGGGAGTAAACAGTGGTACTGGGGGCAATTGCCATATCAATGGCGATCAATTAACAACACCCAGTGGGGCTCCTTGGGCAAGACCCTTCAAAGTTATAAAATTGAAGTTGTTATGTATTTTCCTAGCTCTGGCAGCTACGTGCTAACGTAGCTCACCGGCGACTATTCATGACGTCATCGAGGGGTAGTGTCGTCCGAATTTGAAGACACAATTTTTCCATAACTCTCCGCTTGAAGGGATTTAGTGCTTAGTCTAATACCACACAGTAAATAAAAATTTGAGCTTTGATTAAAAATATCAATTTGAATGAAATTTGACAAAAAAATCCATTTCAAAGGAACAATTCGCAAACACTAAACATTGTTTCTGGTAACATCCATGTTATATTCGATTACAGCTAGATATATGTTACTGCATTTATTGACTCAGACTAATTAAGCTTTTGAAATAATCAGTAGTGGCCATACCAAGATCTAATTTCATACTACGTGACTGCAAAGTTGAACACAAACACACTCACAAAATTGTGAGCCTAAATGAGTTACTTGGTGAATGGACAGAGGGCCACTTTCTCTACAACGTCAGGGACAGGAATGGTGATTAGAGTGTAAATATTCATCATCAATAGCAGCAAAAGAAAAAAAAAATGAACGTAACAGGAAAGAAACTGTCATGAATAGCCCAGCAGTGGACTTGTCTCAGCAATAAAGATTACAGGCTCAAAATCCATATATTGATTGAAAGTGAAAACACTTTGTCACTGGGAAATGTTTTTATCCAGCCTTAAAATCAGTTTATGCAAATTCTTCAGATTATGAAAATGAAAACTGATGTACTTCTATCTTGCAGAAAAAGCAAATAAATGGCTTCCCTGATTGCTGAAAACCATTATTTTTCCATTTATCAAAAGAGGACATGCTGATGAACTGATAAGTACAGCATTAAGGCCTGTTCACACCAGGACGAATTTCGCCCGCGATAATCGCTGACGTTTAACGCCTCGTGACTAAACAAAGGGCACCAATGTGAGTGTGCACACCGACGCGAAAAATCGCCACGCATCAAAGCGTCACTTTTTAAAAAACGCCTCGGATTCGTTTTCTTGGTTTGACGCGCCGCGTCGAAAACTATACGACCAATGAGAGTGGCGCTTTTGCACAAGTGTCTGGAGCTTCTGAAGTTACAGTAAAACACAACTCAGGGGCGCTCAAACATCAAACTGCCTTTCTGAGCACACATACCAGCGAAGAAGACAGACTCCAAGTAGGGTCTACACTGCCGCGAAGAAATAATGACGGACATTCTAAAATATCCCCGAACCAAGAAC
This sequence comes from Oryzias sinensis, assembly GCA_037389245.1. Lineage (NCBI taxonomy): Eukaryota > Metazoa > Chordata > Actinopteri > Beloniformes > Adrianichthyidae > Oryzias > Oryzias sinensis. The sequence goes on from CM074493.1 coordinate 17,062,599, forward strand.
CAGTTGGAGCTACTGGTGCTTGAAATATTCATGTTTTCTACTCACAAGCGCGTAAATACTAACGCACTTGTGAGTGAAAAGCGAGTTTAAGAAGCGTAAAGTTGCGCAGCGCCACCTTGTGTACAGGAGTATTTCTGTTTTACATTAAGCGCCATCTAATGTCAGGTAATGAAATTGCATGTTCGCTCGGCTCATCGTCAGCGAAAATTGCCTGGGTGTGAACACAAAAAACGTGGCGAAAAACGCTGGGTTCAGATTCGACTTTAACTCGAGGCTACATAAAACAAAAAAAGGAAGAAAAAAGATAACACAGTTTAGGTAGAAAAGATTTTTTTTGTCTTTGGATACAACCCAAACAGATCTTACAAAAGGTGTGGTCACTTGTACCCGAATGGGGGTTGACCCCCATGGATGGATCAGGTTCTTGGGCTGCAGCCTATGGAGGGTTGTTGAGAGGAGAAGCCAGTTCAAGGTGCATCTTAACCCTTGTGCTATCTTAGATGACCCCACCCTTACATTGACGTGTTCTCCCTACCATGACAAAGGTGGATAAAGGTGGAAAGATTTCATGTAATCCATGGACACCAGTGAAGATCACAAATCATTGAAGAAAAAAGGTTCAGCGCACTGTCTAGTGGGTCTGGATGACCCAACTCCAAATGTTAAAGTGCCTAGTATAGCACAAGGGTTACGGGGAGCACTAGTGTGTCTTGCAGCTTCCTTGAGGCTCATTGAAAATTGAACGTACGATTGCCGTGCATGTGGTAAGTGTGACGTACTGGTAAGGCTAAGGTAAGTTGCACTCACTTATGATGTGTGGGGGACACAGTCATATGGTGCCCTAATGCCACAATCAAGTCATTAGAAAAGAATTAGTGACAATTGGCCTTAATGCTAGGTATGAGGTATCTGTAGGCAAAAACTGGGCGAACCCGTTTGTCTAAGACTTATCCTGTGAAAAGCATTTGCATAGTCCACAGGGTTTGGAAGGTAAGGTAAAAAAATTCATACAACATGCCTACCCTTGAATGTTGTATATGTGTTTACCCTTTTGTGTATGTTGTATAACCTGTTGCTCACAGCAACCCCAAAGATAAATGTCCATGGACAGTTTTGCTCTACGGGCACACCGAATGGTCTACATCCTTGATATTTTTTAGGTTTGCTCATTATTAGCCTGCATGCAGCACATATATTCACCTGAAATTCCCTCACTGCAAGACATTGAGTGAGTATTGAGGCTTACCTGCCTGGAAATACACATTTCAAAGAGAAGTGTGCTAGGTTGACTTGTCAGTCTAGAGGTGAACCTCACTTTTTATGGTGCTAGCAGTGGCTTCATCCAAACTACAACCCTAAAAGTGATAAATATGATGCAGAAGATTTATGAATTTATATTAGCAATGGGGGATATCTCCAATCGCCACGGCTACTTGTTCACTTTTACACATCCAAAGCACCTCAGTCAGTCTCCCTGACACCCATTTCTTTGCTGGTTATGAGTTTTGCTATTACACATTTGGCCCATTCAGTTCATTTTATCATCATATTGTGTTTCACGTATGACATAGGAAACATTTTGGCCAGCATTTGGCTGGAAATATGCTCAGTAACTAAATCAATCTGGTGCTGCTGCTCTGCGCTGTCTTCTTATCAGTTCGACAAGTTTCTAAACCAGATTCCTCATCAGGAGCCAATTTCTGCTAAGGAGATTGAGTTATCTGCTCAATCAAAATGCTATTTCCAAACCTCAGTGAGGTGATTTGAGTAGGGGAGGAATATTATTTTACTGTTTCTCAATACTTTGGAGTCTTCTCTTCTTTTTTTAATTGCAACTAACTGACACTATACGCTGTCATTCTGGGGTAATGATTCAGAGTCAGAGAAGATACTAAAAGGCAATCTATTTAAAAACAGTTATGCTATGTAACAGAGTCTTACATTATACAAACAGAATCAACACATTGGTATTTAATATTCCAATGTTTTTTTCCGAACATTGTGTCTCAATGGAATCCTTCTGATTTTGCAAGTCAGGAACACAAGATTTCATCTTTGCTTTGTCAGCTATTTGCTGATACTTTGCATCCCTGCATGTCACCTGAGGACGTTTTAATCACAATCAAAAATTTTACCTTCTACCAATTTTAGCAAGCTTTAAGATTTCCTTTTTGTTTTTGTCCCATCTGGCTTCTTTTATCTCTGACTCCTCCAGGACTTAATCCTCCTGCGTCCTCACTGCTTTTGATCTTTTCTGATTATCGGTATTTCATAGCCTTTAATGGGTTCAATATGTATTGATTGCTTTGATTCATATGTTGTGTTTTCAGCATTATTTTATTCTTTTTGCATTTGGTTGCTGTTGAATTAGAATGACGTTGCTATCTACACAAACATTCAATGCATGGCTTAAAGGAAACACCAAACTTTATCATTTTTTCATAAAAAGAAGTTTCATGTCACTACAAACCAGAAAAACATTTAAATCCTTAGTCAAATAAACAATGTTTGGGAATGAAAATGTCAACATTTGTTATCACTGTTAACATTACTTAATCCTTGTGCTATCTTAGATGACCCCAACCTTACTTTGATGTGTTTTTCCTACCATGACAAAGGTGGATAAAGGTGGAAAGATTTCATATAATCCATGGACACCAGTGAAGATCACAAATCATTGAAGAAAAAAGGTTCAGAGCACTGTCTAGTGGGTCTAGATGACCCAACTCCCAATGTTAAAGTGCCCAGGATAGCACAAGGGTTACACAAAGCCTAAAGAATCACCTGCTGGACTATAAACTCCTTTGACTGCTGCTGAAAATATTATAAGAAACCCAACTACTTCTTTCTGTTTCCAAAACGGACGTCCTTGTTCACCTCTCAGCATATCCCTTCAGTGGTCGCCACAGTGAATCTCACTGAATCACAAAGGTGGTTTAGCAGAATTTTTTTTGTTATTTTTACGTCGGATGCCCTTTTGTGACACAACCCTGTATTTCATCCGGGCTATGGACCGGCACAGGGAGACCCAGACTTGGGCTCCTTTGTGGCTACATAGTTAGGCAGTAGTGTGAAGGGTCATGCCGAAGGACCCACACTGTGTGAAGCTCATTGTGCCCCCAAGGAAGCAAATCCTGGTTTCCCATGTACCAATCCTATATGCAGCCATATGGACCATCCAGCTGCCCATTTCCAAATTCAGATAAAATCAGCAAATATCACATGTTGCAGTTCCTTAAACGACCACTAGAGGCTGGTGGCATAAAGGATGAATTTCTCTTTTATGCCCATGACAAAAAGTCTTATTCTGCATACACAAACAAAAACCAAACATGCAGTCTGGTTACAATAATCTATTTTGATGTTTTTAACTTTATTGATGCTAACAGGATATATGGGTGAGGTGTGGGGGGGTAGTTTTGTTTTCCTAAAACTGAATTTATGATTGATTGATTGATTGATTGATTGATTGATTGATTGATTGATTGATTGATTGATTGATGAGTTGACCTGTTGAACTCAGCAAAATCTTTTTTACTTTGTCTCACCCTGTTGGCCACTTTTGGAATGCTCAGGTTGGTGGAGCAAACTCTGGTCATCGTGCTTGTCTTTCATCATGATTGGTTCAGTGGGTCTAATGACAAACCTTATCATCATACAGTATACTAACATGACACCTCTGTCTTGTATGCAAGTGTTATTGTTAAAACTTAATATTTAGCACGAGAAATGTACGCAGACTCATGACACCATGCACCATAAACCTTAAATGGATCCTATTTCCAACAAACAGTGATCAGTTGTGGATTGGAACTCAGAAACAGCTAATTTTCCCCAGAGCATCACTGGCGTAAATCAAATAGCTATACACACCAAGCATGACAGCCCGAGATGGTGATATTAAAAAGAGATTAGAAACAATGTGAAATACAACCGGAAAAGCATTTAGAACCCTGATGCTTTTGGCTTCAAAGGCGCTTATGTTTTGTTTATGAAAGCCAGATTGCTACTGCTTAATCTTTAACCTTTAAACTGGTGTAGAAGTAAGTATTTTTTTTTCAAATAGGAGACATCATGTTTGTCATGGTTTGCAAAAGTAAATGTTTAAGGATTTACCTCATCTGAACTTTACTCTTCCACAATATATATTAAGGTTAGACATGTGAAGTATTTATTGTGTATTAAAATCTCTTCAGGGGCCTCAGAGCTGGTTAGCCTCAACCTTACCCCTCTCTTGAAAACAGTAAGGGATGATCTACAACGCTGGGTAAACTTACCTATCTCCATCATGGGCAGAATAGCAGTAATTAAAATGACAATCCTTCCTAAAATAAATTCTTTTTTTTCAATTATTCTAGTGTGGCCTTCTCGCAGCTACTTCAAATCTTTAGACTCAATCATTACAAAATTCTATTAGAAAAATAAAACACCACGAATAAAATTAGCCACCTGAAGAAAAATAATAATCTCAGGGAGGCTTAGAAGTTCCTAGCATTTACTATGACTTGCTAGCTAATCAGCTGCTATATATCTATAAATGGATCATTCAAGTCAGTCAGACACCATTTGGTTAGATCGTGAAAAAGAATTGTGCAAAGAACTCCACATTTCAGAAATCCCATTTCTAAGTAGATCTATCAAGAGTCATCCATGTTATAAAGTAATAACAATAGCTTCTTCTCTCGATGCCTGGTGGAAATTTTATAAAATTATAAACAAGTCTATCGGTATTTTATTCTACACCAATTTGGAATAATCCAGATTTTTTTAAGAGATTAAAAAAACAATATTACACATCTCAAACATATTTTTAATTCCAGTGGTCTTATGCCATTGTCTTATTTTATCCAGCAATACGGCATGAGGAACAGTCAATTATTAGAATATTTACAACTTAAATCTTTAACCCTTGTGCTATCCTAGGCACTTTACCATTGGGAGTTGGGTCATCCAGACCCACTACACAGTGTTCTGAACCTTTTTTCTTCAATGATTTGTGGGCTTCACTGGTGTCCATGGATTACATGAAATCTTTCCACCTTTATCCACCTTTGTCATGGTAGGGAGAACACGTCAATGTGAGGGTGGGGTCATCTAAGATAGCACAAGGGTTAATTGAAGCTGAAATTTCTGCAACTACAATAAATCTAAATCTTCCAAAATGTCAAGAATGGGATTTGAATCAGAGATCTGTTCATTTTGCACTCAAAATACCCCAGACACATATACACGCAACTTGGGACTGCACACCCATTAAAAAATTTTGGGAAGAAATTACCCAAACTTGATCTACCTTCTTGGCCTGCCTCATCCCTTTATCACTTTCACTGTGTCTATTAGGAGACCTTTCAGAACTATCAAATTTGAATCTGGACCCGTCTAAGCAATAATCTTGCAATAATCAGCAAGATTATTTCTTAGACCCGTCTAAGCAATAATTTTGTAGCAATAAAAATTGCTATAAAAATATCTTCATTAGCTGGAAATAAAAGAACCCCATAAACCTGTCTATATGGAAAAACTTGTTAACAAACTTCTTAAATACATTTCTTTAGCCAATTCATTACTTTCTTCCACTGACATGACCGAGCCACTATCTGTATGGTCAGCTCTCATTGAGTTCCTAAACCAACATTGAGTTTTATCTGAGAACCAAATACGTGACTGTCTTGGCCTCTATGGGGTGTTGTCTCCCCCCCTTTTTCTCTCTACAATACCCCATTCATCTCTTTTGCAGGCGTCTAATGGTTATGGGTAATTACTCTCAATATTTTTATTTTTATTCATTATTATAATTATTTTTATTTTTGTAATAATGACAAGGTGATTGTTTTTAGTGTGGATTTCATGATGGTTACTGCTATTGACTTTTCTAGTATCAAGAATATAATGAATGCATATTATGTCTCAAGCCTTTCCTATCTATCTATATGAATCTCTAATAATGTATCCCAAAATATGTATAGTTAGCAGAATGCTTGATGGTTAGCTCAAGCTTGTGGATGGAATTCACTCTTGTTGTCCTTATATCATACACACGCACACACACACTCACACACACTTTTCCTTTTTTTTTTTACCTCCTGTTACTGTTTTAGCATTGATAGTTGTCTTTGTTTGTCAGATCTGTTTTTCCAGTGTATTTTCATATGTTTGTGGTTGGTTTTTTTTTCTGTTGTCTCACTTAAATAAAAATTAATAAAAAAAAGCAACCAAGAAACAGTTGATGGCTTAAGTAGCAGTAGCAGTAAGCCAAATATCTTTCTACAATAATCAATGGCTTCTTCGTTTTTTATTCCCTATTTTAAGTCTTCCTGTCTAGACACAATACTGCACAAGTCTAGTTTTGTAAGTCTTCCATAGTATTAAGTCACATCAGTCAAAAAATGCATAATACAGAAGGAACATCCTGTTTAAGTCACACTGGAGCATAGGCTGCACTTTTGTGAGAAAAGTTTGACGCTTCTGAGCAACTCTGACTAGACCTGTAATGCTGCGTTCATACTGAAGATGAATCCGCCCCCTCTCTTTTGATATGCGTCAAATACGCTGCTGGACGCTTGTCCACAAATGTGGTAACAAACTTGACGTGTGTGGGAGAAGCTACTTTCCAAAGTTTTTAGCCTCATCGCTACATGGAAACATTGACTGTGTATCTCATTTACAATGCATGGCAGACATGAATGATGTTGAGAGATCAGGTTTAATTACTTTGAAGAGCTCTACGAAAGTACTGATAATAATGTTGTTATATCTGGGTTCATGAAATAATTCAGAGACTTTCCCAGTACGGTGAGCTTCGCCATTTACTGCTGGAGCTGTGTCTGAATGACAGCTGCTTTCTGTGACCACATTAACAAAATGCAGGTGGTCGATAACATCATTCATATTCAAATCTTTTTTTCATTACAAAAAATTAGAAAGTTGGACAATTTCTTTCCTACTTGCAGTTAGCACAGGTCCTGACTATCAGTTATTTTTGTTACAACCCTCAGTGTTTTGGTGGGTCAACCAGAGAAATTCAAGGCCAGTTCACTAAAAATGAATAAGAGAAGTGGTGTCTCTTGGGCTTTTATTTGAGCTTGGGCCCCAAAAAGGTTCACTCTGATGGTGTCAAAGCTCGACAGAGAGAGGAGTTTCAAAATGAGAACAGAATTATTTCTGCAGCCTAAGACTCATTCCCTGAGGCCACCATAATTCCAAATGGAGCAAGAGTCAAAAAGATGACATAAATCTGGAAGCTGGATACCTGCTGGAATCAGAGAGCTTCAAATGAATAAACGCTTAATGCACACCTTACACATTCTGTCATCCTCAACAAAGTACAATCAAAATATTCAAAGTATGTGAACTTAAAACTGACAGAGTTAACTTAATACACAAGTAAAGACAATAACAGATACCCCTATAGTCCTAACCTGTAGACAGGCCCTGTCCCCAATGTGGTGCTGATGGAAACTCACACGGACCAGTGAGCACTTCTACATGGAAAAGAATTGTTCCAGTTGGATGGAAATCTGCCTACAGGGGCCCAAGCTGGAGAGTAAAGATTGCCCTTTGTTATGCTGTGCGCTGTGCTGTTTTGCCAGAAAAACTTTTGCCATCTGGGAGTAAATCCTAGCTTCTTTTTTCTTTATTTCCTTCATTCTATCATATACATTTTCTATTCCGTTAAAAAAAAATCTTTCAACTTGTAGTGGTTTGTGCACATTGTTTTTGGTTTCAGTGCAGGTTGAGAGTAGCTCCTCCCAGCCCCTCCCTCTTCTGGGGTTTACCTTGGGTCAGCCACAGCTGTCTGCACTTAGTCATTAGTGTCTGTATTATAAGAGTCTTGTCTTAATTTTTGTGTTGGTGCCTTTGATTTTTAAAATTTCTTGTGCTGTTTCCAATTTAGTTATTTCCATAGAACTTTTGTTTCTGTAATGTTTTTGGAGTTTTTCCCATTGACTGTATATGAGAACTGGACTTAGAGAGTGCGACTTAACCCATAGAACATAGCTAATTTCCAGCTCCAACAAAACTACATCAATTCAGTTGCCAATTTTTCTCAATATGGAAGCCTCCATGTTGGAGCCAGACGTCGTGGGTAAGCATTGATTGGTCCTTGTGAGCATTTCTATGGCAACCAATACATGTTATTCCCACATATTTACGCGCGACATAGCACAAAAATTGATGGAAATTAACTTTGGTCACACATCATACGTGCGAGCAACAAATCAAAAGGTACTCAGTAAGTTGCTTATGCTCGATGTGTTTGTTTAGGGAAGTGAGAAAATTGATGGATAACGTGAAAGGAGAGAGGGACGAAATCAGATTTTGTAGTGATGATAAGACAGAGAGATGCTAAGATGATGAGTTAAAGTGCTGCTTGGTTTACAGTTTTAGTTGCATTAGTTGCAGTTTCAGTCCACATCTGCTTTTGTCTGTGTGTTAAAGCAGCAAAGAGTGATAAAACAGCTGATCTTCCAGCCAGTACGACGTACCTCAGCCAGAACTTAAATCGGTACACAGTACCAGGACGTACCGGCTTACTTATAGCACTGGCTGCATTAATGACACATCTGCATTCAGTATGATTAGACCAGCCATAACGGGCTCACTACAGTCTATAATGTGGTGCCAAGGAAAATGAGCATTTCAAACATACACTCTGGTTTTGTTTTTTTTGGAAAGCTTCAAAAGAAGAGGAGGCTTTGTTTTTATTAAAAAAAATGGCCATCTCTCTTTATATTGTTTGATCTTTTGCACACAATCACAACAGCTGTCCAATGGGTTCCTCTTAAGCCGTTTGCAAAAAACAGATCACTTAAACCTCAGATGTTTATAACTGATTGCTTGCAGGGACTCATGGCATGATGTCAATTCAACTACCCATTTATTGACAGTGTTTACCCATCAAAGTTATCCTAGTGTTTTTAGAGGTTAAATGTTTAAGGGACAGTGATTCTCAACCAGTTGTGTACGCGCAACTAGTTTTAAGAATGACACACTTACTTTGCTCTAATAGTTTTTCTTTTATCTGTCACTGCTTTCAGAGGGCAGAAACTTTTATGACAGAAAAATCACCACAACCATAAAGTGCAGCAGAGACTTAATTTCAAGAAAACACTCCAAACTCACTTTTAACTACCCATTCTTCCTCTCCTCTGGCATTGTTGCAACCATATGCTCCCATCACCTCCTGGACACACAGTGCCAACAGCCATACTCATATTGTCAAGTGTGTGTGTCTATAAAATGTAGAGTTTCTCCATCATATTGAAATTCAAATTAGGTAGAAAATGTTTCCCACTTATCTATAGGCTGCTGGCAAAATGAGAACAGGAAGATCTTTCAGAGTATTTTGCTTGCATATATAATTTCCCATTGGCATCTTATTGTCTTATAGGGTTACTGGTATCGGACAGTTGAGGACACACACTCAAATTACACCTGCAGAAGTGTATTATTTCCCAAACTCTGCAGCAAAGATCAGGTAAGATTTAGAGTGACCAAGACTGTCTTGACCCACCCGGCTGTGGGTGTTGAGTATATGTGCCAAGATTTGGTAGAAGGGACAAAGAGAGATCTGAATCTGAACTGATGGATCAATCCCTAAAGTTGAAAAAGAGGGGATTGACCCCTTAAAAGTAGGTTAAGACATAAATACGACCAGGGTGTTTCAAAACCCTTTCTATCTGAACTTTAGTTACAGATTAACCATGGTCAAGTTTCCAGGTCTAAGATCTACAGCCTTGGTTCTATTCTTAAGTAGTATTAAGATAATAAAATTCTATTTATGTCATTGCATACATCATTAGACCCACTTTCCATTAGAGGTGAAGTTTGCATTTGAAAATGCAACTGTGGATAATTGATCTTTATTTAAAAAAAAACATAATTATTACTTAGCTTTTTTGTAATCATATACATTTTTATTTTTTTAATGGAATGACAGAACAATTTCTGGAGAAATATTTGCACAGAAAAAACTGAAATTTCGTTGAAAATCTGTTTTGCAGAAATGATTAGGAGCTACATTAATCTCCTAATGCTTCCAGAAAAAACAGTCTCCTGATAATATAAAAATATTTTAAACAAAAATAAATAAATAAAAGTGCAATAAAACACAGTGAAATGGACATTAGTTGAATTCATAAAAAAAGCTTGGAGAGAAAACCTGCACAAACATATGACAGAATTTTGCTGTATATTTTGAATGCTTCTCTGCAGAAGACGTCTTTGAGAAAGTGAGCTCTAGCATCATGACAGCTCAGAGACCTTGCTCTGCTGGCACAAAAAGAAAAAAAAAAAGCCCATCATGCAGACCTTGCAATAGACAATGGGTTCAAAATCACACAAGCCCCCCCCATCCAATTTACTTCAGTTTCCTAGAACCAACCAGCAAAGTGAAGTGTCTGTGTGCTCAACTTGACATTCAAGCAGTGCTTCATGGCATGTAGTAGAATATTAACTTTTCCTCCAAACCTGGAAAACAGGCAAACACCATTAAGGTAGGGAGGAAGTGATTATATTTTTGCGTACTGAAAGACTAATCACATTGTGGTGCTCAAGGGTGTGACACAAGGTATACTGAAGTGTCCATTAATAATGCAAGCAAATTGCATTTTCATTTGTGGAGTTAAATTAAAACTAAGTATGGCTTTAACAGGGCTATGCGTGACTGATTTGATGGAAACAACTGATTAAGGTGATGTACAAAGTCAATCAGAGGCAGTGTGAATACAATTTTAATCGGTTTACATTAGTTTACCTAACTGTGGGTGTCCTTCACAGGCACGCCATTGGATTGTGCACAATATTTGCATTGCAAATTCAGATGTCTAGGGTTTTTCTATAGGTATAGAGGTCATCCCTTTGGGTGCCAAGGTGCTAGACCATAAAAAAAGGAAGACAAAGGATGACAGGGTTGGGAGCTGTGCTCAGCAGCACACATGGGACGAGAATGATGCCTGTGTTTTGGTACAGCATGTAACACTTCTCGCAGGTGGCTGAGACTGTCACAGCCAGATTAGCCTGGGATCAGACTGTCAGTAAAAGCATTACATCAACTATTCTGAGGGGAAAGGACATTACAGTGGGGAGGCAATACACAAACCTTGTCATTACGAAGATGAATTCACGTGTGAGAGCTAAGCTGTGCGGAAACTACAGGCGCCGTCAACCGTGATGTGTATAAAAGTGATATGTTGAGATGAGTCATCCATTGCCATATTCTTCACAAGTGAACTGCGTGTGTTGCATGCACAAAGAGAACGGTGCAGCCCTTTCACCCTGCAGTGAGGGAATTTGGTGGCTTTGTATACTGTTGGAGTGCGTGTCAATTTGGTGTTAAATAGAGTGTCCCACGTTTCATGCAAGGCCAATGGGTTCTTCTTTATAGAGTCTAAACCTCTGAATGGAGCTAACTCTTTTGTGAGGCTGACCATCCAACATGTTCACATGGAACAACAGGAATCAATGCAAAGTTGTTGTGAGAGATGACCTTTAGTATCTGATGGAACATTTCAGTCCCAATGGGAGCGATCTCTCCCTGGATGGCAACAGCTCATTCCTCAGAGCACTGCAGGTTACAAACTAATGTGGTGAGTATGGAAATGATGTGAATCATGCTGTAAACCTCTGCCCACACATGTTCAGCAGAAATTAACATCTGTAATTATGAAATCATCTTAGGTACTTGGCTCAAACCCCCCCTTCTTTCAGTTTGATAAAAAAAAGCCTCTAGAAGTACTCCAAAGTAAATCAAATGATACTGATGTTGCCTTTGTTACACATGTTGGTGCACAAATCCCACGTGAAATGACGGTTATTGGCCTTTGTTCAGATGTAATTGTCCAAATGTTTTTTTTTGTAAGCCATTAAAAAAATTACCATAAAATTTGCATTTCCAATATAGAGACTGTAATTAGTCCAAACAATAACGAACCTAAGAGAATGTGGATCTTTTGTCCAAAATGCTCTTGCTGATGTTCAGAGACTTCATTTATTACTATTGTGTGGCTTTTGGCTCAGAGCAGGTCAACCCAATTTCTTATCTTTCACTCACAAAAACCCTCCTGAAAAAGACACTGAAGTCCAATTGATAATGTTTTTAAATTGTACATGAATGAGAAGAAAACAAACTCTGTTGTGTTATAAACGTTTCAAGTGTTTTTTGATGGATCGTCTACTCTTTAATAGTTTAAAGTCTTCCAACATTTCAGTCTCCATTTAACAGAATTTATTTGATTAAACTTACTGGAATAATCTTAAACTAAAACCCATCAAACTACATTTCAATTATCCATTCCTTCATTCTTATATTCATTCATTCATTCATTCATTCATTCATTCATTCATTCATTCATTCATTCATTCATTCATCTTCTAAACCTGTCTTGTCCCTTTCGGGGTAACGGGGCTCCACTCCAAATGGCAGTAATGTCTAAGGCTTAGTATTTGTCCTGCAACTTTGTTATCTTACAACTTCATTATAGTTTCTTCTTATTATTATATTTTATTATTCTGCTGGATTTTTTTATTTGGTCTTTTTAAAATAAGTAACTATTTTTATTGACATTACAAGTTTGGTCCGAATCCCGCTTCACTCATCTGTGACGTCTGCAGAGTGAGAAAAACATCTTTTTTCACTCCCCAGGCATTTTTGAAGACAACTAAATCTTTACACCCTTCTGTGAATTACATTTATTTCAAATGTTCAGAATGATTTGTGCATATTTTGGGTCACTCTAAACTACAAAAACAAATCAGCTGGAATTTGTCTAAAGCAACTCTATAAGTTATACATGAAGCATTTAATAATGTTTTACTGTCAGGCAGACAGATACAGTATGATGTGTTTATTGTTGAAGATCTTTTTCCATGCACGCAAAGCTTAAATACATGTGCATTCACAGTCTGTTGTGCACATATTAGGTCATGTTTGTTCACAGCTTACATGTGAAGGTCCAACCATCTTTATAAAATGCGTTCTGCATTTAGGTTGTTTGGGAATGTTTGGTTAACACCTTTAATACTACTTAAAATTGTGTCTGATCAAAATTAAAATAAAACATTTTAATAAATAAATCAGTTAGGCCCATCTTTGCTTGCTTCTGTGAGCAAACCCTCATGAACTAAACATTCCCAACCATGTATTTATTGAGACACCATCAAAATAAGGTTTTCATATTATTATACAGTTAATCTACATTATTTTAAATGTGTGTAAAGTGTACAAAAAGGAGAAACAGAAATCTTCTCAATTTGCATTAGTGTTACATTTTGACCTAATTCTGTGTGAATCAAAGCAGATGTTCTGGATGATATTTAATTGTTTGGACAGCACATGTGCTTCTTCCGCTTCCTTTCACATCTAGTAATTTGCACGACTACTGGCATTTCATTTTCTTTTTTTTTTACTTCGTTCTTGTAGAACACTAGGCAAGATACTTACAGATGACTGATTTTTTTAATCTTTGTTTTTGCTAGCTTGTTTCCCCTTTACATAAACAATTTCATTAGGAAGATTTTTTTAACACATTACAAAACATTACAAGCCATCTCAGCCTCTTAGTAGTCTCTTTTTAAAAGTGGCTGCAAAAATGCTCAACCAGTAAAAACACATTAAAGCTTTGTTTTTAGGATTTAAATGGGTTGCATCTAACCAGGCCTCTTAATATTATTAAAGGATTGTGTCTTTCCTGTCACTTGGTCAGTTGTAAATAATTAATTCTTCATGAGCAATGATTTCATTACCAAATCGCATTTTTTTGCTTATTTGGGGTAAAGTTAGGTTCAGTGTGTTGATGGAAAACAATTTGACGTGGGTTTCAAGTTGCAATGTGTGTGGTGGGTTTTTACTGAATCGGCCTTCCGGATGTCAGCTTGAAGATAGCACAACTACAGTAAGCTTGCAGTAGAGGAAATGTACTGGTATGTGGATGGCAAAACGCATGAAAAAGCTGTTTGCATTTATTCATACTTTTTATTAAAATGTTGCAAAAACACTCAAAACTAAGCTTGTATTCTGTACATTTAGCATTTTTACCTGCATTTTAAAATATTTAAGGTTGTGTAATTTCTTGAGCAACTTTTAGCTTTTTGTTTGCATTCTTTGGACTTTTTTCACCAAGACTGCAATACGTTTTGTGAATGTTGACTGCTTGCAACATATGACTATGGTTCTATTGTCATTTTTGAGCCCATTACACTGTGCAGCAGCAACAGTGTTCCCTTTTGCTGTATGTGTAACACTCTGTGTATGTAAAAAACCATACTGGCACTAGACAAGTGCATTGTATGATTAACTTAAGGAGATAAATACTGCTACCAAGATGCAAAGTCTTGATAAAATGAGACTGCTCGCCTACTATCTAAACCTTGTGACACAGTAAAAGTTAAAATACATAATAAATAATAAAAATAAAAGAAATGATAAATGCTAAATGGTGTATTACTCAACCTATAACAACTGATGCAGCTTTTATCTGTATTTAATGACTAAATACCGAAATGTAAAAATGACATCTATTGTTTTTTTTATTTTTTACTTTTATTATTTAAGGGTGTTTCCCAAAAGACTGTTGCCTAAAAGTATAAAAAAAATCCTATCCTTCAAAAGCTTCTTCACTTCATTCATTGATGTTTCTCTTAAAGGAAAAACTTTCCCTCCAAGGACTTTTGACATGACATACGCTCTTCTCCCAGATGAACATCGGAGCAACTTCTTAAAAACAGGATGACACAGCTCGAGGTCTCAGCCCAAATACTAGAAAAAGAAGCACAAGAAGTAAGAGAATCAAGCACTACAACCACGTCTAATAAGACTGAGTTTGAAGCAACTGCTTTGATGGTCAAAGCAGTTTTGATCGTTGACACAAATGGATCAAAGATGTACGTGCACCTGAAGAATGAAAGAGACAGTGGAGAAGAGGAAGGATATAGTCGGTTTGGAGGAAAAAAAACAGTGGGTATAAGATGAAGCCTTTTGGAGCCTCAAAAGCCCAGAGTTCAAAGTACAAATAAAGTCCAAGATATCTGGAGGCAAAGTCGTTTTAAGAGAGGACAAGATTTTTATCACCAATTCACAAAAAAACTGAATAGGGAGCCACAAACAGCGGAAAATGGCCTGACTCTTTCCTGAACACTGAAAATATTTACACATCTGACTGTTAGAGTGCTATCTACACCTCTTAATCAGATTTAAGAAATTATACTTTGGTCAGTTATGGATCCTTAAATAATAACAAACATGTTTAATTGAAAATCTTAGATTTGTAGTTGTTTAGTGAATACCTCTAAAAATAAGTAGTCAATAACCACATGAAAGAGAGAGTTGAGCACAGAGAATTGAGGGAACTTTGTGGAACCAAAAGTGGTGAAAAAGAAAACCTTCTGGTCTCACGCACGACTCTCTTCAATAACTGACAGTGTAAGGGATATTATTTTTATTTCTTGCAATCCAGAACAAACACAAAAGCTCACAACAACTGATTGAAAATTTGACGCCAACAACCTTTAGAGTCTGTCTTGGTAATAGAAACAAAAAAAGCAACAGCTTCAACTGCTGCTGGAGATTGTGACTAAGGACGAAAGGGTCTTTTTACTCAGAAATTCATTTTCAAAAATAAAGCTTTGGCTCAGATTTCATATCATGCCAACATGTTTCTATTTTTTCAAAAACAGTCCATCTGTAAAATAACTATTTCACTTTTAATGTTCAACCTCTCACTTCTTTAAATATTGCCTTTTCAACACTAAGGTACAATTAAAAATGTATTTTCTACTATTTTTAATTACTAAACTATGTCTTAAGATGCTGCTTCAATCTATCCATATCATTTATTTTCTCATTTCTCCTTGTTTCATAGATTGATAGATCTCCAAAGCTTATAATAAACCCTCCTTTGTCCTCCAAAAATATACATTTTACCCAAACAGAAAGTCACATTTCTCAAAAATAAAGACGACCATATATTGTCAATGCTGCAACGAGTGAGACAGTTTGAATAAACTGTCGTTATTGGACCACCAGGATACATTTTTTCAAAACTTTTCTTTTTGTTGTTGTCTAAAGGCTGTTTTAGCACAACAGATGGTAGAACTGGCCCCTCCATGGAGTAGCAGCTTTTAAACTTTTCTTTAACTGTGTTGGAGTGAATAATTCTGACGTAAAATGTGGAAGGAAACTTACACATTTTCAATGTGGGATGTTTAAACTCATAACTTGATGAGAAATACAACCTTATATAGCAAGACACTTGATAAAAATAATACCATTGACTTTTGCAACAATAGTTTTCTCTAAAAAAAATATGTTGAATACACCTTCCATGTCTATTATGTTCACAGGATGGTCGGTTTCAGGCTTTAAGGTATAGTAATAAAAAGACACACAATAGATTGACTTTAAGAGCTTTTTACTGCTAAGGAAAAAACAAGAGAGAAGAAGAGGTAGGGGCCATGGTTAAGCTGGAGAAATTTAATAAATAGAACAAAATCTTGCCTTACTGAATATATACAGATTATGTTGATTATAAAAATCATGCATATGATTTGAAAAATAATACTATATTAGTAAAATAGACATAATACGGTTTAAAAAATCTTCAAAGCAAAAATTGATCAAGTCCCAAAAGTTAAAAATATGTGGAAATTATGTTTCATTAGGAAAAATCATGAATACATTGTCCAAGTGAAGTAATATCTTTAAAAATCAATCAATTTAATCATCATCAATAAATGATTAAGAATTTTTTTAAATTATACTTTATAATAAGGTAATGCTGAGAAAAAAAATAAAAGAGTTCATATTCTGTCGAGTGACCAGGGTTGGTATTCCTTCTTCTGCTGATTAACAGCCGATAAACAATAATGCGCACTGTGGTAATTAGAGAAACAGACCAATTCGGCTGCCCAAAAGCCCCCTTTAGTTTTCCTGGTCTGGTATTATGGCTGGTGCAGCTGCTTTTGTCGTTGCCTGGTGAATTCCATGTAGAATCTGTGAATTTTGCTTGGACTGATTCATGCATTTGCCCGATTTCCAAATGCAATTGTTTGGAAGTGAGGATCTAAGACAGTGGTTGTTGCCATGACACAAATGTTCCCCACTTGACAAGTTTTGCAAGTGGAGTTCATTTGCAGTAGCCTTGGTCAAATTTGTTGTTTTTGACAAACCCATTCAAAGTTCTAGAGAGCCACTCGACAGGTAGACCTAACATCGCGAGGCCTTGTTTGTGTGGTGACTTTTCACATGCTTCAAACAACAGCTTGAAATAGCTCTACCAAGACTCCTGGTCTATGAGCTCAAGGCAGGGTTGAACAGAGCAGCTCAAGCAGAACATCCCTAATGAATAAAGACAGCTTTATGTGAGGGTAAGACGATGTTTGGCCAACCAGGCCTTCTAAGGACCAGAATGACCTTCAAATACTAAACTCTGAGAATCTATTGAGACACAAAAACACTACATCTGAAAAACCTTTTAGGTTTCCCAGTGACCTTTCTTCTATGTTTATTTATGAAAGAGACAATTTGTTGGTACCAACTAAAAAGTAAGGTCTAAATTCCTAATTTATCATCCTTTAGAGACAAAAAATCCATCCAGTCCAACACATATAAAGACAACACCTCACAAGGACAAAAGGGGCTGTATCTGCTATTTGTAGAGCAAGTTTCTGCATTACAGGCCATTGGTGACGGGCGGCTACATAAAAAATGTATTTTCAAAAAATTAATTTATTAATTTATCATTTTCTTCTTTTTAAGTGAGGGAATTGTGTGCTATGCACATTTTGTTTGACTGTAATCCATCAATGTGACAGCTTCTTGGTGTGCTGGGGGCTTGTGTGTGTCCTCTTTCTATCCACTTTGCACTGTGAACCATATGAGATAGTGTCTTATAATAGTCCATTTCAGATATGTCTTGAAAAAGTGACCCAGCTAACTATCAATCAAGCTAACTTATGTATAATTCATAGTGTGACCAGCAGCAAAGTCATCATACCCAGTATTTTTCTCTATGTGATGCTTGTATTCTTGTAGATTTATTTCTAACCAGTATACAATGTGACTCTTATATAAAAAATAGAGTTTGCTGTCAATTTTTTGTCAACAAGGTGTTATTTTTTCAGTTTTTTGTCTTCTAACATTTGTAGAATTATGAGGGACAAAGACCCAAAATTGTTGCACTGCAGGAGGCAACAAATATTGCCTAAATATTTTAATTTTAAATGTGCAGGGGCTGCGCAGTAGTGTTATGGTTAGCACACTGAGAAGGCCTGAGTTTAAATCTTGGCTGGGTCCTTTCTGCATAGAGTTTCAATGTTCTCCTGCATGTTTCTCCTGGCAATCCAGCTTTCTCCCACAGTCCAAAGGCTTACTAGTTAGGTTAATAGGTGACTCTAAAGTAGAGTTGTGACGTTCATGAACGAATCGATTCTGTTGAATGGGGCTCAGTAACATGACTGATGGGAATCAAGTTGTGATTGGCCGGGAGCTGTTCTTTTTTCACACCCCTGACTCGATATCCAGTCAATGGTTCACACCTGTTTCAAACAAGGGGTCAAACAAGCTCCTCCTTCATTTTTCACATGAAAAAGTCACATGAGTTTTGCATGCTCGATTCAAATGGGTAACTCTATGAAAATGCAAAACATGCAAACATTTTCCCCATCTAGAAAAATAGAAATCTCATTTTACCTATACTTTAACTATTCCAATTGCAGTAAAGGCTGTACTGATTCTGATTTTCTGGCCTATCAAGTCATACAAAACACTATCATGTAGAAATCTCATAGTGGTTCGGTTTAATTTAAATGGCTGCACTTACTATACTTGGGGATTGAGGAGAAAAAACTACATCTTACTACTTCATGGAATTCTATTTGCTTTCAACAATAACAGGCCTGAAAACTGGTCATCATCCTTTGTTGTCACACTGTTGTTGACTGACAGTGTGGATGAATTTGTTGATCTGTTTTTTTTTTTTTTTTTTTGCCATTGTGCGACCTGTCTGAGAGCTTCTGCTCCATCCAAACCACATTGGTCTGCTTCTGACAGTTCACTGTTTAATGTTGTGCTCCTAACATGACTTTTTTCTTTAACTCTTGGATGGATTTTATATAAGATTATACTGCGCTGCCAAAGAAAAAAAATGTAAATCAACAAGGGTTCATTAATGGGGGTCTAATTCCTTGAGCCTAACGCTTCAGTGCTTTAGATTTGGTATCTATTCCTTATGCATCTTTTGCAGTAAATGAGACTCAACAAGAAAGCTCAATTTGTTGAGCTCTCTGACTGCCTATGTGCATACTTTAGTTGAAAATGATTTTAAAACAGTTTCTGAAATCTTATATGAAAGTTTCATCATTTAAAGTGTTTTGACAGGCTGACATTTCTCAGCCTTAATGGATGCTTTTCCCAGCTGATATGTTGTCGTGCCATAGAGGGAAATATTAACTATATATATTGGTTTTTGCTTTTTCCTGTGGATGAGTTATCAGAAATTGTTTGCTGTTGTGGTTCATGCAGACAATAAGATGAGCTGATAGTCAGCCTCTTTGGATGCAGAAGTCCAGCCACTAATTTAGATGTAAAAGCAGATATTATTAATTAATCCTGCTGAATGTTTCAGTTACACCATATGTGTACATATGTAAATTATAAGAGATATGATATTCTTCTTTAAGAGACACATTTTACATTTCACAAATCCAAGGATTTTGCATTTATTCGAATAAGTTTCATGTAACACATTTATTTTTGTTTTGGGTTTTGCATATTTACACTTTGGGCCTCGTTGGAAGGTAGAAAAGTGTTAACAAGTATTCGTCATTTACCATTTTAAGTTGCTTGTTTTAAACAAAAATCTATTAGTCCTCCTGCTTTATAAGGAGGAGGACTATTAAAAAAAAGCTTTATATTTAAGCTATTTTGTATGTGATTGACTGAATTATGTCCAGGTACACTGACCTTCTAAATAAGTTCAAAACGTTCACGGTGGGTTAACTGTGATTATAAATGACCTATTTACAGTGAATATTTTATATCTGCACGAGTCTGTAATAAACTGTCAGTGTGTCCACAATGCACTGTAGCTCTTGCTTAATGACAGCTGGGATAGGTTCCAGTTTGACCCTGAATAAAATGAAGCAGGTAACACATGTACCAGCGGTTTTAAAGTTCCAGATTTGTGGAAGCAGATTTAACTTTATTACATTGCTGTCCCTGTAAGTGAAAAGACAAACACCCAACAATGAATCACGCTTCGGTGAACCTGATCTTTATCAGGTTCAGAAAACTTTTTGGGATAATAATGACCACAAATGACACACATAAACCACCAGAAATGTATATTTAGCTGTCTTTATTGACATTCATTTTCAAAGCATACATTCAATAGGAAAATGCATTTATGTCCTTTGGTACTTCCTGATGTTTAGGATTTTACACGTCATCTTTTATAATTTTAGTAAACCTGCAAAGTACAATAAACAACCTAACTATTAATGCCTAAACAGATATGTTATTCTAACACTTGTTTAGCATTTTTTGAAGCATTGTAGTTGGGTGCAGCTGTTATAAATGGCAAAGGT
The DNA here is from genome assembly GCA_037389245.1 of Oryzias sinensis. Lineage (NCBI taxonomy): Eukaryota > Metazoa > Chordata > Actinopteri > Beloniformes > Adrianichthyidae > Oryzias > Oryzias sinensis. The sequence continues at coordinate 17,083,179 of CM074493.1, forward strand.
TCTAAAATAGACCATTCGTTGACGGTTCCCTAATCTGGAGTGCCCTATAGCTGGTGTGGCGAACATGTTTGACACCAAGAGCCAAAGTTTTTCACTGTGAGAGTCAAAGAGCCTCAGCACACACTGACCTGCCAAGACGTGCACACACAAACAAGCAAATAAAGCCATATTATTTTCCATAGCAAACTCCTCTCCCAACAATACAACAGCAAGTATTGTACTTGTGTTTCTTTCAAGGAAAGACACAGACACAGACCCCTCTCTCTCATCTCATACACACACACGCATGCACGCACGCACACACACACACACACGCACACACACACACACACACACACACACACACACACACACACACACACACACACACACACACTCTCTCTCTCTATCTCTATATTACTCTTTTCTCTACCTCTCTCTGACACACACAACTACTCAGTGACGTGCAGTGAGGTTGATGGCTGGTGAGGCACTGACTCCTCTAAAGTCAGATTGACGATTATAAAGCTAAATATGTCACCATTCATCCTACAGTATTTAACTGGTAATTCTTTGTATCTCAACATTCCTCTTTCAATGACCCTCACACCAACAAATACTCAAACATCTGGACAGAGCATCCTTCTGGTGTCTAAGTAATTCATATTCACTATAAACACATTAAATACATTACATTTCAGATGTGTGTAGCATAAATTAAATTTTGACCGTCAGTAAAATTTTTACTGAAGTTTACTTTTATAACTTTTCTTTTTCTTTTTTATCTAAAAACTAATGATTGACTTTTTGCATGAAAAGCTGATAATTGATGGAATATAAAAATATTCACACAAGCATGCTCAGTCAGTTGTGTTTTCCAAACTACATCTCAGAATTACCTTGCTGCAGTGATGGGAAGTTGATCTCAGTGGGATTTCTGGCATCTCTTGTTTCTAGTAATCTTCTGCAGATCAGGTTTATATATGCAGTTGTAGCCCCTCTGACCAGTTCCTTTATGTGAGTGTCAGTCAGAACGGACAAATACCTTGATTTCACGTGTTTCAAGGTAATAAACAGGGACTGGCAGACATATATTGAGGAGAACGTCGACAGCAGCTTGAGAGCAGCTCTTTTACACACGGGTATTTTTCAGTTCTCCAAAACGTAACAGGGCCTTCTATCAAAGAGATTACAGCTCAATCATCTCCAGTTCGCTCGCTGCCTTATCAGTCACAAGCGGGGATCTCAGGCAGTCAGTCTCTGCATTGTAAGGGTCGATGAGAAAAGTGATTAGCCGTCATTTCTGCTGCAGGTTCTCAAACCGCAAAGTAAAGTTTCCATCCAGTTGCGCAAGCAGCGTCACGTTCTGCGCTTTATTCATTTAGATTGCAGCCTTCTGCTCTGAGCTCCGCAAAGAAAGAAAGTGGAATGATGGCCGTTTTGAATGTGCACTTTGAAAAGCTTCAACTTGTTAATAAAGGAGACATTTTGTGTCAGATCAGGAAGAGTTTTTTATTTTCCCCGGGATACGTTTTGTTCTTGTCTGCCATGAACAATTTTCCTGCTTCCAAAGCTCATACTAATAAACAGTGACTTGCCATTCTGTTCAGTAAAAAAGTAAGAATCTTCCCATTCTTCCAGAAACGTCCTGTGTTTATCTTTATACTCTGAATTAAGCCATTTTGACCATGAGGGTAATAGTCCACACGCACATGAAATTTTTTTTAATTTTTTCCGGCATTGGGCGTAACCCGTTCAAATGATTGGCGGTCACTTATGTGTTGGAAGCAGCATCAAAACACACACTGCCAAATTACTTTTATTATTATTTATTATTTATTTTTAATACCCTCTGATGGATTTGAGTGTGGTTTAACCCTTGTGCTATCCTAGGCACTTTAACATTGGGAGTTGGGTCACTTAGACCCACTAGACAGTGCTCTGAATCTTTTTTCTTCAATGATTTGTGATCTTCACTGGTGTCCATGGATTACATAAATCTTTCCACCTTTATCCACCTTTGTCATGGTAGGGAGAACACGTCAATGCAAGGGTGGGGTATTCTAAGATAGAACAAGGGTTAAGATGGAAAAAAATATTAAATGAGGCACAGTATATAGAAAAAGAGCCGCATGCTTATTGGCCGAGAGCCACGTGTTCGCCACCCCTGCCCTATAGTGTGGAAAAAAACATTTTGGTTAATTGGTTGAAAGTTAATTTAAAAAAAGTGCATCCATTGAGGTTTACACACCTGACAAAGTCTGATCACCTAAAACAGTATGTTGCTTCCTTAATAGGAATCTGAGAGCTTCAAGATGTCTTCACCTTTAATGCTTTTACTTGGATGGCACACTAAATGGATGGCACATTGAATTATCTAAAGTTAATCTCTGTCACAACAAGAGTTTTTAAGAAACATACTTTTGGTGAGTAAAGTTGGATTGACACAGAGTAAATTGTTCTGAGTGAGCTAATTTCAAAGAGAAACCTGGACACGCTTATGCCTTCAAGCGCTATATAAATAATGCAGTGTTAGTCTGACAGGGTGGCCCTTTTATGACAACACATTTGAAGTCATTTAGAGCAACAGTTTTGGTAAAAGCAGCTGGGAGACCAGGTATGGATTTTGTTTAAATGGCTGTTCAAGGTGGTATATTTCTGGATAAAAACAAGGCAAACAAAACATTTGAAGAGTGACTTGTTTATTTTTACATTTATTTTTGATGCTGTGATACGTTTTTGTTCTGTTTACTGCATAGGAACCATACCTCATACATGTTAAAGGTTCAATCCTGTTAGTATTCTTGTTACTGTTGTTACAAGTGTTAGTTTATCTATTGACCTTTCTCAACACCCAAGGACAAGTGGAGGGAAAAATCAAACAAGCAACTTAAAACTGGAAAATTAAGTCAGTGTACACATGCAGGTGCATGCAGGTGGGGTATGTGGTCGAAAACTGGTCTGACTTGAGAGGGAAATAGTCAATGTTTCTGATGTTCGGTGGTAATGAGTGTGAGACCAGGAGAGAAGAGCAGCTGAATACTCTGCTCCCTGTGGTGTCCAAGTGGGCGGAAAGGACACAGAGGTGAAGGAATGAGGCTTGTGGGAACAGGAGGGGGAGACATTTTGAAAGAGGTATGACAGTAATGAAGGGCAAGGTTGCAAGTGGCTTTAGATGCGTACAGAGGAATTATGGAAGTCAATGTGTTGTTTCAAAATAAGGATAAGGAGCCAAATGAGTAAAAAAACAAACAAAAAAACTCTGGTATAAAAAGTAAAACAAAAACTGGACTAAACACTGATACTAAGTCATAAAAGTCTGTACAGGAGGGGCAACTGAGGTTTTACTTAAATATTCAAGACCAACGTTTTGTGGAATTGCACTTCAATTGTTTCTAAGGAGATAAAACAAGAGTTGGTGGCAGGGAAAAAAACCCATTGTATTTCATCTGATTATAAACAAAAGACAAAAAAAGTAGAATTAGGTTAACCAATGTAAAAAGCATAATAATAACAGCAATAATAAAAAACAATAAAAAAAGACCTTGACTTTAAGAATGAAAAGTGGTCTTTATTAAAAGGTTCAGCTGGTGCAAAAATACCTGCATTCATCTTTGTTAAATTCTGTATACTGGACTAAAACATTCATTGGTTTAGACCTGCAATATGAGTGACTTACCGTCACCCACCTGTTTAAACTCCATCCCGTTATAGCCTAAAGCCCCTCACAACCCCAACCTAACATAGAAGGTGAAACAAAAATGGCGAGCAATGTTGAAGCTACGTACAGATGCCAACTTGGATGAGGAAAATAAAGACGTACATGGCTCTTTTTGTCTACAAGTGGGTGCATCAGACAGTGCAACAAGCTATTACAAGCAACATTACTTTGTCTGCTTCTGATTCACCATGATTTAAATAAATATTAAAAAATGCAATTTTAGCGTTACATTTCTTTTAACTATGTCGTCCATCATCGTAAGTCTTTAAGAAAAAAAATTGGGTGTCATCTACGTGGTACTACTAATTGTAGCATTTCTTTAAAAAAAAGCCTTAAAACGAGAATCACAAGAATGGGTTTCAAATGGAGTTCTCGGGCCACATGAGAACCTGGAGAACGAAAACAAACAAGGAAGGAGATAAGAGAAACAATAATTAATATTCATGCCAATTCCTCTTCTGATTATTTTATTGTCAATCTCTTGGTGTTGATATCTGATGTCGAGCCAGCCCACCATGCAGGAAATTAACTCCCAAACCAGCTGTTAAATAAAGCGAAAATAACAGCTGCTGTAATTTCATTTGCACATATCTAGTCTGATAAGAAAAAAAACAAAGCAGCATAGAACAGTCTAATCTAGCAGCACTACAAGAATGGAATTTCTTTTCTCTAAGTGTTTTTTCAGAGTGGTCAACTCATGGTTGTGTATCTCAAAGCATAAGGGCCAAACCATGCTAGTGATTCTTGCAGGTGTTTGTCTTTGTCAGCTCATTCTTTAGATGTTTTGTTTATTGTGGAGATTTCTTTGCAAAGAATCTCCTGGGATTTATATGTTCCCTCTTTTAGAAAAACCTTAAAGTAAAGCCCTTAATACCAGGGCTTTAGCTTCTGTATGGATGCTTTTTGACTTAGGGTAGCTTTTCTTTAACCATTCACATGATCAACGTAATTCCATCTGATTCCAAAGCGGAGAATAGCAGTGCTTCAAATCCACTGGAATTATGTTGGTCAAGTAAAAAGTTAAAAAGTAATGGTACTTCAAAGGGTGTGTGTCATTTAGATATTGCCGGTGACACTGCTGGTGCTATTAGTTAAAATAGCAAACCCTACATCGTGTTTTAAAAAACTTGCGACCTCTCAGCACTGACTTTCATGCTCCTTAAGAAAAACATCCTTGACTGTGAGTCTTTGGCAGTTTCCATGGAGGGTTTGTTGTACTTGTGCCAGCAGTTTAGGTTTTAAATTTTCTTTATGTGATCATAATCTTGGCTACCATCTTTCTTTTCTTTGGGGAATAAAAGTCCTTATAACTTACTTGTCCTCCTGTTTCTGTTTTCTAATCTCTAAGATCACTGGTATTGAAGTGTTCATCAATCTAATGGTCTCTGTGTTGGTCCCTAAAGACGTGTCTTCCTTCCAACAGCCCACAGTGCTTACAGGTATCATTTATCACTACCACAGGCAGGTTGCTATCATTGTAAGGTTATTAAAAGTTGGAACAGATTCCCAAATGTTGAAGTGATGAAGTATTTCCACCCAACCTGTCTTCCTTGCCACAGGATCATTTTGGTGTGTTAATTTTAATTTGTGGATCTGGAATGATGCCTATGAACCTGCTCCACATAAACCACCTGCTTTTCAGGCTTCTGCATGTGGCAACAGTACACACTCTACTTTCACACTGTTGTGTTGATAGAAACATGAAGTATGCTACTTTTGAGTCCTTGTGTTAACAACAAACGTGGTGGTCTAATTGCCTAAAAATCAAAAAGAAAATCCTAATTAGGTGATTTTTTTTTTCATTTAGATGGATGGTTGTACTTTAATGGAGAACAAAAAAGCTTGTTGCACCTCCTGTAAGAGCAGATTTAAAAGATATGGGGTTTGCTGTGAGGTCAAGCACATAAGCAATTATTAGTTTCCATCTTGCCATCTAAAGAGGTTTTCCTAATAAAGCTGTAGCAGCCATTCAGTGATACAGCCATTAGATGTAAACACACAATGTCCTGCAGCGTATCTTGATTGAAAGAGCATTGAGCCAGAAGAAGCAGTGACAGTTTGCTCAGGAAATGTTTCAGTTTCATAGCACTATTTTCTGCATTCCCCCCCCCCTTTTTTTCTTACTAAAATCCTATTTGGATTAAACATATCTATGAATTTTATCCTTATCTATTTGCTACAAATACAGTTAATTGTAATCCATTGTTCCTGGCCATTAATTTTTCTAATTTATTTTCTTTTAAAAGTAAAAATTGTATTTCTTTTCTATGCTTCTCACCATAAATATTTTGGTAATTTATTTCAAAAAAGGATTATTAGAAGTTAAATCACGGGCTGAAATTATTAGGTTTTTATGCTACCTGTATTTTTTCTTTTGATCTATTTTTTAAGGATTCCAAGTTTTTTTGTTACCCTTGTGCTATCCTAGGCACTTTAACGTTGGGAGTTAAGTCATCCAGACCCACTAAACAGTGCACTGAACCTTTTTTCTTCAATGATTTGTGATCTTCACTGGTGTCCATGGATTACATGAAATCTTTCCACCTTTATCCACCTTTGTCATGGTAGGGAGAACACGTCAAAGTAAGGGTGGGGTCATCTAAGATGGCACAAAGGTTAAACCGGCAGGAAGCGTCAGTTGGCTGCAGGTGGGACTGGTGTACAGAAAATCAGAGTTCATTTCCCAGCAGGCGCAATGAGCTTCATCAAATGTAGTTCCATAGGCAAGACCCTTTACGCTACTGTCTGGGAGAGTCTGGGTCTCCCTGTGCCTGTCCCCAGCCCTGATAAAATAGGGTTGCATAAATATCTCTACCAGAACCATCTGTGCAAATCAGTGAGAGCTGATGCACTGTGGCCACCCCTAAAAAGATATGCTGAAAGTTGAGCAACATGCCATTTTAACCCAAAAAGAAAAAAGAAAAAAACATTTTGTCATTATCTAGGACATAGTGTAATCTCTGCAGAGCAGCAGTAGTGGCAGGAGTTCACCAGAAATTCGCATCTGAGGTCAATTCAGTTTTATTTATATTGCCTAATATTAAAATATAGTTGTCTCAACAGGCTTCACTAATTATACAAAACATAAAATCAGTTATGAGATAAAGTATTTGATTTCTAAACTAAATTAAACAGACTAAGATAAACTGGACATCCCTACCCTTAGACCCTCCTGCTTGGAAAAGGAAAAAACTCCCCCAAAAACCAAACAAACAGATTTTTGGAGGGATCCTCTGCCAGGACGGACAGGCGATGTACCAGGACTGTTATAAAAGAATTAGCCAATATTTTTTTTAACATAGATAACAATAGTTAAAAGCCAATGTTTTCTTAACCCTTGTGCTATCCTGGGCACTTTAACGTTGGGAATTGGGTCATCTAGACCCACTAGACAGCGCTCTGAACCTTTTTTCGTCAATGATTTGTGATCTTCACTGGTCTCTATGGATTACATGAAACCTTTCCACCTTTATCCACCTTTGTCATGGTAGGGAAAACACGTCAATGTAAGGGTGGGGTCATCTAAGATAGCACAAGGTTTAAACATGTACGGTAATATTTAAAAAGTTAATACTCATCATTGCAGAGATTGTCATATAGGTTGCAGTACTTTTTGTTTATGGCCTATTTGCGATTAAAAAAACAACAACACAAAAACAATTAAAGTGGGCTGAAAGCTGAAGTGAAAAAAATTGTATAGAGGATGACACAACAGTCACACCACTGATATTTTTTTCTGGATTTGGGACCACAAACTGTGATGTTCTATCTCAGTGCACATGTGAGCGCTGACTGTATAATCCTCTGCGTGCTTACAGTGTCAGCAGGATCTGACTGCGTGAACAGACTTTTCCCTGCAGCTACAGCCCACCTGCTTGCAATAGACAGCAAGCACACTGACACACTTCCTCAGAAATCTTTATTGTGTTTCAAACTGTAAACCCATGTTTTTTTCTATTTAACAAGAGGCTGTGGACTCTGACCTGAAGGATGTGGGGCTTCTTGCAACCAATTTGAGAATTCTGGAACAGTGTCTTGCTTTTGACAAACATTTTAATATTTGGGAGTATATTGCCTCTCTGCTTTAAATTTGCTGGATTTTGTTCAGTTTTTCTCCATCCTCCTTTTTAATATTCAGTCATTATGTCTCTTTTGCTATATCTGTTTAGCACCAGCATCTTCTTTCAAAGCTGCATGCATAGATGTTGGGTAACCTTCAAATGTGCTTTGTTCCACAAAACTTTGTCTTGCTGCTTTGCTGCGTGAAATTACTGTTGAATCCCTTGGAATTATATGTGGTTAAAATTGAAAGGTGCTTCAGTATCATAGACAGTCTTATGTTCTTCTTCTTGCTTTTGCTTGTGTTTAGTGACTTGTTCCCACCTGCTGTCTGCCTCTCTGTCCTTCACATGTCTTGTATTCTCCCAAACTAAAAATGAAAAGTAACTAACAAAAAAGAGAGTCTAAAATTTTAAAGTAAAAGTGTAAGTCTGACATAGATCATTTTACATTTTTGTTTTAGTATCCCAATTAAGTTAATCCCTTTTTTGAGAAAATAAGCATTTCTGACTTGTAAAATCTTCCAGGTACAAGGTAACTCAACTTCCAGAATCAATATTTTGTGGCTTGTTGTGGTTGTCATGCAGAAAAAAAACGTTCAAAGGAGGATTTAGGTTGTTATAAAAAAACAAATAATTGTTCAATTTATTTATCTTTTTTATGAGCAAATAATAATGCGTAAAATGGCTAAGCAAGTGGTTGCTCAAAGCTGAGAATAAATATTGCATCATTAAAGTGGAACTTGTCTTTCCCACTCTGTGCAGTTGAACCTTCTCATATTCAAAACTGCATTTTGCTCATGTTGTTTTCACACTGAAAGCCATAGAAACAGTCAGCAGGCTGTCACAGAGTCTTCATAACATCCCTGCCAACAGCATATGAAACCCTTAAACATCTCCAGCTATATTCTAAACTGTAAAAAATGTCTCATAAGAAATTATGTGACATGTACATTACCCGTAAGCAGGGCTCTGCAAAACTCATATTGGCATGTGTGACAACATCTGGCAAAGTTGAACATTTTTGTCTTTATTTGCTGAAGCAGAAGCTAACCTTAATCTACCCGCCATCGCCTGAAAAATCCAACCTGAGTGAAGAATTGTGTCAAAACGCTGCAGCACTCTACTTTTAACTCCATCCTACATCTGTCACTCTCCTCAGCTCAATTTTTCTCAAGGTGTAGTGTCAACGCAGCTGCATGAATTCTGCATGTATCTGGGCTCCAAGCATGAAATTATGGAGCTATACTGTCAAAACAGCTGGAGATAATGAATTTCATAACATAACACACAAAAGGCCATATACACACAAGCCTGTAAAGCAAAGTCATGTGCAAAGTTGAATCAAATGGATTGATTTAACTTTAGTTCCTTCAGAGGATTTAGGGCTTTCTTTAGGATCAATTCTGAAAACAGATGTGTTTGACACACATCAGAGCTAGATTAAATATCATCCGTCCGTCCGTCTGTCCGTCCGTCCATCCATCCATCCATTTCCATCCATCTATTTCCATCCATCCATTTCCATCCAGCCTGTCCCAGCAACTGTTGGGCAAGGTGTATATAATATTGTAAGGCAGTTCCTGTGACATAAGATAACCGTTGTCGGCCTGTTCTTATTGGCCAAGTGAAACAACGCGATATTAAGAGATCAGCCTAAATCTGTGTGAAGTTTTATTATTAGAAGGTACTCAATGCTCAGCGCATGAATAGGGGCCGGCTGTGCCAGAGCAATAGCCCAAGCGAATATTGTAAGCCTGTTGCAAGCCATTCTCTGTACTCACCTGCTCAAGGTGGAGTAAAACCTTTAGAGCAATGAGTACTTGTTGTGTGAATTGATTTTCCCCTCACGTACATCCTGAAAAGTTGCTTAATTGCCGAAAGTGCCACACAACAATATTCTCAACATTTTTAACAAATGCAATGTTTTCTGAAAATGGATGCTTTTCTACAAGTTGTTTTTTTCTGCTTTCGGTAACTTTGTTATGGTCCTCCCTTACCAGAAATGTCACAATTCTGAAAAACAGTTTTTGTTAAAAAGAGACAGAAAAATTTGCCAAATATGGCTTCCATTTCTCTCTTGCACTAACATAGAAATTATTTATTTTTTAATCACACCTCAGTTGGGTCATTAAACATCGTAAAACTTATTCAGGTGAGACAGCCTAAGTTGATCAGACTGTGACTAGTGCTCCGCAGCATTGATCTTTACCTCACCCCCTAATCCTAGCTGGATGGATACCTTGCAGAGTGATTGGCTAGGACATGTTTTCACTCAGGATCTATTTTCTAGTTTCTGGAATCATTGACATATCTGTTGGCTGCCATTTACCCTTGTGCTATCTTAGATGACCCCACCCTTACATTGACGTGTTCTCCCTACCATGACAAAGGTGGATAAAGGTGGAAAGATTTCATGTAATCCATGGACACCAGTGAAGATCACAAATCATTGAAGAAAAAAGGTTCAGAGCACTGTCTAGTGGGTCTACATGACCCAACTCCCAATGGCAAAGTGCGTAGGATAGCACAAGGGTTAAGCAGTTCACTCCAACCCCATTTTATATATAAAAAAAACCTGTCTCAACCAAGGCAGCAGCTGGTTTGGTAACCTGGATCTTATTTAACAATTAAGTGTTTTTGGAAGCACAGAGCAGCCCTTTTGCATTTAAAGTATTTTCCAAATATCTGATATATATGGAAACTATGTATCATCTCAAATTTGCTTTTCTTTCATTTCTGCAGCAGCAGTGAAGCAGAACAGTAGACTTAGGGACATTCAAACAGAATATTGCACATTTCATTTTGCTCAGGTCTTAACTGAAAAATGTGATTTGAGTAATAGAGAGCTTGCACCCCAGTGGTGCCCTGGATTGTGTATTTCATAAGTCAGGTTGAATGAAAATCCTTACAATTTGCAATTTGAGCTTTACATCTATTCTGCATGCACTGTGAGAGCAATACAATAAAACCGAGGCACAAACTCAGAGAATAAGTTAATGCAAGTTACAAAAAACACATTGAAAACAAGAGAAACTTTTTTTGTTTTCTTCCGTTGTATCTGGCTGGGAAGACATTTATGATTCTCACCTTTTACACAAAAACAGTAAACTACATAGCAAGTTTACAAGTTTGTGAGGTTTTAAAGACACTCTTCTCTCAGAAGACTAAAGGCAGGGGACAGTAGTGCTGTGGACCACCACAACTATGTCTGCTTGGATGCCACCAAGACAGATTTAGCTTTTCAGTGAATCACGAACGGTCTGATGACTGTAATAAAGCATTTCTGACATTAACGCCATACTATGAAATAGTAGTCTTAGGCCCATTTATTTCATACTTTGATGTTTTCAAATATTGCTTTATGTGATAAAGTGTGAATAAATATACAGCCCCATGTCATTTTCCTATCATTTTTCTTATAATAACCATCTCTGGCTCCAATATTTGTTCCTGGATTACTACAGTATTAAAACCAGCTGCTGTCAGATGGGACAGGACAGGTGGGTGTCATCAGCAGGGTAAGTACAAATAGGAAATGAGTAATGCTATTCATAGGTTCCCATTCATTAAAAAGAACAACAGAGATTTACAGGTGAAGGATCCTGCACAAAGTGTTTCTGGATATGCTTGCTGAGACCATTAGTCCTAAGCCAGCTAGTTAGACTCAAGCTAACTGGATATATACTGGATATATACTGGATATATACTGGATATATATATATATATATATTGGCTTAGGACCATTAGTCCTAAGCCATTAGTCCTAACTAGTTTGACTCAAGCCAACTAAATCTATATCTATATCTAAACAAAAAAAAAACGCCCCTCTCACCCTCCGCGGGTGGTTTCTCCTCCAAGCTCTGGTTCCCCAACAGAGGCCTGAGAGCTTGAGGGTCCTGCAGCATCTTAGCTGTTCCTAGCACTGTGCTTTTCTGGACTGAGAGGTCTGAGGTCTTTCCAGGTATCTGTTGTAGCCACTCCTCCAGCTTAGGGGTTACTGCCCCGAGTGCTCCAATGACCACAGGCACCACTGTCCTCTTCACTTTCCAGGCTTTCTCCAGTTCTTCTCTGAGTCCCTGAATTTCTCCAGTTTCTCGCGGTTTCAGTCCATATTCTGCACACACATGTTCCTCTATATTATTCCAGCTAATGATCAGGTGCTCCAGTATGCTTTAACTGCCAGCATCTACATCCTGCAGTTATGTGCTGGATTGTTTCAGGCGCCTCTGTACAGCCTACACCTTGGGTCTTGTCTGGTGTGGTAGACCTGAGCCTAACGCCTGGGTGCTGAGGGTTTGGTTCCGAGCTGCCAGGATGAGCACTTCAGTGCCGTCCTGCAGGCCAGCCCTTTCTAGCCATTGGTAGGACTTCTTGATATCAGCCACTTCAGTTATGGTCCGTGGTACATCCCGCATGCAGGGGTTTGTCCTCCCATGAGGATCTGTCCTCCAGCACTGTATCCTCTGCTCTCCATTGCCTGGAGACATTCACTGAGCACACTGTCAGTTGGGGCCTTGAGCTTGATGTACTCAAGTGCATCTTGGATGTTTCATCCTGATAGTGGTTTACGCCACTAGTCCTCGGCCCCTCTTGCAAGCAGTATACAGTCTCAGGGTGCTGAATTTGGGGTGGAACCCTCCATGCATGGTGAGGAGCTTTCGTGTTTTAACATCCGTGGTCTGTATCTCTTCCTTTGGCCATCTTATTATTCCTGCAGGGTATCTGATAACTGGCAGTGCTGGAGCTGCTTATTGTTGTGGTCTTATTTTGCCATTGAGCTTGCTTCTCAGATTTGCCTTACTGCTATGCATTTAGCTGTTGCAGCTTCCTTGTTGCCTGCTCCAGGTTGCCATTTGCCTGCGGAATTCCAAGGTACTTGTAACTGTCTGCTTATGTCTGCTATTGTTCCTTCTGGGAATGAGACCTCTTCTGTGTGGACTACCTTGCCTCTATTTGTCACCATCCAGCTGCATTTCTTGAGCCTGAATGATATCCCAATGTCAGTACTGTAGATCCTGGTGGTGTGGATCAGGGAGTCAATGTCATACTCGCTCTTAGCATATAGCTTGATGTCATCCATGTAGGTGATAAATATATATATATATATATATATATATATATATATATATATATATATATAGGTATATATATATATATATATATATATATATATATCAAATACTTTGTTACCTTTTGACTGACTTGCAAATATTTACTTGATCACAGAAAATAGTTTGTTAATTTGCCGCATTAATTTAAAGACTTTGGAAACATGAGGGACAGATGGACAAATGGAGGAAAAGACAGATATATAAAGAAAAGGTAAATGCAGCTCAACAGGCACAAAACTAGTGTCTTGCTGTGCATGTTCCAAGCTTAAGAATGGGTAGGGCTTGTAAAGAGGAATTCAACAAAACATATTAGAACAAATAGGATGAAGAGATGGGTAGACTAATCTGATGGTGATAGCATGGTTTCATCTGCATTTAGGACTTAAGGGGATATGACACCCTAAACTCTTAGCACTTCCAGATCCCCCACCCCCCACCCCGGTGTTCTACCTGCACCTCATAGTGGGGCTCGGTAAATCAGGACTGTACATTGTAAACCTAGAAAAATAAGTAAAATCAAGACCTGGAGCCTGATTGCACTGTGACAGCTGCTACACTCAAAATGACAAATGTTCCTTCGCTCCGGTGCTTTCCAGGGTGAACCTTTAGCCTGATTCTAAATTGTGAGCTGCTCTGTCTCTCATCCAATGTCAACTGCCACAGTCTAAAAATGCATCATCTTTTAATAGATATTTGTTTCTATTAGAAATAACTTTTCCTCTAAATATTGATTGGGGTTCATTGTTTTGTATTCTGCTTAAGTGTGTATCAAAAATGTGGCTGAGCAGGTACATAGTGGAGTCCACCGCTGTGTTCACTGCCACTGGCGTGCTTTTACCGCAGGGTGTTTGTTTACAAGGTGTAACAGCTGAAACCTGAAACAGGATGAGAATGGGGAATGAATAGCTTTAGTATTACAAGGTGCTGCTGCGCCTTCAACAAAATAGAAAATTACTGAGGAAATTACAGAGAGAAGTGTTTAGCTCTTTTTCCATTGTTGAAGAAATTTTATGTTGCTATTTTTATTTGGCTGCAGTCCAGTAGTTGCAAAAAAGTTTTCTTTAAAATGTCAAAGTAGTACTTGATGGTGAGAACTTTTATGAGAAAGAAAAACATGCTCAAGAATGAATTCATTTTTCCTCTGCATTCATAAGACAAAACATTTATAAAATATTTATAAAGGTTAACACTTTGAAAATATTTGGTTCTAGTGCAGATTTCTTAACCCTTGTGCTATCTTAGATGACCTCACCCTTACATTGACGTGTTCTCCCTACCATGACAAAGGTGGATAAAGGTGGAAAGATTTCATGTAATCCATGGACACCAGTGAAGATCACAAATCATTGAAGAAAAAAGGTTCAGCTCACTGTCTAGTGGGTCTAGATAACCCCACTCCCACTGTTAAAGTGCCTAGGATAGCACAAGGGTTACACAATCCTCAAAGCAGCTGGATGGCCCAGTTGGCTGAATGCCTGACTGGTGCATGGAAAACCAGGGTTCGATTCACTATGGTGGGACAAGCTTAATCCATTATGGGTCCTTGGGCAAGACCCTTTGCGCCACTGCCTAAGTAGCCACAAAGGGGGCCAAATCTGGGTCTCCTTGTGCCATTCCCCAGCTTGCATAAAATACAGGGTTGTGTCAGGAAAGTCATCCGGTGTAACAATCTCTGCAAAACCACCTGTGGGAATCAGTGAAAGCTGATATCTCTGATGGGATACGCTGAAAGGTGAACAAGTGGGATTTAACAGTCCTCAACTAACACAGATATCAAGATTTCACCTTTTTTGGTTATTTGAAAAGTCATAGCTAATAAAATTATTTTTTTGTTGTGACCTTTGCGATCATGTCATACATTGTTTTTATGGCCCCATTCTAGAGCTGTGACGGTGTGGGGTTTTTGATCACCATGGTGATTAACCAGCAGGGGGCGCGGTGTCCCCCCCCCTAGCCAAGCACAAAATCCCCCGGCGGCCGTTTCGCAAATGAATACAATTACCACGCAGTATTCTTTATTAACAAATAACAGTAACAACTAACTACTACCTATCTAACTAATGATCTAACTATATAGGTGTAGTAGAATGACAATGTGTGAGTTTCATCTCCCACAGGCTTAGTGCTGCTCTAAAGGATGACTCGTAAGCCTGTTTACGGTGGTAGAATATCCCAAATCCATTCATCTGCATTAGATGTAAGCAGTAATAGACTAGTATTAAGGATACACAATATGTGGACTTGGAGCTAACGCATTCAGACAACCACGGGCAGACAATTCTCCGTCTTAATTTTACTTAAGGGCGTCTCAGGCACGAAAACACACGGGTGACAATGAGCTGCACGGAGACCGGAAGAGAGAGCAGGAGCTTCTGGCAAACAGCCCACTCATAAAGGAGCTATCAGCACTAGGGCCATTAAACTAAATCCCTGTTTTATTAGATGCAAATGTCAACAAGGGTACTAAAGCTGTAAGCAGCACAACAAAAATGGAATTTTGTTTCATAATTGCCCCACGCCATTGCTGCTGGGTGACTGAGTTCAAATGATCAAATCTCTGGTCAGCTGACCAACAGTGTGATTAATACCACGCAAAAAGATAAAAGTGCCCCAAGATGCTGGTGTGGGAGGTTGGGCCGCAACAGGTCAATGTTGTGGTGCCAAAGTAGACATTCGTGTATTTTTCTGCATCAATGAAAGTTCTTGAACGGAGTTTGCTTACATAAACTGTAACATCCCTGAAGGTTGAATATTTCTTATATTTAAATGTACTTTATCTGTCAGGGCAACTAGGTCTTGAAAGAAAGAAGTCAAGTAAAAATATTGGTCGACCGTTTCAACCTTTTATCCTAACATTTTAACAATATTTTGTTTTCAAGATGATCTTGATTTCATATTTTTTCTACAAAACTTATTATTATTGTAGTTGCGCTGTAAGGATTGTTTGCTGTCCAAACTGTGAGTGTACAGTAAGCTTGCAAAGTTATATGTTCTTATTGTATCTAGGTATCTGTGATCTTGAGGATTTTTCCACCAAATCAAAGCTGAATCAGCTCCTATGGCGCTGAACAGAATAAATTATAGAAGCAGGACAGTGATCAACTTTTCTAAAAACTTTTACAGAAGAAATCAACAGGAAACACAAAACTGGGTCATGTGCTACTCTAAAACATTTATAGTGAATTTGCAGTACCTTGGATTTATTTTTCTTCTCTTTTTACACAAGAAAGGGGCAGAGTTATCACACGTTTTCTTCTGATGTTTTTAATCACATTTATTTAAACTCTGACAACAGAAACTCAAAGCTTAAATGTAACTAACATTAAAAAGGAGAATTCACAAAGCATCACTGAAATTAAAGCAAATGTGATGAAATGTCTCCATGAAAAACAGTATGCAGCATGACTTTTTACTGAATATTATAATCAGGGTCTGTGTTGGTGGCACAAACTAAAGAAACTGAATTTCTTTCCAGAGAAATATTTTGCTGTACCATTTTTGAGTTGCACTTGCTTGGGTTTAATCTGCTGACATTCTGATGCAGAGAAAAGGAGAGGGAGAGCTAATATGGTCGTCACTGAGCTGCACTTGCCTCACCGATGGTGAGCAGTTTGCTATCTTAGATGACCCCACCCTTACTTTGACGTGTTCTCCCTACCATGACAAAGGTGGATAAAGGTGGAAAGATTTCATGTAATCCATGGACACCAGTGAAGATCACAAATCATTGAAGAAAACAGGTTCAGCGCACTGTCTAGTGGGTCTAGATGACCCTACTCACAATATTTAAGTGGCCAGGATAGCACAAGGGTTACAGCTTGTGCTTTTTTTTTTGTAAGCCAACTTTAATGTCCATTTTTGGCCATTTTAGGGTACAACAACACTGAGTGCAAAGCAGAAATGAACGACCCAGAGAGTATTTCAGGCAGGGAACTCGAGCAGTGCGTTTACCTGGTTACTCATCTCTGAGGGCGGTTCAGTTTAATCAAATAACCTGTTCAGCATCCTATTTAAGTTCCAGGTGTGTGGTTCATTCCTTCTCTTCCATTATCGCGAGCTCTGCATTCGCCACCCCACCCTCCTCCCCGGCTTCCACCTGTGAGCTCCGTTAGGGATAGTTCAATACCAAAAAGTTTTCTATGGAGATATTTGTTTTATGTAACTGAACGGATCCTTATGCTGTACTAAAAGAAATATGTAAATAAATGTTCTTTACTGCATGAGTTGTTTGACTGAAATGATACAGTGCCAACATCTCCTGGGGGAGCCTGATTTGTATTCAAACTCTTTGGTGGAACAGACATACCAACAAAAGGTTGTTGGTGTTACACCAACTTCATCACCACTGATAGTGTTTGTGTTTTTTAAGAGGTCTTTGCATTGATGATCCAAATCTTGCTTACATAAAAGACTCTAAGCATGGAAAAGTTGCTTTAATTTGTGATTAAATCTATTTAGTTTGAGACTGGGATGAACATAAATTTTGTCTGAGAAGAGTACATTGGCAGCTGTCTGCAACATGAACACCTGCTGGGTTATCACACTGCAAGCGCTGAGTCAGACTACATGTAGAGAAACAAAATGCTCTACTTATCAATGACGTGGCACAGCTGCAGAGTAAAGAGCTTCCTTCATTGCAAAGTACTGCTATTTTATGAGGAAATTCTGAGAACAACATTTTATGTAAATCTTTCTGCAAGTTTTACTTTTCAAATCAAACTTCAAACTGACAGATTGAAACAGAGCAAACTACCTGCAGACATTAAAAGCTTCTATGCAATAAAGGACCTTTTTCGTCCATTGTGACACCGTCAGATTTTGACACCAGTTGATCTGTGTGACGGACATATCAATGAAGAAAAAAAGACAAAACATTTATCTGTGGAACAAAGGAGCATGAACAAAATTTCAGGTTTAAGAGATGAACACATCTTCAAACATATAATGGCCACATGCCCGATGAAAGATTAATTAGTTGCCAAAATTGCTCTTCTTTTAACATAGAACTAGTGAAGAAATTAATTTTTAATATGATTCCAATATGAAACAAAGGAGAAATTCATGATGCTCATGCAAGTTAAGGCTCAGCTGAGGCTAATGAGCTTAAGGCAGCCAGAGCCTCTCAGATTAGGTTTGGATTTTATAAGTTGCACCAACAATCTGTGTCTATGTGCTCTTCCACAGAAACAAAGAAAATAAATCTTTGATACAGTTTTCAAAGATTTTTGTCTCTAGGGAATATCATGTTCATGTGTGTAAGAATGGTTTTGTTGACCTGTAACTGTCATTTTAGGAATTTGCTCTGGATAAAGGTGTTGCAACTAGGTCAGAGAAGATCCACTACAGAAGGGGAAAAACAGACTGTTTCATCAGAAGAGACAGGAAATAACTGCATTTTTTATTTTTTATCGTCAGTTTTTTATTGAACATAAAATTTGTGATAAAGACACGCAAAAGCAATAGATGTATGTAATTTTTTAAATAAAATGTAACAACGGAAGTGCATTGTATTAAAAAAAAACAGGTGTTTTTCAGTCAGATTTTTGGTTGCTCGTGTTAATATTTTGAGAGCTTCAAAAGCAAAGAAATAATAAACAGATGGGGCACTAACTTCATCTGCTCATTAAAATTATAAGATTAATTACCAATTAAAAATCCACAATGTGACAGTGCTATAGACATGTCTGTCTTCTTTATCTGCTCGTCACAATATTGCCAGTCTTTTACTTTATCCATAAATATTACAGAGCAAAATGTTGGGGAAGTATTA
The DNA here is from genome assembly GCA_037389245.1 of Oryzias sinensis. Taxonomy (NCBI): domain Eukaryota; kingdom Metazoa; phylum Chordata; class Actinopteri; order Beloniformes; family Adrianichthyidae; genus Oryzias; species Oryzias sinensis. Next base: position 17,101,821 of record CM074493.1, read on the forward strand.
AATATGAACCAGTAGGAAATGTTTATTTTTGTTTGTGGTGCCGCAGAAAATACTTTTTTTTCTTTTTTTAATGATCTTCAAAAATCTTTTTTGAGATATTTGTTTCTAGCTTTGAATTCTTTCTTTTTTTTGAGACTTTTCTTTATTTTCAAGATAGTTTTTATCCCGGTTTTTCTATATAATTCTTTCTGTTTTTTTAAATGATTTATTTTCATTTTTTAGTTTTTTTTATTATTTCGAGATTTATTTTTCACATGCTTAATTTTCAAGATATAAATACCTGTTTTTTTTGTTTTTTTTATTTAAGATGATATGTTTCCAAATAAAACTGAGATCATTGTAAATAAAGTGATAACCATAAAACCTCCTTAATGGCATATCTTACTCCTGGATTCACAAATAAACTCTTTAACCATAACTTTCAATACAGACGCATAAATGGAGAATGGTAGTGGAGTATTGGATAATTTCTGGAAGCAGGATGTTGGCTGTGGGAAAACTAGAATCTGTTTGCCTGAAATCAATGTTACTCTTAACCCTTGTGCTATCCTAGGCACTTTACCATTGGGAGTTGGGTCATCTAGACCCACTAGACAGTGCGCTGAACCTTTTTTCTTCAAAGATTTGTGAACCTCACTGGTGGATTATATGAAATCTTTCCACCTTTGTCATGGTAGGGAGAACACGTTAATGCAAGGGTGGGGTCATCTAAGATGGCGCAGGGGTTAGGAGTCATCCCGGTGTAGGTAACACCAGCTGCTGCTATACAGTTTAGCGGGAATGAACATAAATATTTAGGACAAAAAAACCCAGATCAAATCAGGCAAATATGGCACATTTTAGAAACTGAGAAGGTTTTGTTTTCCATATTTTGTCAAATAAGGCTTAAATGTCTTTACCAACTGATATTTGAAAAAAATAAAATAAAAGCCAAAACATCTTCACACAGTCTCTCCTTCCCTTGTAAAGACAGTTTTGGGAGCTTGTGCACCGAGCTCAAGGTTGGATGAAGAAATTTTTTCTGAGTGAGCCCAGCCGACAGCAAACATATGTTAGATTTACACAGCACACCCTCCTGCAGCCTCTTCATAATTTGCATAATGGGAAGTTAATTTAACACACATCCTCAGAGGATATGTAAGTGGCGGCATCGGCACAGTAATTTATTAGGCACCACACCATCCCGGCACACAGCACCATGTGCAGCATTTGTTGTTTGCCTTTGCTGTTTTGCTGTATTCTAATTACTCTCCCACTAGCAATTCTCTGAAAAACTTTTTGTGAATTATTCGCCAAGTATTTCTGCTGAAAATAAAACACCTCAAGATAAAGATGCTCAAGCAAAGATAAAGAGATGAAAACCAATTATTATTCCCCCTATTCCATTTCCTGCTTGCCAAGCAGGAAACCATCAGGAGTTAAGATTCTCCCCCTCTCTTCTACAACAGTGTATGAAGATTTGGACCCCACTTCCTCATGGCGTGACTTACAAGCACATCTGCAGCTCTGCAGGCAGCACAGTTTTTAATATTGGCGAGCAGCACTGCATGGTGGAACAAACCATAGTTGCTGCTGAATGCAGAGCCTGTCTTTTCCTGTTCGGGTCACTTCATCTGCTGGCTCCAGCCATCTGGTGGGAAATAGTTTCAGATCCTTTCAGTATCATTATAGCTTTAAAAAAATGTTACTTCAGCAGGGGAAATTAAAAGTATAATCCTAAAGGGTGGGTTTCCAGCAACACAGGACTGCTTAACACCTTTACACTGATTTAGTTGATAGAAGCTATCAGGAAGAATAATTAACATATGTGTACATAGATAAATTTTTGTCTGGGTCACCTGAGATAATTTGATATTCACATAGCCAAGAATATTCAGATCTTTCAAACTTTAAATTGTGGCAGAGAGTGGGTCAGAGTGCCAGTAGAGAATCCACTGATGCATAGAAGAACATTTTCTGGGAAAGTAGTAGTACTGTTTTATTATCGTCGTCACATGATAAAACGGTAGTGGATTAAGATTTCTAAACTTTCTTTGTTCGTTCATGGATAAATATTGACTTGGCGAAATATTGCAAAATTTCATTTGGTGATACTTTAAAATGCTATCAAGGTGATATTTATTCAATTATTTATGGACATCCTTCAGTGTCTGACTCTTGTTTTACACCTAATGTTTAGGTGTCAAACATACGGCCCGCGGGCCGTATATGGCCCACCAGGTGGTTCAGTCCGGCCCACACATATGCCACACATATACATGAAAAATCATAAGAATGTTTAAAAAGAAAGCAAGTTTTCTAGTCCATTCCTGTGGCGAGTTATGATTTTTCAAAGAAATAACCAAAATGCGCAATTCCGCCACTAGGGGGAGCAAAGGAAAAGCTTAACAGTTGAAACAACATAACTCTGCATGTGCCAAAAAGGTAACCAACAGAACTGTGTCTGGGTAGGCAGTTGTTTGGTTCCCTGTGAGCTTCATCACTGAAGAATGATCAGTAGTGACAGCCTGATGACCAAAATGTTGTCAAAAAGAAAAAAAGGTTGAAATGAAGTCCTGAGCTTTCCAGGAAAATGGAAAGTGTTTTATTTGTTCACGGAGCTGAATTCAAAACCTAATGCTTGGTATGTCATCAACAGGTTGCAGTGCTGAAAGAAAATAACATTCAGCTCCACTATGAGACTCACCATAATGAAAAGTTTCACCATTTTAGCAGTTAAAAAAAAAAAAAGATTTAGCAACTATTAGCTGGACCGATAAATAACCATCTGGATTTACTTCAGTCGTGATGTCAGTGATGGAGCAGTGAAAGCTAGCTACCTTATTGCAAACAAGTTGGAGCAAACATCCAATCCATTTTCTGATAGCGAACTTGTTAAAAAATGCTGTAGGCTGCAGAAGTCTTGTTCCCCAAAAAGCAGTCCACCTTAAACATGAGTCTGTCAAGAATTACGACTCCAGACACAACATATCTGAGGAGACATGGGAAGCCGTATGAAGGAATCCAGTCAATTATTGTATTTTCAGTCACTATTGATGAAAGCACCAACATCACATGTAACTGTGAATATTTATTAGAGGTGATGAAGAGACAGTCACAGTGGAGTTTCTTGAATTGATGGACACAACAACAGCTGATGACATATTCAGCTCTGTAGTTACTGCGCTGGACGATGCTGAAGTGAACTGGTCACATGAAGTAATTTTGGACACTGATGGCGCCCCATCAAAGGTCAGGAAGAAGGCAGGTGTTGCCACAAAATTCAGGCAGAAACCATAAAAAGATTCTTATAATAATGAATAATAATGATTTCATTGTGTTTTGCACACTTGAATGACAGTAAATGTGTTGCTGCACAGGATTTTAATCCTGATATTGACGGTCTGGTGAAGTTTCAGGAGAGAAATGAGGTTAACTCCAAACTCTTATGTTGACAAATGTTTGCAAGTTTAATTCAGTGTAATTTTGTCTTGTTTGGACGTTTACATTTTAGGAAGCTGTTTCATTTTTTTCTGTAGCCCCCTTGAGATTATTATCAGGATTGCTTCAGTATCAGATTTAAAATATTCAGGCTGTATAAAATTGAATAAACCAATATTTTTTAAAGTGAAATTAATTTTATTTAAGATCCATTGGCCTCTGTGAATGAATGTGTAATAAGAAACGATTAGGCTACCATGTTGGTAGAGGCATGTTTTCCAATTGAGTAAAAAAACAAAACAAAGCTGTTATTTTGCCTTTACGCTACTGGTCCGGCCCACTTGAGATCAAGACGGGTTGAATGTGGCACCCCAAGCCAAAATGAGTTTGACACCCCTGACCTAAACCCTGACCGCTACTTGGCAGCACAGCCCACTGACCCTGTTTGAGCAGCTCTGCACCGCACAAAACAACTACGATCTCAGCGAGATCCAGCTCTTGTTAAATATTCAGCCTCCCGGTTTTTGTTGATATGAGACATGCACTACCTACAGAATCTTATTGTTTGAGGCACATTCACTCTATTTTATTTTTATACTGAACAACATTTTGTTGTGTAAAATAACTGTTCCCTTTGAGAACAAATATATCTTCATTTACCAAAAGAAAAGCACCACGAATTTGCTTGGGTATGCAACTTGTATATGAGAGACAGTTGCAGTGCTTAACATTGTGATCATTCAATAAAATTATTTTATCATATCATTACAATGAAAGGTGTATTTATATTTGTGTAAAAAATGTTTTAAATCAAATTATTTAAAACAAAATTGGAAATTTGTTCTCGTACAGTCCTTGAATGCATTGCGATATGTATCATATTGTGAGACACATATCGCTATGTGCATCAGGTGCCAGTCTCTTTCAATACGCACGCCTAATAAATATACAATCACAACTCATTTTACCCATTTACCCATTTTACTTTTAGCTTGATAATACCTTGGCTTGTCTGTGATCTGATGAAACAAGCTACACAAAACCTCAAGATTACTTAAATATAAAACACTGCTTTGCAGCTACGCATAAAGAACCTTTGCTCTTGACAAATTATCATACACAGACGATTTGTAAAGATGAATGACTTCTCTTTATTGCTTCATTTACTTTCCTGTATTTTGACATAACTGACCTCAAAGTGCATTTTAACAAAAGATAAAACATTTTTATTTTTTATAATTTTAATAAAACATAAAAACAAAAAACAAAACAATTGATGTACACATAGACCTTTTTCATACAAAGCAAGTACAAAAGCATGAGTTACATTGTCTTTGATTGTAGTCATTAAATAAAAACATTTTTTTTTCAAGTTGTAGCTCTATAGTTGGAGCTAAAAGAAACTTTCCATTTTTGTGACCTCCTGCGTTTTGCCATTCTTGTCAGGTGTAATGGACAAAGTCAGCTCAATTTCATGGCCCGGTGGAGGACAGGGCATTTTGTTGATCCTGGCAAAGCTCAGACTGATGTCCATAAAAGTTTTATTTTTGGTTTCAGGAAGGACAACACAGAGGTAAATGGATCCCAAAATGCAGACTACAACAAACACCAGAAAGGCGAAGGACTGCAACTTTTCCTGCACAAACAGAAAAACACAGACAAGAAAAAAGGAAAATATGAGATTTTTCATTATATATTTTTTGATAAAACTCAATTATACAACAACAAGTGTGATACAATAGCCCTTTTAAAAACTCTTTTTCATTGATTTATCTTTACATAGTATAACAAATGAGGCCGTTTATACCCCGCTTTTCCTTTAAGCCTTCCTAAATTCCTGCCAAGTCCAGAGGGATGTCACAACATCTGTTTTGTCATCTGTGTGTCAAACTGAGGACAGCATATGCTTTCATTATTCTGCCTTTCCAGGGGTGACACAAACCTGCGTGCAGAATGTAAATGTCTACTCACATTTACATCTTAAAGCAGAAAAGTTTAAATTTTTTGCAAATCTTTTTAGTATTCTTGTTAGCAAATAACTTGAAACATTCTGTGTTCTATAAAATGAAATCTTTACATGAATCCATTTGTGTGTGAGTGTGTTCAAGCAACCAAAGTATGAACGCTAACCTCGTCCAGTGCACTATGCCAATAACAGAGATTAGTGACAGATTTAAAAATACATGCAGACTGATAACCCTGAGAGAGATTTAGACTTAATGTGTGTGTGTGTGCTTTAGGTGGCATGTTTGTGTGTCAGTCTGCAATATTAGGTTGGCACGAGAAATAGAAAATCACAGAGTAACACTAGTGTGTTACTAAGCTGTGTGTCCCTACTCTTACGAGGACAGGCTTGGTCACAGGTCTTGTGTGTAAAGCAGTACATCTGTAGCCTAATAGATGATAAAATAACAAGCTGTGTCCAAACGACCGTGAATTCATCTGACACAGTTTTCTGCGGAATGCTTTTACAAAAAAGAGCATTATGCTGAGGACCCTGACCCAGTTTCCAAGCTGTCTTTATGTGACGTAATATTTTTTTGCTCAGTTGTGCTCCTAAGAAGATGCAGACTTCAATTGATGGCTCTGGAATATGATTCATACAGTTGTACAAACACTTATACATCCACTCCAATTGTCATTGGTAGAGTTTTTGTAAGCCCAGCAGATTTATGGGAAAAGGCTTTTCTGTTTCTGACACCCGGATAAGCCTCTGATCTGCTGTGGCAACACAGCCAAGGTCAGAGTGGGGCACATGCTAAAAAACTGGCGGTCCAATAAAATTCCATCTGCTTCTGAGAACTCCAAACAAGTTAAGATCAATAAAATGTTAACCTAAGTGCTCACTTTTCATATTAGAGCATTAAGACAAGTGATGACAGTTTTGATATGGTTCATATTGGGAATATATATATTCCTAAGGAATAATTGATAGCTCTCGTTTCAAAAAAGGAGTATAACAATAAAATATTAAAAAATATGAAATATAATGCAAAAATGTTAATCAAGACAATATTTGCCTCTTAACACACATTAGAGCATCAGAACGGATGAATTATGTAAAAGTTCAAAATACTCATCAGCGTTTAAATTAAGTCCATCAATGTTACCTTTTTAAAAGCTTCAATTTTTATTCTGTCTGAATTACAAAGCAAACCCTCTGAAAACACACAGAGACCTGGAAGATTGTGGACACAATGTCTATTTATGTTATTAAGTATTTTAGCAATGTTTCATCGAAAATATAGTGAAAGGGCTCAAAAAAGATTCTAAGAAGAAAGAGCCTGCCTTCAAATATTAGGTCACTAGCTACAACAGACAATCATTGTCATCCAGTCTGAATACACCCTAAGAAGTGTTTTTGATCATGTTCTGTGCCGTCCCCTGTCAGTCACTCCATGTTGAAGTTAACAATCCACAGCTGTCTTCATTTAGTTAAGTATCCCAGTGTATTTAAGTGTCTGGTTTTCATTTCCTCTTTGTCAGATCATCTGCTCTGCCTTGCCACCTTTTTGTTTCTATAAGATTTATTTTTGTCATATTTCAATTTATTTATGAATGTATTAGTTTTTTACCACCATGCCTGCTTTTGGAGACCTCACCACAATTTCCTGACTCCCTCTTTCCTACAATGAGTCACTGATGTGTTACAAACGATACAATTAGAAAAACAAAAACTCAGATACTTAACCTGCTCATTTACCACATTTTCAAGTACGTGGGAGCCAAATCCATCCTTTGGAAATTGTCAGAATGGAATGAGGTCGAAAGGAATATACTCGGACTGATTGTATCCTGCCTCTTTCATGAATATATTTGTTTTTTTGTTTTTGCGGAACTGGCACAACACTTTAAACACAACTGAGCCTGTTTGTTTATGTGTTGTTTATACACATAAAAGTATGAAATTTGAATACGTGCAGAAGTAAAAGTTGCAAACTGAAGCAATAATTTTATTCATGCAGCATATAAAACCAATGACAGTAGAAAATAGATGCAAAATGAATGTTTTTGTTTGAGATAACTTGTTACTTCTATTGGTGTACTAGGTAGAGCCAAGTTCAATGTTGCATTTTCTATTTTTAAGAGTTTTTTAAAATGATTAATGGGGTCCAAAATTAGCCTTAATTACAATTTAGGCTCCATGTGTGCTGGTTGTGTGAATGGTCAAATAACAGGAAATATGCGGATGCATGTGCGGGCTGCTGCAGCAGCAATGAGCCCTCAGAGGGGCGTGGGAATCTTGTGGTGTGCTGGAGAGAGTTAATTGCATGCGTGTGACTTTTACAGATTGTGCTGTGACATGGAGACACACTCAAAGGCAAACTCTGTAATTCATCAAAGACAGAAATGTAACCCTAAGATTAAGCTGCCTATGCTGGACTGTTGAACAATTTGTGGATTATCTGGAGCTCAACAACATGAGAACAAACATTTTTTAGAGCACATCAATTTTTTGTCTTTTTCTTATCATGGGATCACACATCCGTGAAGCTGAAAGACTTCATACTCATCAATGTTGAAGCATGTTGTTGTTTCTCACTTTCCCTGTCATGAAATCATGTTATGCATATATTCTTCAGTTAATCAAAAGTTACAAAAGCACACAAATCTTCCCCAAAAATGATCAATATTTCAGAGTGCTTTCATATTAAACTGTAGCAGATCTCAGTCATTCTGATCAAAAGTTTTTGTCTTTAGTCAGAGTAATGTGGGTGACTTTTTCTGTAAGTTACTCCTGTTAGTTTTCATAAAAAATGCATGGCTGGATTGTAATGTGAGCTGAAGGATAATTGTCAGCTTTACATTTTGCTCTGCTTCCAGAGATATATATGGCACGAGAAGACTTTCATTCATAAATCTGGAATAATGAATGCTACGTCTCTGCTGTTCAAAACTTCATTCCTCCTCCAGCCCCTCCAGAGTATTTGATCTATTGTGCTCATCACAATGACACAAAGAGGTGAGTTGAAACTTTGAAGAAAAATAAAAAATAAAAGAGCAAAAGAGCCCTGTGAAAAGTTTATTACATTTTTAGTGCAGCTGCTGTAGATTTCCCAGTGCTCTGCCATCAAAATGTCTTAACAACAGATGATTGAAATGAGGTTTGTACTGCAGTGGATATTATTTTGTGTCGTTTCTTGTGGAAAAGGTGCAAGAAAGAATTAAACCATGAAATTGTTTTCACTGCAAGTAAGGAACAAAAAAAACCCTTACATTTTGTGTATTGAGTTGAGAACCCTCAGAGGGATTAGTGTCGTCTCGCTTCACTTTCTGTTAGCTAGAATTAATTTACATTCAATTATTAGGTTTTCAAAACAGTGAAATTTAAAAGTGAAGTTATGTTTCTACCAATTGTCAATGCTATAGTTGAGGAGAATTCCAGTAAAAATCTACAAACTCCTGAATTTTAATATAATGCATTCTCAAATTTATCAAGCTGACAGGTTTATCCAAACAAAGGAGAAAGTTTCAGCTCATTACACAAATGTCCCTCAACATTTCATTTGTCATTGTTTGGTGCTAGAGAGACACTAAAGTAGAGATTAGTAGCTGAAAGTTGAATAAGGAAAAACAAAAAGTGTAAATAAATGAATAAAAATATCATCATTTAGTAACTGATTTTACAAAAAAAAAAGAAAAGATTTTTTCCCTTGGACATATTTAAATAGGGAAAGATTTTACAAACTGAAGTCAGAGTTATATAAATGATATATCCATCAATCAACATTGTTAATTAAAATGCAGATTTTTAATCTGTAATTTTGAATTTATTTTTTAGATTAGATGCACCATTAAACCCCTTCAGAGTTTAAAATCCCTTTACCTGTACTTCCTGGTCTGAATCTCTACATAAACCGCAATTTCTAAACCAGAGTTATGCAACCTGAGGCTCCATAGTGGCTCTCTGTCTGAAAAAAAGAAAAATAATAGTGATTGTAAAATATAAGAGTTAGTCAGTTACTTAGTTTGCATTGGTTTTATAAATTCAAAAGTTCAATAGGGAGCCGCTTAGAAAATAGATGCGTATTTTCTTTACAGACCTAAGTAATTACAAGAGAAAATGCTATTTTTGTCTTGCGTTGTTTCACATTTTTCTTTGGAGTACATTAACTTCAGTGGAATGATCCTATGAAGCCCTTTTCATTTGAAAAGGAAGTCATACAAGCCTCCATCAAGACTAAAAAACAATTTCACATTTAAAGAGATTGTTTTTTTTTCTCTACATTTATTTTTTTATTCATGCCAAAAAAAATATTGTCATTTCTGTATCTTTCAAAAGTAACTGATATGAATGTAAAGCAGTATAAAAACTTTTGAAAGGGTGAAGGAGTTTGCGGCTCCTACTAGGATCATTGAGAAACAGGCCCACATGACTCTTTTAGTATTAAAGGTTAGGGAACATCAGTATCTAACAACCCAGTTTAGAGAAAAATCTAAAGGATTCATTTGCATTGTAATTCCTTTTCTTGCTGTTTCAATTTGCTTTATAAAAAGTGGATGAAAAGAGAGAAAGTCATTGACGATTAAAAAAATACCTCAAACTTCATATCTGCAAAACAATAAAAATGGAAAGACAAACAAGTAGACCAAACTCCAGTCAAAAAATTGATGCATGATAAAGAAATCTAGACCCTTTTCGCATGAAATGTCCCTTTCCTGCTTTCTGGCTTTAAATTAAGCAGTTATCAATGAATCCCTACCCTAATGAAAGCGGTTCTGCAGATGAAAGCCCAGTGGAGACCTCATGGTACTCTGTCATGGCAGTGACGGGATGTGACATTGCAGGAGCGTGTTGTTTAAACAGAGGTCAGAGCTTGTTTCAGGTGCAAGTCAGGAACCAGTGAGTCACCGCTGTAATCTTGCTGCCTGGCGTGTGCCTGCGAGTAAGCGGGCTCAGCACATCCCAGTCAACACGAGGAGTCCTGGAGTAAATGTGGCACCAGCTGCCTAAAAATATCCACCTGTCACTTCCTGTGTCTCACACTTGTCCACACCTTCCTTGCCTCGGCCAGCCTTATCTTCTGGGTTCTTCTCTGAGTCTTCTACAAATCCATTTGTACAGGTCCCCTGGGTCATTACTGGCTTTAAGCTGTATGGTTTTACCATATGTGAAATGCCAAAATGAGTTGTAATTGTCCTTCCTGCTACTTAGATGTGTTGGAAACACTGCCAACCAAATGAAGGTCAAAGACTTCACTCTGACATGTTTTTGCCTTGTTTTATTTCAACACTATAACCACCAAACATACAGCTTGGATGCTTTAAATATTCATCACTTTGGATCCGGTCATTTGAACAGAGAAATATCCTTTCCTATGCTAATATATCTTGATATTGACTAAAACACAGCTGGTTCTCCAACAACAAAGTCTTCTGCTGGACAGTCATCTCCTTCCCGAGTCTCACAGGACCACAGATGTGTCATCTTTTACCAATGATCCCGTTTCAACTTTTGTTCTTGTAAGCCTGCACAGCCACCACTGCTGTGATGTGAAGTACTGTCATGGAGGCATCTTTGTACAGACAGCAGCTCATGTGTTTCAGTGTCCTGAAACCTAAATCGTGTGATGTGCTTTCTTGTCTTGACATTATTGCTTCCATCTCCTCCATGAGTCATATTATTATAGCACAGATTATTCTCTGCCAGGACATGGGCTACAAACACATGCTTTGTTTTTCTGTCCTTTGAGCTGACTCTTCACGCTCTGCCTTAAATTCTTGTTGCTAACTTGCAACACCTTCTTCAAAGCTGAAAACTTAGTGGGGCATCTGTAGGTAGAGCATTGAGCTGTCTTCTTAAAGGTCAATCACTTTAGTTTATTTATGTCGCTTCCTTTCTGATGAAAATCCCGCATTAGTGAAGTCTAAATGTAATATGATGTTATCTATATCCTAAAAATGGAGCGAATGTAACAAATTCTACATTGACCTCATAATATTAATAGCCTACTATTTTTTGCCTTTTAACTCAATGAAAGCTAGCAGAAAATGTTTTTTGGGATATCCATAATCTGCAACACTTCTGAAAAAAGAAAAAAGAAAAACCACAAAAAAATTCATCTTCAAACTGTGCCATTTCAGTTGACCTGAAAGAACCTTTTCTACTCCTGAAAGGCAGCTGAGAAGCTGATTTCAGAACATTTCAGAAGCTCCCTTGCAGTTGGTACCTTCAGTTTTTCTCCAACCCTCACAGACAAGAAAGAAAACAAACATTTTATCACCAAAAGTATTCCCATCCAAATTATCAGAATCAGGTGTTCTAATGATTTGGCCTGGCCACAGCTGTATAAAATCAAGCACCCAGGCATGTAGACTGTTTTTTTAAAAACTTTTGTGAAAGAATGGGTTACTCTCAGGAGCGAATTCCAGCGTGAACTATCCTAGGATGCCACCACTCCTAAATATTCCACAGTCAACTGTCAGCTCTATCATAAAAAAATGGAAGAGTTTGGAACAACAGTAACTCAGCCACGAAGGGGTCGGCCACGTAAACTGCCAAAGAGGGATAATCGGATGTTGAAGCGGTTAGTGCAAAGAGGTCCCCAACTTTCTGCACAGTCCATTGCTACATGTGACCTTAAGATTAGCCCAAGTACAGTACGCAGAGAGCTTCATGGAATGTGTTTCCATGGCCGAGGAGCTGGATCCAAGCCACACATCACCAAGTGCAATGCAAAGCGTCTTAGGCAGTTGTGTAAAGCACGCCGCCACAGGACTCTAGAGCAGTGGAGACGCGTTGTCTGGAGTCATGACTCACGCTTTTCCATCTGGCAATCTGATGGACGAGTCGGTTTGGAGGTTACCAGGAGAACGGTTCAGAACATTTCAGACTGCATTGTGCTGAGTGTGAAATTTGGAGGAGGAGCAATTATGAAGGAATTGTTTGGAGCGCCTAAAGCGACCGCCATTGCTCTCTGCCATGCACTACAGAAAGGCTCAGGAAATCCTTCCCACCAAGTTCAACAAGACTTTTTAATGGAGCTCGGAGGGGAGGGGGCATGAGGAGGGTTCACTGAATGGTCAACTATTTTTATTCATTTTATTCTGTTCTTAGTGAGTTCGTTTGAAATTATTTTTATGTTTTTATGATTATTAATTATTTTTAATATTTCCAATATCTTTTTATGATCCTCATATTTAATTTATTGTGTATATTTGGAGCAATGGATGGACATAAAAGTTCCCCTCTGGATCTGTCTGTCTGTCTGTCTGTCTGTCTGTCTGTCTGTCTGTCTGTCTGTCTGTCTGTCTGTCTGTCTGTCTATCTGGGGTTGTTTTTCAGGACATGGGGCTGGGCTGGAAATGAGCTTTGAATGCTTCCGTATACCAAAACATTTTAGCAATGTCCATAACGACATGGATGACAGAGTCTGGTGTGGATGAACTTGACTGGTCTGCACAGCGTCCTGACCTGAACCCAATAGAACACCTATTGGATGAATTAGGGCAAAGACTGAGAGCCAGGCCTTCTCCACCAACATTAGTGTGTGACCTCATCAATGCGCTTTTGGAAGAATGGTCAAAAATTCCTAGAAACACACTCCTCAACCTCGTGGACAGCATTCCCAGAAGAGTTGAGGCTGTAAGAGCTGCAAAAGGGGGACCGACATCATGTGGAACTCTATGGGTAAGGAATGGGATGGCACTTCTGTTCACATGCAAGTAAACGGAGGTGAGCGAATACTTTAGGTAATATAGTGTATTGCTGAAAATTTCCTTGTACTTTTATAAAAATGTATTTTTATTTATTTAATGACAAGAATTTAAAGACATTATGGGCTCTTTTTTTTAAAAATCTATCATGTCTTCATCCCTTAACTTTAAATCTTTTTTTGAAAAACTGTTACATCTGCAACAACCAAAAAACACATTTATTTTCACAGCCTCATATCTTATCTATAAAAGACATTATTTGATTTAATTTCAATTTGCATTTATCAACACATAGTTTTATTATATTTTATGGTAATTATATCATTATTAAAAAAAAAAGACTAATGGTCCATCATACATGGAAATCCAGTAGTCGTAGCTACTGTAAGCAAACCCCTCATGCTTTTCTAGGATGATATTTAAAAATAAAACAAAATAAAGAATAAGCACTCGTTCTAAAAAATACTGATATTTCCCGGTAGGGAATTACCTTCATGATGTTTGATTCAGTAAGGACTTTTCTGTCTATTCTAATTTCAGTTTACGCTTAGCCTCCAACATAACACTCATGGTGACTGAAAAGCCTAAATTTGGTTTATCTGGAGGGGCTGCACTAAAAGTAAGCAGAAAGCATTTGTCGGAAGGTCAAAGCAGCGTCATTGTTGCGCCCAGGGCAAAATTTTACTCGGATCTTTAACTGTTGTGCTAAATTTTATCCAAGTCGTTTTCTCTCTCTGTAATGTAAGCAGAACCTTTAGGCTGTGAGTGCTCCTTCAGCGTGTACTCTGTGTGTTTACTGCCGAACGAGCACAGCAGATCAGGAGGCCTGTTCTGCACTGAGGGGAAAAAAATTAGTGCTGTTCAACTGAACACAGACAATTTTTCTACTGTAAAGTGCTAAAAAATAATTTTATTTGATAGAATTTTAGGTTTAGCATCTCAATCAAAAGTTCAATAAAAAAAACAAGGGTTGATAACTCATTTTTCAAATAAATAAATAAAACTGGTTTCCTTTTTGTCATGCTTCACTAAGGATTGGTGAGTTGTGAAAAAGAGCAGCAAGCATTTCCTGTGTAGTTCCACCTCATTAAAGTCATTGTTGATCACATTACAGCATATTGCTGAAAATCCTGTATCTACTGCTCTTGTTTCGCAGATAAACAAGGTCGTGCCTAAAACGCAGAGATCTCTGTGCTGAAACTCAGCTGCATGTGAATAGAACAGAATTCAGTTAGCTGATGTCCTGGGAACTGCCTCAAGGTAAATACCTGCATCCAGCAGCTTCACCAAGAGTTTGAATCCCCACCTGAGCACTTGTGATGCCAATCCTAGACTTTTATGACAAGTACAGATCATTTAGAAGCACAAAAGTACTACAGTAATTTGTTTAAAAAAAAGTTTTCATTCAATACATTTTTTTTGGATCCTAAAATGTTAAATAAGAAAACTTAAACTTGAAACAAATCTAACTTTAGTGTCCGTATGCTTTTTTTTCTCTCACAAAGATGAAAATGTCAAATGCTGTTAGGATCTAATGAGGCTGTGACATTCTGACCCAAGGGAAAGTTCTGTCTATAAAAAGAAGGTCAAAACTATGTCCTCATTACAGAATTCAATTATAAGTCAGGCACAGCAGAAAAAGAACCTTACTGCTGCTATGAAACTGTAGAAGTTTCAGTCAATGTAATCCAACCCTCAGATACCAACATCAACCAAAAAACTAAAATTGATCACTTGGCTAAAGCAAGAGACAAAATATCAAAAAGCTCCTTTCAATATTTGTTGCAAGAGACGCCAAACATGAGTGGATATGGAAGCAAACAACACAATAAAATCTACAAGCAGAGCCCCTGAAGGGGGCACAACAATAAACAGAACAGAATAGGGTGTGTATTCAATGAATCCTTTTGAATGCTCCCTGCAAAAAGCAGCTCGATTCGGTGTCAATAAAATGTTAAACATTCTCCAACATTGGTCTTGTAATTCTGAGCATGTCTCACTAGTTTTGAATTGCAAAACTAGTCTTGAAGTCAGTAACGAGGGAGAGTTTTGTGGAAGCTTCTACTCATTATCACCTGCAGCCTTTTGGCAGACAGAAGCAATATGAGCAGCAAGAACAGTTCAAATCCATCAGGGAGTATTAGGGGACCGGTCTGCTTCAACAATCTATTCTGCATCATATAGAGAAGAAAGAGAGGAATGAATTCACAGCTGGGACTAAACTTTGCATGTGAAAGATCACAGCACGATTGCAAATTTGCCTTCAAACCTTCAACCAAAATATGGGAAGGTGGGAAGGTCAAAGTCGTTCTTGGTCAAAGTTGTTCTCAAATTCTTCAGGTAGAATACCTGGAATCGCAAACTCTGTGCAAGAACCGATTTGGAAACAAATAAGGAAGAAACGTCTCAAACTTTGATGATAGAAAACATCAAATACTTACAAAAGGGTTTGTCAGACAACTCAGAAACAGGACAAGAAAACTGTTAAGCTTTGAGTGTGAAAAGCATTTTTTAAAAGCTTGCAAATGTAAAAAAACAACAACAACCTCAAAACAGAACAACTGTCATCTTGAAACACATTTTATCATAAAAGAAAAGAACTAAGAAAGATCGAAAAATGAAAAAGCCCATTCAGGGCTTAAGCTTAAGCAATGGGAAAAAAAATGTTGGACAAAAAACCTTCTGGTTGAAATATCTAAAAAGGCATGGCACATAAGGACAGGTTGGAGTCGACATTAAGAGATACGTGACATCTGAATAAACAAGAGGTCAAATCCATAAACACATTTCAACTGAAAAGTCCTTCTGGTTTATCCTGTCTGCATTCAACAACATGCCATGTACATTTAATTTAAAAAAGATAGTTCTGATGATTACTGCATCAGAGCTGTCAATGTAAGCGCAGACAGCAGATATTTTCAACACGTGGAAGGTTTTTTCTTCTTCCAATTTTTAAGTCACCAAAGCCTGGCCTTGAGATTAAGTAGAGATAAAACCCATACTCTAACAGGAAAAATGCAGTTCTATATAAAATGACAGCCAGCTGGATCAGAGTTCTGCAGTTTTGATGAGGAAAAAAGCCACTCTGGACCCCTGGCAAGACATTAAAGACTGCTACAAAACATCAAAGATAAAGAGTGTTTCTCTCTTGGTCTTCTCCTAACTTCAGAATACACATATAGAATTCACGCTGTGACACAACTGCAGGGGACTAAAATGTTGAATTACCACTCTTCAAAGGAGTTCATTGAACAGATTTACTGGGTGGAAAGATGCAACGCAGAACTTGTTAATGCGGCAGCTTGAGCATTCCGGCTTTGCAAAACAGAAGATTTAATTATTGCGCTTTGTCTTTAAGAAGGAAAAGACTTCTCTAGTTATGACAAAGATAACCACATTGCTTTATGATTAGAAATTATTAAAGAAACTGTTGACTCATGATGAAAAAAAATTAAAAATAAAGTAAGATTATTGTTTTGTAACCGCTCTTTTGGCTTCAAGACAGGCATTTAACAAAACAAAAAACTTAAAGTCAACACTGGTTAAATCAGCTTTACATGACTCTTTTTAATGAACTTCATTCTTCATTTTTCTACTGACTGGAGATTGTCTGTGTTTTCTAACCACACTGTAGAGCTAATGCAAAAACCTCTCCTGAAATAAAGTACTCTGAAGAGACATTGGATACATTGTCAACCTAAAAAAAATAGCATTTTACTACTATTATGCTTCATAAGACCTATTAGTTTAACAGCACTCTTATCTATGCTCCAAATCTGTCTTTCTTCATCCCACTGTAGGTGTCGTCTGAATTTTCTCTGTAATTCTAAGAATTCTTTAAACATAGACTTCAGGTCTAGTTCCCTACTGTAAACTGCATTTTTTTCTCTTTTTTGCAGTCTGTACCTCAAGTCTTCATTGAAAACAACCAGACTATCTTCTTAAATCATTTGTTTAGGGTATGGTGACATAGCTTTGCAGGTTTTTAGTTTGCGTCATTTAGTTAGACTTAGCAATGTGGTTAAACTTATGATTAGTGATCTCTTTTTTTTCTGCCCTTTTTGGTGCCCTGGCAAATCTCTATCTGCTTTTCCCGATTACCAGTCTCTTAAAACATGTGTGTAAAGAGAAACAGCTCATTCATTTTAGGCTCGTTATCTTTTTTACAATTGACACTCCATATCAGTGGCAGTAAAACCCCCAGGCTGAATAAAACCCCATCAATGAATTTCCTCAAAATGTATCCTTTTTGACATCAAATCAGCAAAAGATTTGAGTACAAGTTTAATTTGCAAAACTAATTCTGTGTTACATCAGTTTTAGAAAATGGTGATGAATTTCTAGGTAAATTCTATTTAGTAGTCTGAAAAGATATTAGAAAGAGAACAGCAAAGGGAATTAGGGATTTAAATCACCTAGCTACTACCAATAAACTACTAAAATTGCCAAAATAGTATTATCTACATACAAGTTTGACTTTTATTTTGATTGCTTTTCCCCCCCGACTGCATTCAGTTTTTAAAAAGCAATTTACCGAATAAAACTATTATAGACTGTCTTTAATATAGACATTTTCACTCCCAATTTGTTGTATATGGACACAGGGCAGGCTCCCTCCACATTACATTGAGCCTGCCTGTGTGTCCATTTATGACGAATTGGGAGTAAGAATATGTTGGATGTTTTAGGCAACAGTTTTAAAGCCTTGCATGTATAGTATACATTATCAATGTTTATCACATAAGGGGTGGCCTTACGACTTCCTTTAACGTCAAAATGGACCTTAAAGGTATGCAGTATATTAAGGGCGGCCATTCATAAAGGAAATGCATAAAAAGAAAACTTCAAGAAATTCAAAATATTGTTTTTATCATGTTAATTATTCTTAGTATATTTTTATATTTAACTTTTTAAAGATGTTACCAGTGCCTGTCTAATATTGTTTCAAATGTACAAAATAACTTGCATCGTTTCTGCATTTCTTTATAGTTGTTTTCTCTGCCAGTCTGATCTTTTGGTCCCATGTATTTATTCAGCCACCAGATAGGTACAGGAAATATTATTAAATAACTCCTCTTCTAAGAAACAGGTGCTTCTAGCAGTTTTTGATGAACACTCTCGGATGGGAATGTGAGAATGTGTCAGGTGTACCTGGCCATGAGCCCATATTCAGCTGTAAACGTACTGGATGTGTAAAAGCTGCCTTATGGGAAAAGGGAGGAGGGAGCTCTCTCATTCTGGATGATGTGTGTTTTCTGGTCTGTTATAGAAAATAAATGCCTGGAGAATAGACAAAAACAGGAATCTTGCCAGTGCTTTCATACTTGACATGAAATACCTGAAATTAGTCAAACAGCAGGAGACTTAGTCTCCAGCATTGACTTTGTTGTGAATCACAATATGTCCTTCTGGGAGACTTTCGGGTGGTTAAAAGACAACATCCTCTGCTGTACCGCCTCACTAATTCTCTTGGAGCTTCTGGCAATGATCTGGGATTTAACCTTGGTCTTCAATGCCTTTATTCAGCATTTTTTTTCTCCTCATTTTTTAAGGCTCGCAGGAATATGCTGTCCTTGCAGACACTTTCATCGCAGCATCAGCCTTGGGCAGAAAACTGCAGCCTGCAAGTCCCAGAGAGTCATGAGGTGTGTTGAAAAGAGAAACGATATATTCCTCGAGGCACGGAACGTTATTTTATCTTTGCATGTTAAAACAGCTAATAGAGGTCAATTATTCACCATTTACATCTCAAAAGAAATCGTAAATTGGACTGTCTATCAAAGTTCAGGCTTTTCTGCCTGTGATGTTTGGTTCTTTATTAGTGAGGCATACCTTATTTCAGCGGCTAACCCACTGATTTGTGTAAAATACAGACTTAAATTATATACAGGGCAGCAGGGCAGTGATACATCACAGCCTTGTTCAAGGAAATTTCAGTTCAGGAAGTTTGACTCCTTCAGAATATTACCAGGACTATCTTTTGGGAATTGCCTTTCTGAATAGTCTAGCTGGTATCAGAGGAAGGCATGATTTCCTATCTGTACGGACTTGTAAGAACCTAGAAATAGAAGTCATTTCAGCAGTACAGTCTGGCTGTCTCTCTCAGCTTTAGTCTGTACATGCAGCGAAACCCACCAGGAGATAAGACTAGAAGATTGGAGCAAATGACCCAGAGTATTCCTGCTCTTCTGATATTTCATCAGAACGCTATATAAAACACTTTCTGCTGTGCTGAAGCTAAGAATGCCCCAAGCGTTTTGTGATAATGACATTTACCAGGGATCATATGTGCTCATAAAAAACATGTTTACATTTTTACAATTAAAATAACATAAATAATCAGGAGATTAAGCAATAACTATCAAGATGGATACAAATTCAGAACAAAAGAGATTTTGGACAATTGAGACGAATGGCTCATCAACATGATTCTCACAATTGGCTGCTGCCTGTCATTTGTCCTTATCAAGCTTACCTGAGCACTTGTTCTCTTTTTTAACCCTTTAGGCACTGATGAATAATGTATTTCAGAGGGTAACGCACTCAAAAATGACATGTTTGCCAAGAAAATTCAACAAGACCATTGTTTATGCAGAAGCAGGTGAACACGTAAAGACCCTCTTCAGTTATTTTTCATCTTGTTAGTATTTTCCTGCTCATTTTCTGCACAGCCGGAATTTTATCTCTCTGATTAGCATGTCTCCAAGATAATGTCTGCATCAATACACAGCAGGATGAATATTATATGTTGTGAGGCTCCCAGAGTTCATGGATTTTTTAAGTAAAGCATCATTCATTTTTATGAATAGTCACATAAACCACATATGGGGACATACATCCAAACACATACAATGCCATGATTCCTCATCTAGTCATCATGCTGACATGAGGGCAATCTTGGTAAGAAAATCTTTGTTTTCTTAAAACATGCTTTGAAAGATAAAAAGTGCCTTCAAAGGCTGAAAACTGAACTAAACCCCAATGCGGAGCACTTTGGGATTTTCATTTTGTGTGACCTAAAAAAGTGATTTATCTTGTCGGCTTCCTGTGCAGCACAAATAAATATAGTCAATCAAGATGAAGCAAGATTGAAGGTCAGAACTCAAACCAACAGATGCAATGAAAAAGCGTCCCTAAAATCAAAAGTACAAACAAATAACACTTTTTGAAAGCTCGCATTTTAAAGATGATATCTCAGAAAATTCATTTCATTTTATGGCTGTTTTTCTATGTAAGACATTCAACTTTGTTGTTACCTTATCATAGCAGAAGTTACTGATAAGCAAAGTAATACTGACTGACGCAGAGCTGAAGTCAGTCCTCTGTGAGACTAGAAAATGGGGCAAAAAACAAAATCGTTGCCACTGTGATAATTTTACTTTAAACACAGAAAAGATAAAACACCCGATTCTGTGTAAAACTCAGAAGAACAGAGATTACATTTCATGATGCAAATTGAAAAAGCTGCAATCGCTTGCATTTTTTGTGGTGGAATCTCTCAAACATTTCATAGACCTCAAACCAAATTTTTCTGAAGTGAAATTGAACTGAAGTTTTTGTAGCAGAACATCATACGGAACTGCTAGACCCCCATACTGTCATCTTTGCTTCCAATCCAGTAGTCACACTCGCTAAAAATAGTCCCAGAATTGGGTTTCTGACTTGAAACAACTTTTGACACATTAAGGAGGTATATTTGCAAAAACGTTTGCTGAATTGAATTGGTCTTTCCTCACATGTTTTAATGTAATATTGAATTTAGTCACATCTACCCATACAGTGGTTGACCCGTGCAGGTACTGCAGGTTTTTAGTTTTTTTGAGAGTCATCCAGAGCTGCAGCAGTATCTTAAAAAGAGCTTAGGTGTGTCTTGCAATTCCCTTGTGGTTGGCATGGCCACCTTAAGGGACGTTATGTGCTAGGTGTATTGTGAAGTATTCATGAGGCTAATGTAAGTTGCATGCACTTATGATACACAAGTGATGCTGTGCCCTAACACCCCTCTGGCTCTTTACTGATCGCTCCCAAATGCTGCACGCACTGGGTGTGCACGGGATACGTAAGTGTCCCTAGAGCACCTGTAGGATCCCCAAAAAACTACGCTCTGATTGTGTAATTTCCTCATTTAGCAATCAGGCTGCAATCTTGGGTCACGCAAAATTTACTGCCTGGATCACAATTATGTTGACACCAATGATGTCTTAAGGCCTCTTACCTATAAGCAGAGCTCCAATTAAACATTAAAGAGCATAGTTTTCCTTATGGATTAAAAATAATCATAACATTGCCCCAAAAACTCAAAATTCATTTTGAGACACAGTGAAACAAATTTGTCAGTGAATAAAGAAAGTGAAACCACAAAAAACAGCTTTCAGAAAGAACAGCTAAACAAAAGGATGGAGTCTTGCAGGATTGCGTTGACTTAAAAGTTCCCAGTTTTACCCCCTAAACTCCTGTCTTAGCTGAAGTTTTCCTTCACATTTCCCTCTACAACCACATCTAGACAGAGGGTGTCAGATGTACCGGTAGTTCATGCTTAAATAGTAATATAAACCGGCTGGAAGAAACAAGCCCTATCGCCATTTGTGTGTATTGAAATCCCCTTTAAACCTTCTGCTATCCTAGGCACTTTAACGTTGGGAGTTGGGTCATCTAGACCCACTAGACAGTGCGCTAAACCTTTTTTCTTCAATGATTTGTGATCTTCACTGGTGTCCATGGATTACATGAAATCTTTCCACCTTTATCCACCTTTGTCATGGTAGGGAGAACACGTCAAAGTAAGGGTGAGGTCATCTAAGATAGCACAAGGGTTAAGAAATCTGCACTAGAACCAAATATTTTCAAAGTGTTAACCTTTATAAATATTTTATAAATGTTTTGTCTTATGAATGCAGAGGAAAAATGAATTCATTCTTGAGCATGTTTTTCTTTCTCATAAAAGTTCTCACCATCAAGTACTACTTTGACATTTTAAAGAAAACTTTTTTGCAACTACTGGACTGCAGCCAAATAAAAATAGCAACATAAAATTTCTTCAACAATGGAAAAAGAGCTAAACACTTCTCTCTGTAATTTCCTCAGTAATTTTCTATTTTGTTGAAGGCGCAGCAGCACCTTGTAATACTAAAGCTATTCATTCCCCATTCTCATCCTGTTTCAGGTTTCAGCTGTTACACCTTGTAAACAAACACCCTGCGGTAAAAGCACGCCAGTGGCAGTGAACACAGCGGTGGACTCCACTATGTACCTGCTCAGCCACATTTTTGATACACACTTAAGCAGAATACAAAACAATGAACCCCAATCAATATTTAGAGGAAAAGTTATTTCTAATAGAAACAAATATCTATTAAAAGATGATGCATTTTTAGACTGTGGCAGTGTCTAGGTAAATGCATGAGTAAAACAATTGCTTAGTTTCAACACAGAATAGGTGTTTGCACTCCTATAAAGCTGCACTTTATTATCTTTTAGTTTTACTCCCCCTTAACAACTGGGAAAAAGCTGTCATGTAATCCTATGAGAGTCACAGAAACCAAAGCCCTGCAGATCGCTCTCAGTGGCTAAGCTGCTTGACCTCACAGCCACTAAGAGCTGAAGTAAGGATCCCAAGGGTCTCGTGTGGTAGAAGTAGGACCAGACTTTTCATTTCTTTGCTTCAAAGGTTTAGTCAAGGATAACATTAATAAGGTGTGCGAAGAGATATAGGGCATGCTAGTATTTTAACAATAGCATATACCGTAAAATGTAGCTATCATGCTCAGAAAGGAAAAACAACTAAAGTCTGCCCATACACACTGCACTCTTTAAATTCAAAGTCTCAAAATGAGTGAAGATTACTGAGCTCCGGGACAGTATTTTGCAATGACTTCTAACTAGGTTATGAAACTCCTGGTTATTGGAAAGACTTAACAGAGAGAGCTGCCAAAATATTCAAGTAAGTTTTTTGATGATTGCCAAAGTAAAGTAAAGTCAGAGTAGTATGGATTAAAATGACAGCAGGCTGACATTACAGAATTTAAGGTGGACACTTCCAATGAAATAGTGAGATTACATTTATAACTCTTTAACATCTCACTCCAGCTTTATTTTTATATATTTAAAAGTGTTCCTGGTGAACTTTCAATAATGAATATGCAGATTTTAACCAAAATAAAATAATAAATAGCTTGTAGTTTCATGGGACATAGGTTCCGCAGAGCAGGAGGAAGTCTGCCTTGGTTTCACATCATCCCTTTTAGCTTACACAAGCTCAGAGGCCCTCACAACTAGCAGCTAGCTATACAGCCATACAGTTCTGAGCCAGATAAGAGGAAAACGATGTACATGGATTTATTTGTCAGCAAGTGGATGAATTAGAATGGAGCAGAGCAGAGAGCTTGTGGCCTGCTGTTGTGGCTTTTACATTACTCCTACAAGCTTTTTCCAATAACATTTCTATATCTGCTCCTGATTCACAACAATTTCAATTAAAAAAAATACTCAGAAATTAATTACATTTAGTTAATTTTCTCTTATATATGTCCTCCATTATGATAAAAATGCCACAAGAACATGTTAAAGCACCAAAAACAACATTTTCATCTGAGTTGGTCTTTAGTTCTTTGTTTTGGGATGGTGTCGATCATTTTAAAATGTCTCCTTGGGTGTGGAGACTGGAACTGAGTGAAATTCAAAACCTGACAAACTTCAATGCTCAAACAGGTTACAAAACTCACCTGAATGAATGGGAATAGGAGGCCTACAGCAAAGTTAGACAGCCAGTTCACAGTGCCGGCGATCATGAACGCAGCAGGTCGGTAGGGTTGCTCAAACAATTCCCCAGTCAGCACAAATGGGATGCCACCTGATGAAGAGAAGAATATAGCTGAAACTTTAATTACCAACTGTGACAGCAGATAACAGAATAAATAGCTGAATTAAATAAAATAAAAAAGGTTCTTTAAGTGTGAAACCCCTAAAGTTGATTAGGATGTTTAAAAATCTTATATGATCACAGTCTCAGCTTCTGTCGTCTGGTCCTCTAATTACAAAAATAATTACTTGTTTTGTGCTAAAGTCTGATACAAAAAACCTAATTTCTACTTCAGTTTGGGTTCCCAGGAGAGTTTCTATTTAATCTCCCATTACATGGTTGCTTTAAAGGTTGCTTTTAATTCAGAAAAGCAAAAAATCCCTTAAGTATGACTAAGTCTTTATTTTTTTAATTAGAATATTGAGTCCAGAATAAAAAAAAACAGCTGTTTGGTAAAACATCTGCTGCTGAGTGACATTAACTTCAAAACATTATTCAACTGTACTCTACAAACAGTCAATCATTTTAAGCAAAGATGGTGTTTTAGCTTTAAGTTAAATACTAATGAGATTTACACAACAAAAAATATTACTAAAATTGAGGCATGTTGGTTTATAAATGGCTCAAAAGTAAATACAAAATAATAACTCCACGTCAGTTTAACAAAAGCTTCAAAATGTTTTTAAATAATGAAAGTTGAGTTTTTTAAATTAGGACTTGGCTATATTTATTAAAGACTCCTATATCTAAGTGCCACAGTGGGACATAACATTAAGTTAAACAAAATCTTGTAACCTTACTAAAACCACAGGAAGAAAGACACATGTGTCAATCAAGGAAATAACTTGGGAAAAAGCTATTCAAGAAAACTGAATGACCTCTGATCCCAAACATGTAAAAGCAAGGCCTAAATTATGCACAAAGGCAGAAATGTGTTCGTGTATTAAGGTACTTTAATTATAAAGTGTGCCCGTCTTTAAGCAGTATAAGGATGTCCTTTTCTCACTGAACATTATGTGAAGAACAAAGCATTTGTTTTATTTTATTTTTTCAGTTCTGGAAGAGCAAACAAGAAAAATAGGGAAACCAGGAAGAAGAACAGGTGATGAAATCTTTAAACTCTGAGGAAAAAAAACGCAGTAAAAAGAATGACTGGATTAGAAAAACTTACAATCCCAGAGTCAAGGACACCTGCAGCCAGCTTTGCTTGCATCAGAGGGAGACATGTGTACAGATGTGTGATAAGCTGATGTTAACTGTGTTTTAAAACTTAAATATTCCCCCGGAGTTTAATGATTACAATACCAAAACATCTGTAAGATGTTAAATTATTTGCATACACAACTCAGTTGCTTTAGTGCAACATATCTGCTCTTCTGGACATTGATGACCACCTCATCTCTCCAACCTCTATTTTCTCTTTCTCTAGGTCAACTTTTCTGGGAATCCACAAACTCTAGACTTGGTGGAGCTATGAAGGAATTGCAAATTGAGTTTAAAAAGTGCTTAAAACCTTTAGAAAACCTTCTCCTCACAGCTAGAATTACAATTTGCATCTTTACCTCCCCCTCCAGACTGCTAATGGACAAACACCCATGCTTTGCTGAGTTCTGAGATCTGTACATGGTTGAGTGCACAACTCAAGTAAAAATGCAGAGTTGATGATTGGTTTAGCAAACAGTGGTGTAAAAATAAATCCTGCATCACTCAGATCTAAGCAGATTGAAAACCAGTAAATGAAACATCTGAACACTGCTTTGCTGATGTAGTCATTCTCCTTTGTGCAGTTACTGTCCACCCGTCATACTTCTGCTGCAGTTAAGGATTTATTAGCATTTTGTCTGATGAATAAAAAAATTGGTTTTCTTAATTTTTAGAGATGTTCATAAAAACTGATTTAGCTTAGAGCATGTACATCTTCATCAAAACGCAGTAGATATTTCTTTTAAAACCAACTCCCTGGGTCTCTGCTTAAAAACTGACACTGCTGATGTTACAATGTCCTCTATATTTTCCAGCTTGAATTTTGTCCAAATGTGTGTGTGTTTCTGATTGAGAGGCAGATTCCATTGGAGACAGAGCTTTGTCAGACCCTGGAGTGCAAATATGCCCTTTTTGTTTGTATACAATTGTAACAGAATAGGCTCTTCTGCACTGAGTGTGACAAATCACACCCTGCAACTTTCTTCTAAGTAACTTTAGAAAAAGAAAAGGTGCTTATAGTCAGTCAACCATGCAAAGGGTTGCTTAAACATGTCATTCAGGTCTAAGATGGCAACTGTGCCCCTTTAAAGAGCTTAAAACATGCAAAAATGTCCTTAAGAGTCCTGATAGAAGCTCTTTAAATGGCAGCTCATCACTCATCAATCTCATGTCATGCATCAAAGCAGAAGAGCAACATTTGATCTCATTCTCCAGGGAGGGGGATAAACAAAACAGAGATGACAAGCTTCACTGGACACAGGAGAATAACATGGAAAAGCAAAGCAAATGGAGGCTCAAAAGAATAGTACAATGGTCCTCAATGACATTCTACAGGTGAAGAATAATAGAAAGGTTTATAAAGGCTAATGATTTGATCAAACTTAAACGTACTTCTGAGACATTTTTGATTAAAATGGGAGAGTCATGCCTCTACTCACTCTCAAAGTCAGTTTGTTGCATAGTCTGTTAAATTTAGCTTAGTCATGACCCATTCTGTTACAAAAGCACAGGATTTTCAACCTTGCATCTCAAGTGAGTTACGCGGGCTGACTGAAGGCCATGATTACCACAGCGTGCCGTCATCTCTAAAGGAGGAAGGGGGTCCACATTTTGCACATCAACTGGACTGCTTATTAGGTTGGCATATGTTTATGAAGAGGAAACCCAGCATGCATTAAATTATGTTGATGAAAGTATGCAGATTTCTTGCCCAAGTACCATAACACCCATTGATTGAACATGTCTCATTCCAAAGAGTAATCTAATACTTTTAGAGCTATATTGGCTGAAAGAAAGATCCTTGTAACAGGATCTCATGACACCCTGTTTTTTGTCATTTTGTCTAATTGTAAGGGTGTGTTAACATTACATTGCCTGCGGTATTTATCGTAAAATAGCAATTTTCAGTATAAAACTAAGAATTCTGTACTTCTTTAAACAGGAAAGATAAACATCACACCTAAGGATGCCTGTTTGAAACAATAAAAATGAAAGCCACAGATATATCACAAAATGTTGCATGTCAGGTGTGAGCACACTTAATTCTGGGTCCCACCAAACACAGATGCAGAATGGTCGAGACAGAAAGTGGGTCAAATCTTTCTGAGGCAAAACCCTATTCAACGTCACTATTTTTTTAGCTACCTAGAGATCTAGAACAACCTTTATGTGTAATGAGATTTTTTTTTTTTTAACTGAGCAACAAAGAATGAGAATTCTTGTATCTGTTAAACATTACATTTTATTAGGGCTGCACGACATGAGAAGAACTTGCGATTTGCGATATCAATATTGATAGTGATCAATATTGCGATGAAGACGAAACTTGCAATACACGGACAAATAGCAACAAAAAATAACGTACTTTCCATTTCACTGTAACAGTTTAATTTAATTACGAGTCAACATAACTTACATTTTACTCCAAATGACCATAGTCTACATAGGGGGCCAGCAACTTGACGGGATCCATCCGATTGGTCAAATGCATGAAGGTATTTATTTGATTTGTCAAATGGTAAATAGCGTAAACTTGTAAAGCACTTTTCTACCTTCCTTGGAGTCCAAGGTGCTTTACAATCACAGTCGCATTCCCACAGGGACACGACAAGGTGGAAATCCAACCTGCAATCTTCTGATCAGAGGTCGACTGCTCTACCTGTAAAATGTGCTTTTCCTGCTCCTTTTCCATTTTAAAGAAAGCATTAAAAGAAATGAAAAAATAGGTGCTAAATCTAAACATACCGGTATTCATTTTTGCTTTATACTGTTTTTTTTTTTTGGCATCCCTGCCCTTAGACCCCCCTTCGCGGGGGGGGGGGGGTGTCTAAGGGCAAAACTCCTAAAAAAAACCAGAATCTGGAAAAAACGAAGAAACCTCAGGGGTGCCCACATGAAGGAGGGATCCTCCCCCAGGACAGACAGGCAATGTACCAGAACTCTTAGAGAGAATTCGGTTATCTAACCCTACAATTACATATTTAAAGTCCAGCAAATGATCTTCATCCAGTTGAAGTTGGGGGACGGCTGGGGGCGCGAGACAAGCTGGAGACAGGATCCATTTGTTTAAAGAATTTATGGCTCGGGTTTATGTCCTCTGCTGTTAAAAAATATACAGAAATAATTTCTTTGGTAAAAAAAATCTTAACTAGGTTTTCCACATTTTTGCACATTTACATTTATGGAAGCCTTTCAAAAAAAGCTCTACTGGAGCAAATCCCTTTGGAGTTGCTCTATGTACCAGCCAAAGGTACCACATTGACTGACTGTGATAGTTTCCATTTGAAGTAATTCTTTCTTATACAGATTTGCTTCATTCTGCAAAACCCAGATTTTCCTCTTTGAGTATATTGGTCTTTGTGTACTGTATCTAGGCATTTTCTGTTATATCCACTGAATAAATAAAAACAGCATTGATCCATGTAACCCTTGTGCTATCCTAGGCACTTTAACATTGGCAGTTGGGTCATCTAGACCCACTAGACAGTGCTCTGAACCTTTTTTCTTCAATGATTTGTGATCTTCACTGGTGTCCATGGATTACATGAAATCTTTCCACCTTTATCCACCTTTGTCATGGTAGGAATAACATGTCAAAGTAAGGGTGGGGTCATCTAAGATAGCACAAGGGATAAATACAGCATTCATAATGCCATTAGCAATCTATTGAGTGACAAGATAAATAAAAAAAATGCTAATCCCTGCATCCCAAAACAACGCAATACTTTGCTGTCATTGCAGATTGAAGCACATGTGCACTGCCTTCTGTTTCAGCTTAAATTTCCAAAGCCATCGCATTTTCTGTGTTGGTCACACTCCAACAGAATCAGAGCATTGGTTTCTGATGCCACAGGCAGAAACCTGAAGACGATTGAAGTCTAGGCAGACACTCAGCAGGATCCAGCTACAGTATGTGAAACCCCTGTTTTCAGCCAATTCACAGGATTTATCATTGTGACTGTCACTGTTTATTTGTTTAAAAAATACACTTAGACAACACACAGGGAAGTGATCCTTCACTACAGTTTTTTCTTTAGTACTATCTTTGCTTTTGTACTGACCAATAACTTTTTTCTCCAAACCTGTGCTTTTAAAAATATCTAACAGCTGTTTATACATAAAAAATATCCTATTAGTTACATAATGGAATAGCCATGGCACCAAATCACCCCCCTCTTTAAAACCTATGAAACATCCATGTGACAATAATAACAGCACTGACAGAAGTATGAACATCTGGATACTGATAAATAAAGCTGCAAAAAGTGCATGTTATGAAATGTGATTAAATGTAATAAAAGGGACATACAGTAAATATTTAACAGCATAAACCCAGTTGGAATAATAAGTTAGAGCTCCAGCTAGAACAGCAAAACAAGTCAGGACATTAGTGTGTCTTACTTTGTTTGTGGATTAAAGAGGTTTACCAAAAGCAGGCAGACAGGAGCAGAGAAATGCACTGCACTGCATCATTAACCACGCTAACTATCCTGGACGAGGAACTTCACTGTTAGAACAAGACTAGCAGAAAATGGGTTTTCAGAGATAGCAACAGCTATCGATTTAAGCACAAACACACCACGCTAAACCACTTCGCAATCAGTTTTGCATTTCCTTCCATGCTTGATTTTACCCCACATTATTTGCCAACTTATCAGAGAAAGGCCCTCATGGTGTATTATTAAATATTTTAGATAGAAGTAAAAAGTTAAGTCCTAATCTGTTAAATGCCCTTAAATTACCAGCTCAGTAATGACATAAAGTCTGTGTGCTCAGAGATCATAACAATCCATACAGTCAATCAAGTATATTTATAAGGGGTGTCCCGATCTGATCACGTGATCAAAAATCAGGTTTGATCACGTAGTTTCACACTCGATTGGAATCGGATGTTGCACCTCAAACAGGGTTTGTATATTGATTCTATTCTTTATATGATTAATGATACATATTACACGCTTATTATTACAGATAAATACTCTACTGGAAGTCTGCATATCATGAACAGATCATATTCTATTGCCATAAAGCGCAGTGAAATAGGGTCACAATTGATCAAATATGTTCAATGGCTCTCAAGATCACCAAGCTTTCTCACATGACCAAATAAATATGTTGATTTTTTAAATGTATTGGATTTGGACGTGGTTTTGGAGGATACTCAAAATCAAATGACTAGGTATCAGATCAGGGCTAAAAAAAACTTGGAATGTGTTTATAGTCTAGTAGGATGTTTAATGGACAGTTACAACTGCTTCTGTCAAATCATTACTTATTCCTTTCATCTTTGCATTGTGTTCAAATACCTGAGTGTACCAGGGCAACAAACTGATAAAGATGCTTCCATGAGCTGTAGCTCATTTGATAAGAAGCACCTTACTCTCTTCTCTCTACGAGTGTTTTTTTTTTCAAAAGAAACCTTTGTTTGCATTAGCCATTGATCAATTGTAAAACCTCAAAAGTGAAAGAGGGTCCTCGTTTTTTCTTCCTGACACAGTCAGAGCGCCAAAGACCTAAAAGGATCGTGTTGCCCAGGAATCCATAAGCCTAAAAACACAACAGTCCGTGAGAAGATGAAGAGCCAGCCTTGTAATTAGCTGTCTAACCAGGCGTTTCTATTAGCTTTTACAGAGTAGCTAACAACCTGACGATCTGTACACACACAAAAAGGGCTGGTACTGGGAATATTTCACTTTAATGTGGCATTAAATTACAGACAGGGGTGTGATCTACAGACTCACACAAGAGCAAGGACCATCTGACAAAACGGTCACATTTAGCCTGATGTGCGCTTTGACTCTAATTGAATTTCAGCCAATACTGTTAGTAAAATGAGAGGAATTCAGGCAGCACCCTATAAATACACTGAAGCAACTCTTTAAGTTGCTCAATCTTTAACCTTACTCTTAAAAAAACTCTGGTGAGTAGTTGTGGTGAATTGCTGTTTCGTTGCACTTGAAGCCAGACTTTGATTACATTTGACATTATACAGCAAAAGTTTGAAAAAAGCAAGTTTGTATCTCTGTTAAAGGTTGTCCTGGGTCACTCAGCAACTTCCTTAACTTGCTGGAAATTTAAAGCTCGGAATAATGATTGGCAATTTGCAGCTCATAGACAGAATCTGTGAAGCATTAAATTTGAATGTAGATAATTTTATGTTCAGCTCAAGTTTTGCATTGAGACATACAGGAAAGTTTGTATTGCTCAGAATAGGAAGTCTACATTCAGTTTCGATTGCAAATTCTTGTCATTCTTTTTTTTACATCAAACCGATATCATAAACTGTTTTTTATTTTTGTAGTGTATTAAAATGTTTTAGTGCATTTTTAGGCAGGTATTTATTTATGTACTTACTGAAGGGAGAACTCCTGCCCTAATTTTATTGTGCTAATGTGCACTGAACAACTGTGCTATGACAATACCCCACAATGCCTATTGATGCAAATATGCACTTAACTACTGTGGGTGGGTACCTTAAAATAGTATCTACATGAAAGCGAAAACATAAGGGAATATTGCTTTTCTTTGTAGCTGCAAATAAATTCTGGGGACAGGGGTTAGTTTTCTACTTATTCCTGTTTCTGTGGGAGCCACCGCAGTCCTTATCTTTCAGTTTAAAACCAATAGCTTTAAGTCTTAAACACAACGGAAGATGGGGCAAAAATAGCTGTGCATTAAGTTGATATATTTTTTAAATACACAAATGTTTACATTTATTTTTTATTTATTTATTTATTAAGTGACAAATATATCAAATCAATGTTAAACAGTACAATCATTGCAGCCATATGAGGCCTCCCTGATTCCACCAAGGTATTGCAATGTTTTTAGTCAATCACTAAAAAGCCCAATATTATTTATAAGTCTTTTGGAAAAAGCCAAAACAAAATTTTGTGCTTTAAAAAAATGACCTAAAGAAAAATCTATTGCTGG
The DNA here is from genome assembly GCA_037389245.1 of Oryzias sinensis. NCBI lineage: Eukaryota > Metazoa > Chordata > Actinopteri > Beloniformes > Adrianichthyidae > Oryzias > Oryzias sinensis. The sequence continues at coordinate 17,133,832 of CM074493.1, forward strand.
TTGGCATGCGTTATCTTTACTTCAGTTACAATCAGTCCATTTATGATCCTTTTCAAAGACATATTGCTTTGCTTTTCCGTACAGGACTGACTGGACAGACCATTACAGAATTAATGAGTTTGTCATTTCCCCTTCAGAAGAGGTTCACTTCGCCTCCAGCCTTTTGAGTACCATTAAAAAAGCAAATATGGTTACTGACAAGGGCATTTACTTAACTCATAAGCAATAAAGACATTAGAGCTCTTTAAAAGCATCTTACTTTTAAGAAATCTGTTATCTTAAAAAATGTGATTCCGTGATGTTTCCATTTGCATGGTAAATATACATGATGATTTGTTACATAAATCTGGGTACCGGTAATTGCTTAGTTTTGATCCAGTTTTTATTATTTGTTTAAAATTAGTGTTTTATCACCTTTGCCCTTTTTTTTGAATATTGAAAAGCGATTTTTATAACATTTCATGTTTTATGTTTCCCAAGGCTTCAGACAAGAAACCTTAGTGCAAACCGTATCTAAGTAGTAAGTATGCATGTAATTCAATGCAAGAAATTGACACATATTCATCTGTCTAAAAAATGACAACTATTAAATTACTTTTTTCTGGTATGGCGCATTAGAATCAGAACATTTTTATAATAAAATTGAAATAATGTCGTTGTGCACTTCATAATGACAAAAAAAAAGATTCTTATTTTGATACTGATCAGGAACTGACAAAATAATGTGGGAAAGTCCAACTACTTGCTTTGATTTATTAAAAAAAATTCTAACAAAGAAAAAGTGAGAACTGTGGCCCATGTTGTAAATTTAAGTCAGAGTTTTCAATTTTATACTGGAAATATATCTGTAGAATATAAAATTTTGCACATTATTATTCTGACTTTGTCTTAGAGTTTTAGCTTTAACTTTAAATTTTTGACATTTTTTTGAGGTTCAAATGTTTTTGAGGTATCTCCCCTTTTGACTATATTTTCACAAATATATATATATATATATACATTTATTTATTTATTTTTTTTTTTCAAAATCATTGTTGAGTTTTTTAACAATAAAATATGGAGACTACAACACAGGATACCAGGGTTCGATTCCTGGAGGGCAATGAACAATGCGGCAATTACCATATCAATGGCGAGCAATTAACATCACCCAGTGAGGGCCCTTGGGCAAGACCCTTAACTCTAATGTCTCCTGAGCGCAGTTAAGGTGCATTCCCGCTCACCGCTCCCCCAGGGGATGGGTCAAATGCGGAGAACAAATTTCCAATTGTGGGATAAAGACAGTATAATAAAATTAAACAAAATAATAGGAACCTAATTATCGTTTGTAAACAGATTTGTGACGTTGTTTTGTGATAATAAACATTAATAGCCAAACATTGCTTTTTAAAATGAACTATTTTAAAATATTCTAAAGTCATAGATGTCCTAACTTAATAAATGTACAGGGGTTTGCCAAAGTGTTAAGATAATCATATTAAGAAAAACAAACAAAATACACACAAGAAGCAGCCTTAGTTGTTTGTATTTCATGGTTTACAGTGGTTTAGAATTAGCCATTTTCTTTTGTTACACCTTCATTTACATCAGAACAATGACAGGTTCACCTTAAAATGACAGCGAACAAGTATTTTCCTTTTATCATAATACACTGTGACTGCTGCAGATGCTTTTTCATAATCAGCCCCACACAGCTTCTGTAGAGTGCACAAAAGAATGCCATTTACATTTTTCTCAAACAATAGTAGAATTGCATCAGGTGTATTTATTTCTGACCAACATAAAGAAATGTGTCAGCAGAAGTTGGCCTTAGTAAAAACACAATAAATTCTCACTGTCAATGATAAAAATGTCTATGTGATTAGCTCAAAGGAATTATTTTATATATTTATTGTGAGAATCTTTGACACACTGTAAGGAAAACTAAGCCTAAACAATGTCTAAACATTTAGAGTCGATTCATCCTAAATACATTAACATAATTCTTTTTAGAAGCTTTGTAAGTGCTCTCTTTTTTCAAGAGATCAATGCTGTCATTTCCTTAAAGTAAGGAGAGCAGAGTTAATGTGCATCCACTGGCACCGAGACCTTCTCAGTTATCCCCTGCATTGATCAGATTACTCTCAAACTTGCACAGAAAGGCTCACAAATCATACATTTCAACAGTGGGCAACCTAAGAACAACATGCAGTATGACAAAATAAAGAGGAAAGTTGACTTCTCACCATGCACTAGACTTTTTTCAGCTCTATTACAGTTAAAGTAATTAAAAATAAACTGACTTTTGTGTCACATAAACATACCGAACGTAATTACACCTGCAAGTCATAAAGCTTACAGCAAGGCAGACATATTTATTTTTGAACTGAAAGAACGACTGTGAACTCATTCAATTATGCATCTGTGAAATGAGCCTAAAATACTCCTTCTGTGGAACTTTATTAGTATTAGATTTGCATGTGTGAAATGACAACAGAAAAGAAAGACTCCAGGAAAATCTTAGGAGCTAAGGATATTTAGGATTTGAGTCTGAAATAGGAGCACACATGAAATTGATCTTTTTTACCTGATAAAGCTGCACTAAGAGGGACACCATGCAGGTATTGCGAATATGTAGCAACTCTTTAATTATTACAGTGCTACAAAAGTGTGACGACAATCAGCAGCTGAACCTTCAACTCCACCCGTAAGCTTTGCTGATATGACTGATGATAATAAAATGGCTGATTTTACAGATGTTTCATCCAATCTTCTGTAAGAAATGCCTACATTCTATCCAAAGTGTGTCTTTGTTTTACCTTCATGTTTGTTTAAAACAGAGCCAGATGGTTCTGGGAACAATACCAGAAGTCTGAAAAAACCCATCTGATATATCCTGCAAAGAAGCGTTATCAAGAAAATCCTTATAAACAAAAAGATGGACGCAATATAGACATTAAGTGTGTCAATAAATTTGTTTGAGTAAAGAACAGAAATGTTAGTATCAGAACAGACACTTTACATGGTAGAAGCTGTCAAATGAACACTGGAAACAGCCAAAGTTTTTTCAAAGTAATTAGATAAACCAGAATACTTGTACCTGCCATATGGCCAAACTGGCTTTTTCTGTCACAGCTCTATTTAAATATTTGAAAGACTTGATGTCATATAATTCCGGCCAGGCACAAACCAGAATTATTAATTTCTCCTCAGTGATAACACCAAGAGTTAGCACTTCTGTTTTTTGAAAAGGACACTAGCCACATTATTGAGTCGGATTGAGTCTTATGGGTCAAAGTTCCGGGTTTTTGCAAATTAGAAGTCAAAATTTCAACTGGTTGAGCTTCCGGTGAGTGACCAGTGAATGCCCGTTTTAAACGTAGAACCAGAGACTGGACTTAAAAACTTGCGTGAAACGCCTGAGCGCAAGATTTCTGAACACAGTTGAAGTGGCCTGCTTGTATTTTGTCTGTAAATGATTGTATGTCAAAAAAGAAAAAGGAAAACAAGTATTTTATCTCTAAAGAGTTAATTGAAACAAACAAAAGAAAATCTTTAAAGCTGTAACAAACCTAAATCCTTATTGATTTTGACCAATTCTGGCTGCCACAATGAGAACCTTCAGAATGTATTTGTTTCCTAATAAGATAGTTCAGCGGTCATCTCATACTAAATGTTTCTTGTAATTATGAGCCATTTCTGTCAGCACAGCTGGATGTTTTTCAATTTTTGATACTTTTTCTTGTTTAAAGGAGCCTGAGGAAAAGCATTCCTGACTCTTAAATAAGGGTTGTGCTCAACCCATTTGTCAATTTCAATCCTATCCACCAAGGCACCGCATGGGGTTGTCAAATGCATGGGGGCTCAGATTCCTGCCTGACTGTTTGCTCTGTTATTTCCCTTTTTACAACATGACACCACCCACGCCACCCAGCTGAGTGTCTGTGTGTGTCTTTAACACTGGTTTCTCTTTAGATGCCTATTTAAGGCACCTACAGAACTCCACAAATCTAAATTTAATCCAGGATAAATCTTGCTGTGTTACAAAAAGCAGCAACATCTTGTGGTAATTTCAAAGATAAATAGGAAAAAACATAAACTGATGCATTCATTTTAAATTGACACACTGTAATTGACAAAGAAACGTTGTCAATGTTTATCATCAAAAATCTGACTTTAAATAAGATATTCTGCCTGTAGCAGTGGCTGGTTTTGGATGTTCACTACCTCTGTCCTCGCCTTTAAAATACAATCTGCCTCACTTCAAATCCCTGTTCTCGCGTTGTGTACGCCACGTCCAAAGTACAGTGCAGCACAAAGCAAAGTCAGATAGTTATTAGAGTCACAAACTGTGTAGCCTGTGGCCATCACAGAAATCTCAGTGGGTCAGGTGGTTAATGTTTTTGACGCCTCATCCTCTAAGTTCACAGGCCCATTTTCTATCACTTACTTGATACGTTCAGCCTGGAGGACTTCACACATTATCCCACATTCTCACAAACCATGCCCAAGGTGTGAATGACTTCCAACCCTTTGCTTCAAACTCGATATCACCAAAATTGATAGAGAATCAATCCTCATATGCTCCATCTCTGTCTATTTTGGAAAAACATGACTTGTTTGTTTCAAAAGCTCTTCCTGCTGTCACCTTGACTCAATTATTGGAAATATGGAGAGAGAATAAACAGAGCTGTACACAGACCTTGCCGCTGTATTCAGCATATATTTCTAAAAACAGTATGAAATGAAAACAATGTTGTGTGTTTGAGAACATATACAGTGCTTTCTTTGCAAAAGAGACAAAAAAATAATAAAGCACAGTTTTCTTTGGATCCAAGGTATCTAAATGTGGATGTTGAAATATTTTATTCACTGTGGGTTTCAATACCACAAACACAAATTCCAAGACTTTCATCCAAATAAAACATCTTTTAAAAATGAACTAACTATGCGACAGTCCGACTTTGTTGAGTTGGCATGTAGGAAATTAGAATATAAATTCCACTAATTCTTAGTTGATCTTTTTTTTTTTACCCCAAAAGATTTTAGATATGTACTATGCATTACAAGCAAAAAAAAAAAAAAAAAAGCCTTCAGATAAAAGTATGCTTACTGACACTTGCTGCAGAGTAAAATGCAGGAGAGATAAAGGTGAGAAAACATTTCAGGAGACGTTTTTGTATGTTAAAGATGAATAAACAGATGGTTTGAGTGGAGCTTTGTAGTCTTTTTCAGCTTCATGAATGGAAAGTTTTGATCTTCCTCATATATCTCTTTTTCCTTTTACACTTCTAGTTCATGATATAGATTTTCTGTATCAGCTATCCTTTTAACAATTAACATGAAATAGTTTGAATGCCCACAGTTTTCCTGTCATGCTCGGAAACACGCGTTCAAGCGACCATGTAAATGCGCGTGAAAGGGCTTCCACATTCAAAACTTGTGTAGCGACAAGTTTGTTCGGATACAAAAACAGCCATTGAACGCAAGTTAAAAGTTAAAGCAGTTGGTAATGACGTATTGGTGAACCTTCTTTTTCAAAACATGGAAGTACCAACCAATTGAAAAGCTATCATGGAGGAGAAATTAATAATTAATAATAATAATGAATGACACCAAGTCTTTTGTATATCGCAATAAAGCTGTGAAAGATAAAGCCTGGAGCTAGATTTGCAAGATTTGCCCGTCTTCAACATTTTGCATGTACTCACGCTTGTTCCAACTGTGAGTACATGCGCAAGTATTCGGTAAAGTCCAGTGTGAACACTCTATGCTAAACACGCATTCAAGAAAACCCATTTAACGTGTTCTTGAACACGCATCACATGCCCGGTGTGGAAGTGGCATCAGAGAAACCTACATCAGACCCTTTCCAATAGATTTTACATTTTCATTAGCATATTCTTGCCAACAGAGAGATCGTGATAATTACAAGAAGTAGTCAGTATAAGTTCTTCCAAATTTTTACAAGAAAAATGATAAATTTATGTTGTTTCCTAAACTGCCGGTGCACTGCAGAAGTCATATAAACCTTTTAAGGAAATGTCAACGAGGCTAAAGGCAGTTTTTAATTCTCCTTTCAGAGGGAGCATAATTAAGAAGTTCTCCATAAGAGCAAGGAAACAAAACAAAAACAAGATCTGCAAATTACAATTCCTGCCCTTACAGATCATAGAAGTGATCAAGTTCTTCATAATGTAACGGGAGGAGGAAAAGCAAAGACAAAGAAGATCTCCTCACTAATTTTTTATAACCAAGACCTTACCTCTGCTCCTGAAGATGATTTTATTGTGAAGACTATCTTAATTTTTTACCTTTTTATAAAGAAAATAAAGTTTTAGCACTAATGGATGCAAGAAAGATGCAGTTTGACACAAAAACAGAGTTTGATCAGCCTTGGGATGAGGCAGTCTCTGCTGTCTCACAGAGAAACACAGACATTCTGTTCAATGATTTGCTTTAAAAAAATACATAATCACCTTTATGTCTTGTAGCCAATATAAATTCAGGCAAATTACAAGTATCCATATGGAAGTCTACAAAAATAGTTTTAACAAACTTACAAAAAATCCAAAGCACTGCTGGACAAGAATAAACACAGACACTGAATGCAATGACTCAAAGGCATCATGGAAGCTTAACCACAAAGAAAAACAAAAAAATCATTGGGAGCAAGCACAAACCAAGACCTGGGGGATTTCAATTGACTGAGAAAGGAGGAGCCCCTGTGGTGATTGAAACACAAACCAGGTGTGTGCAACAAAATGCAAAGAATACCACAAAAAAGGACAAATGGGTAAAAAAACAAATAATTTGCACAAAATAAAACTAAACCAGCAATCGAATCTTTAAATTACATGAAATAAACAGAATAGGAATTCAAAAAACTCAAGAGGATCTGTGTGATTGGTGTACATTTCTTCTGTTCGGCTTAGGTTGTGTTACTCTTGTGTTTTGATTTGTGTGTGTTTAAGGTATGCTTCAGGTATTTTATAAAGTTCACCAAGTAATTATAAGTTACTTGTGAAGTCGCATCTGAAAAATGTAGGAAGTGTCATGTTTTTATATGACATTATTTCTTTAACAGCTCCACGGTCCATACAATGATCACACAACAGGGTGTTTTCTGTACGACTGATCTAGAGTCAAATGACCTACTAAGTTAATTTCCCTCTTTTCCTCAGATTACTGCTCCTTCTCAAACTCAGAACCACATATTTTTGACCAAAAACCAAATCTTGACCTGCATCAGCCAAGTCTTAAAACTCTCACCATATTTGAAGATGACACTTTTCAACAAATCTTTAGACTTTTACTCAACAGCATTGGTGCATCAATTTGATCCTTTTTCACAAAGGTTTTCATCAAACTACAAACAATTTCAATCTCTTCAAACATTTATATGCACAGAAATCCAACGAAGTAGAATGTACTTTTTGCCATTTAAAGAAACACAGTGATAGGATATAAAAATATATTTTTTGACTAAACAGGCTAAATATTATGGATGTATAGACTCGTTGCATAATCTCCAGCTCCGCTTTTTGGTCCACCACACTGTCATTTTCCTTTAACAGGAGGACAATATTTGATTTTTTTTTCTTTTTTATTTTCTCTAAAAGTTAACTTTATGCTTCTTTTTTACTTTATAATCCTGTGATTTAGCCTAATCAGGAGAAAAACTTGAAATTTTACAGAACAAAAAAAATTTCAACTTCTCTGAAGTCTGTTCAACTGCTCTCTCACAAATCTATGCAGTCACTTCTGGGTACAGGGGCGGACGATCAAAGGGACCCAATTAAGCTTGCCTAGACATATCTGCTCATATAGAGACCCACACCAGCTCTGCTGCATTGTCAGCAAATGCATTTCACCTTTACAGGCAGCTTTTCTACACGCCAGTCATCTGACTCCCTAAAATCCATGTACAGGTAAAAAGAACTGTCATACATTTCTTGCCTAGAGCTACTGGCTCTCAGCTGTTGTGGGGAAGGAGACGTATATGGCCCGTCTTGCAACCCCTGGGTGGCTCATCGCAACATGATGGCTCAAGTGAGTACCTTATCTTCCCACCAGCACAATTACATTTTCACAGCATGCACACACTGCTGCCACAGGACAGAGCAGCATTTACAACAACTTGGCAGGTGTGTTTGAATGAAAATAAGGCCCGTTCAGTTTGGTCAGAGATGTGTGACAATTTATAGCCATTAAAAGATACTGCTCCACTGACCAACACATACCAGGTTTATGGTCAGTGGTAAAAAATCAAATAATCATTGGCACTTTATGGCTGGACTGAATGTGTTGTGTTCCAGGGGCAGCAAATGTTGGAAGCACAAACTTTCAATCCAGTGTCACCCAAGAGGTGTGGTCATATTTGCTCAGTAAGCAGACTTTATATTGTATGCACATAAATAGGGGATGACAACTCATTACAAACTAATTTAGTTAACAGAAGTTATGAATTGTGAAAATAGAAATAACATTAATTTAAAAAGATGTATAAATAGTTAAATGTCTCTTATGATTGTGTACACATATCCTGTCAGAGAAAAAAACCTGCAATGCACAGAGCACTTTGTATAATGGAATAAAGTATTTAATATAGTTTATGACATAGCCTAAATAATTTATAATTGTTTTTTTTTGGACCATCGCTGATAATGTTTGATGAACACAGTAACTACTAGCATTCAAAAATCCTCAGTAAAAGGTTTATTTTACTGTCAAACTAGAGGTTTGTTAACCAGTTCGTTTGCTCCAATTTATCCCACTCACATGAGTGTCTTTAAAGTGTCATTATTATTATTATTATTAATATTATTATTTGTATCACATTTTAAAGCCTAGAAATGTAATGTCAACATTTTTGCAGTCCTATTAAAGAATGTAAAGATTCATAAAGACACTAGTGAAGACCTGAAGGATTTACCATCATTGGCTTACTTTGTTGTAAATATTTCAGCCAGAAACAGAAATGCACAATGTTTCTGCTGCAGTATCTGATTCCGGTAACAACTAATTGAACTTTTTCCATCTTAATGCAGCTTAAAAAACAGAACATGTTTACATACATGGTCACAAAACATTCCTCAGGGTAATTAATTGATGGCATAACATTAAAAAAGCATTTTACAGTTGTGTGTTTTTGTGGAAATAATCGCATATGTATTTATTTTATTTTGACTTGATTTGAAATGGTTTATTTCAAGCAATCAAATAAGAATAATTCACAAAAACATTACAATCCTTAGTTACACATTCATACAATGGTCATTACCTATCAAACTTAGGATAATTATTAATTTAATTATTAATTTCAGAGAAATATATAGAAGTTTAGCAAAAATCAAAATTGAATTAGGCAACGCATGATTGCAGAGAAGTATTGATTTGTTTTTGTTCCCATTTATCATCATGTTCCTTAACATATTTGTATGTAAGAATTCGGCCTCTCAGTCACTACAGGACAGATTTTAAAGTGCTTTTTTTTTTGCTTTTTTCAATCATTCATGGTTTGGGGCCAAATACAGTATTTCTAGTCAACTTCAAGCATAGAAACCCAGCAGGGCTACTGTGTTAAAAATGTGCTTCTTGACAACTTTGTACTTTTTCTTCCTTTTTCTGTCTTTACTTTCTTTTTATTTTGTTTCGTTTTAAGTTTTTGTTTCTTTATGATGTTGCTTTTCCATGACCCCTTAAAGCCTTTTCATTTGCTCATATGGATGAAAGGTGCTGTATAAATAAAGCCGCCTTGCCTTACTGAGTATAGAAGGTGAATATTACTGTGAGACTCCACTTTAAAATACAATGAAAGAAAATTCTTCTCTGAAACTTGATCACTCTGCTTTTATTTTCTTTAAAAAATAGTTATTTGACGACAACCCGTTGACTTAATAATAACTTTTATTTTGAGGTATTACAAAGCGTACTTCTTAATCAAACTTTGACGAGATTGCTCAAAAAACCCTTAAATATTTACATTTATCTCTCATCTCTTTTCCCCGTTTTTTAATATGATTGAACTCTTTAGATGCTTTGATCATAACTAACAACAACATATGCATATATTTACTTTGCCAGTATTAATTAAACAAAACCCGCTCTATTGTTTTTCACACATCATGCTCAGGGCAATTGGTATAGAAAGTTAATTACCCTTCTTGCAACCACAAATTGAATATCTACAAGCTATTGCATTATTTCTGGAAATATTTTCAAATAACAACTTTGCTAGATAGCACACAGATAATAGTTATCATTACCGTATGTTGAGCAACTTTAAAACAAATAGAATGGGCTTTAAGGGGCTTGAGGGAATGCTGATGCAAGATTCCCTCACATACAGTCAGCATAAGTATAACAAACCAGAAAGAATGTTTCAGGATGTAAAAGAAGGAAATTAGGATATGATTGTGAGAATAACTCATTTTCATTTAACTTTTTTCTACTTTTTCTCTGCTCTGCAGTGCATCATCCTTCCACTTGGGGCAGCAGAAAGGCTTTTTTCTGCTCATTTTAAAATGGTTGTTTCCTTGAATCTCAAAAACAATTTTGGGGGAAAAAGTTTATCTACTTTCCAAATCTTTATGGTGAGAACAGGCCATCTTTTTTAGTTGTTTTTCTTTTTCTGTTGCTGCTTTGAATGAATGGGCTGATAATTTGCTGATAATTGATTCTGTATAATACAGTTACTCTATACAAAAAAATTGTGAATCAAATTTGAGACAATGGGTAAATAAGATACTTTTCTCCTGAAAATTCATTTCAACATTTTTGCATCCTAAACTAACATTGCTGTGAGCATACCCTGCCAAATGTATCATAATTGATATTATTTATATCCCATAAATAGTACATTACTTTTTGTGGTCTCATCAAAGGGTTTATATAAACATCTTAATTCCTAATTCCAATTCCAAAAATTTTGAGGTATTAACTTAAAGGATCGATTCTGAGAAATAAATATAACTTAAAATAAAAGCCTTAATTCCAAAAAATATGTAAAGATATTTTAACTTGAAGGATCGTTTCTGAGAAATAAATAAATACAACAAAAAATCAAAACCTTTTTTATGGGACAGTCCAAACGTGGGATTGCAACAAGCCACAGATTAAAAAAAAAAAAAAAAAGAGTGATTTAAACAATAAAAATTCCTGAACAACATTCATAAGAACGTATAAAATGAAATGTTGATTTTTAGAAAAGAAATTTAAGGAGAAACTGAGACAAGTAAGACAAAAGGAGCAGAAGACAAACATCCTTCACACCCTTTGGCGTGTCAAATAGAAAAAAAAAGGTTTTGATTTTTATACTGCTTCTTCTCAAAAGGAAACATAAACTTGGTCTTTTTGTCCAACTGTGAAATATCTGGGCCATGATTCCCTGGTGAAGCAACTTCAGAGAGGAATTTTGCTCTTCATTTATCCACGCAAAGGCTCAAAGCACCACTGGGGCCATCCCTCCCGTGAATATGCCTTTCTCGCCATTGTAGAGAGATGCTTTATTATCTCCAACAGGCCATAAATTATCACTGAGCAGCGAAACGATCTCTCGTCCCTCAGCGATTGAAACAGAACTCCAAATGAGAGAGAAACCTAATGGGTGCAGAGTTTAGACAGAGGGCAGCAGCCATCGTACCTGCTCCTTTGTGTGTGTCGGTGTTTTTCCCCCTGGTGAGAGAAATTAAGTGTGCTTCACCTTCTATTCCACGTGTGATCACAGTAAAAGGTCTCATCTCATCCTGTGGGCGGTTTAGCACTTCGCAGGGTGAGCCCTCCCTGGGGTTCTAATTATTCCAAAACGATGTGTGTGGTCACAGAGATGACCGACCTTGACCAAAACAAGTCGCATCCTCCCAAAAAGGCCAATGAAATGCGCACACATAGGAACATTTCAATGTGCAATTGCAAAGTTATGGCATATATTATTCTCTATGGGTCCATTGTAGTGTGGTAATGAAGCGATGCAGCTTTCAGAGAAGATCAGTGATGCACTAGTTTGATGATTATTCCAGAGTGCACTGGGAAAGTCACATGAAATAAGCAACAGCTGCTTCTCTATATTAAAAAGTCATTTAGATTAGATAGATTGGATCTTCTGTCTGTGTAGTATTTCTTTGTCTTACTGTACGAAGCAGTTTTACCTGGTCCAGAGCAGAAGGCCGCAATCACAGCCAGGATACAGACGTAACTGAGGTAGGGCAGCCATGCCACACTGTTCTGAAATGGCATCAGCTTTAAGTTAAAAGGGCACATTCTAGCTTTTATTTTCTATTGTTGAATAGAAATAAATCAGAGTTTTATTTCCATGAACCATACATAAAAGTTTGCAATTAGCACTTCACATAAAAGTAATACTTTCCTCAGAATCTTTTTTTCTATTGAATGGTTTGGAAATATTGTTGGTGCCCTGTGACCCCACATGCAGATTGAAAGTTATGCAAAAGATTTCAAATAAAAAAAAAAAGCTTACTTGGAAGTAGAGGAAAACTGTGAGTAAGCTGAAGAACACCGCCATGGAGGAAAAACCAAAAATGAGGAGAGGCTTCCTCCCAATTCGCTCAATCACCAGGCCCTGGAGGAGGGGACAAAACAGGATCATTTCAGATGGCTTCTGGGCATTGTAATATTTCTGCATGATGAAATCATTGCACCAGCTAAAACAAAATTGAGTTGTTGATATAGAGGTTTGTTATTTTGTCAACCACAATGTTTAAATAAGGAAAAACAGTGACTGATTTGATTTTTATGATCTCAGAGCAGCAGCATTATTCAGCTTTTATTAGAAATACAAGGATAGATGGATCTTCGTGGCCTCTGCTTTGAATGAAATTCCACTAGCAATTTGTTGCTACTTCATTCTTCAACTGAAGTATAAGATAAACCCTGTGGTCTATGGCAATTCAAGGCTTTAAATCTCATATTACAGTTGCTAGCTGTATTTCATTTTGTCCTCCAATTTTCAGTACTGTATGAGTCACGGGTTTTTTGTCACATTTGACATGCAACTTTTTTATAGTTTTTTAACATAAATAGGCTCATATTCATCATTTTCCCACTAAAAACGGATTGCCCTTTAGCAGTTTTTTTTTCTCCCACTAACAACTGCTAGAGGGCCCTGCAGGTGTGTGAATCAGTATTTGATACTGACTGCAACGCAGAAGAAGTAGCACAGTCTAAAATAGACATGAGTTGTGTCTGAATTCCTCACAACATAGTTCACTATATAGCAGGGGTGTGTATTGGCAAGAGTCTGGCGATACATTACGTATCCTGATACGCATCCCACGATAAGGTACGTATGCCGATACTGCTGTGCTTTACGTTTTTTTATCTGAGCCCGCCCGCTACAAAGCACCGTAATCTGCGTTTTTATATGATACTGGCAGCAACATGGCACAGAGTTTCGGTTTGGTACCCATCCTAAGGAAAAACTAAGTAGTGCATGCCTCATAACAACAAAACAAGCTGTTTCACTGAGATCTTGTTGTTTTGTGGGGCGTAGAACTGCTCAAAGAGGCTCAGTGCGCGGTGTTGCCAACTACTGGCTAGAGGTTTAAGTGGAAAACAAGAGTCAGAAATTTCCCATAGGTCTCTGTGAAAACCCAGTGTGCATCAATGCTCTCTAGATTGGCAAATATAGACCACAATGCATTGCATTCAAACAATTTTTGAAAAGAAAATGTATTTTTTGATCAAATATCAACATTTTTAACTTCAGAACACAGCAGATTCATATATGGCCGTTGCAAATGCTCATATCAATGAGATTTTTACTTAGTGAATTTGATGATGTCATATTTGCTGTTGGAAAAAAAGAAAAAGAAGTGGTGAGCATGGTGTCCGAATTGCTTTAAAAATCCAGGGCATTCTATAGTTCCGCATTAAATAGTATTTTAGTAGTTAGGGAGTAGGGTAGGAATTCGGACACAGCCATGGAGGACAATCAGACTGTTCTCCTGAACTTTATATTTTCTTGTTTGCTTTTGAGACATTATTATTCTTAATGTTATTTTTCCATCCTTGGGCTATTGCAACACAGCAAGTCATGCTTCTTTAGTAAAGGATGTAAAATATCACAGGGAAAAAAAGCTGAATTACGTCATGAACCCAGACATGGAGATGTGTTTACCGATGTTTTTGTAGAGCTCTTCAAAATAAATAAAGCCGATCTTTCAACATCATCCGTGTTTTTCATTCATTGTTAATGAAATATGCAGTCAATGCTTCCATGTAGCGATAAGGCCAAAAAACTTACAGTTGCATCTCTCACATGCGATGTGAGCATCTAGTGTATGAACACATTTTTGGACAAGCTTTGAGCATCAAGTTTGATGTCCGTAGAAAAGAGGCGCGGAAGTGAATTTGATGAAAGAATCATGTTTGGTGTGAACAGAGCCTTACACCGGGCTTGGCAGATTTGTTCAAAGGCGTATCGCTTTTCTCTCCACAGAATAACTTACTGTGATTTTTTTCTTCTTTATTTTTGTTGTTGTTATTGTTGTTGCTGTTGTTTCTGTGATAATCCGGAGTGATTTATAGTCCAAAAAATATGTTTTGAACAGCACTGCTTGCATTTGTGTAAACCATCGGGATTCCACAAGTTTGTGGGGAAAAGACACTTCTCTTTGTGCCATTTCCTTTCCTTTACAGATAGGGCTTCTAAGAAGAGATATAAAGGGAGGGTGCTGAGCCATACCTCAGCATAAGGAAGCCTCATCCGCTTTTCCTTAGTCTATACGATTGTTTTCTTTTTCTGGGCATTTCCCCGCTGGCATGTCCCAGACTGCATCAGCTTTATATTTGGATTGCCTCTAAAAGCAGTGGCGTTCGCTCAGTACACAATTGTGTCTAAGTATGCATATCTCAGTTGGATTGCTCCCTGCAGGCACAAGAAGATTCTCTCTCAGCTATACTTCCCACATTGCAGACATATGTAGGCACACAGCAACCAGCAACAGACCCACAGCTCATTAGGGTCTCTGAAGGTTTCAGACCATGGTTATTTATGAGCCTTTATGCGAGAGAATGAGGGGAAGCCAGAGCAAACATTGGTGAAATGAGAATGGCAGCAGAAGTTTGTCTTTTGCAGGACCTCATAAAATATAACTGGGGACAGAAAAGATCTATCAGACTGGGAAACTGTGTGAATTTGTCTTTCATTCAGTTGTCTAGTCTTCAGTGCAGAAAGCTTTTGAACACTGTTGTTTCATGCTTCTGTGTTTTCTATAATTACCGATACAATAAACTGGATGAAAAATGAATGAGACAAAGAAGCTCTTCCATTACTGACAAAAATTACTTACATGCTTCCAGCTTTATGCGTCTTTGTGAGCAAAGACAAGCAGTGAACTGATGATTTTGAACGCAGAAAGGTGTACCTCTAAAGTCCCACTCCGATCATCTTTTGATCGATTGTAAAAGCATTTCCATTGGTCTTTTTATCATGATTATGCCACCAAGTTGCAGTAGTTTTTTTTTTTTAGAAATTTGCCTCTGAGTTGTGGGTGGAACTCTTTGCGCAGCGTAAGCCCGCCCCCATGTCCTATCATCCGTTTACACGTTCTCCCGCTAGCTTACAACCCCAACCTAATATTAAGGGTGCAAGCTCAGAAGTGGAAAACAAAGATGTACATGGATCTAGTTGTCTGCATCAGAATGTAGCTTCTACGTCACAACAACAACCTTTTTCTAACAGCATATTTTTGTCTGTTCCTGATTCACAACAATTTGAGAAAGAAAAAAAAAAGCTCAGACATGCTATGTTAAATATTGTCTTTTTTATGTCCTCCATTATAAGAAAAATTCTACAAGAACACTCAAACATGATTTTCATTAGAGTGGGTCTTTAACTTTCTTGTTGCGCACAAGCCAGTGTCTCAATCTTATCCTGCTTCTTGGCAGATTTGACAGAGGTCAGAATGGTAACTTCCGCCCTCACCGTTGGCAGGCTTAAAGTGTCCAGTCATAACGCATCACATCAAAAATCAGACAAGCTGTTACAAAAAACTGTCTCCTCCGGTTCTGCTACTTCTGCAATCTCCTCCAAACAAATTCAAAATGAAGATTCAAAAACATCCTTATGACAACAATTAAAGCCAAAACATACCGTAATAACTACACTGGTGCCCAAAATATTTACAACCCAATGGTATGAGTAATTTCAAGCACTATGAGGTTTGGATTGTAATTTTATATTATCATTTGATTTTACAACACCTCCAGATACCAAACAAATTTTTATTTTTAGAATTTAAATTTGCCAAAAGGCTCTGGAGTGTGACGACACCAGCGGACGAGTTTGAATTAATGCATGGTGGCACAAAATCCTCGGCTCTTGCTTGTAAGTCAGTCGAATAGTGACAAGTGTGCTGCATTAAAAGGGTGTTTGCCCAGAGGGACACTAGAAAAGTAAGCAGGAGGTCAGTGGATAGCATGTTACATTTAGTGGCTCGTAATCGTTTTTTTCTTCTCCCCTTATCCCTAATGTGTTTTGAAAATAGCTATGGTTGAAAATAATGAAACACATTAGAAGAAACACAGCTAGGAGAGTTGATAAATAAGCATAGCATTTATGAAGCAGTTAACTTTATGATCAAGGCCGCATGCAAGGGTGAAGCACAAGGGAAAGCTTTGATTTACATTTAAAAGGATGTTCTGTAGATACTGTGTGAACAGTCTCTTCTAATCATCTGTTTTATCCGTGTCCAACTTCTAACTGCAAGTATTCAGGAAGCTAAGAAGAGCTGGATTCTTACAGAAAAAAATTAAGAGAAAAAAAGACATTTTATTTTTTTAATCAAAGGTTTCTAGATCTGAGCCAAAATATAGTTGTGGTGAATACATCACAGGGACAGAATTGGTTTTACTTTTTCAATATGAAATATGAACAGAAGAGGGGGATGTTAAGGACAAAACATGTAGATCATCTTTGAGGATGAGAAGACATTCCACTGAAAATCACAGTAATACCTTTTCTTCTTCTTTGACAGGCGGTTAATGCGCATTCTTGAACTCACGTTTAGCCTACATTGTATGGTGTTCACCCTGCTGTCACCACCCAATGAGGGCACATGTACCGACAGTTGGAAGAGGCTTAGTTTGAAATAGAAGAGGTGCAAATCTCAGGAATCTTGCCCCAGGCTGTTTCTTTCACAGTTCTATTCCATATGTGAAATACTTGGTGTCAGGTAATTCCGGCACAAACTGCAAATATTAATTTCTCCTACATGATCAAATTTAGAACAGTTGGTAGTTTCGAGCCATCAACACGTCACTACCAAATCAGAGTCCCTGACTGGTAAAAGATCGGCCTGGTTTTATGTTTAGAACGAATTTAATGGTCGCGCGTTTTGTATGCATAGCCCGAAAATGGTCTTAAATATATGTATAGCTATGCAAGATTTTTACATGCGGAAGCCCAAAATGTGCATTTACATGCATTTCCATAGACATTTCATTAAAGTGGTTGCAATGCAAATCCTCTTCCTCTATCTGGAAACTTTGCATCTGTGGTTATCTCCATAGCAGTAGAGATACACTTCCTTTATAACAAAAGCCCTTTTTTATTTTAAAGAGGTTAATTTAAAGTACTGTCATTTCCTCTTCCTCTTCCACATGAATCTGTGGGCAAACCAGCTGCTTCCAACAGATGTTCCTAAAGGAAGCAGCAACATGTCTGTCATTGTGATTACAGATGAGAAAAAAACTCTTTTGTAGTCTAATCTGCACAGATAAATAAGAAATCTACCCAAAAGGTCTATTAAGGTTAAATTTCTAAATTCTTATAAAGCAAACTGTTCCCAGACTCAATTTGGATTCAACAGTGAGTTGGAAACAGGAGGACTTTTAGTATAGTCTTCTCTGGTAAAAGGCACTGATTTTTCACAGTTTGACTGGAGGTTAAACTGAAGCAAATGTAATTTCAAACATGTTAAAGAGTCTTTTTTACTGTGATGGAGACTGCTTCTCATCATTCAAGCGCAGCGGTTACTGACCAGTGTTAGATCAATCTTTGAAAACTTTGCACGCGAAATCTGAACAACGTTCAGATAAAGAAAACGTTTATTTGGGTAAAGACTCAAAATATTTCTCCCAAAGCAAAGTTGAGCAGAATAGAAAAAAATAGTAAAAGGGATGTGTCATGCATGGAGAAACAGTGTCTTGAATGATTGAATATAATTTCACCTTTGGTTGAGAAAAACATAGGAAAACAGTTATTACATAATAATAGATGTAACTAAAGTAGAAATGACCATACTTAGGACAGGAAATGTTATATAATATGTTTCCTTACAGGTCTAATTAACTATAAACGCTTTGTGACATAAAATGCAATAAAAACAAAATAAGGAATTTGCAGTCTTTAAAACACAGAAAAAAGGTGGCAACAAAAAATAATAATAATTACCCCCACATGCATTCACAGGCAACAAAAATATAGGAACTCTTAAAGAACAGCCTGGAAAAAATCTTGCAGCTTAAGTTGTTTAAACAGTAGTAGTTTAATGGTATAACTGGGTATTAACACAGATTAGTGAGGAAGATTAATGCAGAAGAACAGATGGGCAGAACACATTTGCCTGTGTAAAATTGTATCACCAACGTCCACATGGAATAAAAATGATGGCGCTGAATTAAAAGCAGGCTTGATTCTGTAACAAATATTAATGCAGAAAATCGGGAAAAGTTGTAGAAATCCCTGTCCAAGCACACAGCCCTCCGCTTCATCCTCTGAATTCCATTATTCCTCTATCAGGCCAAAAAGAATGAATGTGTCAACATAAACCCAGTAAAGCTACAATATTTATGATATTTTTGCTTCCATTATAAATATGGATTTGCAGTAGAGACTGGACGAAAAACTGTCCAAGTCGCAGTCCTGACCTGTCATCAGCTAAAAACCTTTGGCACATCAAAAAGAACTACCATCGACCCATCTTCAGGGGCCTCCATTCCCAGGGCCTCCGCCCAATGGGAAAGTAAGGCTTAACCAAAAAACTACAAAGTGTTAAACAGCTTGAATTCTATCTCATGTAAAACATGACCCCTTTTTTTTCATTCCTTAATTTTATTCAGCTTGATTGGTCATGTAATATAATGTTAATATATAAAGTGTTACACTTTCTCCCTCATTTTGTCTTGAAATCTAATCCTGCTATCAAATTTAGAATGTGGAAACAATTGAGAGATTTATGTTCTAGTTTAAAACACAATGTTTTCTTGCTTTATGTGATTTTAACCTTTTGATGTTTTGTTTTTAAACATTTCATCTTTTAGTTTGTTAC
The DNA here is from genome assembly GCA_037389245.1 of Oryzias sinensis. Taxonomy (NCBI): domain Eukaryota; kingdom Metazoa; phylum Chordata; class Actinopteri; order Beloniformes; family Adrianichthyidae; genus Oryzias; species Oryzias sinensis. The sequence goes on from CM074493.1 coordinate 17,153,103, forward strand.
TTTAAAGAATTGAATGACTGTAGAAGAACAAATACAGTGTATGTAGGAAAACAACAAATCCTCTCACCAAATCATGCAACATATGCTCCTTTTTCCTCCATTTTTCTTTTTTCTTTTCTATTCTTCTTTGGGTTCTTGTCCAGCAGTAACACATTACTGAACATGTCACAGAAGCCCTACAGTGTTAACATGCACACGGCTTTTATATATAATTCAACATTGTTTAAGCCTCATTTTTGGTCTTGTAAAAAGAAGTGAAATGATTGGTGTCCAACTACTTATTTCTTTTAATTGCAAACCCCTCAAAGCCATAGCTTCTCCAGTTGTCTTTTGATTTCCAAATTATGACACATATAATTGTGAACCACTTTTGTTTTTGTTAATTCAAATGTGTAGAAATACAGTACATCCAAATTTCTTACCATTATCAAATTAGAAAAGAAAGATTCATTTGTTCTGCATTGCTTCTCCTGAAATTTAAAAAGCATGTTTCACTTTGAATTAAAATACAAAAAGTCACTTTTTCTATTTCAGAAAAACAAAACCCCAAATAATTTGTACGAATATTGATGTTTCTGCTTAGCTACCAGTAAAACTTAAGAAGTTACCCTCTACCGACTGGACATTGCTGCACAAATTGCAGGGAACACTATTGTCTGGATAATTGGAGTCAGATGCCTTTACAGTTAAGTCACACAGCGGCGTAACCTCTGCTTCAGATCAAAGAGCTCAAAACTCAAGAATATGTTAGCCCACCGGGGTTCTAACAGTAGTAGAAGAAGAGAGCAGATGGGAAGCGTTTTTGTTCAGATTTGTTCTGGCTCTTCTTTCAAAAGCAACACTAAATATCAGCCAAAAAGGGTTGAAAGTCACTGACAAAAGACTCATAAAAGAAATTTGTCTCTGCTAATCTCTTGTAAAATGTGTTTGAGGAATTAATAGTCAATAACTATACCATGGTTTGGCTGAATACTCGATTCTAATTGGCTGCAGGGTGTGGATTAAAAGTGATAATCCACAAACCACACCTAAAAAAGATGTACCGGTCACATCGCCCAAATGTTCTTCATCAATGCGCTGACCTAAACGCCAGATGGTATTTTAATTAACATTTTTTAAACAAACATAAAACCATGGGGTTCTCATACCTTATTCCAGTTTATCGCAAGAACGAGACAGTAGAAAATACAAGGGATTTTATAGTTTACTTTAACCTGTTTGGTTAATTTGGCCATTTTGAAGACTGCAAAGAAGAGAAAGAGAGAAAAGAATCAAAGAAAAAGAAGATAAGACACTTCATGGAAGTTGGACGTTTTGTGTTGTCCATTAATTTCTGATAACGGTCACCTCATTGGTTATTGTCCCTTACTTAATTCAAATGTCTTTGTCTGAAGAAAATGGTGAATAGGTATTGTGTAATTTACATTCATGTGCAAAGACTAATTAAATTCCACAAGAATGTTTTGTGCAAGTCTCTAAAGCAATGTGGAAGACTAATTTTGCCTAAAATGAGTGCAGCTGTAAACTAAGCAAATTATCAAATATCTAGGCCCTTTGTCTCCAGACGTCTCCTCCGGCTCCTCCTGCAGAATCCCATCTGGAGGTCTGCTACCAGCAGCTGGTGTTCACATTACTTGTCTGGGAGGCATTCAAGTTTTTCCCTCAGTTTACTAGTTATGGAAAAGTAAGTCACTTGAAGATATTTGTGTAAATATAATATGTTAAGTAAATCAATAGCTTAGTCTTCACAATTGTTCCTACTTCAGACTAAATGCACAAAATGGCATGTAAACATCAAGTATCGTTGGTTCCCAAAGCAAAACAATACAGAAACTACAGATCATGTCAAAGAATTCTGGAAGTTGTTCCCTGCTGTTTGAGAACAGAAAGTGTAATCGTTAGACTTCACCCCCTAAATCCTTATCAAAGAATTCTTTTGGCATGCATCAAGGATTTTTATTTACATTTTTAATACTCAGAAAATTGTACTTTGAATTTGTCTTTCATCATATAGCATACAGCTGTTGTTAGGAGTTTTATCCAAACTTGATATAGGTATTATTATATTAGGCTTAAATAAATGAGTCACTTAGAGTCTTATTGAAAGCCAAGATGTTGCAGTGAGTAGCCTTAATGAGTTTCTATTAATATAGTAACATATTCACAGAAAAGTATGAGAAACAATTTTAATCTGGTTTTCTATCAAGTTTTCTTTTCCTTTTTCTACTCTATATTAATTTCTGAAAAAATGTCCTGCTCCAGAGTGTAGAGCATTCCCTGGAGAGGATGTGTTCTAATGCTCAGCCACCATGAAAGCTGGTGAACCCACATGAAAACCTCTTTTTATGTTGAAACCTCACTGTCAGCATTGCCTATTCATGGCACTACATTGTTTCCAACTAAAAGACTTTTTTTTCTGTAAGCTATGAAATCCTCAAAAGTTTCACATTTAGCAAACAGTTCCACAACACTTTTCTAAAAAAATTTACACATGAAGCATTGCAGTTTACTTATCTGTGCTATCACTGACTCTTAAAAGCTGGAAAATCCAAACCTCCTCATGTGTTTTCAAATAACACAAGCGTACTTACAGAGATGATGGCAGCCAGAGTTTCAACAGCCCCTGTGCTCAATGTGATATAGGGTAGGATGTTTTCAGCAAAGCCTGCTTCCCGAAGGATCCCATTAGTGTAGTACCAGATCTGCAATAGAATAAATTAACTTAAAACCACCTTCCTTTTCTTCTTTTACCAAGATCACAACCATTTTTTGTTATTTTTCTGTAAAAGTAATCAGTAATTTAAAAGGACATTTAAAATCATATTTTTCTTACAAAAGTAATATACTGCTTTACATTTAAAAAACGTAGAAAATCATGTTGACGGTGGAGGGACTGTAAAAAGTAATCACTCTCCTTCTTATGCTAGGCTATTATTTGTCATGCAAGCCCAGGAGAAGGGAAGTAGGTCCGATGGTTGGCCAACATTTATTACCACCTAAATGCACTGTAGCACAGTGGGAGCAGGATGATTAAATGTAGATTACTGTAGAAAAAGAAAAGCCCAATGTCCACAAATCCCCACAAAGAGACACAAAGTCCCCCTAATTTGAGCAATAATCTTTCTTGCTTTCCTCAAGGAATGCTTTCTGTGGTATCAGAAACAAAGCTAGTTCACACGGTCAGACACAATGAGTCTGACCGTGATGAACTTATGAAACACATGTGTTTTCTTTACACAGGTCACTACTGCAGATGCAGAAAACCCCCAGGGAGGGGGGGTGTACTGTGTGCTGCATGCTGACACACCTGATCCATCTCCTAACAGGCAGTATTGATGTTCTTGTCACCCAAAAGATACTAATGGGACAGTGCATGTGAGCAGTCAGCAGGCCTCCTGTTAAAGTGCCAATAAAATGTTTATGCATTATTGTCAATAAATTAGACCTTTTGGTGTAAGCTTGTTTCACATTCTTAACAGGCTTTGGAAACTAAATTAAAAACAGTTTGAGACAACAGTTAGAATGTATTTATCTTGCTTTATTTGTATGAGGGCAAGAACATATTCAGCATGTTTGCATCTCAAGATGGAGCCCATACAACTCATGCCAGAAAACGGATAAGTTGTGTAAATATTCAGAAAGATGTTTTTGGAAACTACCTCTTAAATTCATGGTCACAAGTCCTTGCCAAGACTTAAAGCACAGAGGGATTCAACCCCAACTCTGAACTGGAATTTAAGGAATGGCTGTCAATTAAATGTACGCCATATCTGCCATCTGGATTAAGCGGTCATGCCTCTGATGAAAAATCGTGAAAACAAATTCATCTTGAATACAGCAGATATGGTCACAAGTCCCACTCTAATCTCAAATTTTTGGTCACACGGTTAAGTGGTGAGTCACAGATGGCGCAAAATGTCAGTATGGTAGTTGAAGTATTTACTGCAGGGGTGTCCAAACCTTTTGCAAAGAAGGTCAGATTTGGTAAAATGAAATGTGTGAGGGCCAACCAATCAGCCTGCATTCTCTGAACCCTTATAATAACGTTATATGCACATTCACTATTTCATGACAAATGTGTTTTGCACTGGGATGCTTTTCATTTTTTCAAATTGAACAGAATTTTATCTAAATATTTTTTTTATCTAAATTATTTTAAATAAATGTTGTCTAAAATCTTTTGGCAATATTAAATGCAGGTTCAATTGAAATGTTACATATTATTCACTATTAAATGCTTACGATAAAATTCTAGTTTTAAATCATGTGAACAGAAAAACAACACCGAAACAAATAAATGTGCGCTTCTTGTTTGACCATTCAGGGTCTGAAGGCCACGTATCCATGAGTTGTTGCATGAGGTTGGTTTATACTTCATAGAGATCAGCCGTCGCATCAGTCTTAACTAGAACTGCGCTGTCTAAGTCATAGTAATGTGGGCTGGTTTTGCTAGCGACTGTGCATGAGAACTACCATGACCTTCTAAGTGGCATTTATACTTTTTAAGCGATTGTCTTCAGCCTTTATTTTTAACGTGAAGGACATCTGGATCATACACTTACTGTATCTGCGAACGTGCAGGTACATGAAAGACAGAGGAGGAAGTGGTATGTTCGTCCACTAAATAGTGGTAGGCAATACGGAGGTGGAAATATAACTAAAATTAAAAAAAAGGATCGAATTACATTTTCTAGTGGTGCAAGATGTGAGATTTACGATATATCTTTTTAACTATTATAACTTCCTCTATTTTCTCTCTAGTTGTCTGCTCTCTGTTAGCTGATAGTTGTGTGAAATTAGCTATTTTCTAACTTCTTCAATTAATTTTTCATTATCTGCAGTGTTAAAAAGACATTTTTTCTGGACAGAGTTGCTATGTGATCCTGTACTCTAATCACTCAAACTAAATCCAGGTTAAATGACCCAATTTGCACGCAGTTGCACTACAGTTTTAAAAATTCCAGTCGCAAGTGATGTCTTCAGCAGGTGTCACATTTCACGATCGGGAGGATTCCGCTATGATGGCCCTGCGACCAATGCAACCCGAGAGATTACAAATCACTTTGAAGTATAAACCAGGTTCACAACAGCCTATAACATAATTTAGCCAATCCCAATCAAGAAATCATAATTGAGAGCCGCATATATGACGGAAGCCTGTGGGCCAGTGGAGATGTGAACATGGGCCGCATTTTGCGAAAGAGCCAGACTTTGGACATGCCTGTCTCACTATGTTTGCACTACCACAAATTTAACACAACAATTTTTCTTTAATAGACAAAAAATAAGAATTCTCCTAGAGCTCAATTCAAATCCAGTCATCAAGGACAAATTGTTATTTAAGCCTTGACACTGTCAATAATTTTGATTGATTTAAGCTAAAGTTCCCACTTAGCAACTTTCACAAAAAATCAATAAATAATAAAAATGAAATCCCACTATAGCAAAGGAGGAAAAACTGTTTGGACAACCTAAAGTATTTCACTATCAAGTGAAACAACTGCATCATCTTACAGCATTGAGGCCGCAGAGCTGATAGCAGGCCATTGTGATGATGATGGTGATGAGCTGCCAGCGAACAGCTGGACTCCTCAGCATCTGTAACACTGAGACAGTGTGTAGGTTGTCCTGAGCTCGAGCCTCCGCATGGACCTCCTCCAGCTCCTGGGACACATCCTTCTTCCCCAAAAATCTCTGAAAAGCTGACACACAAACGAGCATGGCATTAAAAAATATCCAACACGCAGGAACCATCAATAACAGCCATCATGCTGAGATCAAAGTGGAGATTTGTTCCATGACAAATGAGAACATTGTGCATTCTCACAAATTGAGCTATTTGTTGAAACCAGAACATCCAATTAGTCAACCTGACAAATCTAAAGATGTCTCCTGCAGTTCAACAGGATCCCTGGTATCTTTGCAATCGAAAGTCTCTCTGTTAACCTTGAAATATTTACAATTCTTTGAATTCTTATGCTCCACGATTGACCACTTCAGATCAAGCAGCCAAACAGAATGTAAATGTTTTTTTCCAAAAACAGACCAGAGGCTGAGATTCAACATTCAGCAAAAAAATAAATTAATAAGTAAATAAATAACCTCAATCTGATTAATATTTTAAAATACTTTATTGATCCCAGAAAGGATGCATGCTTTATAACATGCTCTGGAGAAGCCTTATAAAGACATTTTGAATTAATATGAATGGCACAAAAGGAATAGGTAAACACTTTTCCTTGATGTCAGGATAAATGCTCTATTAGTATATTGTTTGCTTTCATTAAAAAAGTCAACCGAACTTTAAAGTGTGGATGCCATGCTTTGAACAACTTTGTCAAATAAAAAAGCCCTTTAAACGCTGATTCTATTGATACCAATAGTTTGCGTCGAAAAAAATCCGAAGCATATGAAAAATAGACATCTTTCGAAGGAATCAGAGATTTGGATCTGCCGCTAGAGCGCAGGCTGGAAGTGAACCCGATATGACCTGTGACGTCACGAAAGGGAGGTGCCTTTCGCAGTTGCTTAAGACAGCATGTAAACAAAACAGGTAGTCTTCGTTTCTCTCGTGTTTAAATCTGTTAATCATCAACATGCCAAGTCGTTGTGTGGCAGCTGGATGTAGCAATACATCTAGTGAAAGTGTATCTGTGTATAAAATTCCCAAAACAAGAAACGCTGCTGAAAAGGGGAAAATTTAAGAAGGTGGACGGCGAAGGATTTTTCCCTCCAGATCTGCAGGAGAGAAGTCTGCGTTTTCGAAGGGACAAAAACCGGGACACAAACGAAGAATTTTGAACGGAGAGTTAGGAGGAGGATCTTGGCTTCTGAGTCGAGGAAAGGCGGGTGAGCTGGAAGCGAGCGAGCCGTTTTCTGAGTCGGACAGGACGGCGCTGGAGTCGGTCGGGAGCGGAGGCTGCTGAGCTAGCTAGTGTGCATCACGATGGATCACATTGAGGCGAAGTAGTCGTGTTTTCTGTTGTCCTTGGATCCAACTGGAGTATTTCAACGCACTCAATGTTTTGCAAGAGAAGCAACAGTTCTGCAACGTTTTTTTTCTTTTGCTTTTGAGGTGCCGGTACCGTGAGTAAACTGAACTGTGTGTGTGAGCGCGCTCGCGCACGAGAAAAGGTTTCAAACTGGTTCAAACAGGTAAAACTGTTAATGTTCTGCAGTTGTTAATGGTATACAGTGACTTTGTTAACTAAAGAGTAGTAATATCTGGGAAACTTTTATTATTTTGTGACATTTATTTTGTAAATTGGGTTGAAAACCAGTGTTTACCTTTGTTTAGATTAGGCCAAAAGGGGACATTTTGAGTATATTTTAGGGTAAGTGGAGTAATTTAATTTTATACATTTTTTAGACTTACTGGAGTCTAGCCGAATCTTCATGCTGGCTATCGTCATCGCCGGCATCACTAGACTTACTACTTTCTGCTATACTATATCCTCCTCACTTTCGCAAAAGGGTTCGAATCGATACGGTTGCAAAAGTGACTCATCATCATGATAATCTCCGCAATTTTCCTCTTCATCTTTCTGTTCATCTGATGATAAATCGCTAATAGAGACGGTAGCATCACTCTGTGCTTCGCTATCGGTGCTAGCCATGTTGTCTGCCTTGTCTTCCTTTCGTTACGTCACAAACAGGGGGGCGAGAATTCGGCGGAATGCGTGAAGCCGGCGGCCGTCCTCGTTGTTTATATTGCGTTTTTCGCTATTTATTCTTTTTCGAAAAATATTAAAAACAATCGCAACATGAAATAGAGACTATTTACTATATTTTGGCTTATTAAAATAGACCATGTCACCCACACTTTAAATCTTAACTCTTTAACAACCAACTAATACAATATTATTTATTGTCTTGGGTGGGTAATACACACAATCAATGTGTGAAAATTTGTATTTGTTTTTGAGCAGGCAAGCTTATGGGTGATTTCAGACTGGAAAAATCCTTTTTTCCGGATCGAGTCCGCTTAATTTGTTTTAGATCGAGTGCCAAACCTTGCTTTGGTCTGTATTCAGACCGGCATCAAGCGCCCCATTCTGTTACGGACCACAGCTTGTTAACAAAACCACGTGACTAAAGATCTCGTCAGTCATTGGCCAGAATCTATGAGGGCGGGTCAAAACGACTAGAGAAAGACGGACATGCTGCGATTTACAATCCTTATCCGGACAGGTCACTTATTCAAACTTTTTATGTCGATTATTAGTTTTGAATGTTAGGAACAACACTTTTTACTTGTTACTTTTTTACGGTGGAGGCATGCTGCAAGGAGGTTACTGGCAAGAAGACAAGTGTGCTTTAACTCAGAGGATGCTAGCATCTGCAGTGATGAAGAAGCATCGGGGATGAAGGCAGGCTGCCAGGTGTTTATGACATATAGATTTGTGGGAAAAACAGTGAAAGGCAATATGTGTAACGTTACAGAGGCTGCATTCATCCGACCACATTTCAATGAGTTGCTGTGTCTCATCGCTGTGATGTTAAGTTATGGCATTGTTTAGACAGAATTCTGTTAAAGAAACTAAAAGGTAGTTTTAGGATAAGGTCACAGCAGTGCAGCGCAGGTGCTGCATAACAAGACACAGAAAAGCATGTAAATAGTGTTTTTAGCTGTGGTAAAAAAAAAAACCTTCTAACAAATAAATAGTTGGCCCCTTTTTTTGTGTTTGATAAAATGACAACCATTGCTTTACATTTGTCCGCAGCTCATTGGTTGCTACATACCTACCCTGTTTACATCATGTGATCACCAGCTACGGTGGCCATTTTGCTTCAGTTGTTCCGCTCCGAGAACAGATTGTGCTCAGACTGAGGAATCTCAGAGTGAACCAAAGCTCACCTCGTCAGCTGGAAACCAAATGTGTGCAGTCTGAATACACCCTAAGAGTTTTTTTGTTTACAGCTGCACCAAGTACTACCGTATTACCTATATTTTGAGATGAACAAAGTTAAGAATTTAGAGGTTATTAACAAAAATATGAGAAAACCTCCTTTTAGATGTTTGTTCTTTTCAAAATAATATAAAACCTTCATCTGAGTTTGATTAGTTACTTTTAGCAGATTTTTATTTCGATCAGTTCCAAAGTATTTCATCAACCAATGTACTTTTTTTTTACTAACCAAAAGGCAACAACAATTTTGTCTGTTAATTTTTTATTTTTTACGTAAATATAATAAAAACTGTAGGCAATCAACAATAAATGCTCAAATTGCACCTACAGCCTTCTATGTAATTAGACACAAGGTTTTCAGTGTCCTTCCAATGGAACTGAGTGTAATGTGAAATGATAATGCTAAATGTGAATATTTTCTAAAGGGCAAATGAGCCATTTTAACAATTAGCCTCATTTACCTCTCAGAGGACATTTGTGAGAGCATTAATCAAGGCCCTATAATTTACAGACTCAAGCACCAACTCTATCACTTCAGAATGATGAGGGTTACAAATGCTAACAAGAATTTTGTCAACATTTGTCATAAAAGAGAATAAAAAGTAATTAAAAAAATGCTGATTTAATTTGGGTCATCTGTTCTGCTTTGTGTTGTGGTTTAGGATTATGAAATGTCAAACCTTAAGCAAAATACCTTTATGTTGGCAAAAACAAAATGGCAGAACAGAAATTTAATTATTATCTAAAAGTACCCCAGAAAGCAAACCTACACTAGAGCATTCTCCCCATCACAGCATGTTTGAAAGTCAAGTGAAGGTCAAAAGGATTAAGATTGAAATCTTTGGAAGAAAGGAGTTACCCATAAATCTATGTTTTTAAAGATGTTGTGCATTTATGCATAAATGTCCAAATATAGACTAGAGGTTGTGCAAAATACAACATAATGTGAAACAAGCCAGGACAGCTCTGAAAATAAAGGCCAATTCATCTTTATACTGAGACAGTTTCAAAGGCTTTGTGTTCCAACTTTTCCGTTTTTTTGTGAGATGGGAAGTTTCAGGTCCCAGAGAGATGACAGATTGTTGTTAATAGCATTCTCATAAATAAATAAGGCAAAAAAAGTCAGCATTTGTATTCAGCACTGCAGCAGAGGAAGGAAGAGACGGAGACAGACTTAATGATAGATATTATTGGCTTTAGCTGCCCTGGTAAACAGGTTCAAAGTTGCCTTGTATGTTTCTGCTTGCAAATCTAATATGATTTTCAGTGTTATTACATTCTACTATTGTCAGGAATATGTGAATATATATGCACATTTTTCTGAATGGTTGGAGAACACTTTCACCCTTCCTTCAAATACAAAAATATGGTAAGACATCAGTCTAGAATGCACTGTGGTACAATTTTACTATATCCAATATGAATATATGCCATACATCACAGAGCATTTTTAAAAACTTTAATATTTATCTTTCCTTTGAGGTTTACTCATTAATTTGTTTTGTTTCCCCACTTATATGTTAGGGTTAGGAATGAGTCACTCCTCCAAGGGAAGAAGTTTAAGTGTTTTGTTCATTTGAAAGGGGAAGAACAGAGCGTGAAATTAACTAACAAATCAGGGTCAGCTGAGTTTGCTTTGTTAAAGTGAGGAGGACAGCAAAGTCAAAAGGTGAGACTGTCATACCCTCGCCTGTTGTAAAAAGCTTTTGGGAATGAACAACAGAGCAGGACTGTGGAGAAAAGCCCCCCTCAGTGGGTGGCAGCACATCTCTGGATGAGAGATGGGGCTGTAAAATATTTGCCAGGCGTCATGAACGTGTAAACAGTGCATCAAATGATTCATAATTAAAGGGGAGCACAAAATGAAACACTCAACTTTACTTCATGTCAATTAGATGCAAAAGTTTTTTAAGTGAAAGTTTCAAAAAATGAATTCACCATTAGAATATGAAAGTCCCACTTATAAACACATGGTTCACTTTAGCAGCATGCTTGCATCTCCACAATATATATACAGTATAGACCAAAGGTCATGTACTGTCATGTTTTCTTTATTTCATGACTGTGAAAATTGTTGATTCACACTGAAGGCATCAAAACTATGAATTAACACATGTGGAATTATATACATAACAAAAATGTGTGAAACAACTGAACACATCTCATATTGTAGGTTCTTCGTAGTAGCCACCTTTTGATTTGATTACTGCTTTGAACACTCCTGGCATTCTCTTGATGAGCTTCAAGACGTTGACACCTGAAATGTTTTACACTTCACAGGTGAGCCCTGTCAGGTTTAATACGTCTGATTTCTTGCCTTATAAATAGGGTTGGGACCATCAGTTGTCTTGTGCAGGAGTCAGGTGGCTACACAGCTGATAGTCTTACTGAATAGACTGTTAGAATTTGTATTATGGCAAGAAAAAAGTACAGAAAAATGAGTGACCATCATTCTTGAGTGACCATCATTCAAAGCCAGTGACAGCCACTGAGCTTTCTGCAGGAAAGAACCCTGCAGAAAGCTCTCCCACCTGTGATGTTTGTGCCAGAACCCAGAGCAAAAAATCTTGGTGCACAAAAAAAATCCTAGTGTCCAACTTAAAAGCTGTCAGTGTGAACTCGGTTCAGAAGTCAAAGGAAAACATTGAGAGTAAAACTAAAGGAACTGAAAGTAAAAATGATATGTGGTCGGCAGAGCAAAATGCCAACATATACTACTGTGATACAAACATTTTGTTTTCAAGTTTAGTTTTAGCTTTTTAAAGGATTTGGTAAAACCATTCATATCATACTTAGTACCCTTATTTCATTAGCATGATCAAAACATTCCTTTAAAAACCATTGCAAATAATTCAGTCCATGTTTTCTGCTCTGTAGTGAATTATTTTTCCACCAGGGCATCAGAAGGGCTTTTCCTGCTCATTTCAAAATGGTTGTTTCTATGACATCGTAAAAACACTTTTAAGGAGAAAAAGTTTAGCTAATTATGAAAACTGTATGATGAGGATAATTTATCTGTTGTTATTGTTTTTTTTACTAACTACTAGCTATATTGCTATCTAGAATGCAATGTTAGTTAATTAATATGTATTTGTATGTTGCAGTTAGGCCAAGTTAAAAATATTTGGATCAAATTTGAGATTGTGGGTAAATATGAAGGTTCTTTCCTGAACACTCAAGTCAATATTTTTGCATCTGAAACTAACAATGTTGCGAGCAAAATTCTCAAATCACCCAACGGATCATAATTAATACTACCTGCATCTCGAAATATGGGAATTTTTTATTTTATTTTACCAAAACATTTTAAAAAACATCTTAATTCCAAATTTTACTTTTATATTCTGTCAATTCTTTGATGGGCTTTATAGGGTTAATGTCCATATTTTTGAATATCCAAAATATGTTACCCAACATTTATGGCACAAAATAACTCCATATTTGTAGACCCGTGTGTTCACCTTGTGGAGAAAACTCACGTGTTTATGTTGTCAGACCAGAAAATTCCCTCTAAAAGAAACAGTTTTTTTCAGTCTGCAGAGCTTTAGAGCTATACATTTTCTTTTACACATGCACCATTTTTTTCACTGGTTGGCAATTGGTATTGCAAAAGCGCAAGAGTAACTCTGCACTTGCAGTTGTTTTTTTAAGGTGCATAAGTTTTCTTTGCACATCCATGTTTTGGCATTCATTTACAATTACAAAACAATAAACAAAAAAAACTTGAGCTCACTCTAGAAGCTAATTCTGTGTGTTCTTCTAAACAACTTAAATTAACAAGGGGAAGCTAATAGATGGATGAGATAACTGTCCTCAGTGCAGACTTTCAGTTGTATTTTCTCACCAGGTGGCCCTTTCTAAAACAGAGCTGGGATGCCTCCCACAGCCAAGCCTGTTGGTACTATGACGGCGTCAGCAGGGGGTCTGACCCAGTCAGAGAAACGTAAACCAGCATAGTGGCACATCTGTTAATCTCATTCTTTATCTGCTAATCCCTCTCTGGTAAAACCCCCATTTAAAAAATGAGGCAGTCTTGGCAGCCATCCTAAACTCTATCATTATGCCTCTTACACTGACTTCTAACCCATAGCACTGACTGGCTGCTGTTTACATAAGAGCCATATTGGTAATACAATTACTCTAAAAGAGCTGGTTTCACCTCACCCACTAACTAAAGCAAAAAAAAAACATACCTGATTTTTTTATTTCAGTGTTCCAGAACATGTCTGACTGCAGCACTTTTAGCTAAAAAGTGGTTTAATTTTAGACTGGTATTAGTAAGCTGTCATTTCTTCCTTCATGTAATTTTTGCCACTATAATCACCTTTTTTCTTTAAATCCAGTTTGATTGATTTTTGTATGGTTTTCCAATTTTATTCGGACAGAATATTTATGCTGCACACTTACTTTGTAATGCTGCACCAGTCAAACAGGCTACTTTTGGAGCTACTTCTCAAAACACACTTATTTTCCCATATTCTCAAACAAGTAGTGTCTCCATATAAATGCCAATACAACCACAGATATTATGGAAGAGTTGATTGGTGAGAAATCAAAGTTCTAGTTGTTTCAAACAGTGTCAAATAGTCACACAACTAAAATATAGGAGATCAGTCAAGAAATAGAAAAGCATAATACCAAACATCTGTGGTCCTTTTAGGATTTTCCCATTGTGTTAACCCGCCTTTATCCAGAGGACCATTGAGCATACAGCACAGCTCTGTTAACAAGAACCAACAACCTCAGGGCACTTTTTAAGCACACAGCACTAAAAAGCTTTAAATGATGCTGTAAATTTAAAATCCCAGCAGGATCATATTATTTTTAACCACTGAATAAATTCTGTCAAGAGAAAACCTCATCAAACCTTGGAACTGAAAGGGTTATATTGATGATTTATTAAATTGTGTGCTCCCAATTAATGTTTAAGAATAACAAAGGTTATTTGCCATTTTTAATGACAAGTTAAAAAAATCAACGGGTTGTAAACAGCAAAAAAAGGATCTATCTTGAATTTGGTTGGAGACATTTAATTTGAACTACCCTGACCGAGAATGTGTTGGGAATAACAATACCCTGTCAACAAAGAGGCAGAATGCAACTGCTGACTTATTAGCTTCATTAAAAGAGTGAGTGAACAGGAAAATCCCACAAGCTCCTCTGAAATGTAGATATTTGTGGTGCAGCCTAAGCAGGGGATTGAGCCAATCATATGCTGAGTTTAAAAAGATCCTCTTAGCTTGCATAAATATTGAGTTTATGCAAGCTAAACTCAATATTTAAGGTAAATTATAGTAAAATGAACCTGGGGAGTGCTAAGTGGTACAAAAATTCTATAAATCTTCATTATAATATTTGATATTAATATTTTATTTCTTATTTCAAGTTAACATTTTTCTAAGCCCATGTTCTTTTTTATTTAAAACAAAAATAATGTTCTACTTCAGAAAACAGGACAAATGCATTTTCATCAGCGACTGCTTTAGGAGTAATCTTAATGACATGCACTTTGTTCTGAACTTTTACATCAATTGGAAAGCACATTCTTCATGGTTTCTAATGGGAATTTGTTCCACTCATAAATCAAATGGAAAGTCATTTTCAATTGACAATTCAATATGTAATTTTTTTATGGAACTTAAACAGGTTTTTTACTATTGTGGCAAAAGAAAGAGCCTTGCGGTGATTCCTCCATCTCCATCATCCACTCCCCATTTGTCCTGTGCAAGGTTAAGGGGATACTGGAGCCTATCCCAGCCAAACCCAGACAGTTTGCTGTTCTATTGTAGTATTGGAGTAATTGCAGTTTAAATTATCTGTGAGAAATAAGGTACTTGAGAATATAAGAGTCACATAAGTGCTGCAAATGAACAGAAATCTCAGCAGGAAAAGGTAATAAACACAAATTTTCCACATGAGGTTTTTTAAAAAAATCATGTTGAAACTTTAACTTCCATTACTTTTTTATATGTTCTAACTGTTTTGTGCACATCATATAAAACATGTACACATCTTTCAGTACATCAGTGTGACTGACTGAAGGCTTCTGAGTGACTGAAGACTCCCAACTTTGACACTTTTTCTCCCTAAAGAGAATTCCTGAGGTTGAGGAAAGTTCAGGTGGGTAGAGATTAGGGACATAACCCAGAGTAGAGAATCTCAGAAAACAGATGGAGACTAAAAGCAGGTCATTACGATGTGGGAGCGGGTTGGCACATTGAGCATACAATGACCACACAAAATAAAGACCTGCCAAGCTGCAGCTAGGTCTGTGCGGTAGACGGAAAGAAAACAGTAGAATTCTGAGTGTGTTTTTTTTTCTTTTTTGCTAGGCTACTCTTGAAACTACAGTAAACTAATAATGGACTCAATTCAGTAAATTTCTCATAGCAACATGACAAATACTCTTTATAGTAAAAAAGGAAAAGTCACTTTGTTGAAATATTATAGGAAAACATCACAAAGCAGGAAAAAGAAGTGTTATGATGCCATAAAAAATGCATACTTGTCATTATGAAGTTATTAAAGAGATAAAAGTTATTTTGCTAAAAAGAAAATGGATAGTAAACAACACATCTTTCATTCATGTATTAAGTTGAGGAAAAGAGACAGGATTATGGGATGCAGTTTAGCTCAGGCGGTAGAGCAGGTCCTCCAACAACAGTAGAATTGGCGCATCGATCCCCACTCTCCCCACCCAGCTGTCGCCCCTCGAGCACTGCTCACCGCTCCCCCCATACGATGGGTCAAAATGCGGAGAAGAATTTCCCCCATTGTGGGATAAATAAAGTCAATCAATTATTATTATTATAATAATTATTAATCCACTTCAGCAGGTCAATAACTGATTCACTATCTCTAAATTCATCTTAGGAATTAACAAACAGGCAAGTCATAATTACGCAATTAGAAAGTACTCAGTATGAAGCAGAACTTAATTTGAAGGTGTACAAAAAGAAAATGCTCACGGGTAATCATTTAGTAAGCAGTAATTACTTATGGGCCTCTGCCATGAGACACTGGGACTGTATGGTTGGTAGCTGATCCCCAGCGTTACTAAGGGAAGACAAAATGCAGTGACTATAAGTAATAAGTAATGAAGTAATGGAAAAGTAATGGAAGTAATGGAAAACCAGCTGTATTAAAACAAAAATGACATAATGGCAAAATGAGTTAGACTGAATTAAGTTCTAATTCATCAGTAGAGCTTAATATAAAGTATGTTGCTCTTTTGAGAGTTATTAAGGGGCCTAATAATAATTTATGAACTGTGAAATCATCCCTGAGACATACTAACCATTTTACATAATTGTTTTTGACCACAAAAATCGCTTTCTTACTAAAACTAGTTTATGTTTTAGTTATGTGGTCATTAAGTAAAATCTAATTAGCACATACACGATTACCAAAAATATTCGCTCACCTGCCTTGACTCGCACACAGTAGCTTCTGGTTTCATACAATGCACCAAAGAAAAATGCTGTCAAGTGTTACTGTTTATTTAGGGCATGGAAAGAGGTATGAGACTGTGAGAAAGTTACTAAATGCAGAAAATCAAATTTCAAATTTCAGATCAAATTTCAAAATATTAAAACGTATAGCCTGCAGAAGACTATTTTGATGACAACCAAGTATCAAAACCCAAAATAAAGAAATACTGATCGTAAATGTGCTGGTGTCATTGACTAACTTATCTCTAAGCATTTCAGCCTTTAAACTATGAATATAAGACCATTTCAGGCACTAGCGTACTGAGAACAAGCTGTTCTTGTCTGGCACTCTGTGTCAATAATAGGACACTGCTGTGCCAGCCCACAAGGTCTGTGCCCATACACTACAATTCTCTCAGTTGCAACGCTGCAACACATGCCAGCAGTGCAGAGACACAGCTCCGTTCAGACTCGTGCCAGCAAAACGTTGGCTGGCAGCAGCAGCAGAGATGATTTCAAGGGAATCTGGGTTGCTTGTCCTTTAACTAGAGAATCTCCTGCGTGATGCACAGCCACTTGTTCTGTGCAGGAGCAGAACACTAGAAAGGAGCATTTTTAAGCAGAAGTGCACTGTAAATGATCAAGACTTGGGTTTATTGTTTGACCCTAAAACCACTGCTCTCAAAGATTAGTTACTCTGCTAGAATGACACTTTTTTAATTCCCAAGAGATGACATTTAAAACATTTGATCATCTTCAGTAAATGCTAAAGACAAGAAAAATTAATTTGCAGAATGGAGCCACAAAGGACAGATGGCTACTAAACATTAAATCAGTAACAGTTTTTGGACTAATTATCACACATTATCAAATAAATATACCTAAACTTTCAGTTTCACTTAAAAAAATTAATAAAATCATAAGGTAAAAATTAAATTTCTCAACTCCTCAAAATAATTCAAAAGGTCTTTCTTATAGCTAAGATGTGCCATGTGATATTATACTCAGAGTAAAATACAATTCAAGTTTTTTATTTGCTGTAATACAATGTTATGTGGTAATAATAACATGCCCAAACTGTCTGTCTTTGTCCATATTGGTTTTATTTTGTCAAACCTTTGTTTCCTTGATAAAATAATCACTCCTGAAGACTTCCCATCATGTCTGCAAAACTGCTTTTCTGTAAACTTTTTTTTATGACTACATTTCCAGTTTTTTTCTTTAAAAGGTAAAACAGCTTTTACTTGGAATTTGAGCAGAAAAACACAATTTCCAATAAAACAAGATTTCACCTACTGTTGGCGTCAACCTTGAATTACAAAGAATGCTTGTGGTGATTCTGAAGCTTCTGCAGTGAATAAAAACGTTTTAATTACTTTGAGAGGTTCCTATTTCCTTCTCTGTGGTGATAAACCTTTATAAAGCTGATGGGACAGCGGGCAATACATTGGTATTTGGTTGGAGGAATTCTGTATTTATACTCTTTTAAGAATCGCTAGATCAGCAGGCGGAGCACTTAATTTATCAGTTGGTTGGAGTTTTTAGCTAGATAATTAGGTTTCCTTTTGCAAGAAACTTTACTCCACTTTGTTCTAAATTATGACAAACCTGTTAGTGACTTTGAAAAAGGAATTTCAACCTGTAATTGCTTTGAAAAACCTATTAATGTTCTTTTTAAATCCAAAAATGTTAGGATGTGGGTTTCAATTAGAATCTGAATTGAAAGAATCTTGGTCATAACAAATAAATGAAGTCCTATTTATAGTCTTGATGATGAGGCACACATTGATATTCAGTGGAATAATAAAATGATCCTACAGCTTTAAGATTAGAAAACAAATTGGGTGTTTGTAAGGGAAAAAGAAGCCATGTAAATTAGAGATTTGTGGAAATTAGCAACACATTACAGATCATTTAACGTAAAAATAAGATAAAAAACGTAGCAAGACTTTTTTGCATAAAAATGATACTTATGTTTAAAATGTATGAATCACAAATAAAAATACAAAATAAAATGAAGGCAGGGGACATCCTGGACAGGTCGCCAGTCTGTTGCAGGGTAGAATGTCCACAATCACACATCCATTCACTCTCACACTCACACCTAGGGACAATTTAGAGTTGCCAATTAACCTATGAAGCATGTTTTTGGACGGTGGGAGGAAGCCGGAGACCCCGGAGAGAATCCATGCATGCACGGAGAGAACATGCAAACTCCATACAGAAAGGCCATTGATGTAGTTTTTCACGTACCCCAGCCGGGACTTGAACCGGAGGCCTTCTTGCTGTGAGGCAAGAGCGCTAACCACTGCGCCACCGTTCATAAACTCAACTCAAATTAACTTCTACCTATTATCTTCGGCATGTACTGCATGGTTATGCAAATAAAAATGTAGTTTAAATAAAATAAAGAGGGACTCTTTACAAGTGGGCAAGCAATACCTATTGTGATGCATGCACAACCCAAAAATCAGTAGTGCGTTTCAACAACATATGAAAATTAGTTTTTGTTAGTGGGTTATAATCCCTAAATGCATCTTTTTCAGACAGTGGCATGTGTTCTTCATGTGTAAAGTACCCTTTTCTGCTGCTTTCTCATCCCTCTTTTCCATCAGCAGATATCGAGGACTCTCAGGGAGGAAGGGAAGCACGCACAGCTGTAGAATTGCAGGAACAGCCAAGAAGGAAAACAGGAAGTTCCACCTGGACTCCTGCAGAAGAACCATCATCAGATCAAAGAATTAGAAATGAAAGCAGAACATCTTGTTAATAAGGGGTGAATGATAAAATACACAGATCTTACAGCAGTAATAAAAACTGTTGTGAATTGGTGTGAGCAGTTTTCCATTAAGGGATGTCATGAGTTACTGTCCTGAAAACAGGTTTAACAGTATAGGAGATGTGGTTGCAAAGAAAAAACAAAATTATCTCTTAATATTTGGTATAAAAGTTGTGCCAAATGTTATTTAGTTTTACAAACATAAAAGTCTTTTGGAACTTTTAAAGTTTTTGGGGCGACAGTGGCTCAGGTGGTTGAGCGGGTCGTCCAACGATCGAAGGGTTACAGAACACCAATGTACTGCAGTAGATTATGTCTGCACAAGTTAATGCAAAAAATCCGGGAAAAAATCTGGTGGTTGAGCCGTCTCTTGATATCCCAAGAAAAATGTCTGTTAAGCTACGGACGGAGTCATGTCACACGCGTTCAAGAACCCGGGATCTTGAATGTGAGTATAGCCCATGGTGTTCACACTGGACAAGCAGTAAAGAGCTACTTCTTTTCATTTATATATCTTTTACCAGCTCATGTCTGCCCCCTACAGTTGGAAGAAGTGCGGCG
Source organism: Oryzias sinensis (assembly GCA_037389245.1). Classification (NCBI taxonomy): domain Eukaryota; kingdom Metazoa; phylum Chordata; class Actinopteri; order Beloniformes; family Adrianichthyidae; genus Oryzias; species Oryzias sinensis. The sequence goes on from CM074493.1 coordinate 17,172,782, forward strand.
CAAAATGTCGAAGCAGTGCAAATCTCGCAAATCCTGCCCCAGGCTTTTTCTTTCACAGTTATATGCCAATAAATGAAAGACTTGATGTTGTATAATTCCAGCCAAGCACAAACCGCAAATATTAACTTCTCCTCCATGATCAATGTTCAAATGGTTGGTACTTTCATGAATTAGAGGGGACGCCATCCATACGACACTTCCAAATCCAAGTCCCTGATTGGTCAAAGTTCGACCTCATTTAACTTTGAACCCACGTTCCATGACTGCGTGTTTTGTATGTTTTGTTTGTGAGCATAGATACACGTAAACAAGAGTTTTGACCGTGTTTTGATTAAACACGTGAAAATGAAATGCGCATTTACACATGTTGATGTAGACTTTTCAGTGAAAGTGGTTGCTTGAATGTGCGTTGCAGAGGTGGGTTATAACTGATATAACTGAAGTCTTGCTTTGTTGGATGCTAAAGGATTCATCCATGTGGCTGCAACACTTACAGTGATAATGTGTTGAAAATCATTACAATTATTAAGGACAAAGCAAAGAACATATTTGCTTGGCAATTCTCCTGTTTCTAACTCTGTCCTTCCTAGTTTTGCACTATTTAGAGAGTCTCCAAACAAAACCACTAAGCAGAAAGTGCTTATTGGACAGAAAGATCACCAGAATTAGAGTATTCATACTAATATGTATCCTTGATCAGAAGAGCAGGCTTTAAAGATTGAGTGTGGACAACAACATATTGCTTGTGGTAAAGAAAAACATATTCTATGACCTCTACAGGCAAGTAAAATGTCAAAACACAAATAACTGAAGATTCTGACATCCAAACTTCAATTATGAGGAGTAAAGTTACAGCTTTGTTATTTTCCACACCCAGCACTCTTGTGTAGCTGTCTTAAAACACACTGGTAGCAAATATTCTGCACATTAGCAGCAATTGCCATGAAGATTCATGCCAGGATGCACAGTTCTGCTTTTCAGCTCATCCAGTTATAGTATTTGGGAATCAGCTGACATTGGAAGGAAGTGCCCTTTGGATAAAAAATGTCAGCTCCTAGCTGGAAATGAGTTTGACTGGAATTCCGATTCTTCGATTTGATAGATGAAAAGATACTACAGTAATAAGACGTCCGGTATAAAATCAAATCAAATCAAACTTTGTTTAGAAAGCACTTTTCATATAAAAGTACAACACAAAATGCTTTACATTAAAAACAAAACAAAATAAACAATATAAAAACAAGCATGAAAATTAAAATAAACAAGCTCAAAAATAAAAAATTTAAAAATAGGGCTCCCCTCCCCGTTCCTACACACAATCCACCCATCTCTTTCACACACCCCCCCCCCCCATCTGATGGGGAAAGACAATGAGAAGTAGGCTAAGCACGAAAAAAAGATGTTGGAAATGCTAATAATTGAAAAACCTCCCTCTCTGTGAACAGCTGCATAACCATATATGAAGAAAAATCCTAAAGTTAGATGTTGTGGTTTATTTTTTTTAATGATCAAAGACCATATTTACAAAATGGCCAAATGTGAAGTTCTATTTCTGAGTGTGAGAAATGTGTTCTGCATATCTCACCCATCTGTAACAGAGTTTCTAGTGTCCAACTGGGAGGCACTGGGTCCCATTTTTATGTTTTGGCACAACGTGAGGACAAAAACTCACAATATTCTAAATTCAGCACAAACACTTAACTCTCTAGACCAGGCAATATTCTGTAAATGTTTGATGATATACCAACAATTTACTAAAAATGAATTTTTAAACAGAATATACAGCATTTTTCATGATATAAGAAGTTTCACATTGTGTGATTAACTAAGGCAAACAAATATGAATGCTCAGAATATTTTTAAATAAAAAAGAACTACACCAAAAGAATGACTTCATTTTCCAACACTTACATAATTTTGTCTCATTAGCGTCTTTGATCTGTTCTTGATATGCATAAAAACTAATCTAAGAAAGGAATACGTCAGTGGTTTAGTAAAACTAGATTTTCTACACCTGGAGTACCTTGAATTTCTTCATGCATAAAACAGTAGATGGGCTGTGGGGGACTTAAACGGAGCAGCTAAATTATCTTTTCTCATCTGAACATTATTAAACAAAGCCTTAATTCATCTGAACGATACATTTTTTAGAGTTCTTTGTTTGATTTATATAATCAAAATCTCCTAAAAAAAAAGCAGCTTTCCCTAAATTACTTTTTTCTGGTAAAGTGGGAATCTATGCACTAATCCAAAGTCCCATTTGGTTTTAAAAAGATATTTTTGAGAAGCTATAGAGGATCATTATCACTTTCACTTTTTGTAAATGACTTCCATCTGCTACAATTAAATAGCACCTGATTTACTCTTTTAATCAAACAGGAGGTGGCGAGTCTGTTCTGCATTAACATGATCTAACAATAAAGGGTGGATCATGACGACTATATATACATGGAGGATTATAATTGGTTGGAGAACTGAAAGTCAATAAAAATACATTCAGCTTTTTGAAAAAAATGCAAAAATGTAAACCCCTTTTGATCACAAACAATAAGTCCTACAGCTGCCGTGCATGATTTCCATTTATTATGATCACAAAACTCCAATACAAGTAAAAGCACAATTCAGGTTAAAATGTGAAAGCTTAAAAAAAACTACAAAAACTTAACTTTTCAGTGTGCTTTTTAAAACATAAATGTATTATCACAGTAAACAACTTATATTTGTGTATTTTTAAATATCTTTTTTGAAATATACAGCTTTGAAACAATAACAGAAAAAAGGGTCAAAATCTCAGGTATTGCCTTTTTTGGCTAGAATAAACTGTGTAAACTGGTTAAAAGACCTAAAACAACTAATCAAAAGATTAAAAAAACAACCTAATCAATCCTGTGTTTTAGCGTTATATTCAATAAGCACAACTTCCTTTATCTATCTTTTTCTGCTTGACTCTCATCGAGGACAGATGGTTTTCGTCTTGCTCCTCTTGCATCAGTCCATTCCCAAGGCTTTTTTTCCTGTCTGCCCCAGAGCCTGCACTTTTCATCCTTCTCCGTTTTTGCACTCTAAAAGCTGGTCTCTGAATTCGACCGACAACGTTTTCTCTAGTAAGGAATGGGAAAGCGGACCCTTCCTGCCCAGATGGAACCTGTGTGACTGGATACTCCAACAATTCATGGGGCAAGTGGAGCTAGTGTGCCTGGCCCAGCCGTCTGTGGAAGATGTCGAAGATATGTATCTGTTCGGATTTCAGCTAGGTGGGTTCCTTCTAGTTGGGATCTGAGGATTTCTGATTTATCGGACAGTCTGGAACTGGAACACGGACAGAGGCGAGCTGTCTGAGCTCTGTGGAAAGATTCTTCGGGGAGTAGAGACTCACAAAGAGAAACTTTCACAAGCGGATCAATAGCTGTGTGCTTGTCTTGCCCAATTAAGTAATTAAGCAGGGTCCTCGCGACCCTTCAACTTGTGCGGAAGATGGATGCCAACTTAGAGCATGTTTCTGCCCTGAACTAAGGGAGACTGATCTAAATGCCCACTTTTGGATCAAAACCGGACTAAAGGACTCAACCAATAGAACAAACAACTGCTGATACCCAGAAGAATTTTACCTAATCAGACTCCCCTGAGCTGAGATCTGCTGCCCTGGGCTCTACCAAAACACATTCGCTTCTCCAGAGTGTAAACAGCTGCTCAGCCTGTCTTTCTCCCCTGAATTCCCACTGCTTATCCCCCCCCCCCCCCCCGTGCATTGTCTGGAGATGCGACTCGCTGCTGGACTCTTGGATTGATCCACAGGCACCCCCCAACCCCTATCCATTGAGCCTCATGTACTGTGTTGTTGACTGCACATGTGCATCTGTGTTTAAATGGTGTAGTTTTTTTTCTTGTATCCACTTTGTAGAGAAGCAGTGTTGAGTGTTGAGTTGAGTTTTTTGTCACTGATTCCCCTTCCCCATATTGTAAACCATCTACACCCATGCTGAGCAAGGTGCACCTAACATGGCTGCGCCTCAACCAACTTTGAACTGTACGTGTGGAGGAACGACATTTCGTATGTCAGTATAAACTGTGCATATGACAATAAACCTCTAATCTATTCTGTCTAATGTGGTTTTTAACTGGGTCAGAGTTTATGTGACTGTCCCATCGGCCCTGATCCCATCAGCCTCGGCGATAAATCATGAAGCAGAAAGCCCAGATCTGGCCAGAGGTAAGAGTTGTTTACAGTAAAACACACAAAGAAGACTAATGGATTGTAGCTGTATTCCATAGAGTTTGCCTCTCAGCATTTCCTTCCAACAATGCTTGAGTCTGTGCATCGTTGTCCTGCATCTGAATAAACATAAAGGATGTATCCTAGGTCTGATGTCTGTGTATGGGGGTTATTGTGACGAGTTACTTCACAGACTCACAGAAATTGTCATGTGGATCCTATCTGCAGTGTATCCAATTATACAAGCCAATGTTCCTCATGTTAGGTCAGTCTTAATTACCTTACCTATGCACCATACAAAGTAATTAAAGCTAATATTTATTCCCCCAGCTACTGTTAGCTGGAGTTCATAGCACATGAAAATGCTTCTCTGATTTTCACAACAGTCCTACCTGATATTATCAATGTTTTTACATTTTAAAAGCACAAATAACAGTGCAAAAAGAGAACTTATTAAAACAATACTTATTTTTTAATAAAAACTTTTAGACAAAGCACTTTTGTGGGTACTTTGTTTTTGTCGAACAAGAGGAATTTTCTGTCTTCTACTCTTAGTTAAGTTTTTTCACACAACTGAAGCCTGGTTTGTGACAGCAGAACCACAACCTTTGAAATACTGCAGGTGGGCATCTGCCAGGATCAGAAGAGAAGCCATATTATCCTTCACCTGCAGCTGTTTGTGATGAATGTCACCTTCTCTAAGCCTATTTTTCCTGATGGTCCATCAGAAGAGCAGATTCACAGTTTGCCGTCACAGGTGTGCGCTGTCTCATTCGTAAAATATTAAAGGAACATTATTTACAGTTTTGAGGATGCTGCAGCCACCTGGCAGGAAAGGCTTATGCAGGCTGTTTATAAGGATAACTTTTTTATAATGTTTAACGGTTTAAGCGACAGCTTCTTCACTTTTGCATATTAGGGTATGTGGTGCTGTGATCTTTGATGCATACCTGTTTTGCCACGGTTATTTTTGTCTGTCCATGTGGATCAACCAAACTTTTAATGAAATAATTTATCTCTGCAGTGATAGAGATATTTGTTCTGGAGGGAAAAAAAATCTGCTTATAAAAAAAAGAAAAAAAAATATTTCCAGGAAGATTTTTTTGTTTTAAACTTAATTTTTACAAGTGTTTTGTTTTTGGAGCATCCTGCTTTACGTGAATTAATCAATTATTGCATTTTTCCATCTGGTTGTAGCTAAGTGTATTTCTGTCAGGAACTGGGGGTGGAGGAACCAAAATGCAGGAGACCAGGCTTGGTGACAGAAATTAAACATTTAATAAACTAACTGAAACATGACAAACCTATGGGGGGAAACAAAAAGATGACAAAGTAGAAAAGAGCAGATGACCTGACACTGTTGAACTCAAACCAGACACTTATATACACTGAGGGAAATTAACTACATGAAGACCAGCTGTGGATGAAAAACATGGATCTGGAGTGACAGACGGGGCAACTCAGAACATGACCAAAACAGCACAAAAACCAAAGTAAGCAACAGAACCCTCACAATTTCTGTTTGCTGTCAAAGCTTCAGACCAATCAGAGACTCAGAATCGAAAGAAAACACAAAAAAGACCCACTTCAATTAAAATTGTGCTTTTCAGTGTTTTAACCTGTTCTTACAGAATTTTTCAAATGATAGAGGACATGTATAAAAGAATTTAAGATCAAAACTGCATTTCTTACTATGTTTTATTCAAATCGGGATGAATCAGGAACTGATGAAAAATGCCATTTAGGAAATCTCGCAGTTGTGACAAAGAAACTGAAATGGACGGGCCGAAGTCTCCCTGTTCCACTTCAATATGAAGAATCCACTTTCAGACAACTAGATCCACAAACCTCTTTGTTTCTCTTCTCTGAGCTGATAGCTCCAATTTTGCTCGCCATTTTTGTTGCACTGGTAATGTTATGTTGGGGTTGTGAGGGGCTGTAAGCTAGTGAGTGTAAACAAAGAGATAATGGGATATCAGTGGAGGCTTACTTCCGCGCCACAATTATAATTAAAAAAAAGAACACTGGAAATGCTTTTACAAGAGATCAAATGATGAATAGAGTGGGAGTTTACATTTTAATCTGATATTTAATGCATTCATTTTCAATCACCAAATTTTTGTCTCCAGTAACTCACAATTTAGTTTTTTGTTTGACTTTTTTGGCACTCTTGGAAACTAATCTGGAAACAATTTGAGGTGGGTTTGGGACCGAAACCCAGTGATGAATGTATTCATTGTTATTTTCCTCACCGATAACGAGGGTCTAAGGGCAGAGATTCCCAGTTAAGCTTAGTCTGTTAAGTTTAATTTATCAATCAGAATATTTTATAACTGGTTTTCTGATTTTCTATTACCAGTGTGAAGCCTGTAGAGACAACTGAGTTGTGACATTGGGCTATAGAAGTAAAATAGAATTAAATTGAGACTCTTGAGAGAAGATTGTCATTCAAAGTTTTAGGCATGTTTGAAATCCTTGTCACAGTTTTGAAATACAATTACAGTCCAAACACACGCTTCAGAGGTCAGGTCATCATTGTAACTAACACATGGGTTATATACTGACTAAACCTTTAACACATAACAATTTGACTATTTACGCAATTAACAAAACTCCAACGGTTTCTGAAGTGGAGGAAAGCAGCTGTAAAGTGTTGCATATCTGCGCTAAGTTGCTTTTCTCTGCCTCAAAATCTGTTGGAATTACGTTAATGTATTAACAGTTGAAGAGTTAAGGCGGATCAAACAATGTTCATTTTAAAAAATTGTACAATCTGTCATTGCCACAATACTAGGGGATAAATCCTTTATTTTTCAGACATGAGGTGCACCGGATCATGAGGCGAAAATATCAATAAATGGTCTATTGTCATAAATAGTTGGCACATGACAAAACCCTCAGACGGTATGACATCACTCTACTACCCAGAATGCCTGGAGGGGTCAATAACCAGGCAATTTGTCAGAGGGGTGATAGGAAGTTTTTAATAGTTTCTTGCTTAATATGTATTTGTGTGCACCTCTTGTCTATGCATAGAGCAGTCCTTGCGAAGAGTGCAAATCGAGAAAAAAGGCAAACTTTATTAAACGCATCTGAAGAAACTCTCAATATTGTTCAATTGTAACACGTTTAATACAAAAAATACACTCACTTTCTCAGTTCGTCATGTTGAAGCATAATGAACTGTAATCCTCTTACAATCCATTAAGGGGTGTGGCTTCATAAATTTGCAAAGTCGTGCTAAAATATTTTGACAGAATTTTAAGTACTGTATACCCCATTAAATCAGTTCAGTGTCGTTTAGCACTACCAAAACTCATAATTAAAGCACACAGTCAATTCTTTTGAAAATTTGAGAAATTGAAGTATGCCTCATGGTCCAAAAATACAGTGCTTTGCTGCCAGAATGCAGCACAGCATCGTCTTACAATTTCTGCAAAATTTTAGGAACCCCCATCATAGCCACTGGTTTGGATTGACCAGAGATGTATTCAAATAAGAAATCATTACAGTCATTTCTTATATCAATATGTTATAGGACATGAATGTATGTATGCTTTACCCTTGAATTTATGTTGCATCAACAATGAATGATTGACCCAGTGATGCTCACAAAAATGGAACATAGAATGTCTTTCCTGCCTATTTATGTCTCCCATATGTGACACCAATAAACAAACAATGTAAGACAAAGAGCAAAGTGATTGTCTCCTCATACAGCGACCAATCATGTTCTGTTGTTCATCTATATAGGTCTCTAAAGTATAAGACAAGTGTTTTGGAGAATGCAAAGGTAAGAGCTCATTAAAGGCCCCAAATCAAACCTTTGTTTGTGTCTGAAGCATGCTGATGGCCTCAGACTCTCATGGGTTTGTAGTGACAGTTTAGCTAAAAGCCCGCTGATGGTGTGAAGCCTGAATAAACATTCCTCTCTAGTGAGAGAAGGTCAGTGGCTAAGCATAAAGGTTACATTAATTATCATTTGTCAAAGCTTATCACAATTTTGCACTCAACAACAAGTGACACCTTGGACCAGCTCTCATTAACAGAAGCTGCCAATGAGAGGTGGCCTGATTGAGTGTCAGAACCAAGAACCTAAACCCATGAAAGTGCTGCATTTATCATACAGTAAAATCCACCTAGTCTGTAATGAGCTTGTGAAGTGACATGGAAGGAGACATGTTGGAGAACACACATCAGCAGCTGCACAAACACACAGAGCTTCATGTGACATTTATAAAGGTGGTGGGCAGTTTAAAATGAAAAATGTGGAAAATCAATGCTTATACATTAAAAATGACTCCGCCTTTCGCCAGTTGACTCTCATCGCATAACTAAATGTCAGGGCAAAGTCAAGGTGGGGAAAAAGTTACAGCAGAATTATTTCACAAAAAGAGGAAGCAAATGTATGGAAATACATATTGTTTTCACTGAACAAATTAGCAGAAAATAAATGAAAGCGCAAAAAAAGTAAGAAAAGAAATCACGTTTACAAAGAAGAGTCAATTATTTTTTCGAGAAAATAGAAACGTGAGATGCAAAAGAAGTGTCGAAACAGTAGGAAAAAAAAAAGACATAAATGGATTCATGACACCTCTCATACTTTAATTTTGGATGGGCACCTCTCCATTGAAACGTTCCAAGATTTCCTGGCTTAAAAAACAATTTATCTCTCCCATAGTTGTGGGAGTGACAACAAATGCACAGCTGGAAATACACATTCCACACCTACCCAGCACAAAGGCTGAGCTCCAAATGAAAAAGGCAGCAGCTCCAATGCCATCTTTGACTCTGTGTATCAAATGCAAACATTTGCATAAACAAACCAGATGGTTCTGCTTTTGTGTAATCTTCTTTTTATGGCAAAATAATACTTCCTGATATCTGTGCTGAAGGTTATGGCCAAGGATTCTTTAGAGGGATGGTGGCACAGTATTGTATGTTAATGAGGGTGTCAGTTACTCTGCAAAAATTATGCACAAGGCCAATGAAAGGAAGTGAGTGAACTTTAGAGTTAAGTGAAACCACACCAGAGACAGGAGAGAAACTCCATACCTCAGAAGCTTCATTCTGATTATTCATGTTTGCAAAGAGTCTTTAAAGACCCACCAAAATGAAAATTGTGTTTTTGAACATGTTTGCGTAGCATTTTCTCTCATGATGGAAGACACATATAAAGAAAATTATGATTAAAATTCCATTTCTGAGTATTTCTTGATTCAGATTGTTGTGAATCTGGAGGAGACAAAAAGAGCATTTTGAAAAAGAATATAGTTGAGGGATAAAATCTACAGTCGGCAGGCCACAAGCTCCCTGCTCCAATCCATTCCTAACTTGCAGACAAATAGATCCATGGACATCTTTGTTTTCCTCATCTGAGTTGGCACCTGCCTCAAAACTGTATGCCTGGATATCTCCAATATTGCTTGCCATTTTTGTTGCACCAATAATGTTATGTTGGGGTTGTGAGGGGCTGTAAGCTAGCGAGAGTATAAGCAAAGGAATAATGGGATATCCCGGCCAACAGTCCCACCCACAATTCAGTGGCAGATTTCCGATGAACTAACGCCGCTCTGCAGAAAATTTGTACGAGAAGACGACACAAGTTTTTTGATTTTGCGTAAAATCGTCATAATCATAATTGAAAGACTAACGGGAACACTTTTAAAATAGAACAAAATAGAAACAGGACTTTAAGAAAACTTTATTAAGAAAAAGTTTTGTTAGAAAATCAGCATCTTCCTATGCACAATTCATTTGGAGTTCATCTTTTAGCCATTTACTTTTAATGTTTTCCATAATCTCATATTCAACTGAAGAAGTACAAGAGCCAACAGATAGCACTGCATGGTATAAATACTTTAAATTGATTCAAGAAATGCATATTCTATTACTCATTTTTAAAAACAGCGCTAAAGGAAATTGGTGATATTATTAGCTCTCTTCAAGCAGCATAACTGATGGTCTTGCAATGGGTATGTGCCTGAGGCGAATGTCTGTTTTCAGCCTTGAAAGATAAAGTGAGAATGTTGCACCTAAATAATCAAGTGTGAAGATGATGGATCCCTGTCATGAAAATCCATCGGCATCAAGCCAGATAAACACAAACCGGATATGTGTATGTAATGCACAATAAGGTGAAATGGGACTAACATTTCCTCTGGGGTTTTTAAGGTGTGATCAAAAATTTCTGAGTAATCCAATAGAAATAAAGAACAGAAAGAGTTCTTTATTTCCAATCATGGCACTAGGAAGAATACTTTCTTGTCTTCAGGTGGCTGATGGGCAAAGTTTTCCCAGCCAGAGTATAAATGGAGAAAAATAATTAAGTGTGTGCTGCAAGTTTTTTTTATTTTTTGTCTCTCTTGAGTGCCGGCTCAAGCTTGAATGTCAAGCCGAAAATGGACCTCACTGCGGAAAGTTGAACAAGTCTGTCCTCAGACACAAGACCTCATCAGTTAGAGATGTTGGCATTTAAAGTTTTGAGTCTGACTCTCACCTTAATGTCGCAATAGTCATGGAGAGCAACCAAAGTTTTGACAAGTTGCGAGGTTAAGGTTTGACTTTAAGAAAATAGGAGAATAAAAATATGCAAAACCTAACTGATTAGAGGCTTTACAGTTAACTTATAAGACAGTAAACATGCTGATGTAAGTTAGGAGTCAAACGTGCACAATGTGCAACAATTCTCGAAAGCAATAATCTTTTTAAGCAACGAGAAACCAAATGTTAAAATAAAAGATTACTGTACTTTGCCATGGATGCTGATTTAATTTGGAGGATGGGTGGTCGGTAAGACATTTACGGTACTGAAATTACTTTACTGATTTTCACCTTTTCCATGTACAGTGATTTGGGGGGGTCTTTCAAGAGAGAGAAAACTTTATAAATAAGTTCTCTCATTATGATTTGCTTGAAATATTGCTGTTCCTTTGCAAACAATGAAATAATGATGCTACAAAAAATCAAAACCATGCAAAGCCACCCTGCAGAATGTTACTTCCTTTAATATTGTGGAAGAAGTCTACTGATCCTGAACAATTTGAAATAAACAGATAAAAAAAGGAAAGTGCCGCAGTTCGGTTAATAGAAAGAAAAAAAAGGTTAAAGCCGCTCTCTTGATCATGTTCTCCTTTGTCCCTATCCATGCATGACACCGAGCTCTCCATAGCCTCAGTCTTCTCAGAAAGACTGTGTGTGGTTTTTAATTATAAGACTGAACCGACCTTAACCTTGATGACTGAACTAAATACATCTTGGTTGATGCTTTATTGATTAAACTTTGATCTATAACTAGAAAAAAGTCTTGCAGATCTGCAGAACTATAATTATTCACCTGCAACATGTTCAGGAGCTTTGGTGTAAAAACTTATTTTCAGGTATGAATACTGATCTCTTTCTCTGTCTTTTTCATGTTTTGAAACAAGAGATGAGGAAACCCATTAGGCCAGTTTTTGGTTTCCTTATCGATATTTTTCATTCACTGACAGAAAGAGAAAAGATGACATTAAGATGCATCTGTCTCCTTGATAGTTATTAGCAGATGGCTAATGTAGGTAATAAATATGAAGATGCAGCATTTAAAGTAAGTCTCAGGGTAATTCATGATAAAAAATATGTAATGTTCAGACAACAAAACGAAAACAAAATATTTGCGGCTGGAGCCTCCCATAATTTCTCTACAGTAACTATATTCCAACTGACTCCTGCAATTATCTCTCTGTTACTGTCAGTTTTGTCTTACTGGATCATTAACTTCCCATTAAGTTTTATTCCTTTGCATCTTTAAACTGATCACTAAGAATATATAAATGAATTACAAAATGCTTAGAGTAAATTATTTTCTGATTACATTTGTAAGATTTGGTGCCGATAGAAAAAGAAGACAGTGGTGATGTATTTTTTTCCCCATTTGTACTAAACATATAGGCTCATATATTTTTGTTATTTTGTACATAATAAACAAGTTAAAACAAAAAATATCAGATAAGTCAGTATACCTAACATAGTGTCCTTGAAAATGTTGTTGATTATTGTATTTAAATCAAATTCATGTCAAATAGGTTTTTCAACATAAAACTTCAAATACTGAATTGCTGTTGGTAAATAAAACTTTGGATTTAAATAAGGCAGTCCATTTTTCTGTAGCTGTTAAGCTGGGACAAAAAACAATTAAAGAACGTAAACTTTTATTTTTAGATAAATCTTGAAATTCCCTTTAGATAATGAGAAAAGTATTGTAAGTTTACTTTCAAACATTGTTAGATTCATATGTGAACACAAAAGAGCTCCAGTGCAATGCAGCAAAAACATTAATTTATACTGGAAACTCAAATTTCAAACATAATTCTCATGTATGGAAGGGTATTGTGTTAAAAAAAAGTGATCTACGTTCTGATTTTTAGTGTATAAAAAATTTAAAAATCAAATGGATGTTTTTTGTTCAAATTTTTCTGTAACTTTTGTTTTCATTTTCCCACTTTCACTCATTTTCTGCATCACCACAAAGTAAAAATAAACAGTTCATTGCCCATAAACTAACTGCAACTACGTACATGTTTGAAATGTGTAGCAGATGGGCTTCGTCCAGATGGAACTGAGGGACACCTGGGGCGGGAGACGACCTTGCAAAACTTGCAATTATAAAAAAGATGCAAGCTACAAAATACAAAAAAAGTTGCTGCTGTGCAACCGCAGGTAAAGAAAAATACCTGTATTTTTTTGCACACAAAGGCTGGTGTGGAATGTTTCACAGTCACTAACCTGACCCAGGAGCTCAGGCAGCCCCAGTACTTGTCCTGTAAACACTCCTAAGCAAATCAGGATAGAGTTGAACTGGCCAATGAAACCTCTGATGTGTCGTGGAGAAATCTCTCCCAGGTACATTGGGAGGGCACTGAGAGCTACACCTGCAGGACAAAGGAAGGGACTCAAATTAAGATGCAGTCCACACTTTTCATATTTATACATGAAAACATACATTTATATCATTTTTTGAACAGCTTCTGCTCAAATTAAGATATAAACCTTGATCCGACTTAAAGCTTCTCCACTTAAAAAAAAGTGGAAAGTGTTTCCCTGAGGCTGTGATAAGTAATTCAGGTATCCACATGTGTTTATTTGTTTGAAGTTTTCGGATCTGTTTACCTCAAGTCGCTTGTCCAAATTTTTGTTTATATCATCATCATTTACATAATTACATGGTAATTCATTTTGCACTCCACACTGCCTGTTGTTGCAGTCTGCCTGATGATGAGTGGTGAATTTATAAACATGCTTTCCCAAATTGCACACTTACCCGAATTCACTCCCATAACGATCCGGCCAATGATGAGCATCTCGAAAGACTTTGAGATCTCACCCAAGGAGAGCAGGAGGGCAGCTATCACAGCAAAGATGTTGTTCAGCAGCAAAGTTCCCCTTCTAGAAGTCAATAATATGATTAAAAATTACTTCAAAGAACAGCATTAATATGAGGAAACAACTCTGATAACTTTTTTTTGAAACAAGAACAGAATCTTTTCCAGTGAGTCATGCCTTACATTAACGTCTCACTCCAATCGTCTTTTTATCTATTGTAAAAGTGTTCCCAGTGGTCTTTTAATTATGATTATGCTGTTTTTAGTCATTTTCTAGGGCATAGTTTCTTGTGGCTTGCATTTGCTATGTCACACCTATAAGCTGTTTCCATTCATATTCCTTCATGTGCTTCTAAATCTCAGTTTAAATAAAGAAATGCTCAAAAATGCCATTTTAAGCCAAATTTTCTTTATATACATCCTCCATCATGTAAAAAATGCTACAAAAATGTGACAAAAACACCAAAAACATATTTAAAAGTCTTTAAAAGGTTTTATTATTAAGGAAAGAAATCACCAGACTTCTGTCACAATATAAATGAATAAAACAACGATATAATAAGATAAAACTGCATCGATAATGGCTTTGCATGCAGTGGGAAACTTTGAAGATAGCAAAAAATAAAAAATTTGTTTTTTTAAAGTAATTTTTTTTTAAATAAAAACGTTCCCAGTGGCGTTTTAATTATGATTATGAAGTTTTAAGCCAAAATCCCACAACCTACAGGCCTCTTAAAAAGACATATTTCATGTTTATCTGAAGCCTCTGTTGCCAAAATCTCTACATGGTCGTGGTCACTGCTGCTGAACTGAGTAGCTCCGCCCTCGATTCCCCCTTTCTGCAAGCTGTATCTTGCATGACTGACTAGCTCGACACAAAAAGGGGAAGGTTTAGGGGCCATAACCGTTCGGCGTACAACAACCGTTGAGGGTCCTTTCGACTGAGGATAACCTCCCACTACGGTTACCCCACTTGGACAAACTATGCAGCATGGAGATCTGCTCAGGCTCTACATATTTTCATTTAATGTTTCCTTTTGTCACATAAAGTTCTTTTCCCTCACAAGTTGTGTCTGACATTATTCTTTGTAATGTTCATAGAGATATTTTTCCACAACCCACTTTGTAAAAAGATCTGTGGCTGTTAGAATGAACCTGCTGCTCCACACAAGCGAACCGTGTCTCTGATCAGAGCAGCTGGAGTCTCGTAGCTTCGTATTCACAGGCAGGGAAGGTGCATTGTTATCGTGGGCGGTCTGGTGAAGGGTTTAGACTGCAGTCCGTTTGGCTGCAATGCACTTAATAAAAATAATCATAATAAAAGCACGTTTAGAAGATAATCTCGCTCTGTGTCGAAGCTCTGTTTGTTTACAACGGACCACATAATATCTTCTTCTATGGTAGTATAGTAATTTGTCCAGATCAATCACTTTCTGACACGTCATCAGACCAACGGACAGCCAATCACATAATGTGACGTGAGCACTAGTCGAAGGACCCCGAACAGATGTTGCAGGCCGAATGGTTATGGTACCAACAGCGGTACAAATGACACCGTCTTACAGTCTAAGAAACGGGTGAAATTTGTTGAATTCTCTTGCACAGTAAATAAAATGAAATGCCAGAAAGAAAGTGACTTTTCTCATGTAATTTTCCAAAAACTGTATGTGCTGAACTTTTTTCTTGGTCTCAAAGACCCAAAGGAAGGGTTAAGTTTAGGATTATGGGTTACAGTTAAACTGTGTTCACAGTAAACGCGATTTAAACGGCAGAGTCGGACAGTTTCAATGCTAAGTCAATGGTGCAGACACGATCTGAGGTTGTGCGATGGCAGAGACGGGTGTGGCACAAAGGTCAGGCAGCAGCGCTATTTGAGCAGTGCAATTTGGTACCTGTCTGAACCAAATCGTCCATTACCCGTCCCGCCACTGTTGGGCGAAGGCGGGTACCCCCTGGACAGTCTGTCACAGGGCCCATTGAGCTGGAGCAATCGGAATCACTATGCTGGAGGCAAGACAGAGACTCGCTGCGGGATGGGGAGCTGGCCTGCTCGGGCTTGCCGAACCCCTGATTTTATTCTTGTTTTTATTTTTACCTCCTCTGGTTAATAATAATAATAATGGATTGGATTTATCTGCGCTTTTCAAGACACCCAAATCGCTTACATTATGTCCATTATTCATTCACTCCTCATTCATACTTGGTGATGGTAAGCTACGGTTGTAGCCACAGCTGCCCTGGGGCAGACTGACAGAGGCGTGGCTGCCATTTCGCGCCTACGGCCCCTCTGACCATCACCGGGATCATTCATACACATTCACACACCAGTGGAGCCACACTGGAGGCAAGGAGGGTGAAGTGTCTTGCCCAAGGACACAACAACATTTTGGCTGGTGGGAGCGGGGATCGAACCGCCAACCCTTCGATCATTGGACGACCCGCTCAACCACCTGAGCCACTGTCGCCCCAGGACAGTGCAGGACAGAAAGCCTTCAAACTCGGTCAGAGAGAGAACACAAATCCAGAGAACACATCTGGGATTTTCAGTTTAATTTTAAATAGGTGCGACCAACAATCCAGCCTTGGACGGACTCAAAATACGTGTGGGCAACGCAGCAATGTTTCATCTGCATTTCTCTTGCACTTGAGCTTGTGAGAAAGACCAGGGGGCTTGTGGAATGCTCATGCACTAAGCAACTTAAAAGGACAAATACTCAGAAATGCAAAAATTAAATGATTTTTTAGCACATTTGTTCTCTTTCAGTAAAAAAAAATGACATATGTACATGTCAAAAACTCAAAAAACATCATTTTCATCGGGAGGGGGACTTTAAGGAGAAAGGTCATGCCACCACTCAATTGGTTTACAAATGCTGAAACATAAGGCACGGAAACTATCAAGTTCCAAAAAGTCACAGATACTCAAATGCTTATGTGCAATGACTAAAATCAGATTCAAATTAATCATGGAATGCAGCAATGTTGGTAAGTAATTGTCTCCTTGGAGAACTACTGTAGTAATGTGTAGCTGTGTGTTTACATTAAGCAGTGACCTTTTGCATTTGGCTGAATTCCAAGCCAATAAGCAACCTAAAACCTTCTAATGACCTTCTGGGTTTCTCACATTCAGTTCAGAATCTAAAATGAACCTTAAAGAATTAAAGAGACAGGCAATTTAAGCTGCAGAGTGAAAAATCTCTGCACCCTTTAATCCCAAAAATGTCTAATTAAAAGTTAGGATCCAGCTCCGTCTCACCCCAATTTATATTACTAACAGTTATCTGTCTTCTCATTTATTTATTGCAGCTGTATGGATGACTACCTAAGTAAACCATTATCTATTATTATTTATTCATTTACTTTAGTTAAATTCTATAGGAAGGAAAAAAAAATAAAAGAACTGTAAACATTTTTCCCTTTCTGTTGGTCTGTTACTTATGAACTTTCTGTTTATAGCATTTAGCTTTGATAGACAAACCAGACAAGAAATTTTACTGACATTATAAACAGCTTAATACATTTTTTAAATAATGCCACATTTGTAAGGAATACACATCTATGAGATTTTTGCGCTTGTGGCTAATATTTTACCACCAACACCAGTTTTTTCTACCATTGATGGCTGTTTGTTGCTTTGGGGATTGAATAATTACATTCATCAGCACATAGGAAAGAACCATGTGAGGTTCTTCTCCTCAGTTTGAACATGATCCCACAAATGTTCAACGGGGTAAGGACTGCTCGAAGGTCATTCCATCCACTTCACTTCCAAATTTTGGAGGTAGTTTCCATGGGAGCAAATTTTTTCCTCTTCAAAGAAAGAAATCAACCCCAGACTGATGAGATGTTAGTTTGCCTCTATAGTTGCAGAATCTCTCTGTATTGAGATTGCCTCCAATGATGACCAGCCTTGCTTTTCCATTTAGGAAAATGCTGTCCCATGCCATCACACCACCTTTGGAGATGCTCCAGACCATGTTGCAACTTGCTTGTGTGGAACACCAGCCTAAATTTGCATTATTGCAACATTCAGATCAGTTAAATGTGATTCACTCAAAGTAATTATAAACTGAAGATTTTACAAAATTAGTCCTTTTTCCAAATTAGTGTTTATAACATGTTCTTGTGGCATTTTTCTGATGATGGAGCATAAATATATGGAAAATTAAGCTTAAAATTCAATTTCTAAGTATTTCTTTATTCAGATCATCACATTATAAAGTTTGTGGTTGTGACGTACAAGCTCCAATCAGCGAGCCACAAACTCCCTGCTGCGCTCCATTCTTATGCATCCATTTATAGGTGACAAGATCCATACACGTCTTTGTTTTCCTCGTCTATGCTGGAATCTAGCTTAAAACTGTACGACTGGATAGCTCACCATTTTTGTTACATCGGTAATGTTATGTTGGAGTTGTGAGGGGCAGAAAGCTAGCTGGAGAGAGTTTAACCAGACCCGTCTCAGCAACGGGGAGAGGAGGTGAGTTTCTACAGAAACTATGTCCTAGAAAACAACACAGGTTTTTTGATTTGGACTAAAAACGGCATAATCAGATACTCAATGGACCACTGGAAATGCTTTTGAAATGGTTCAAAAGATGATCAGAGATAGAATATCCTATATGCAAAGAGGAACATAAGCTGAACTTAAATCACAAAAACCTAAACTAACCTTTAAACTGCAACCTTCGTTTTGCAAAGTTCATGAAAGCTTTTATACTTTCTTTACCTTAGACTTGCACACACACCCTCAAACTTTATCTATCCGCTAACAACATTCTGGCAAGTTTTACGAGGGGGGGGGGTTATTTTTTCATTCACAACCTGATTTAGAAAACATTTCATTCCTGAGGATGGTGAAAACGGATTTTTGTTGTCATTCAAAATCCCTTTTGTAAAAACCTTTGACTGCAATGTGTCAACAAAATGAATCAAGAATTCTAAAACTGACTTCATGGATATTTATGCGCACATTTGCATGCAAAACAGCCACATACCCGACCCTCCTCACTCGCATACTTAGACAAAACATTTTTGAAAGAAAACTTTGAGGGAAGACGCTGCAGGTGAACAGGCTCAAAGGGAGTGTCTGTTGCAGGTTTAGACAGGAGAGATTCACGCTCTTGTGCCAGGGGTCAAAAGAAAATCTGTTTTCGTTTGCAAAACCAAGTTTGTTAGCAATACAAATTGTCTCAAGGGTGGCCCCACTTACATCACAGCAGAGTAAGAAAATGAACAATTAGTAGGAATATATTCATATCACATCTGCATCATGAAAACTTTACGCTGTAAAACAACTCAGTTAAAAAAAGAACATGGCTTAATTTAAAAACTTTCAATGAGCTACTTGATATTTCTACGAGGTGATTTTTCTAGATTTGCCCATGTGTCCTTGTCTGCTGGTATATTCTGCTCTTCTCTCTGACACCTGATTGTAAGCCTCTTCAACTCCGAGTTGAACCACCAGATAACCCACAGACGTCTGGATGAGAATGTGGAAGGTGGATTAATAATACCTGCCATCCTAATCAACACATTAAAAAGTTGCTGCCTGGATCATCCAAGGTGAATCCGAAGTGCATCTTAATTATCTGAAATCCATCTGAGCTGAAGCCTAATAGCTCAGTTTCCTGCTCTGACACTATCATCTTCATAATTCTTGCATAATTAATTCCTTTGAATATATGTACAATTATGAAATTGTGTGATGATCATGCCAGAGTTCATCCCTGGAAGGTGGGAGGATGCTGCACAAAAGTAGGAAAAAATGTAAAAAAAATGTGTCAGCAAAACTCCAGAAACCCATCTAACTGTTGGTAAGATTGGATCTTATAGCAGAGAAAGTTGTCAATTCACTCCACCAGACCAGGGCCAAAAGATTTCTCCCTTGAGCTCGCACTAGATATGTATGTCCTCAAAGTCTGTACATAGATAATAATCCATCGTTTCATTTCCTACCACTGCTGCATCTTGTTGAAGCTCTTGGGAGTCCTATCACAGCTGTCACCAGGTGAGACACAGTACCTGCGGGTAATAAGCTAACTGAGAAAATGTCCCTTTTGGAAACACAGCGCTGCTACATGAAAACTCTGCATGCGGGTTAGGCAGCCCCGATGAAAGAGCGTGGACTCCTTTTTGACTGTCAGCACTTAGCAGGAGCAGCTGTCTTGTTAACTGGGCCTCCAGGGGAAAACAAGTATAAAAATGATGCAGTTGTGTCACACTGGATCCTTTGTGAGCCCTTAATGAGGGAAATTAATGTAGTTTATCATAATGAGCACCATATGAATGGCTGATCCTAAATGTTTGAAGTGCACTTTGAGAAGAGATAGATGATTCTGACAAAGTCAGGATTGACCAAAATTCAGAGATTATAAAAAGTGATTTAAAAAAGTACACAAGGAACAAAGCAACAAAACTATTGGGGAATTAGGATTCACTGACTTCCACTGACATGTCAGAACAATTATTAAATGGTAAATGGTAAATGGCGTATTCTTATATAGCGCTTTCTACCTTCTTACGAAGGCCCAAAGCGCTTTACAGTCACAGTCCCATTCACCCATGCACACACACATTCACACACACATTCACACACTGATGCACCAGTGTTCGGCGGCTCCGCTGCCGAACACTGGTGCCAACCTCCCACCAGATGCAAGGTGGGGTTCAGTGTCTTGCCCAAGGACACTTCAACACATGGGCGTGCATGGGTGGGAAGCAAACCTGCAATATTACGATCATGGGTCGACCGCCCTACCGCTGCACCACGGCCGAAAGGATGTTTTCTGATTGAAAAGGACTACTTTTTTTCAGACATACCTATAGTTTTTATTGCACTTGGATCAGGAGGAAGGATGTAAGGAGCTGTGTACCATCAGATCTTGAGTGAAAACCTCCTTCCCTCTACCAGGAGGCTTAAAAGGGGTCTTCCAACAGGATAATAACTCAAAATATACAGCCAAGACCACCAAGGAATGGCTGAAGAAAAGGCAAATCAATATCATAGAGCTCCAAGCTTCAATCCTATTGAAAACCTATGGAGAGAACTGACGTTCATAATTGCCAAGCAACAGCTACCAAACTTTTATAATTTAGGAATCATCTGAAAGAACAAAAATTCCTCCTGATGTGAGAAACTTGATTATCACCTACAAGAAAGGCCTGACCTCTGTGCTTTATAAGTAGTGGTTAAGCCACAAAGTATTAAGGGTTCAAATACTTATTTCCCTCAATGAAATGCAAATAAATTTATATAAATTTTGCAAAGTGGATTTTTTGATTTTCCTTGTGATTTTCAATCTGTTACTGAACCTACCACTAGGATGACAGACTGTCAATTTCTTTTTAGGTGGGGAAACCTACAAAATCAGCAAGGGATCAAATACTTTTTTTATTTTTCTATACTGCATATTTTTTCCTTCTTGTCACTTCGATTTGGTTATTTTCCCTAAAAAGTGCAAATCAGAATGACGGCTTCAGCAGGGTCGGTTCGATGTAATTGTTTTTTTTTGTGGCAGAGGCTAGAGTGAAAGGCTGCAGAGACACCGAGTTTAAAATACATGAACCTTTTCTAATGCAGAGTAGGAAGCTCACACGGAGGGTACCAATATTAAAATTAAACAGCTGAAATATACCATAGTAGACCTGATAAACAGATGATTGAAAACCTCCCCTCCTTTCAATGTCAAGGAGTTTCTTAAATTATTGAAACCTAAGCTAAAATTGAACAAAGAATGTAAAAAGTGCTCAAAAGCATTCTTCTAACTAAAAACATTAGGATACAAAAGTAATAGAATCATAAAGATGTCTACAATTTGCATCATTGTGAATTTACTTTAATGCTTGATGCAAACACAAGGAGTCAGTGCAAGGGCAATAAAGTGCAATAAACTACTAAATAAAAAAGAGAAAAGATCAAATAAATACATAACGGTGTACAGTAGAGAGTGAGTCATGCAGTTTGGAGAGGTGAAAGTTACTGGCTAGGGAGGGGGGTAATCTACGGGGGGGGACTGGGCGGATTAGAGAGAGGAAAAAGCTGTTCGCGAGGTGAAAGGGCGATGGTCCTGATGGACCGGAGCCTCTTGCCAGAAAGGAAGGGCCTGAAACAGTACATGTCTAGGGTGAGTGGGGTCGGCCGTGATCCCACATTTTGCATGAGAATGAACTTTATCTTCGACCAAGAATGAAATATTTACCTAATGACATTTCATCAAATATCCACTTTAGCTTTGAATTCTGCATAGCTCCAGCAAAATCTTAGTTTGAGTCAAGGCAAAACTGGTTTAACTCTTCTGCAGTCAGAACCTGGAATCACAGTTCACTCCCCATTGAAAAATAAATTAAACTAATTAATTAAAGAAAACAGGATACATTTGGTCCGAATTAGTACTGTTGAGTGTACATTTAGTTTTGCACAGTACAAAGATTTTATTTTTATTTTTTTTATATATATCCTAAGCAAAAAACCTTCATGCTACTGCCTAACTATGTAGCCACAACGAGACCCAGGTCTCGGTTTTCCCAGATTAAATTACAGTGGCAGTTCTACAATGATTTACTCACCGGGCATGATGTATAATTAGCAGGGCACTTTCAGGGCCTAAATGTTTTGGATCTGATTTTGATAATACTGATTTTGTACCAGGGCACCACAGGCTGTAAAAGTTAAATGTGAGTTAGTCAGGAGATACTGAAAAAAGTGGGTTAATTTTAAAGTTGGCATGAATCCAGGAAAGATCTCAGAGCAGTAAAAGTGTAAAGAAGTTTATATAATATTATAATAATGTGAATCCACTCACCTTCCTACTACTTTGATGATAAAAGACACAGACAGAGCACCAAATAGGCCTCCAATGGCAAATATAGAGACAGTGATGGACCAGAGCATGGTGGCAGTCTCTGCCGGAATAGGATTCCCGTATCTCTCAACCCAGGTTTTGTTGTAGAAAGCTTTAATGTACTGCAAAACAATAAAGACAAAAACATCCAAATGTGTCATGTTTATAAAACTAGTACATATATTGTAATAGAAGATTATTATTTATATTTACAGTAAAAGACTAATCAAACCAGGTGTCCTTCATCTGATTTTAGCAGGAGCCACGAGTCTCCACAAGCTTTTAAATTGAATTCATTTAGAGTAATGTCTGCATTTTTAACTTCAATTCTTGTCATTTCTAATTTTTATTCATTTCAAACCTGTAAAAAGACTTATAACGGAAAAATGAAACAGTTATTGCTTAGACTTTGCTGGAATGACTGTCAGTGCTGGCATTTCATAAAGCAGTCAGTCAGCTATGATGTTCAAGTCCAAGGATACCTTCTAATCATGTTTTGCTTTATGTGCCATCTTTCTATCAATTAAGAAAGGTCATGAGTGATGTAAATCAACATCCAAGTCAACGCAATATATGCCACATAAAATCAGAAGAAAAGACTGCACCTTTTCTGTCAGCAGCTCAAATCGAAATACCTCTGAAGCGATTTAAGAACTTCCAGGGTTCAGTTCCTGTTGTTCTCACTTTAACATTAACTCCTGCCAGATATAGCTCCTCTGGCAACCTGTTATTACACACCATCACCATGAAAATAAAACATTTGAGAAAATCAGTTGAGCTAATGTTAATAAGCCTGCTTTTTCACAACCCCAAGAGATGGATTTTGTACTTAAGGTTCAAAAAATTTACTAGACAACTTCTGTATGTGCTCAGGACCTTAGCCAGAGCACAGCATCAAAAGCACAGTGGACATTTCCAGTTAGTTAAAGATTGTAGTGTTAAGAAAAAGGGGGTACGTGTGATCACCAATTAAAATAAATAGGTTCTACTTGCAAGTACTCTTTGCACTAAGCCTAAGGCAAGATTTCAACTGGAACCTTTAAAGGAACACATATGCCACATCCCACTGTTCCTTAAATTGCAACTAGAATTTTTGATTGATTGGATTTTGATTGGTAGGAGGAAACTGTGTTAAGGAAAAAAGCACAAAGGAAAAGGCTGGATTTGTATAATAATTAGATGTAGTTTATGAAAGCATATAAAGTGAATCAGAATGTTAAATAAAGTATTTTTTAATTACAGTGTCATGTTGTCAGTTTGTTATGAAGCAACATTCCCAAATCCTAAAATATAATCTTTAAAGTGAAAAATGATGCAGGAAATAGTTGATAAAAATGATTTTGACATGGTCAGGCATGAGTTATCAAACTTTTAGATTACAGCTGCCAAACCATTTTAACAACAGAGATTAGCTGATTTGATACAAGCAGATAAACTGCAGTTGAGTAAAAAATAATTCGACATGATTACAAAAATTGATTACCTTTATATCTGCATTTAATATTGCATGATTTGCATAATGGCTCTAGAATGGGCAATCCTAAAATAATAGTAGTGAATTAAAAGAATTTTTTCAGGCAGGCAAATGAATGTCTTCCATGCTGGGGATTGGAAAGAAAAGGTAAATAAAGCTCAGTTTCTCTGGAGAGCTTCATGCTAATGTGTCCTGACACTGAGACTGTGAAAAAAGAGAAGAAAAGTTGCAGAAACCAGCACATTGTGCTGACTGCAGTGAAGCATTACCTTATTCAAACTTGAACCAGGTATAAAAACAGACCAAAACTACCAAAATGTCAGAACTCAGCTGTGTATTCTTTGCATTTCCATCTGCATGTAGCGGCACCATGCTGGTCTTAGATATGAAATTCCCAGATCCCACAGCCTGTGATGTATCAGAGTAAAATATGTGTTTTAAATGTCCTCTGTATGGTGCAAAAAGAAGTAAGAATTGGATTTTTGAATCTCATGTGCAAAGAGTTTGACATTGATTACATTTCTCTCCCAGGGATTCTTCACAAAGTCGGCAAAAGCTTATTATGGAGCTTAAGTCTAAGAAGATGACACCTAATCACATATTTAGAGTGTGATGTCTTAAGAGCCTGTTTATTATGATTCATTAGGAATGCATAACTGACACTTCATGTAATATTCCTTTGCTATTTCAAATATCTCAGTGTTGCAGATGAGAGCTAAATGCTGGATAATGCATGCGATCATCTGACATGCAGTTTGTAGACACTATTGTGGTTCAAATGGACTGTAGCTAAAGAGGCCGATTCAAGTCTTTGTAAAACAGAGTGTTTACAGCCGTCTAGTGTCGCCCAGTCATTTAAATCAACTGTGACAACTGTCTTTTTCTGTTGTCGGTTTGCAGCTGAGCTGCAGCTGGGAGCAGACAGTAAGCTCCTTTGTGACCATTAGATCCTGGCGTAGCAGAAAAACATACAGAAGTCAGTTCATTTAATTTTTATGAATTATGAAGAAAGCGGAAGTACTGATGGACCCCTCAGTGGGGACCAGAAGCCCACATTAATGATCAGCTCGCAGTCCTGGTGGGCGGCAGCTATGAAGGAGAATAAACAATAAGCGATGGCTCAGCGTGCTCTAATACTGGAGAATTGGCTGTGGCTACTGAAGAAAAGCAGCTGAGAGTTCAAAGGAAAATTTTAGCTTTGCTGTAGCTGGTTTGTTGGAATTTGATCTCAATTTCTGTTTTATTTTGCATTTATTTTCTATTGTGTATTTTATTTTGAAAGTGGTTTATGTTATTTCCTGTTTTGTTTCTTGTCCAGGTGTGTTAGATTAATCAATATGGGTGTGTCTAAATAAATGAGGCGATCACTCCCAGTTGTGTGTTGGCTGAGAGTGAAGTCAGAGAAAGAGGAATTGTTTGGTGTGACTTATTTGATTCTGGAGGAATTTATCCAGGTAAAATTGACACAGTAGTCCAGGTACCATGCAGCACCGCAGTGCAGTTACTAACCTGCTAACATGGTTGTTTTTGATACTCCACAACAGTAAGAAATCACACAGAAGCTGGTAAGAAAACCTCAAATTTGCAGAGCAATGATGGGCATACCAGAATAGAAGCTAAATATGATACTTTAGAAACAGAATTGTTTTGATTGTCATTACAATAGTGAATTGTAATGAAATTAGAGCAGCTCAAGACTGTGAGGTTCAACAAGGAAGTAAAAAAAATATTAGTGTGCAAAACCAAGGAAATTACTGTTTAAATATGCACTAAATAAATAAAAATAGCCAGAATTAAAAAAAAACAGGAGTATACATTTCATTTACACTTGATTATCTTGCAAGAAATACAAGGAATCTGTAAAACTTCATCTGCACTGTTCAGTACCAGGTATTTATGTCTGAGTCACACTGGTGGAATTTTTGGCAAAAGATGTCCTGGATAGATTTTAGATCAGTGAATTGAACAATTCAAAATGAACCAATATCCACTATGAATTGTATCGTCAGTTACAAATAATGAAATTAAGCATTTAAATAAATAGTTACACCCTTACTCCATGAGCATCAAGCACCCCTGTTATAAGTTCTTATATACATCAGCCACATCCAACTGTAATTTTTTGCAAGAGCAGCTGGAGTGTTTTTGTTGCTTCTTCCCCCATTTTCTGTCAGCTACAGTGTGTCCCTGTGGCCAATTTTAAAGTGTTAGTCCAGATCCCAAACATCCCTTCAGAAACCCAAAGGTAAAATCTGCAGTTCTTGCACTTTATGAGGCAAAACTATCATCTGCCTCCAGGGAGTTTAGTGATTCTGAAGGCAGTGTAGCTGTTTCCACAAAGCTTACCAGTGTGAATGTATGTTTGGCAGTGAAGCAAAATAGCTAAAAGGCAAGTCTTGCACTGACTTTAACTACAGGCACATTATCTGGTTCTCTTCTTTTTATTCATTCGGTGCCATGCTGCATTAACACATTTCAAACAAAGCCTACTTCAAAATAGTTGAAATTCATATGGGAACTTGAGAAGATGCCAAAAGAATTTCCTTTCAGGTTGACCATTTCATTAGGTGGAAATGCCTTGGTGTATAAGAGTCAGCTTTTTGATAAAAAAAAAAAGTGCAGGAAGACTTATAAGGAAGATGAAAGATCCTCTGGCAAACTGGGAGGCGGCTGTCACAAATCTCTCAAGTTACTTCCACTATAGTTCATTCCTCAATTTTTTTTCTTTTTAATAAAGAGATTCCTTGCATTGAACCTTAAATTAAATTTATTAAAATTCATGAAATCATTGGTATTTAAAGCATTTTTGTTCTCCTCTTAGCACAAACAATCTTTCCATGTGCTTAATTAACTTTTGAAAACTTAATTGAGCGTTGCCTACAGCAGATGAAACAATTAAGAAGGACAGAGAAGCAAAATATCACCGTCAAACAGTGAAACCAAGCGGTGAATTAGAAGAAAACGTCTTTGTAATTCAATAGTGGAAAAACACAAGCATTGCCTTTTCATTCAAGGTAACACTGCATAAATAGCACACTGACAAAGAGCACAGAACCAGTGAAATGCCTTGTAAACCATGTGATGTCAAACAGATTACATTACAACTTTGAAAGAGGTTATTATCTAAACCCATGAACTCCTTTCTCAAAGATTTCCTGACAGAAAGAAAATGCATACCGGAAAGGTGAAGGTTGAAAGCTCATTTTGTTTGCCCTCTACATACAAAAACACTGTATTAATGAAAAATATACCAAACATAAATATCTCTCAAGGGAATCAGAGCTCCATTAACACACAAGACTGCACACTGCAAACTACTTAAACACTGATAATTTGTCTCTCTGATCAAAATGGACTACAATTAGATACATAAAAACAAAACAAAAATACAATTTAGTTGCTTATTATAGCATACAATATTGGGCTGTATGACATTTGCTCTACCAGTTAGCTTTTTAAGATTACTTTTCCCTTTTTTAATGCTTGTATGGAACTAGATTTTGAAATCTTATAAGAATTCTTGAAAAGTAATAATGACTTACTGCATTAAGAGATAATTGTACTACTCTCTTGGGATTTTCTTCTTAAATTCTTTCCTATTTTTAGGCTACCTCTTTTTGCATTTTAATTTCGTTGTTTATTTGTATTTGTTTTCAATGATTAAGTAAAATATTCTTGTTTTGAACTGCTTTGATAATGCAGACAGTTTGGTCTAAAAGAGAAATTGATTGAAGTATCTGTCAAAAAAATTTGCAAGATGTCTGATGTTCACTTCAAACATTTCCTAAGTCTCAGAACAGAATGTTCAACCCTGTTGAAACGCTGAATGCCCGGCTGAAGGTAAATCTTCTCAACCTGAAGATGGAAGTTACAGACAGCACATTTCTCAAGCGCAGGTGCTGGAGCAAACTGGGGAGTCTGAATGACAAACTCAATTGTTTGAAGTCAAATCACTTTTCCCTAGTAGGACTACTTTCCATTTTAAATTTCTCATATCTTTGTTTATTTGTATTTTTATTCCATAAGAACACAAAACAAATGTGTGGATGGAATTTAGAAAATGTGATTTTTCATTTCAGAACAGTTTTATGCTTCAACTTGTTAGCAGTATGTTCCTTGTTCAGGAACATACATTAGAAATATGGTCTGATGTGACAATATCTATATTTTATGGTGCTTCCTTCGTTGCTTGTTGATATGTTTGTTGCTCCCTGTGGAGATTAGAGATGGAAACAGTGTTTTTTAGCAGGAAAGGTAAACGCTTCTGCTGCAGGGCACACTTCCCAGGTCACGTTCTCATTAGGGGCTGAGCACTATAAGACGTGACTTCTCCAACAATGTGAAGGAGGCAATTCTATAAAAAAAAAGCATTACCTTTAGAGGTAATCAAAACAAAAGCTGTTAAAATACAATAAAAAATAAACAGTACTCTCACTATGGATACAGACTAAGGAAGCAACAATCCAATGTAATATGTGAATGTAGAATATAAACATTTATAATAAAATTATGTTTTTCATTTCTACTGCAGTTTTTTCAACAATATCTAAAGATTTAGAATAATTATGCACACATTTAAACACCAGTTTCTACTCTTCTTCCATATGGACACATAACAGCAGAGACACACAGGCTTGGGGGTCAGAGTGACCATTTTTTTCTCGTTTTTCTATCATCACCACTCACCCTCTTCCTCGTTCTGCATTCACCCCACAACAGTAGTTAGCATCAGGATTTCTGGTTTGCCCAACTCATACAGATAGGATAAAATGAGATGGGCCTTTTTTTCCCCTCCGTGGCTGCACAGTTCTCTCATGACTGCAGTGGAGGGATAAGAAATGTTTTTTCTCCCTTGAGTCTAAGGACACAATTAAAGCTGATAATAATGCAATAATGGGGCTCTTTTAAAAGGTAGTTATGAGAGAGAGAGAGAGAGAAAAAAACCACAAGTACTTTGAAAAGTAAATTTTATGTGTGAAACATTAAAAAGGGAAATTGGGCAAAAATAAATATAGAAAACTAAGACAATAATTAAAAAAGGCTTGTTCATATCTCCTAATATGCATTGATTGTTACAAAATAAAATATGTTTTTCTAATACTTTCAGCCAATTTCTGTAACTTTCTAATTATTATTTGGTTCTATTAATAGCTCCCACAGCCAACCCACAGAGGATTTAAACTGAATGTGGGATTATACAACAGATGTGGAAGGAGTAGCAGGGTTTCAGCTCACTTGGCCAGCGCTGACATGACATGAAAGACATGTAGGACCGTCACCACTGGCCATCTCTGTTACTGCAGTTTTCCAAAATTGTGCCTGAACAGCCAAACAAGGAGCACTTTGTTGTGGCCACAGCAAAGGTCTTTTTTTTATTTTATTTTTTACAAAGGGTTACAGATTTACTTTTGCATTTTTCATAATAAACTGATATTCTGTTATGTTTCTCTTCATAACAGAATATCAGTTCCCTGCACAGTTCCAGTGCAGGGAACTGGTATTGGCAAAACCCTGCACTGGTATTGGCAAAACTGAGGGCTGTATTTGTTGATTTTGGCTTAAATGACCAATGAGGATATAAGACAAAAGACTTAAAATGCTTTCTACTACTCAACAGCAGCGCAGAAATTATCAAAATGTGAATTGTAAGGGTGGCATATAGTCAACATTGATTAGCTAAAACAATAAAAGTAGCATGTGTGATGTTGCATTGCAAATTAATTAATTCATTTAGACTCTGTAAATAAAACTTTACAATTATGTTTTTGTGTGGGGCCCAGAAACAAAGCATCTTCTGCCTATAAGCTAATATTCATGATGGAGGTTCACAAAACTGCAACTAAACAAACCAGGAGACCTCTGAAACTATGTTCTGTAGACTAACAAGGTCATCCGGGACTAATTTCGTCGAATGCCCTGCATCCAAACCCAACACAGAATCTTTGCGCCTTGCAGTTAGTGAGTCAGTCATAAACCCCTATAAGGGAAGATTTGAAGCCAATAGAGCACATCTGTCCATCAGTTGAATTGTGGTCAAAAACAGGGCCATGTAGCAAGAGAGTGGCCCAAAGCACAGCAACAAACCTGTATCAGAAAGATTAGGAAAAATAAAAGAATCAACATCATTTCTTAAATGCAGTGGTGGGAACCCAAGAGAGCTGTGCAAAAGTTAATCTGCAGCAATAATGCATAAAACAAGTCAATCACCCAAACTTCCCCTCTGTGGGTTTTGTGTTCCTGTTTCCACTTCCCACAGTGTAAACTCCACTCCTTTGGTTATTATTGTTATGGCTCTGAGCCAATTGAATCTCTCTTTCTTATGAGCCAATCAGCACTCTTCTTTTTTTTTAAATTGTATTTTTCTTTCCCTGGCTTCCAGGCTGAATAATATTGTTGGGTACAAAGGTTCAGACTTGAGTCAATTGTGCTTTTTTTGTATTGTTGATTTGAGTTTGTTTTTTTAATTCACAGACTCATCACACATGTGAGAACTGGACCGATCAACCTCGCCCCCTAACTTTCCAAACAGCAAGTACCTGCTCGCTCCAAGAAGGCAAAATCCCACAGAGTTCTATAGAGAAATAAACCGCTATTACTCATTCATTCTATTTGTCAGAATAACCATTCTTGGTCATACCTTTTATTTACATGTTATGGGTTTTTTTTCTTTTCATTTTATCATTTCATTTTTCTGTAGTACAAGTCATGGAAGTTATAAACGGACCAATCAGATGTCTTTCTAAAAGCCTGTGGTCTGACGTTGAACGTTCGAAACATTTGATTAACAGATTCTCCATAGCCCACTTTCAAGTGGTAGGGGTCTGGACTTCTAACAAAGTTAATTCAGAGTGGTGATAATGGTTGCCTTAGAAAGTTGACTCAGACTGACTCGGACCAATCCCTCCTTGATGACAATGTCTGGCTCCAACAAGCTAGCGTCCATGTCACGAAAAAACGTCGACAGAATTGCTTTCATTTTGATGGAACCAGAAGCAAGTAATACAGTCAATGGTCACACAAAAGTAAAGAAAGAATAGTTACAGGAGGGTTCAATAACTCTGGCCCACCACGAAGAAATGGACAGCTTGGTTTTTAAAATAGCAGTTGATGGTCACATACAAAAATGTTTTTAATTTCACATTCTTTTCTACATCAAAAATTAATAGTTACCGGTACCTTAAATTCATTTATTTGTGTTCAGTCTTGAAGCTTTGTGTGATGTGAAAAAACATTCTGAAAATAAGGCAGAAAGTACATCTCACTTGTTCAAAAACATTTCGAAAAATTCATATTATTTAGCAAGTTTGATTAAAGGATCTGCACTGGTAATATGAAAGTGTTGCACATCAAAGCATCTGACAACTGAGTTGCATCTAATTATTAAAATAAGTATTTAGTTGTAGAGTATGCGGATTACAGCCAGAGTGGAATGTAGGCCTTTAACTTAATTGGTCCAAAAGAAACCCAGACATCCCAGATCTGTATCACTCTTTGACTCTTCAAAATTCTTGTCAATCATGGACAAGATCACAACATCCCCCAAGTTGATGTGATTAAGTGAAAATAAATGATGCAGGATAAATGAAGAGCGTGCATTAGTCTTTTGGGATTTTATCTCACTTTGTTTAATTTTGTGCTTTTATGCATCAAAAAGGGCAATCACACAACTGATGTATTATACTCTGTAACAACTTAGGAAAAAAACGTTTTAGGTAAATGTAAATGACAGTTTTTAATGCTAGTTTTTTTTTATTTTTTGTGTTAAACATATATCAGAAAAGTGTCTATTTCTGCATTTCTGGACCAAAACCTGTTTTTATGATTAAGAGCAGAGCTCTCTACTTCAAGGACATATTGTTACCTTCACACCTATAAGAGCTACAAGTACAGGCATTGCTTACATGTGGCCAAAAAGCAGCTCCACTGCAGAAACTGAGGCTTAGAGTCTTGCCTAAGGGTACCACAGAGGGGTTCTATCATAAACACACAAAAAAAAGACGATGCCAACTGTTGGCAACAAAAAGCCAGCATCTGAGATAGGAAGTCCCATACACACCCTTGCCGATGGTTATTTACATTTGTAATGATAGCATTATTGCAAATGTGTTAAGATTTCAAATTAACGTGTGTTTCAGTCGAGATGAAGCCTTTGTCAGAGCAGTTCTTTTATTTCTTCCACAAGACACTACAAAAACATCCCAACTTCACAAACCTTTACAAGGGGAAGCTTAACAAACAAAAGGGCACAGCTCGCAGTCTACACCTGTCAAGGACAAAAATGTTGAGCATTCTGAAGTGAAAAACATGACTGAGGCAAGTGCTTCTTCTTGTACAGCTTCAGGGATGTTTGCAAAAAGAAGGAGGCCAAATAATGTCTAAAGCATCTTGTCCTTTTAATAGCATCAATGCCTGAATGAGTTGTGAGTTTGTCTTCAATGACAGACTAAAAATTCTATTTGGGCAAAAATCCAAATCAAAAAGATGTGTGTAGTCTGTTCTGTGACCACTAAATCAACTGTTGGTTTCTTGAAAACAAGGTTTTGAGACTGAAACCTTGTGTACGTTCACTCATCTATTGATTTTTAGAAGTGCCAACATTTGAGAAAACAAGGGATCAATAGTAGTCTACCACAAAGGGGCTTCCAGTCGGCCCAACACAGTGACTCACCAGTGCAGGCGCATTGACCACTGAAAGGTTGTAGCCATAAAGGAACGACGAGCCCAGGGCCCCGAAGAAGGCTGCACTGAGCAGGCATGCTGTGATCGACTGCTAAAGAAAGAGGACAGGTGAAAGATTAGATACAGAGAGACATGCTTGTTATACAAAGGCATGCCTTGTCAGTCGCAGTCACATCAATGTCAAGGTCAGACCAAACCCTGGGAAGGGTTTTATGTGGGTCTGCGTATTCAGGCCAGTAAACTAGGTTATTCACTTCACTTTCTCCTTGAGGAGATCATTGCTTTTACATACCAGCAGCACAGCGCCGAGCCGGTGTGCGGCAGGTGCACACTCTTCTTGACACAGTAAAGTGCAGCCAGATACATTTTTTGAATTACTTGTTGAAATCCAGACATATTCATACATGAATACATATTACAAATGCATGTGTTTACGCACAAAGCACCACATTCTGACAAAGCTTTCTAAAGTGTCAATGCACTAAAACTAAAATGTCAACAACTTTCCCAAAATAAGATAAAAAATGAATAAAAGTCAATGGATGCAATAGAAAAGACTTTGCTCTTCAATGAGTCACTGCAGCACCTAGTTTCTCTTCTTTTGTATCACCACTGCTAGTTGACCTAGTTTCAATTAAACTTTTTTTTTTTTTTTAACTTCTGTCCAACAGCTGGGCAGACAGATGAGAGCTGAGGGCCTCTTGTGTTGGACATATTTTACTTTAACAAGAGGGGTTATTAATCTTCAGACAAACCAAAGGTATGTCTGAATACCCCTTTGTAATTGAGGCCAAACTTTATTAATTTCAATCATGTTTGAAAATCTTTGGTGTTGAATCGACTGAAAAGGAAAGAGGGAAGAAGAGAGAGGGACGAGTAGAGAGAGGGGGTGGGGGTAGAAGGGTGATAATAGGAGGGGAGGGGGCATAAGACCATGAAGCAGCATAAAGCCAACAAGTTTACTGGTTGTTTATCATTACGGTAAGGTTCAAATGTAGTACAAAAAGGGCGGGCTCTATCCACACACACACTCAAATGTTATAAACACACCTGTTAGTTGCAAAATGTCCACACAACATGTACACAAAACAGATAGTGTCTACACGCATACTTATGCCTTAAAAACCAACTAGTGTGAAATATTTCAGTCATTCAATCATGCAAACTGTTAGTGCAAAGGTGAGCTAACACCTGTGCTCAGGTGAGTGTTTATGTTCTTCTAAAATGGATGGTGGAACGTGAAAAGAAGGAGGGAGAGTGCCCAGCCATCCCCACCCCAAGACCCCCACCCCAGCAGCATGCAGCCGAATCCCCCAACGCTCACACGGAACCGGTAGGAACAATCACGCCTGGGCCACTCAAGCCCGCCACCCAGGCCAGGGCCAGCAGGACCGCCGCAAGGCCCCCAGAGCCAGAGAGCAGGGAGGCACGGAGGGGAAGAGAGCGCCGCCCCAGCCCACAGGGCCCCACCGAGAAGGACGCCCACAGCCCCAGACGAGCACCCCACCACCACCCAGGAGTTCCGGGTATCTCCCCACCCCAACCCCAGGTACGGGCCAGGACCCCCCAAGGGAGACCCGTCCGCACTCCAGGCAGTTCATCCTGGCCTAATGTTGGTCCAGGAGGGAGCAAGGGCGGCCTGCCGCCCGCCCCAGGAGTGGGGAACCCCGGGAAAAGAGGGCCTCATAAGGGGTGTTAGGCCATACCCAACCAGGCTCGGCCACAGTTGGAAATTTGGCGGCCCAGCTCAGAGCAAGGACCAGAACCCACCCCCCAGGGACACGAACACTCCCGGCCCAGATGTAATGTGAACCCCCCCACCGCGCGGAGAGAGCACCGCCGGGCCCAGGAAGCCGGCACCCCGGGGACACGCGCCACCGGCAAAGGGGCCTGTACCCCACCAGGAAGAGGTAGGGAGCCAGATGGTCCCAGGTCCCACCTTCTGGCAAAATGTGTGTGCGCAGGCGTGTTTGAGTGGGTGTGTGTGTGCATGTGTGTGTGTGTTTATGTTGGGATGTATATATTGGGGGGGGAGGGGTGTGTGTACTAAGGGGGGTGCAGTTAAAATTATGGTAGGGCACCAAGGGACATTCCTGATTACTCACAGTGACGCCCTCACCCTCCCCACCAAGGGGCCCTAAATGTCTAAGGTGCGGTTAAATTAGTTTCAATTAAACATTAAATACTCAAAAGACCACTTTATTCGAGTGGTTTTCTGATTAACAAAGAGATACTGCAGGATTACCAGGCCTTCAGAGATACACAGATACTAATAAAAACTAAAAACAAATCATTGTACCTCCACCGCCATGCTTGATACTTAGTTTAAGATTGTTTTGCTCTTCTTTATTTTTCTTACTCCGCAAAGTTTCACCAGGGTCAAAAATTTCCTTTTCATTCATTTAAAATACTGTATCAAATGTGTTTATTTAGATTTAAGTTCTGACGTCTAGTTATTTTAAGATAATAGACTGGCAATATTTCCCAACACCACAATTGCTCAGCTCTTTTAGTCGCAAGGCCAAAGCATTAGATTGCAGCCGTTTTATCTTTTGTAGATTATTTTTTAGATTCTTATTAAGTACTTTTGGCTTAAACTACATTGGAATCTTTATTACTGTCTTTTTCTAATAGTACTGTTTAGAACCTTTGGACAGTTTTAATGACCTGCAAGAAGCCTGTTGAGCCTAACTTACAGCTCTTATCATTTACTTTTTCCAAAGCACTTCGCTGTCCAACTTTTTCGAAAATTCCTGAATATCTACTTAAATTTGCTTTGTTTTGATTGTTTCTTTGCATTTTCTGACTTGTGCAGGAGTTGAATTGATCCTTAGAAACTTTGAAAAACTAAGTATCAGAAAATCACAGTGTCGGACAGTTTCTAGCACAAAACAGCACTAGCTAACATCTCCTTCATGTAGCAAAAAATTCAAGTGTCTTTAGGAAAATGCAGATTAAATTGCAAGTTTGCTTAATTATATTTTAGGGCTCAAAAATGATCTAAAATTTTTGTCTCAGAAATTTGATTTTTTATTAGCATATTAGGTCTTTAAAATGCTTTAACTATGGTTTTAACTTGTAAATGATTTGATATGTGTCGCCATGTTGCAGCATGGCAGAGTATAGTGGTCAGTGCTCATCTCACAGCAAGAAGGTCCTAGTTTGAATCCTGGCTGGGACCTTTCTGTGTGGAATTTGCGTGTTCTAATCGTGTATGCGTGTCTTTTCTCGCACCAGTTTTCTCTGGCGTTCTCCCACAGTTCAAAACATACTTCATGGGTTAATTGGGGAATCTAAATTGAATCGGTTAGTTCAAAAAGGGGCCCAAGTCCAAGAGGTTTGTTTTTCAGGAAATGATTTAATTGCATAGCTTAAAGGGAGGCTACACCAAATGATTAATACTTTACCCAGATTTAGTACCAGTTCATAGCTTACAAACGTTATAATATGAAGCAGTTTCATTTGATAATTTCAGGACTAGCAAACTAAAAGTCTCTGGACTTCTTGGGACCTTGTTGAATTAATTAGGGGCACTGCCATTGGATAACTAGTGCTGCCATCTATGGGATGAAATGTCATGCATAATGAATATGGACATATCATGGATATGTGTGTGTGTGTGTGTGTGTGTGTGTGTGTGTGTGTGTGTGTGGTGTAGGTGTGTGTGTGTGTGTATATATATATATATATATATATATATATATATATATATATATATATATATATATATATATATATATATATATATATATATATATATATATATATATATATATATATATATATATATACACACACACACACACAACACACACTGTTTGAGTCTATAATGTCTGTCCTAGTGAAGAGGAGGGCAAATTTGATTTAAGGACTGACTGATGCTAATAAACAGAATTGCTTCTGATTGTCTGAATTTTAAATCATATATATTTTTAGGGTCACTGACCTTTTGATTTATTTTATAGAAACAATATTTATGAGGCTTGCATAAAAATTTCACCATTGTAGGAAATGTGTCTGCAGCATCCTTAGAAAGTCACAACACAATTTCCAAGAACAGGAAACCATTTGATCCTTGTCCAAATAGCAAAGGTCATTTGTTTATTAAATGACATGCACTTTTGTTACTCAGAGCTGATATGATGCCCGTTTGTCATAACAGAGGGCAAATGGATGACACAACTGGCAAATAACAAAAACACTACCACATTATCAGAACAGAGCAGCCAGTCCATACACGGTACCAGTTCTACATAATTACCCATGAAAAGATATAATTATGTTCCATTTGACACTTATCTGACACAGATGTTCTGAACAATGAACCAAACTAACCTTTTCAACGCCCGGGTCTGAGCTTACTTTGTGGTCATCATGCCCCCCTTTTGGTTTTTTCATGATCAAGCTTCAGAAACCTAAAATGAGAAGAGCAAAATGTAAAACATGGAACTTTACAGCTAGACTGGAAAGCAACACATAAATCATTTCACAGCAAGGATGTAGAAGAGGACTTTCTGACAGAAACCGACGAGTAAAACATCTGCTGGAAAGGAAATGACAAAATCCTAACATGCTGACAAGCAACACTGGTCTGAAAGCATACAGAATTATAGATCTGAGTTTGGTAGCAAGTTCGGAGTTTACCTAAAAAAGGGCATCTCAAGAGAAGGCACTAAAATATGTTTAACTATTTTACTTACTATCAGGGTAATGTGTTAACCACAGACTGAAGTATTGAGTTTTTAATCCATTATTTTTACTGGTTAAAGAGTGACCTGGGCTTTGTTTTCTTTTACATTTGAGTGAGAGTTCAGTAAACAGACAAAAGACTAAGTCTGCCACCTAGTGCTTATAAAAATAATGGAAAGATTATAGCAGAAAGACAAAATGTAAAATGGGAATTCTTTTCTTGCATCCCGGTTGAAGTTGGGTTTTTGACATTCCTTTTGTCTTTGTATTGAGATTTTATCTGAAATTTAAAGCGCATTCTAAATAAAATTTATTATTATTATTATTATTATTATGAAATTGTTTTTGTGGCATGAAAACAGTGAGTCTTGAAATGAATCCTGGATTGATCAGTGACCTTTCCGTGGCATAGTCGGCAAGAAACAAGGATTAATGGTTGTTGTTGAATGAGAAAACCACTTACTAAGCATACAGGGTTCACATATGAACTAAAGTCCCCTGGTGTTTCCCTCTAACACAGTCGACAGCATTTAATTATCTGGTAAATATGAAGTCCCTGATGGGATGCAAATGAAAATCCGGTCACAAGTCACAATGAGCACAACCACAGATGCCATTTGTCTGCCTTCTGAGGGAGATACAACACATGCCCACTTTCATTGAGAGAGAGAAAAATCTGCACGAGTGTGCATTGTAAAAATAGGTGGGAGGGGAGGGTTGCACTGGCAAAGGCAATACATGAAAGTGGCAATATTATTTTATACAAAAAAGAACTATTTTTTAAAGTGTCTGCAAACCAACATTTCTATACTATACATCTTAATTATTTTAAAAAAAGACCCTTTGCCTATTGTGAGACAAAATATTAGCCATTTAAGAAGTACTTTAGTTTCCCACGGAGCTGTGACATCCCAGACCTTAAGCAGAGAACTAACCGCTTCCTAAAATCAAACTAAACACCCATAATCCACCAAGTACTTTACATCTGAAGTGGGTGTGTAATGACTCACAAGACAATGTTGGAATAGAACTGTCCACTTCAATCATTACAGACCCACTCCTATGAAAATCCTGTTTTTGTTGTTTTTAACATATTGTTGTAGCATTTTTCTGATGATGGAGGACATATAATAAGAAAATTAAGCTTAAAGCTGCACGTCTTATTATTTCTTTGTTCAAATCGTTGTGATCCAGGAGGAGACAAAATAAATGTCATTTGAAAAAGCTTGAAGCCGTGATGTAGGTGCAACAGTCAGTGGGTCATAAGCTCTGCTCCATTCTGATGCCTCCACTTCTAGATGACTAGATCCATGAACCTTTTTGGTTTCCTCATCTGAGCTGACATCCAACTCAAACCTGTACAGCTAAATATATCTGATATTGCTCGCCATTTTTGCTGCACCGCCAATGTTAGGTTGGAGGATTTAGGGGCTGTAAGCTGGCAGGAGAGCATGAAAACATGGATGATGAGATGTGGGGCGGGGCTACTCTAAGAGCCGCCCATACCTCAAAGGTGAATTTCTAATGAATTCTTGCCTCTTTGCAGAAACTATGTCCTAACAACAAAGGTTTTTTTAAGCTCAAAACAGCACAATTATAATTAAAAAAACACTGGGAATGATTTGAAAATAGATCAAAAAGATGATTGGAGTGGGTTTTTACAGCTGGCTACCAAGAACTGAGCTAAAACAGACTGTGCTGATAAAGGAGCTGCCATCCTTCCCTTTTCTGTGCACTCTCTTTAGGATCATGGCTCTGACTGTACTTTCTTCCAGCAATCTCTGATTAAAGGCAGGAATCGCCTCAGACAGGTATCCAAGTCCATCACATGGGTTTGTCTCAAACAAGTGATTCAAGATAAGGAGTATTCCTCTTAAAACACTGTTCCTGCGTCACATGTGCTCCACATAAGGTTTTGTCACGTACCTGCAGTGAATGTTTGTGTACAATGCAG
Source organism: Oryzias sinensis (assembly GCA_037389245.1). Taxonomy (NCBI): domain Eukaryota; kingdom Metazoa; phylum Chordata; class Actinopteri; order Beloniformes; family Adrianichthyidae; genus Oryzias; species Oryzias sinensis. The sequence continues at coordinate 17,211,993 of CM074493.1, forward strand.
CAGAGGGTTATCAGAGGCACCAGTTATTGACTTCTGACTTTGGGCTGCGGCCTACGCCCTTAATCATATACCCCAAACATAATGATGCTTTAAAAATGGTAATAAAGAAAGTCTTCTAGCAACAGCTGTAAATGCTGAATGATATTTAAGGAGTTTTGTTGCGCATTTGGTTGAGCATTTTGTTGAGCAAAATGAGGTCAATAACTGCACCTAGTAGGGTTTTGGCTTAATAAAGAATGCTAAAAATTAGTTGTCGCAACATGACAAATGCTCTTCATTTTCCAAGTGTCATCCAGTGCAGAATCAACTATATACAACTGTGGAACAGAATGTTTTCACAACTTCTGAAACTCCTCTCACAACATTCTGCATATCTGCAGCTGTTTGAAGCTTGTGCCACAGCCCAGGAGGCTTGCAAGATTCAGAAACTCAATGTAGTGCTGGTCACTCCTCCAGTCCACAGTTTTAGGTTTGAAGTTAATCTGGTAACATTTCTACAGCTGCTTTTTCATAGTAAGACTGACGCTGATAGCAGCAGCAATCCCCTGTGCTGCCTCCCATTCTATGACAGGCCACATGTGGGGTTTTGAAATCAGCAGGGCTTTCCACAGCTTCTAGGTCAGCTTACATAATTTGAAACTAGCTATAACATTCACAGTAGGGACTAAAAACAAGAACCCAAAAAGGTGTTTCCAGCTTTGAACCAAAACATTGCTTTTCTTCTGGGGCCGTGGCATCTCTGGTGCCATGTCATGTAATAATAACCTCCCACTTGGTTTTGAAAGTGGGCCGGTTTGCAAAAAATGCACCACAATTTTCTCTTTGGAAATCAATCACAATATGGAACAATGTTTGTCCAAAAAATAAAACAGTGAAGAGACCTGAACACATTTCAAAGCTAGCCTGAGGTCCATGTTTTTGGATTGTAGAAGAAGGTCAGAATTGGGATTGGAAGTACAAACTCCTTGTTGTGAGGAATGGAAGTGTGCAGCTGCACAGCCTGAACAAATCAGATCCCCAAAAGTCTGAGCACATTAGCTGATAACTAAACTACTATCAAAGTGATTACCAGTTCCAGTGGTGCGAGAACAAAAGCTCAATGCCGATCAATTCAATCAGGCCTCTGCTCCTGCAGCTGTTACACTGTTTGGCACCGCATGAGCTCAGATTGCATCTCATAAGACAGCACAAAAAAGGAATATGGAAACCTGCCAAGCATTGTCAGTGAGACTTAAATTGTAAACAACTGCAGTTGATTTTTGACGGTATATTGCTTTTGCTAAAATTAAGAATTAAGGAAAATGTTGTAAGTCTCCTTATAAGTTATTTCATTTTAAAGCCCAATTATTAACCTGTTGAAGACTTTTTCTGCAAATGGACCCAAATAACGGCAGTCAACATCTACTTAACATGAAGAAACAGTTTCAAATTAACTGTTTTAGCAACTACTTATGTTACTCGAGAAATGAAAGGATAAGTAAGTCCCCACCTGCAGGAAAACAATAGTAAGAGGGCAACAGCAGACAGACTACATAAAACATCAGTGAGACTCCAGCATTTGCATCTGTTGTAATTCTGCTGGAACGCTTTGGTCAAAAGTCATCGCAGTACTGAATACATGAATTAAAAAGTCATAGTAGGCATGCTTACCAGCGTGATTGAAGCCTGTGTGTCCAGTGCATAAAGAGGTACAACTTACTGAACAATATTGCCAAAAAAGCTGAGATAAGACTGAGAAATTATTAACTCTGGTGGCTTCGTGCCTTCCTCCCTTTCTTATGTCATCATAACATTCAACTCAGGCAAACTCCAGACAAGAAACGTCAAGAAAAAGAGACTTAATCTGTCAGCACTTCTATACTTCTGGCATCAATTCATTACAACTTTAAGCTATGAGGACATTTGGGGAAATATTGATCACACAAGAGTTTTTTTTAACTTACAGAACAAATAGAAAGTTAGATTATTATCTCCTTTATTATTAAATTTGACTACAAAATTTGGCAATATTTCAAATGTTTTTGTTTGTTTTTTTATTGAGTTGGGGCCCCTTTAACTTTGTTATTTGCCATTTTGTTGGAAGTTACATTAAGGAAGATGAACAAAAGGTGAAAGGTCATTTTTCTTGACCAATTTACTGTACTGCTCTACTCAAATTTATGGTACAATTACCTTTCAGTCAAAACTGAAACTTCTCTTTAGTAATACCAATCCGAGAAATAACACCTAATTTGTTGAGCTGCTGAGCATGTTAACAAAGAAGAAAATTCAATTTCCCTTGCAATATTTTGGCTCCTTAGTTAAAATTCTAGGTAAATTAGTTAAAATAAAAGTTGGTTAAAATAAAAAATTAAATAAAGGCAAAACACTTTTTTAAAGCTTTGTTTACCTCATAAGCAATATTAAATTTACAGAATGTTATAAACTCATCATAGAGCCAGCTTTCCACCTCAAGTAGGCTACATTTTTATGGCGTTTATGTATTAAAACTTAGATTTCTGCCAGACTTATGTTGTAAAATATAGAGATTTGAAACAAGTTTGATCAAAAAATTGTGTTCATTTGTTTTTGTTTTTTAGCTTTTATATAAAAAAAATACCAATCTAGGTTTTCCCCCCATTCTTTCACTGAGAAACACCTACAAGAACATGTACATAAAAAAATGTTTGCTAACCCATTTTTCGTCACGTGTTTTCCTAGAAAATGCAGATATAGATCTACAGCATAGACCTTTCTGAGTCATCAAAATTAAAGCTTGAAACAAGCTGATAATGAAGGCTCTTTCTGCACTGGAACTAGCAAAAACCCAATCTGCACAAAGTTTTGAAACAATGCAATCGTCATCCATTGACAGACACAGATTACGTCAAAAAGTCACTTTCTCGTGTGTTAGCCTAATTGATTGCTATTGCCTTCATTCTGCTTGTGGAATACAGCAGCATAGAGTTTACAACAGTCACAAACAGCTTTTCCTCTGGAACAACAATCCTTCGAAGAAGCATTCACTTAATTTTTTGGACTAAGTACATCACAATAAATTCATGAAGATAATATTAAAGGAAAATTATTTCAATTATATTCAACTATTCCTGGCTTTGTAATGACACGAATACGATTAAAGACTGGACATTTTAACATGGCAAACTTTAGAAAACTCCATTCCATTTTCTAAACCTGTTTTGTCCCTATCCCGGCCATCCCTGGGGTAAGGCAGGCTACCCCCTGGAGAGGTTGCCAGTCTGTCACAGGGCCGTCACACACCCATGAACACCTAGTGACAATTTAGAGTAGGGGTGGGCAAACTTTTTGACTCGTGGGCCACAAAGGGTTCTAAAATTTGATAGAAGGGCCGGACAAGGAGTGGATGCGTGGCGGGATTTGGCAATCCACCTCCCCAGAGAAAGAAATATTATGGAATCCTAACAAAAACATGTTTCCTCTTTGATTAAAATGATTATGTATATTTTAAAACCAAACATTTTGGTGTTTTCACTTTTAATGCCAGTTGCAGCAACGGCGGGATGTCCTTCACGGAAAGAAGCAAACATAGAAAAAATGATGCATTTATGAGCTGTTTGAATGATTAAACTAAACATTAGAAAAACAACAAATCTTCCAACACAACACCAAAGCATGATAAGTTTCTTCACCTGAACAATAGTCATTTTATTTGTGAAGTGTCATTTATGGGGAGACACCAGAATTACAGGGAAAATAAATCAATTAGAGCTATCAATATATTTGATTTCAGTATGGCGGGCCAGATTAAATACTTTGACGGGCCGCAGTTTGCCCACCCCTGATTTAGAGTAAGCAATTAATCTATGAAGCATGTGGAAGACTGTGGTAGGAAGCTGTAGTCCCCAGAGAAAACCCACACATGCAGGGGGAAAACATGCAAACTCCACACAGACAGGTCCCCCATTGGTTTTCTGCTTCAGCCAGCCAGGACTTGAACCAGGAGCCTTCTTGCTGTGAGACAAGAGCACTAACCACTGCACCACCTTGCAGCCTTTCTTTGGAAAACTGCTGTTGTCAATTGTTCCAAAAATAACGATGATTTTACTTGAAATTGATGCAGCATTTGCTATAACTCCAACAAAAGCATCACAAACAAGTATTGCTCATTTTAATAGTCTGTGTTCAAATTTTTTAGTGCCTTTTCACAAAGTACAGAAAAAAGTCACAATACTTGCCTCACCGATACAGCATCCAAAGTGCCCCCTTGAAGCTTGAAGCAGGTTTTTACCCAGAGTTTTAAAAAGAGTTTCATGCTGTCGCTCTTCTGGGTGCAGTGAGAACTGAGTAGCACCATTTTCAAACATAGCAAAAACTAATAACAGACTATTACAATCATCAACAGAAGCAACTCTGCAGAAGGAGTTTCAGAAAATGATGTTCAAAAACCTGCTTTCAGAACACAGAGAGACAAAATCCTGTAACCTTGGATTGGCCCCCACTACTTTAAGAATCGTTTTTGCAGGAGAGAGAAAAGATCTACCCGAAGGGCATGTCAAGATTGCAGTCAGACATGAAGACGTGGTCAAGTAAAGACAGTTTTAGATCAGAGCTGGCAAAAATATCGAGTCACCCACCTCAAAAAGTGTAAATTAAGTACATTCTGTCAGCAAGCAGAGTCTCCAAGGTTTGAAATGGTGACTGCACAAAGGCCATGATGACAGGATGACAGCTTCTCCTAACATTGAAGAGTTTCCTCCAGCTTACCCATCAGTCATTGTTCTGCTTCATTTTTTCTCCATGAGTAAGCCTGAGCAACAACTTTGTCATGTACCGGCCAAACAGCGCAGGCCAAGATAGCTCAGAATACCTCTCATACAGAAAAAGGTTGAAGGCTGGCTTCCCAAAGCAGAAGAAAATAGGTTTCTGTAAGTGACATTTTTTTACACTCTTGAGCACAGTTACTTATTACATAAAAGTAGCACAAAAGTCTGTTCTCTAATCCCTAAAAAGACTTGCTCCTCCGGCTGCTTTCCCTCTGATCAATGGTTCCTTTCTTCTCCACCAGCCTGACAATGATGAAATTCTCAAAACTACAGGCTGGTGGCCATCTATAAAACAAGCCGTTACTTCTGCAGTGTGAACACTGCTGTAAAGAATCCCATCAGTGTGAAGACTGGCTGCTTGGGTTTTGCTAGATTTAGCAACTATCCTTGCAGTTTGCCTTGTCAGGAGCTGCCGAGAGAGAAAAAATTTCCTTCAGTAATGAGACTCGTAGTTGTAAGCTCAACTTCCCTCCGCTGGGATATCTTTCTTCAGCTTTGGAGTCTGGGTAGAAGAAGTATTAGGTTTCTGAGTGTGAGGACAAACCTTTCAGAGGGACATTCAAATTTGCTTCTTATTTTGAACTTGCTTGTTTAGATTAAATTGATGCGGGATGCCTTTTTATGCACCTTGTTAGATTCTGTGTCGTGATAAATAGATGCACAATTAAAGCCTCTCCTCAGCTGCTTCTGCCAACACAGCAAAGTTCTCCCCTTAACCCGTGTCCTAGATTTTTTTTATCTCTATATCAGTTTTACAAATTAAATACAAGCTGCTAGGTTACACTCTGACTTACAATAGAACACTGCAGAGCCCTGATGAATGGCATCAATAAAAGCTGACTATGAACAAAAATAAAACTTTAAACTCACCAAACTCTCTGGAATAGGAGCGTCCAAATGCAGGACTTTCCTGCAGGATCCTCAAACAAAGCCACTGTGGGCACATTTAAGCGGAAAACACCATGATCACATGAGAACTTGTAGAGTAACTTAATTTGCAGACGCTGGACTTTACCCAAAAAGCAACGGGAGATAGTGAGCGGAATGCACTTAATGAAAACCACCTTCTTCAAAGTTCTGACTATAACATTTCAAGTCATTTTGCAGCTTTTCCTGCTTTCAAGCAGCAAAATGCTTTACATCCTGTTGCAACCTTATTAACTATTAACCTGTCTTCACTTTAATGTTGATCCATTACATAACGGAGTCTGAGAACTGCGGTGTACATTAGTAGTTCAAATCCGTCATGTTTCCACTTTGCAGCTTTATCAATCATTAACCAGAATGCGACAACTGTATGAACACGTGCAACTATTTTTTTATTTGCAATCTTACCTTGTTGGAATCTCCACACTCAAAAAAAAGCATTCAAAGAAATAAAAATAAAACTTTGGTGGATTTTATTTTCCAACATATCTGAATTTTCTGTTCTGTATTGTTCAGTCATCCATGGGGCAGATCATTGCTTGACTGCCCACGTACAATGTTAGAGGGAATGTGGAATAAATCATATTCCACATTCCCTCCTTTTATCAGTGTCTGGATTGTCTCTTCTGGTAGCAAACTGTGCATAAATATTGTCAGAGAAATTCAACCTACAGGGCTACACCCAGCTGTTTCATTGTCCCTACAGCAAAAACAGTTCAAACAGTCAGTTTTACCTAAACGACCCCAGAGAGCCAAAAGCCCATCAGGTTTTACTGTGAGCAAAAGAGCAGCTGAGGCCCAAATGCTGCATCTGCACAAGGTCTGAATGAAAACACCATGTACTGATTTTGGATGATAAAAACGTCCACTCCGGGTTTTTCTTTTTTTGTTTGGATGAATGTAATCTGATGTGAGGTTACTCTTGTTTGAACAAGAAGCAGCAGAATTCAGACTCAGAATAAAGTTTGACATTTTTAATGCCAGTCCTGATTATGGGACTCTCCAGTGTATTAACTATAGTTTGTATAAAAACATTTATCCCTGAGTCAACTTTCACTAAGCTTCTTACAAGTCTTGCTTAAATTAACTTCATAGATTTAATATTTATTTCATTGCTACGAGTTTCTGAGTTGTCTTGTGGTAGTTTTATTTGTAACATTTCTTAATGGTTTCAAGTTACCACGTTGATCGCAATTAATTACAGATAGAAATAGCGCGTTATTTAAGATCACATTAATCTCATTTTTAATTAACTATAAACTATTATGTAAAGGATAATTCCTGACGAGGTGTTTGTTATCAGAAAGTCCATTCATTTCTGATAATGGACACCTCAAAGGGCATTATGTTGCTTACATTTTGGTTACTTATAAAAGTGATAATATTAATAACCATAAATATTTTTTTATTGTCTGAGATTGAAACAAATAGCCCTGGATGGTGTTATAGTAAGGTTGGAAGTCCTATGATTAAAAAATATATATATATTTTTCAGTAATTGTTCCGTTTCTTCCCCCCCCCCCCCCCATTTAATTGTACACGCGTATGATGCAAATTGTACATGTGCACAGTGACAATAAAGGCATTCTATTAAGGGGCGTGGTCTAGGTCAGGAGTGGCCAACCATGGTCCTCAAGAGGCTCAACCCTGCCTGTTTTCCAGCTCTCCTTCACCAGATTGCTGTTGATTAGCTGACTCAAGCGATTTCACATCCTGATTGACTGAACACACCTGATTTAGGTTATCAGCATCAAGCAGTCCAGGGAGAGCTGGAAAACAGGCAGGGTTGAGGCTCTTGAGGACCAGGGTTGGCCACTCCTGACCTAGGTTATCAATTATCGCTGAAATATTTGGCTAAGTTGGAGAAGTTATGTCAGCAGAAAAATGTTTGACAAGCAGAATTAGAGGATCAAAATGCATAAAAAGTTATTTTATTAATGAACAGCTTCCTCTATGGAAGCAGACGCATAAAGACATAGAAAACAAGAGAAGGAGAGAAACAAGCAAATGCACAGAAACAACACAGCACCTCCAAACCCACCAGACAGTTTTTTGATCACCCACACACTGTTCTTTCAGAATTCCATTATTGCTCCCCAACAAGACGAATATTGAATCCCAAGCATCAAACTTGCAAAAGAAAAAGGAAAAAAAAAAAAAACTTTCCTCCAGGAAAAACTTAGAAAATGAAAGAAAAACAAAGACAGCTGCAGCTGGGAGAAGTTACTGATGTTAGGAATGTAACCAAAACGTTTCAATTCATTCAAATATGGTTTTGTTTGATTAAATAAAAGAAAAAGAAGTTTTTGGTTCATTCTTTAAACCAGGATGCATCCATCCCATCCCAAACAAGCAATTCAATTCAAAACAATCAGATGTGGAATGATGAGCTTATAAATGTGTATTTGGGTCCATGAACAAGTGAAAAGCACTCAAGGTTACATGTCATATTCCAGCATTGTGTCTATGTTCAAGTTACCTGCATCAATTATAAGCCATTCCAAAGAGAAGCATTCATAGTTAAAATGTTTACAGACGGCACAGGTCAGTGTTTGGAGGAAAAAAAATAAAGAAAAAAGAAAAACACTTGAATTTTACAGTAGTCCTTGTCCCCTGGAGGTGCGAATGATTGCTTGCGTCTCAGTATGTAATCGTCCACAGCTTGACACTGGCATCGTGGGAAGTGGTGGCTAAGGTGTGCTCATCTATCCAGGCCAGGCTGCTGACATGGTGCAAACGATGAGCATCTGTAGACGTGAAAGAGTGAAAATTTAAAGATGCTTTTTTTGTGTGGAAAATATGGTTCATTAAATCAAGACAGTTAAGGTGTTCTTACACAAAAGTTATCTTTATATCAACTAATATTCAAGCTGCAAATCAACAGACTCCTAAACCCAAGAGGTAGTAGTAGAACAGCAATTAAACTCTTGCTTAAAGTCCCATTCAACTATATTTTTTTTCTATTTTCAATATGTTCCCAGTGGTCTATTATGATTATGCTGTTTTTATCCATGATCAAAAAACATGTTTTTTTAAAGACATATTTTCTAGCCTCCTCCTATCGTATAACACCAAGCCCAAGATAACATTTACATAGCAAAAAACAAACAAAAATAAATAAACAGCGATATCAGAGCTATCTAGCTGTGCAGTTTTGAGCCACATGGCAGCCCAGATGAGGAAAACAAAGACGTACACGGATCTATTGTCTACAAGTGGATGCATCAGAATGGAGCAGAGCAGGGAGACTTTCCTGAGCTTTTTCGAATTACAGCTTTTATCTGCTCCTAATCTGTCACGATTTGAATAAAGAAAAACTCAGAAACGCAGTTTTAATCCTAAAATATTTTATACCTGTCCTCCATGAAAAAAATGCTACAAGAACATGTTAAATACAGAAAAAACTACCTTATATTTTGACTGGAGTGGGTCTTTCTTTGTCTATGACTAGTTGGAACACCCAATGAAATTTTAAAAGGAAATCTATTTTCATAAAAAGGTAATGTGATTTTAAATTCTAGATAAAAAAAATTTCCTCAAATGGGGGCTCGTTCGATTTTAGACAAGCGATATCCGAGTTGTCTTTTTTCTAAAACAGCAAAACTGGTTTCGGAGTTTGTCCCACCGATCTCAAATGACAATTATCCATATGTGGAGCCTAGAAAATAGGTAATCTGGTAATCAACTCGATGCAGACGAATGAGTGAAGCCACACGCACTAAACAATTCCATACAAACCTGCAAGTTTGATCCTGCGGTCTGGATCACTCAGTGTCCAAACGTAGACCATCATATCCATCCCTCCAGTAGCAAAGTGCTCATTATCAGGTGACCACGCCAGGCTCACTGGTTTTGCATGGTGCCCATAAAACTCATTTTTTACCTGGGAAAAAAAAAACAAAACAAAAACACAATGACTAAAGATTAAAGATCTACGTAAATGTGAGAAAAACAGGAAAATGTTTTACAGAGTATCCATCAGGCACGCTGTAGGCTGTAATAGCTTTCTTCTCATCAATGACAGCCAGATAGGCTCCGTCGTTGGAGTAGGCCATGTCTGTGATGGGCCCTTTGGCTTCCAGAGTTTTACCCTCATCTTTGAGAGTGTTGCCTTGAATTGAGTACAGCCGGATTTTCCCATCCTGAAAAAGAAAAAGAAAAAAGCAGAAGCATCCACTATTAGACTGGCATCATGATCCTTAGTGTAAGAAAAGTTAGATCTAGATGAAAAATTGTCTCATGAACTAAAAGGGATTTCTAAAATGAGCCCAACAGCTGACAACCCAACTCATGTTTAGCAGGAAAATCTGCTCTTACTGTTCCTCCAACTGCAGCTGTGGTGCCACTAGGATGGAGGGCTCCAACCTCTGCTTCATAGCCAAGATTGTCTAACGTGAAGAGCTTCTTCTTATCCTTCAGCAAGACGACCTAAAGAAACAAATATACAATTTAAAACTGCGTACAATTTTACCAAACCTTAGAGAAACAGAAATGGTGGATTCTGCTAGGAAAAGATGGCGTTACCTGTCCGATGCACACAGCCAGTGATATTCCTCCAGCTACAGACACACTTTTGGGCTGGAAATCCATCTTTACCACATCCGATGCACTAAAGCCAAAGAGATTAAGGACTTCAATATATAGAACAACCGATTTGTTACCACAAAAACATAATAATCCCCTACAGCATTCCCCCTGCGTATTCGCATTTCACTATTAGCGTTTTTCGCGTATTCCCAGATTTTTATTTTTTCTGTCAGTCACGTTACTCCAGTTCATCACAAAAACACAGTTCAACTCGCTTGTATGAGACTTTTGTGTCTGAAAGTGATGCTGCGGGGGAAGAGAGGATGAAGATGAAGATGAAGAGCACGCCGGCCCGTCAACTTCCTTGCCAGCTGCTAAAGAATATTTCACGGCTATTTCCACTGGAACCAAAATTTGCGCCCTTGCATGAAGAAATAACATCAGCAGACTCTGAAGCGGCCGGAAAATATCCTAAGACGCGGAGGAAGATAATCACAGAGAATAATTTATCATCCAGAGCAGGTGTTTAATCTGCATGAAACCGGCCTCTCCTGGAAAAAGATGCCCTCTTGCACTTAACTGATGAAGGAGGAAGCACAGGCTCCTGGTTTTAAGGCACAGAATGACACACCTAATGTGCATTATGAAGTACGCTACAGTACAGACTATTGATCTGAATAAAAAAAAAAAACACTGTATGTTGAGCAATATTCCAATGTTTTTCTATTAACGTTTTACAAAGAATCAGAAGTGTTTCAGAAGAGTTTTTAATGAGTAAGGACCGGTGACGGGCATTCTTCACCCATGGGGGTGCGGGTGGTTCTCCAAATTTACGCGTCTCCGGTCCCTAACCCCCACGAATATGGGGGAATACCCTATATAGTTCATCTCCAAGCAGGAACATAGAACGACTATTACCTGTACTCTTTCTTGTCGAGTTTGGTGTAGCGAAGTGTGTCATCCATGCTGCACGACACCAGCTCGTTGGCTGCGTTGGTCACCATTTTACTCACTTGGTTACTGTGGCCCTTTCCTGAGAAACAGTCATTTTGGCCGGTTTCAGCATCCCAGTAATGTGAGACATGTGTTAAGGAGAGAAAAAAAAACAACATAGGCGTGGCTAAAAACAGATGGAAATGTTTTCACTAAACCATTTTAAGATCATTTCTGAAAACACCTCAAAAGGAAAGATCCAGAACAAAAGTATTTCAAACAGTAATTGTGCTTTTTAGGTCACAATCATGTAAAAAATTACTGTATTTTTCGGAGTATAAGTCACAATTTTTTGCATAGTTTTTATACTCAAGGTGGAATTGGGATTTATTTTTTTATATATATAAATTTTTGGCTCATAAATTTGTTATTTTCCCACTAACAATCGGTTGACCTTTAGCATACTGTCGGTAAGTATCATTATTTGTTACTGACAGCAGCGCAGAAGAAGTTCTGTGCAGAATAAACACGGAGGAGAATCTGATCGTTCTCCTTCTGAACTTTGATATTTTTCTCATTTGAATCGAGACATTTCTATCTTGTTTTCATTTGTTCCTTCCTCTGACCAATGTGGGACAGCAAGTCATCAAACTGGGAGATGAAAGTAGCACAGAAAGTGCCGTCATTTAGACGCAGCTCCTACAGTAGTCGGTAAAAAGATCGCCATAAAAATAAATTAATTAATGATGTCATGAGCCCAGACATGGAGACATGTTTACTGATGTTTTTGTAGAGCTCCTCAGAATAAATAAACCTGATCTCGCAATGTCATCTGTGTCTTCCCTGCTTTGTAAATGAGATGTACAGTCTATGCTTCCATGTAGCAATGAGGTTCAAAACTTGAACTTAAAACTTGACGGTAGCTCCTCCCACACGCAAAAGGAGCGTCCTGAGCATCGAATTTGATACATTTCAAAAGAAGAAGTGTGACTTATACTCCAGAACAGAAAGTCATCAGTTCTATTAAGTGTGGAACTGGTGCTGGAATCAAACCAGCTGGCTTCACTACACAGCCATTGGTTCTGAACATCATGCAGGAGTACAGTCCAGAAGCAAAAAGAATCCCCTTGAAGTTCTTTGTAGCACACCAATTCATTTTTAGAGGCCAAATTCTCCAAAAGCATAGACTTCATTCCAGAAACACCTTCTCTCTCCTACAGCAGCTGACACTTCAGCCTTTGCCAGGGACTTTGGCCTCAACCCTTTGTTTACAATAAGATTGATATCTGGCCTGTCAGCTGGCTGAACACCAAGAAAAACCTGACCGTGTGGATCTAATGTCTTTAAAGCATCCAAGCTTCTGTTTTTCTTTTAACCTTATCCACCCTGGAAGGATATTGATGTGTCCGTCATGACTCCCCGAATAAACGAAGGATCGCCCGTCTTTTTTGTGAACCGTCAGACACTGGATGGATTTGCTGTGACCCTGCAGAAGTAACAAGAGTATCCACACGTTAGGAAATTATAAACTCAAGCCATAAAAATTAATATATCAACATATTCAATTCATTCATTTTACTAAAAGAACAGTGACCATTTTGGATGCCCCTGTTGCTAAAGCGATGCACTTTAATACAAGGAATCTATTTATGTGACTGGGTCAGCTTTTCCCAATGCCTAAAAATGTGAAAGCAATAGGTAAGAAGAAGACATATCCCTTCTTTACACTTGGTACACTTGAAACAGTTTAAAACATTTCTCTGCAGTCCTAATTATCTGCAGTGCTGAAGAGGTTAAAATAAGGATACTCTGGTTGGAAAGTCATGTCATCTTACTGAAATATGTGACACCTTTCAATAACTCTGCAATAAGGACCAGAGACTGACCTTGACTGTCCGTATGGGTCGGTTAGGGTTGTTCTTGTCCAGGTAGTTGATGTATCCAGACAAGGAGATGCTGAGGAGGTGGTCTTTCTGCCAAAGGCAGCCCAGCTGCTGGTCGGTCACATCAGAGCCCAGGTTAAAAGTGGTGACAGCCGTTCCTGCACCAACATCCCAGAGCTTCACAGTCTTATCCCCAGAGGCGGAGATCAACTGGGAACTGTCAGGACTCCAACTGAGCTGAACGACACAAGGCAGAAAAAACATCTCAACAATAAGGTCAAAATAAAAACACAAATGTTGAAGTGACTTTAGAAAGAACGAAGGCCTCAGGAAACACAATCCCTTATTTACATAGGGAAATGAACGCGTTTAAGCGTTTTGGCCTTCTGCATTCCAAACTCATGTTCACACGTAACAACGCAAGTTTCTACAACTGTTTTGGGCTCAACATACTAAACGCGCAGCCACTGAACATGCCTTGCAAGTTAAACCAGGTCAAACTTTGACCAATCAGGGACCTGGATTTGGTAGTGCCGTATGGATGGCGTCCCTCTTAAATCAATTAAGTGAGTTAAATTTTTTTTATTCATTCAGCTTCTTCCGTTTAGTCCCTTTTGGGGTCACGGGGCTGCCGGAGCCTATCTCGGCCACTTACAGGCGAAGGAGACCCTGGAGAGGTCGCCAGTCTGCCGCAGGGCCACAATAACGCATCCATTCACTCTCACACCTATGGACAATTTAGAGTTGCCAATTAACCTGAAACATGTTTTTGGAGGGTGGGAGGAAGGGACACCCCAGAGAAAACCCATTCATGCACGGGGAGAGCATGCAAACTCCACACAGAAAGGTCCCTGATTGATGTTCTGTTTCAAGTTCTCCAGCCAGGACTAGAACTGGGGGCCTTCTTGCTGTGAGGCAAAACGACTAACCACTGTGCCACTGTGAAGCCCTTTTTTTTTATAATTCATTTAATTAATTTGAACATTGATTATGGAAAATTATTTAATAATATTGGTTTGTGCTCGGCTAGAATTCTATGACACCAAGTCTTTTGTAAATCGGATTACAGCGACATTTCACACCAAAGCTCTTCCAACTGTAGGTGCCGGGCATGTGCTAGACAACAGTTAAAAAAAAATTAGCAGCAGAAGCCCCTCCCTGGTTGTCCAGTGTTAACACCATGGCCTTAACATGCCTTTAAGAACACGTGTTTAGCGCAATCTTGAAAGCACGCCACATGCCCACTGTGTCTGTAATTTTAGAGAAGCAACAGAGGTTCAGGAGACGGAAGTGTTATTAGAGGCTACAAGAGGAAGTGACTGTTATAAATGTGTCAGCTACACATGCGTGTTCTTATAAACATACTTACCGCGTAAATTCCTCCACTGTGAGCCTTCTCGCCCCCAAGAGTTCCAACACTTTCCCCAGTCGTTCCATCATAGAGAAAAATCTGAGAATTTTCCAAGGGGACAGGAAAAGGAACACACACAATAAGCCAAAACCCATGAATTAAAAGCCAAGTCTAAACATTTACGCTGAGAAACATCTGAATACACAGTTAGTTGATATATAGAAACCTGTTTTGTACAATTCCCTTAAACTAAAAAGTCATAAAAGCAGAGTTGTTCAGTTACATATGGAGGGGAGCGGGGGGGGGGGGTGTCTCGTGCATCTAATTAGAAAAAGAAATCCTAACTTCATTGGTGTCCTCTTATAACGTCATATGACAGCGTTCCCTCATTATATCGTGGTTCAATTTTTGTGGTCTCACCGTGTCCGCTGATTTTTTTTTTCAGCTTCATTTTGCACGCTCCTTTTTTCTTACAGCAGATGTTATGAGTCCTGATTGGCTATGGACCTTGTCAATCTCATCCATGTTGTGACACATTTACAAAACTCTTTGATCACCAGCGGGTCTTTGTTTTCATTCAATAATACTGGATTTGTTTTTCTGCAAAAGTTTGAACTTTAAGAGTTTAAACGTTCATGTCTGAAAAGTGTAAAAAGTGTCTAGTGACGGGTTTTCCAGCCTTAAAACGTCTATAATCCTGCTTTAAGGTTTATTTTACAACGCAATCCCTGTGATAAACGACGGAACACTGTACATTTAAGGAAGAATCTATAGAACAACACTGAATAGACAAAGTTCAGTTTGTTGAAATACTTTTAACTAGTCGTGGTTCTGCATTCCAAAAACTGCCACCAGTCGGCTCAAAACAGTACGGGTGCAGAGTCCATACAAGAACAACAAAACTAAAGCCCCCAGGGTTTTGTGGCAAACAAGTGCAAATAAGTCATTTTAAAAAAACATCACAGTCCCACAGAAGCCTGCTTTATACTGACCCTTTAAAGTTTCACTCATCTCTTTGCATCTATACTGAATCACTCAGATCTTGCAACTTATTTGAAGATTTTCAATTATGCATCCCTAGCTGAACTTCTCAACTTTGCCAAGCTGCTCAGTTTTCTACTGATTTCTTCTAGTGTCATCATTTCCATCATTAACTCCTCCAAATTTCATTTTCTTCAATGTTTTTTGGTGAATACATAAGTGCACCCATCTTCTAACATTAAAGTCTAAAATTTAGGCCTTACTAGTAGCCAACTAATTTGAACTTATCTTTATAATTTCTCATTAGAGAAACCACCAACCTGACAGGTACTGCAACTTCACAACATTTGAGTATGGAAGGGTGCTGCATTAAGGCCACTTTCTAGTCAGTAAATGTCCAAAGGTTTCAGTTTGCCAGCTTATCCAGACACCCATGTCTGACGCCAGACCCACCTGACCATCAGCACCGGCTGTGGCGAAGCGATTTCCATCCGGAGAGAAGCGGACACAGTTGACAAACTGGCTGTGGTCCTGTAGTCAAAGAGGCAGAAGAAGAGAAAAGCAAAAAAGAATTGATCAAAAACAGCTTTTTTTTTTACAAATGTCTGCAGCTGACACAAACATACATAAAAATAAACCTAACTATTACCAAAAAAAAAGAAAGTGTTTTTAATTCAATTCAATTTTATTTGTATAGCCCAAAATCACAACAACAGTCGTCTCGATGGGCTTCGAAGTGAAACATGAACTCAAAAGGATCACGAATACAAAGAGTTCAATAGGAAAATACTAAAATGAACTAACAAACTGACTAAGCTATACTGGCATTCCCGCCCTTAGACCCCCCTTCGCGGTAAGGAAAAACTCCTAAAAAAACCGGATTCCGGAAAAAACGAAGAAACCTCAGGGGTGCCCACATGAAGGAGGGATCCTCCCCCAGGACGGACAGGCGATTTACCAGAACTCTTAGAGAAGAATTAACTTATCTAAATCTACTTATCAACTTAACTAAATCTTTTCTGCATTATTCATTGAGGTTTCGTTATCCAATACATATTGGTAGATTGGGAGTGAGATTTTACTTTGACCTCTTTAATTTAAAAGTAAAAGCTTTGTGCTAAAAACAAAAAAAAACTGCATTGTAGCTTAAAGGGAAAAGGCCGGCTTCAGGAGTCTGGCTCGCTCATTCTCCAAAAACGTACGGGGGAAGTAGGTTATATAACACAAAACGAGAGAAACAAGGCCCCACTGTCAAAAGCCAGTCGTGTGTGTCAGCTCAGAGATGACCAGAGCGTGTTAAGAGGCTGCCAACTTAAACCCAAAGTCTTAAAGCTACGGCAAAACCTCCTCCCAAAAGTCCAGGTTAAAGAGGGATAAAGGGTTCGCACAAGCAGGAAAACCTCTGAGCCAAGGTCATTTGTTTCAAACCAAATACTTATTTAAATAAACCTCCTCAAATGACAAGACTGGAGTGGGGGGGGGCAGTGGTGCAACTCACCCTCAGTGTGAACTTGAACTTGAACGGGGGTCCTTCGAAGAAAGAGCCGCAGGTGTCATCACTGGCGGCAGCAAGGCGGTACGGACGCTTGTGCCTTATGTCCACACTGTTGATTAATTTTGAATGGCCTGAAAGCTCTCCCACTGATGAACCCGAGTCCCACAAGAACACTGCACCAAACCTACGACAACAAACAAAGACCCAATTGTTCCGGTCTGTTAGAGGCTCAAAGACGGGCAGATCTGCAACAATAAAGTGACGTCAAAAGAATGCTCAACGAAGGAATTACAATTTGATTAATTGACTTTTTTTTTTTAATCTGAAACTTATGATCCACTTTTAATTGTAATTATAATATTTTATTAAGAAACACACTTTAGATGCTGAAAAACAGTTGAAGTCCCATTGAAACATACTTCTCTCGTCCATCTCCGACAACAGCAATCCTCTTGCTATCTTCTGTCCATGCAATGTCCTTGATCTTCCCTGAGATAGGGGTGTACTCATACTTGAGCATGTGCTCCTTCTGGGTGGTGTCCCAGATACGGATTTTTCCTGATGCATCTAAAAAACAAACCAAAAAAAGACCAATAAATAAATATTTATTTTTTAAATGTAGATAAAAGCGACAGTATTGTTAAAATGCTACTATTCCTGGACATCAAATGCACGGGTCGCCATGTTCAAATGAGTCCTGTACCTCCAGATGCGATGTAGAATCCGCTGGGAGCATATTTGGCCACGCCCACTTGATGTGCATGCTCAGTGTAAATGTCGGCAATGGCCGGGTTCTTTTAAAGAGAAGAAATACGAGAGATCAGTGTGTGTGGATACTCCAAATGAAAGAATATTTAAGAATACATCTGCAAGTTCCCCAATATTATTTTTTATAACCTTACACTTAAAAACTATAGTAAGAGCTAAATTCTTAGATGAAGACAGTCTGTTACTGATATGACACACTGGATAAAAGTGAAAAAACATAAAATAAGAATATTTCTTACGTCAATATTTCTGATGATGACACATTTCCCATTAGTGTAGAGGAAGTTGTTTCCTTTGGGATCGCCACCGATCACCTTAGCAACTCCCCTCTCCATCTGTGGGAGGCTGGCAAATACGTGCTCTAAAACCACGTTGTTGTTTTTAGTAAAAGAGGAAAAAAGAAAAAAAAATGAGACAAATGGACGACCAAAAAAACACAACAGTGGAAAGTATCATCATCGTTATTTTTAGCAGCCCTTCATGCAAAAGAATCTGTTCTATCAGTAAAGCCGGAACCTTCTTCTTCCTGAAAGAAGCAGCTATGCATTCAAAATAACTAAGTATAGTGTTCTATAAGGAACTTAAGATTTTCAAACAAAATAAATCGGATTAAAATTTCATTCCAATCATATCTTGATCCATGTAAAATCTTTATGCAATTTTTTGCCACATTTTTTTTGAAGGACAGTTTCTGCAGGGCGGCAGTAGTTCATTAGAAATCTGTAGAAATTGCAGTGCAGTGTAAGCCTGTCCCAACTTCCCATCATCCGTTTGTTTACACTTTCTCCCACTAGCTTACAGCCTCTCAAAACACCAATTAACTTACTAACCAACATTAATGGTGCGAAAAAAAAATGGCAATATTGGAGCCATTTGTCTAAAAGTGGATGCATCGGAATGGAGCAGAGCAGGGAGCTTGTGGTTCACCGATTCTACTGGCTTTTTCAAAATTGTGGGGTTTTTTTTGTTTGTTCTCCATGACTTGAATTTCATTATAACCTAAATGTTCTTTAGTTTTTTCTTATTTTGTGGGATAATCTTCCTTTAATGTTAACAGATGGTTAAGTTATAACCATGTGCTGGAAAAGTGCTATATAAATAAAGATTGATTTGATTTGATATATTTAACCATATCTGGGTTGGAGACAAGAAAGGTAAATATTGAAAAGTTATTTTCGACAATAATATCACTGACTATACTGGAAAAATGAGCCGTTATGAAAGTCTTAAAATGAATATAAATACAAAACAAGTGAGCAATATTAGAAGGTTTCTGCTAAAGTCTTAACGGAAAGATGAACTGATTAGATCTACATCATTATCATAAGATTTTCATCATAGGATTTTTTATAAAATCCTCCTTACGAGCATGGAATTAATGCAAATCAATCTTTTCTATTTATTAAATATGCATTCTTCTTTGTATTTTACGTAAGTAATTTTAGTCTCATTTTGGCTCAAATGTGTTTTAATTTTGGGAAGTGAGATTTCGTAAGCACTGACAAAGCCGAGCTTGTCACAACACAGTTCTATGGAAGCTCAACTATTTCCTGAATCAGTGACGTTAACTCCGTCCTTTCAGCAGCAGCTGTAGCTGCTGTGAAGCCGCACATGGACGCCCTGAGCATCTAACTCTACCCTTTTTTTTTAACAATTCAGAGCTTAAACGTCAAGCATGAACTCAAATGAAGGGAGCTTTTTAGCTTAATTCGTGTTCAGGAAGAAACGTCAGAGCCCCACACTGCAATGGGCGAGGCTAGCTAGCTAAGGCTAGCCGGATTTGCAGACTAGTCTTGCTATAAAAAAATAACGTCTTTATTTTTTTGACTCTGCAGTTGTTCTATGGATGAAACTGACTTACTGAGTTCGTACGGCATTTTCCCCGATGGTCTTATTATCCCGTC
This sequence comes from Oryzias sinensis, assembly GCA_037389245.1. Lineage (NCBI taxonomy): Eukaryota > Metazoa > Chordata > Actinopteri > Beloniformes > Adrianichthyidae > Oryzias > Oryzias sinensis. Next base: position 17,231,546 of record CM074493.1, read on the forward strand.
GTTCCTCTCGCCAATGAATGAAGCAGCGCAGGCAGAGACCCTCCGATCACACAAACCCGGAAGCGGCTGCAGAGCTCGGCTTGTCTGGCTTTGCCCATATATAGTAAACTCACGCTGGAGCTGTCAGCCAGTGGCCGTGCCGGGGAGACGTTCAGGGTATAATCCTCCTTCAAAGCTCGGCGGTAACGCCTATATTCATAATGATGCCTCAAATGGCAAAAAACAAACAAAAATGTAAATGGTTTGTTTTTCTTTAAAATAAAATAAAAGTAGGTCACAGTTAAGTACACAAACCCCGCTCAGAACCGATATGTACATTTCGTGCACGATCGACATATTTTATATATATGTTGAGTTAATTCCGAAACAGCCAGTGTATAAAAGGTAATAAGTAACAAGTTCCAGAGGAACTAAACATGTCAAGCTGCTATTCTTTAAATCTAACGTCAGACGGAGCATCACCTGCCCAGAATAGACATGATGGGAAACTCCCTGATCCATTCGAGAATGCGCATTAAGGAACCGCTCAGCTTGTTATGATAAATTAAATTCAATTTTAAAAAACTGTTTCTCAGCGTTTGAGAAGTTAATTTTATTTCTATAGTTGAATATCTGGCGGCGGATTGTTCCAAGTTCTATTTACATATATATTTACATTTTTGGGTCATTCCAGAACTGGATGGTGTTTTTTTTATTGACAAAATTCAAAATGACAGCCTTTTTTTTATTTGGAACATTCAAATCTTTCTCTTGTCAGTTATAATTCCTAAATATTGAATTTCCTTTTTAATGGGATTATTGTGAATTCTTGTTTCATTTGTGTCATGAATTGTTATCATCTCACACTTGTTGTGTAAATAGTCTTGAGGCTTGGGAGAACAGAGACAGTGTTTTATAGCATTTGGGATTTCTTCTGTATTGTTTAACAGTAACGCAGTGTCATCTGCTTGCTGAATTAGTTCAATTGGATTTTGTATCAGTCGTGTCAGCATTTCTGTTGCAATAATAAAGAGAAGTGGACTGACTGGGTCCCCTTGCCTAATTCTTCTTTTGACCTCAAATCTGGCTGTAGCTCCTGTGGAAGCAGAACTGCACCACTTATGTCCTTATATAACATTGAAATTGGGTCCATGAAATGAACTTTTGGCCAAATCCAAAATGTTAGAGGGACATCAAAATAAATTGATGTTCCAGAGTATTAAAGGCTTTGAAACTAAATCTAAAAATAAAATAATTCCATTATCTTCAATTAAATGTCCATAATCCATTAAATCCAGAACCAGACGTATGTTATTATGGATTAATCTGTTTGGGAGAAAAGCAGATTGAGTTTTACTGATAAAATTGGGAGATTCCATTTTTTAGTCTGTTAGCTAAGACGTGTAAATAACTTATAGTCAGCAATCAGTAAAGAAATTGGTCTCAAATTTTCAATAAATGATTTGTCTTTGTCTGGTTTAGATATTAATGTTATTATTTCTTGTTTTGTGTCAGAAGTGAATTATTCAACATATATTCCTTCAAATCTTCTGATAGTAACTCTCTAATATAATTCCAGAAAAATTTATAATAGTTTGAGGTCAGAGCATCCTGACCTGGAGCCATTTTCTAGACATTACCAAGTTCCATAATAATAATTTTGTCACATTCCCTTTTGAATTCTGTATTAATTTGAGGAATAAACCATTATATGTTGTTGAAAAATTTGCTTGAACGTGGTTCTGAGAATTGTCAGGAATACAATTTCCGACAATTTGTCCTTACTGAACTTTCTATTTTAGGAGCTAAAGTTATGGAAATCATACAATGATTTATGAAAGGAGCTGCAGAGATATCTGTATGCAAGATATGACCAAGAACATTCTGAGAAACCAGCCACAAATCTGTTCTTTATTTAGTATTGCCATTTGAACAAATCCAGGGAAAATGTTCTGCATTTGGGTTAAAGCATCCAAAAGGGCGTTATTTAAACAAAAATAATTAAACAATTGGCTTTGTTTTTATGTGTGTGAAGTATATTTTGTGGGGAATCTATTCATCCATTCATCAGGGGCACATTTAAAATCTCAATATTATCAGTTGGATCTTTAACTTTCAAATCTTTTATACTTTTTGTAATTTCAGCTAAAAATAGTCTTTTTTTCCATATCTGTATTGTATCCATACAGATTACCAAAAAAAAAACCCTCAATTTTTAAGTTTTTATTCAATATTTAAGATGATCACAATCCAATGACCCTTTAGCTCTGCAATATTCATTTTTCCCACCAGGACAGTTGTTGAAACAAATTGCAGCACCTGCTGATCTTTTAGAACTATTACTTAAACAAGCTGTGTTTGTCTAGTTCTTAGAGTTAAATATTAGCACTATTTAATTTTAATCTTTTTAATATTTGTATCGGCTAAAACCTTTGATAAAAAGGTAAATGCTGGCCAATGCTTTTACTAAAGGCAGCTTGAAATGTCAGACACAAATGACAAGCTTGATGTCTGCAATGCTTGTGAAGCAGCAGTGATGTAATGGTGGAAAACAATCTTTTTTATAAACATTATAAATGGAAATAAGGGTAATTATTATTAATTGTCGCTATGGTGGCCGAAAACCATATTTATACAAGCCACACCTGAATTTTTTAAAAATCCCAAAACCTGTCCATCTTGATGAGGTTCCCACATTACACAACAAAGCTGAAACAGTTGGATTTAGCATTTGCAAACTAATCCACAGTTTGGTTAAAAGTACCTGCAGTTGTCATTGAGAGCCCTATGCGGAACCGGCAGAAATCTAGCAGACGTCTGCTTGTGAGAAAGAAAGTTTTGCATTAAGAGGGCTGATGGTCCAGGTGAAATTTAGTGGTCAGCTTCTCTGTCAGAAAATGTTACTTTAATGCAAAATAAACAACAGCAAACAAGGATGATGGGATGTGGCATGTGTGTGTTGTGGATGTGTGGATGAATATTTCTGGCATCATTTAGCCCTCTGCTGGCCTTGTTTGCAAATTGAAGTGGATCCATCTGAGGATTAGCAATCTTGGTTATTGCTTTTTTATACAATCATTTCCAAAGCCATCCTGACCTGAAAGGTTAAAGCCACAGGCATCTGGTCATTCAGAATCATGGTAAAAACCACTGTTTGGGACACAAATCAGTCAAATATTTCCATCTGTTGCAGCTTATGGGGTGATAGGGGAAAAAAGTTATACAATTCTCAGAGTCCTCTCACAGATGGAATATGGGACAGATTTGTTTTTTGGGTTTTTTTGGAGAAAGGTCACAATCTTCTTTGTTCTGATTAAGTTTGATATCTTTGACTTCAGTGATTGAAAACTAAGTTCAAGGCTTGCTTTTCACAAATCTGGTTTAAAAAAAAGCCGAGGTTATTTGAAAGAAAGGTCCTTTAGTGAGATTCGACCAGGATGTGCTTAGCCTAACTAAAATTGGTGCTATCCTTCCATAGAGTTATTCCTTTTGCAATCAAATACTTCAAAAAAATTGCAGTAAAAAATGATGGAGTTTATTGAAGAAAAACTGTCAAACTTTAGGTAAAAACAAAATAAAAAGATTAAAGAATCCAATCACAATGTTGGCTCTAAAGACAATCTGGAATTCTCCAGGATTCATGCGTGCTGTAATATAACATCTGTCCACCAGGGGGCAGTGCTAACCAGTGCCACAATCCCTCTCTTTTCACCAACGAAGAAGTGAGAACACTGCTGTGATGTCTGGGACCATGGCTGCCGCCCTGAGAAGAAGCTTCTCCCCGTTTGTCAAGGTGAGTGCTGTTAAAGCTACCACGGCCTCACCGACGTGACAAATGAGCAGAAAACGAGCTGTTGAGAATTAATAATCAAACCGAAGCTCGATTAAGTCTCGCCTGTGTCTTATCGGAAACTCGTGTGTTAAATCATGGCTAACTTAACTCCTAAATCTGATCCATCATTACGTGGATGATCAAATATTTATTTATTTGACCACGTGTAAGAAACGTGGTTTCCCGTTAAAAGTCCATATTTGTACATAATACATCAATACCATACACATAAATAATGTTTTGATTGAGCTGAAGTAGCTTAGCTTGTCACTCTGGTGGTAACAGTACCGGCTCCATGTCTGCTAGAGAGAGAGAGAGGCTACATTTCAGTGTCTTTATTTCTGTACTCTCATTTTCCAGATACTTTAATATTTAATAGGTCAGGCTAGCCTTTTGTCAGTCAAGATGCCTACTTTTAACAGAATTCTTCTTATTGTTGTTGTTTATGTTAAAGTAAAAAATAAAGTTTTATAGACTGCAATGACACTATTGAATACATGAGAATTTATTATTTAATATGTAGTTGTACCAAGGTAAATATGTATATTTTAAAATGTAACCCTAATTTTAGATTGTTACAGAATTCTACAATAGTTTTGACATTAAATATGACCTTCATAAAATGATTTGCACTGTGTTGTTTTAACTGTAAATGTTAAATAGTTCAAAGGTTTAAGCACTATACACTTTTGAAAATAGTTAAACATAATAATAATGAAAAATAAAAGTAAATTGCTGTATTTATAAAAGATGGCTCCAGATGTTAAAACATGTCTGATAATTGATCATTATGCTAATCATTTGGTATTTTTCAGGTCTGAAAAAGCAGATGAGTATAAAAAGAATTCTGTCTACTTTTAATATCTTACTTGGGCAAAAAAAAAATACTATTTTAATTTACTCAGACCTTCAGAAATATATTATTTGTTTTATCATATCACCACTGTCAACATGTGAACATGACCCGTAATTAATGAGAAATGCACAAATAAGGCTGTAAGTGAAAATCCAAAACACCAACAGAAACTCTCAGATATAATTTATTTCCGTTTTGTGGGCGCCAGAGCGATCAGATCTGTTGGTATTAGGAACTTTCACAAACTTCAAATGCTGCTCTAGATGATCAGTGGGTCTGAAGGGTGCTCTGTATTTTGCGGGGCCGCAGGGTCTTGGAGCTTCCCGGTGGCAACAGTTAGCGTCTCGACAACTGAGCCTGTCCCCCGGTCTCTGTGGTTCCGAGTCCCCACTAGCTCGAGCTGATGCCATCTTCAAGGTCACCATGATTCCCGGGGATGGAGTCGGACCAGAGCTAATGACTGCTGTCAAGGACGTCTTTAAGGTATTTCACACTGGAAAAAGATGTCTGAGAAATCCGTTTCTTGTGTGTTTACACAACAAAACATTTATGTTAGCGTCAGCAAGGGTTACAAAGAAGTAGAGGAGTTTACGACCATTATTCCTTGATATTTTTGTGTTTTGTCCATTTTTAAATATCATATTAAGATTAGAGATGCAATCCCCCATATTAATATATAAAGATTAAAACTTTGATTAATGGATGTTTTGTGCATTCAATAGTTGGTCAAAAAATATTTGCATCAGTTATACTCTAAAGTACACAAAAACGTAGTAATTGGCTACTTTAGATTTGGTTTCTATGCTTTATACTATAACACATGTTTTTTTCATATTTTTGTGCCTCTGGCTTTATGTGGAGAAATTTCACATTTTATTTGATTATACTATTTTTTTTATAGTTTTTATGTTTATAAAACCAAAGGAAATGGTTACCAAAGCTCTCCTAATACAGGAAAACATGCTCACCTCTAATGTAGAACAAATGCATCATGGTATGTAGTTAAGTAGCGATAAACAATAAAGTCCTTCACATCAGGTCTCACTGTCTATACTGGGGTTTGGCTGCTCTGTGACCATAAAAAAATGTTTGAAATTGGAGTGGTTCCATAAGAAGCCCCAGGCTTGTCTCAAAGGGGATTTTCCGTCTTGTAATCGCTCTGGCACAGTCCAGCCATGGAAAATGCAGATGTGCACGGAGCAGACTGAGCTTTACAGGAAATTGTCATGAAAAAAGGCATGGCAATCTGATTAATATTCAAAACAGAAGCAGCCTGACTAGAGCCAGATTTCTTTTAAAACATGAATACATTGTGGAAATGTAGTCGCCTTTGAAATGCATCCAGTGGACAAGTTAATATAAAACATACTATTCAGAGCTTATTTTGAGCTGAAAATGCATACCTCCAAGTGTGTGGATCTGATGAGAGGGCTTCATATTGAGTTTTATGGTATGTTGTAGGCCGGTGATATCCCTGTTGAATTTGAGGAGTTTCACCTGAGTGAAGTGCAGCACATGGCCAGTGAGGACAAACTGGATCACGTCTTGTCTTCTATGAAAAACAACAAAGTAGCTATTAAAGGTAACTATTACTCCCAACTGTCCAGGTTTTACCTTCACTGAATAGAAGCTTTTGTATCTTGAAATATTTGATTTAAAATGGGATGGATTTGTAGTAAACATGAATTTTTTGTGTTGTCCAGGGAAGATTCACACACCCATGGAGTATAAAGGAGAACTAGCTTCTTATGAAATGAAACTGAGGTAAAAGAGAGAAGAAAATGGAATATTTCTTGCTTTTGCAAATGGCGTGTTTTAAAGTTTCTGCACTGCCCTCGTCAGGCGTAAACTGGATCTGTTTGCTAACGTGGTTCACGTGAACAGCCTGCCTGGTTACAGCACGCGCCATAATAACCTGGATCTGGTCATCATTCGTGAGCAGACAGAGGGGGAGTACAGCTCCCTGGAGCATGAGGTAAACAGCAGGCACTAACTAAATAAACCACCTTTTTTTAATAACATTTTTAATAAGAGTTGGGACATCCTAATAGGGTATATGTGATTTAAAATATCCTGTGGGATCATTTGGACTTATCAAACCTTTCTTAAGGGTCACTTTTGCACCTTAAAGACTCACTCCAAGGAAAAAAGTGTTTTTAACATGTTCTTGTGTCCTAGAAAACAATTAGATTTTTGCTAAAAAAAAAAACAAAAACCAGCAGAATCATAATTAAAAAGACCACTGGGAATGCTTTTACAACAGATCAAAAGATGTTCAGAGTGGGTCTTTAACCCTTGTGCTATCCTAGGCACTTTAACATTGGGAGTCGGGTCATCTGGACCCCACTAGACAGTGCGCTGAACCTTTTTCTTCAATGATATGTGATCTTCACTGCTTTCCATGAAATCTTCTTCACTCTTATCCACCTTTGTCATGGTAGGGAGAACATGTCAATGGTCATCTTGACCCCATAGGATAGCACAAGGGTTAAGGAATGGAAGGAAAAAGGAAATATGTTTAAGTAGAAGTAGAATAAAGAAGTTAAGTTTCCCTTGAAAACTACAAATAAGGCCAAAAGCAACATTTTTCTTCAAAAAGTCTGACAGTTGTGTCCTCTTTTTGCCAATTCCTATGCTTTTTTTTTGCGAATGAAAGCATTTTTTCTTGTTCGTTTTAGAGTGTGCCAGGGGTCATTGAATGTTTGAAGATTATCACCAGAGATAAGTCACGCCGCATCGCCAAGTTTGCCTTCGACTACGCCACCAAGAAAGGCCGAAGCAAGGTCACTGCTGTCCACAAAGCCAACATCATGTGAGTGCATTTGGGAGAATGTCTTCTCTTTTTGGTTCCTTCATTCTGTTCTATTTGAGAAACTGACATTTGGTTGTGATTGATGTCACATTTAAACCAGAACATGTTTTGATCTTCTGTGCTATTTCAGGAAATTAGCAGACGGCTTGTTCTTGCAGAGTTGTGCAGAGGTGGCCCAGCTGTACCCCAAAATTAAATATGAGAACATAATCATTGATAATTGCTGCATGCAGGTACGGACAGACTCAAAAGACCCAAGTCTGGGCAGGAATATTTATTCTTATGTGTGAAGGATTTTCAGTGTAGTTTGTTCGGTTTTGCTGTTACAAATCTGCCTTCACCTGTCTTTTACAAACCACAGCTGGTCCAAAACCCTTACCAGTTTGACGTGCTGGTGATGCCCAACTTGTATGGAAACATAATCGATAACCTGGCAGCGGGGCTGGTGGGAGGAGCAGGAGTTGTTCCAGGAGAAAGCTACAGTGCAGAATACGCTGTTTTTGAAACTGTAAGTGTCTCTGAAGCCTTCAGAGCCGTCCTGCAGGTTTAGAATTATTTATTCTTGTGTAGATGAAAGGACAATGGGAAACATTTGACCCAAAAAGCTGATAGAAAGCAGTAACATACAGTATTATGTTTTTTTTTTGTGTGATGCTGGGAGTGAACTGGAGGTGACACAACAGCTTTTTGTTCCCCCTTTTTTCAGGGAGCCCGACATCCCTTTGCCCAGGCTGTAGGAAGAAACATCGCCAACCCCACAGCCATGCTGCTCAGTTCTGCTAACATGCTGAAGCACCTCAAGTGAGTCCGTTTTGGAGGCTTGGATCAAGCAGTAGAGCATTTACGCCTTGTTTTTAGTCACATTGTCTGTTCTCTGCTGTCGGATCTGAAAGTTGCTGTGGACAACATTACAAAACTGTTGTTATTGTGTTGTGTTCCAGCCTGGAATATCACTCCCAGATGATTTCAGATGCTGTCAAGAGGGTCATCAAACAGGGAAAGGTACTTTTACCACAACATGCTACAATAATAGCACGCATTAGAAATAGGTTGTCTTTGTCTTGCAGTTCTTATAAGTGAAGATCATTTCATCAAACAGAACTCAGATTTTTAACATCCTCTTCTGTTGTTATGCAGGTCAGTCACTGCGAAGTGCATTATAGTGTTGCTGATTGAAAACAGTAAACACTTGTGCTATTTTAATTTGCTTTGAACCCAAAAGCCAAATTTAAATCGTCGTCTTGGATCATTATGCCAGCAGATAAGCTTCCATCTTTGCAGTTCCTGACCTACACATGTTGTAATGTAACAACCTGCACAATCTGCCGCTGTGTTAGAGAGCCTCTGATGTAATGGACCTTTGAAAGCATGTGTACTGAAAATGTAGTCTGACTTCATTTCTTTTGCTTTTCTAACATCTTTTACATGTTCTAGTGTCTCTCTGCTGACCATAACATGCACTAATGGGAAGCTTTGCCCACAGATGACTGTTAAATCACCTACAGGCTGCTGCTACTCCTGCTTCTCTTCTTCAGTTCTATCTGTTGTGTTTTTGAAACCATATACCTGATAGTGTTTTGGTGTTAATGGTTGTGTGCGGGTGTATGTTCGTGTATTTGTGCACTCCCCAGGTTCGGACACGAGACCTTGGGGGGTACTCGACCACTGGAGACTTTGTGCATGCTGTAGTGGAAAACCTGCGACACCGACCGGCTCACTAAGACGTTTTTCCAGCCCCACTGACATTCCCCCCCCTGAGTCCCGGACAGTGATCACGTTAAGACTCATTTCCCATCGTTCACATCAGACGTGTGAGCCTGTGTTGTCATTTCTGGGGGGGGGTGTTTGGCTGTCGGAATAAGTGGAAACAGCAGACACTTTTGTTTTGTCTACATCCAAATGAGAATTTCTATCAGTCTGCTGTTTTCTCTCAGGATACAGATCCACATTCAGCTCCCATCAACTTTCATTTGCGTCTTTTTTTAATGTCTGATTTGTCCACATTTGTAGTCAAATATCAGTAACTTTCCATAAAGCAGCTCATCTGTCATCTGTTCATATCTACTTTTGTCTGTAAGAGACTGAAACTGTAAATGTTTCATTAGAATTGACCAAAAATTTATGTTGACTACTAACTAAGTGAAACTCCTTCCCCAACAGGTTTATTGTTGTTCTGTAACTTTTAATTACAAAGTGCTATCTGTGCTTCATTGAGCAGAACACAGATTCATTTCAGAAAACTAGATCCTTTTATTTATTTATTGACACATTTTTCTATCCTCCTAGTTTCCATTACGTTGTATGAACAGTTGAATGAATAGATCTGTAACATGGTTGGACTTGGACATGATAAAAATCAGACCTTAAAGAAAGCTGTGCTCTGTCAGCATTTGACATTCTTTAAAAGGATTTCACATTTTAAATGTGTATGCAAGAACAAGGAGAAATGCAGAGCTGCTTATAGAGAAACATTATGCAATCAAATTTAAATTTCTGATGGATTTTTTTCGGGGTGCTTCTGAACAGCTGTTTTTTTCTCAACATATTTGGAATACATTTGTGGGTGGAAAACTGAAATATGCAGTGTTGTGTGATGCCAAATAATAAAGAAAGAAGCCAAATTCTTTTTAAGGGAAGCTTCTCACTGCAGTGTCTGTCCTGTGAGTACATTCGTCAAAGGCTCTCTAACATGCAGGCCGTGGCGCTGTGCATACATGTGTTGCTGCAGCTGTGCATACAGTAACCCGTTGTCCTTGTGTTTGCAACAGGTGCGCACTGGAGACCTGGGGGGATACGCAATGTGCGATGAATTCACGCGGGCTGTCATTGCAAATCTGTCAGTTTAGCTTTTTATTTTCACTTTTTTTCTGCTGCCGTCAAACAGACGAAGCTCACACACTTCATGCATTTCCCACAGTAAAAGGCAAAGACAGGAATGCTTCACATTTTGGTTTTCTTTTACTTTTCTTTGAGTCGGCTGCATTTTCTGCTGCATCTCTGGTGCCATACCAGTGTTTCATTTTCTCTTTGAATGCTGGGAATTTCTGCCTAATAGTTTTCAGTCAGGAGATTACCCAGCTGTCAAAACATATATGCATATTCCATATTAAACTTTTGCCTATTGCATCCTCATTTGACATGAAATCTGCTTAATAAATGATTTAAAAAAAAACCTGCATGTGTGTGAAATCCTCCCATGGCTTAATGGAAGAGTTCAGACAGATTTGCATTTATGATGACTTCTGGTGAACAAGTTTGGCTTTAGAGAGGTGACAGTCATGTGATCTTTGTATAAATGGATTGCATAATCTGTATTTTAAAACTAAAGGATTCTGGTTTGCCTTTTATCATTTTTATTACGTTTTAGGAAAGGGATAAATGACTAATCTTTTTTTAATTAACCACAGAATAAAATAGGTAAACTTTTTTTCTTCCTAATGTAATTGTAATAAACTGTTCATGCTATCTAGATCATTTAAAAAAAAGCACTTTCCAAAGTTTTTTTTTTTTTTGGGGGGGTGGTTGCCTAAACTGCAACAATCATATTTAATGTGTTTTTTCAAAGAAGTTTCAACATGGCTAACATAAAAAAGATTTAAGAAAATATAACGTATTCAAAGTATCTCTGATTCTTGAGAGTCGAGACAAAACATGTCCCACATAGGAAACACTTTTTAAAAACGAATAGATTAAAAATGATTGACATACTGAAAATTACATCTAAAGGATTTGTGAAAGCTAGTGTGGTGTTCTAGCATTCATAATTAATTTTTGTGGGCATTTTTGCTTAGATAAATAACCAGTTGTAAGTCTTCCCATGTTATTTCTCAAATCGTAATTAGCACTGCCAGATGTTTTCTTGGGGGGGAGTTTATAAAGACGATTTCTTCAGTTTTTGTTGTTCAAGCAATAAAGGATCATCAGATTTTGCATTTCATTTACCAGTATTGATTATGTACTTTGAGTGTGTCTGATGGAGTTAACTTAAATCAAGACAGAAAGGTAAACGTGAATATGCCAAAAAATAATTTATGACATCCTACCTGCACCTTCATTCATATGTAACACTTGTCAGTATAGTATAAAATAATTTGTTTGAGTTTTTCCCAACTCTCAAGTCTCAGTGGTATATAAAATACTTGAGTTTACTTCCTCCCAATACTTTTAAAGCAGTTAATTAAACTCCTTTTGAAAAACCTAATATGTATTGGTTTCAATGTTTCATGCATTGTACGTGAAAGTCTAATTATGTCTGCTGTCTTTTTATATTTAGAAGTAAAAATAGTTGAGTTATTGGCTTGTGGATGTATGCATATTTATATTTTCCAATCACTTGATGACTAATAATACGAACTTTGATAATGTATAGATATATATTTGTTTTATTTTCTTGTCTTCTTTAGCTTAGTTTTTCCTTTGAATTCTTAAATTAACACATTCCAAATCCAACAAATCTCTCAAAAAATAAAGAAATTCGGCTTAAAAGCATTTTTTTCAATGTAGGTTATTTTTAAACGGAGTTTTCTTGCCTTTCCAATTGCATTTTTCACTTTGATGGACAAGGTTTTAGAAATCAGCGTGAATTTTTATTTTAAAAAATATCGATTTTTAAAATGTTTTGCTGATGTTTGCGGCGCTGCCAGCAGGTGTCGCTGTCTCCTTTTACGGAGCCTGGCGGAGGGAGAGATGGGGCCTGGCCTGGGAATTTTCAGCTCGCTTCCCATTCTTCCTATGTAGACAGACACAACATGGCGGACTAGAATAGTCGGCCGACGCGCCCGGATACAGCGGATAAACTGTGGGATTTACCGCCCAGGGAGGCAAGGGGGAAAAAGAAAACCCTCCATTTTGACGGGCGAATCGCTTCTTCTGCAGGTTATCCTTCACTTCAGGACGGAGGGGCTTAACGGAGAGCGGAGTGTGTCTGAGTGAGTGTCCCAGGCAGGTCGCGCTTTCCTCCTCCTAAATCAACCAAGTCCCCCCCCCCCCATCCCGCTCACGGTTCCAGGGGTGTGGAGGCTGGGGCAGAAAACGTGGAAGAGAAGGAGCCGGGGGCAGAAAAGACCCTCTCTGGGTTCAAGTCGTGTCTTTCTAGGGTCTCCCTGGGCGCCTCGGGGGTTGCGGTAAGTTTTTCTTGTTTTTGCTGCGCAGAGCCTTAATCACACTTGTTACAATCATGCGGCGGCGTTCACGCATGTTTCCTTCTGCCGGAACGTTCAAGAACAACCCCCCCCCCCCCGAAAGAGAGCCCCCTGTTTTTATTTCAGTCTGGCGAGGAATAACAATTTCGGGGTAACTAAAGGCAGCGTCCGAGTCACACACGGACGTTCAGGGGTAACATGGAGACAGTGAGGGGAATTCTGACGATGGGGGGGCTGTCGAAAAGGGGAGGGGGGCTTGAAGACGAGAGCTCAGTCAGAAGCCAGAGCTCGGTTTGTTGTGCCAACACCGATGCGGTTTTGCTGGACAAAAAAGAAAAAAAATAAGGAGGGGGGGTCTGTGGACTACCCCGCTGGAAAGTACACAGTATTGATCAATGCTTTGTTATTACATGTTCAGTGTGTGTGTGTGTGGGGGGGTCGTGGGGACCCACAACAGGAATTAGGTCACCCCCCAACATTAACATGTGTGCTCTGTCAAATCACAGCAGCTGCTTTGTGCAGCACTTTCCTCAGCTTACCCCTTATTTTAGGCCCCCCCCCCCCCCCAAAAAAAGTAGTGCAGCTCTGTGTTCTGCCCCCAATAGGTGGAACCCCTCGTTGCATTCAGTCTGTTAGGGTTTGGCACTTCCAGCTGTAGGGTCAAGATAAACTCTCTCTTTTTATTGCAATAAAGATAATGGGCTTGAATGCTCATCACGGCCCGGCCTGTCATGTCTGCAACATACCAGCCCCTGGAGCCGAACGCCCAACATCTGGTTCCATTCAAACAACTGCAGCTCGTTTTGACGCGATTCCTCGGTTCTCCGCCTCACTTCCACCGAGGATTCCCGTTTCTTTGTGAATGTGACGACGACGCGTGTTGCTGCAGAAATCGTCCTGGTCCAGGCTTACCTTGACCTCTGCTCTTCAGGCCTGAACATGTTTGCTTCTTCATCCGAAAAGGCATGTTGCGCCACTTCAGGTTGTCCAACGGCACCAGGCCGTCATAGTTGGGCTGTAAAAGACAAGAATGTGAGTCTGGCTCAGCAGACAGAGAAAATCTGAGTTGTTTTCATCTTGATCTGTGTCTTCTGATAGCTGTTTCAGGACAAGCAGACTTATTTCAGGCTAAAATAGGCCTTTTTACATTCAGAACTGTGAACCTTTTACCCCACATAGGTATTTTGTAAGTTAATTTCCAAATAAAAGGTTGACATTGCTTCAAAATGGCATTTGAATAACATGTGGCCTGTTTGAGGGGATGGATAACTTTAGTGTTTCACAATTTCAAGGCTCCAAGACAACATTATGAGTCGGTTTTTGGGTGGGGCTAGAGGTATATTTTTGTTTCCACCTGTAGGCCAACATGTTTTTCCTGTGGAAGAGCGCTGCAATTCAGCCTCCGACAGGATAAACACACCTACTTTTTAGAGGATTATGAAGCATAATGCAGCCTCATTGCTGCTTCATGTTATGTCATTTGACCCTAAATGACAAATGTTGTATTTTTCCACAATAGTGGAAATGATCTTGTATCTTAAACCTACAAATCAAATCTTCTGTTTTTGGAATGGCTGATGTTATTTGCAAGTATTTACGTGCCACCAGCACAAAAATGGATGGAAATTCATCTTGATGCGCATTGCTGCACCCAATGTTGCATTTTGTTGTTGGCCGCATGTATTTAAAGTCAAACTTATAGTTAAAGTCCTATCATCTGTCACGCAGAGAGGTGTGTGAAGTGTTTTCCAGCATTTGCTCCATTACCTGGAGGACTTGTACTCGGGTGTAACTAAAGCTACATTTACACTTTCTACTGCAACTCCGGTTCAAGCGGTTTGTGCTCTACGTACAAAACGTGTGTCCGTTGAACGAGCGTTGAGAATGAAACCAGATTGAACTTTGACCAGTCTGGGACTCCGATTTGGTAGAAACTTTGGGATAGATATTCTTTATTGATCCCACATTGGGGAAATTCAATTGTCACAGCAGTTCCAAAGAGCAGAGAAAAGAAAAGTGACAGAAGGCTTTTTGGCGTGCTTTTTATTTTGGCAGAAGTGCCAACTGTTTGAACATTGATCATGGAGGAGAAAAATGATCATAGCGGCATGTGCCTCTAATATTTTGTAATAGAGCTGTGAAAGACAAAGCCGGGAGCAAGATTTGCAGCGCTTTGACATTTCGCACCGAGCCTCTTCCACATGTAGGTGGCGCACATGCGCTAGTAAACAGTAGAAAAAGAAAAGAAAAAGGATCCCCTTTTGCTCGTCCAGTGTGAACACCAATGCCTGTTGAACCTGCATCACATGCAGGTTCAACACAGTAGAGTTAGCATATTATGCAATAATTATTATTATTTTTAAATAAAAAGCAACAATTGCTAAAGGGCACTGTGTGTTTCGGTATTTGTTACTGACAACACAGAAGAAGTAGTGCCGTTCGGTCTTATGCCAGGTTTGGTGGAATTGTTCCAAAGCGTCACATGATGTGACTATGGTTGTCACAATTCTCCAAATCCTCGGTTTCGATTGCATTTTCGATTCTAAGGTCTAAGGTTCTCTATCACAGTTCAATTCAATTCTCGATTTTTACATTTATTCTTTTAAAGCACAGATTGTCATTTTTTAAACTAGACTTTAATGCAATAGAATAACTGACCTTTGTTTGCAATGTACCACACTACATGGTCAAATTTAAAACCTTTATTAACAACATAATGTTACAATAACTTATATCTTTAGTCAACTAATATTTTTAAAATAAACTGCCACCCAGTTTCTCTTTTTTATGTGCAGTCTTCTTCACAAAAGATGACATTCAAGTTTACAACAAATCAAACAAAAACAATAAAACAGACATGTCCACAGTCTCTGAAGTGTCTTAAACTATTTCTGAACAGATAAACATGTACCACACTGATAACTACTTTTATCCCCTGAGAACGATGACTGTGTTTTTACAAGGTCTGCTCAGACCTTCAATAATTTTCTCTTTTACATTATCTTACTTGGAGGGAATCACTGTAGCTGAGAGGTGAGTTCTACTGGGGATTTGGTAGCGGAACTCGAGCACGCTAATTACATGCCTAAAACCGGAGTTTTCTACCACCGAATAAGGTCGTATGTCCGCCGCTATGAATACTCCTACCGCACGCGTAATTGCATTTGCACGAGTTGAGTTGCTTGGAAGTTTAATTCCAAACGAAGACGGAAGAGTAGTTTGTGTAGTTGTTGGTTTACAGATAAATCTATGTTTTTGTGGTGCCTGCGGAGATGCCCTGCCAAGTTAGTCGTGTCTACCGTGAGAGAATACACGCACATACATAGCGCAGCTTGCAAACCGTTGTTTTTTTTTTGTCGACAACGCAAACGTTGTCAACACAACTCACTGGAAATCCAAAATACTTCCACACCAGCGACTTCCATGAAAGAGGAGGGGATTGGGGTTCTGTCGATGGGTCTCCTGCATCTGCAGTTGCCATGCTATCTTTTGAGTGGCTGTTAGATGAAGTTGACTCGCAGCACTGCTTTTTTTTTAGGAACTAGGAACTTTTTTAACAAATAGACTCGCAGCACTTTTTCCGCTTGGCAAGTAACCAGACCCAACATGTAGGCGCGGCAGCATCGTCGATTCCATTTTTTCATTCGAAGTTCGAGAATGTGACTTAATTTCGATCGATTTCGATTTAAAGTCGAAATCGTGACACCCCTAGATGTGGCCATGAAGAATTTGACGGATTTAGTGATTTGAAATGATATGAAGAGTTTAGTTGACTTGTTAAATAAAATGTCCTTAATGCTATGTTTATCTGAATAATTGTGTTTCGCTAAAATACGAGATTCCTACTATGTATGTCATCTTGTTCCCAAAAGTGCGACTTGTACTCCTGTCCGAACTATTTAGGATTTTCTTCTTTCTTTATTGTGCTTCGTTTTCACATTACTTTGCACTGCTGTCACTTGTGGTTAAAGAAAAATATAGTTCTACCCTATCACTTCTCTGTTACAATTGATTTTAGTGTCTTTGTTCACAATATTTTTCTAGAAATCGCTCTTAATTGTTGCTGGATTTCCTTCTTTTTTTGTGTGTGTGTTATTTTCATTTTGTTTAAAAAGTTGCCACTTTTCTCGGCTACAGCTCCAGCTATCATGTTGTATGTTTGTTTATGTGGCTGCAATTCACAGGCTTTTAGTTGTTTTTCTCCCTTTTCTTTATTGTGGTTGCAAAAAGTCCTCTCATGGATGAAAAACTTTGCGTTTATTTTTCCAAACAATGTCTCAGCAAACCTGAGCTGTGTTAAAAAAACCTTTCAGCTTTGCAGTTATAAACATTTGGGAGCCAGACTTCCAACAAGCATTTTAATTACCGTAGCTTGATGTCTTTGTTTGCATCGCCCAAAATTTATTTATTTTTTTGGGGGGGGAGGCTATTTTTTGTAAGGATATGTCGCCTTCAGTCAGAGTTTTGATGATTGCCTTGTGGACGACCTTCTTATCTGTCAGAGGAAAAGGAGGGGTCAGGCGCAGTGGAGCAGCCACCTCAGATAAAACTGTCACGTTGGTTTGTCGTTGTTGTGGAAACGAAACGTCTTGAGCGAAGCCAAAGCGTGCGACGAAGAACAGGCGCCTGCTGCGCATACAGCTGAACGTCATTTCAAATGCTCCGTTTGGACGTGAGCTAAACTGCATCCCGTCACATTTGTTCACCGTTCAGCAGGCGTTTCTCACTTAAAAGATCTTTTTGTGCAAAATCAAGACTTGAATCGTATCATTTTTACCTTTCTTTTATCTTGTGTTTCTGCCTTTCACAAGAAGAACAGATCAGATTGTTACAAACCTTGTTTCACCCCTAATATTCTTAGTATTAAAGCACACAGACTAATACTGTCTGCATGGTAATGCTAACCTTAGATTTGTTTGCCTTTCAGCTCATGACATTAAAGGGTCGGGTAACCTTTCATTATTTTACCATTTCATCTGCAAGGGCATTCATTGATTAATGTAATATTAATGAGCTGTGATCAAATTCCACACGCTTTAGTTTGAGTTCCTCACTGCACATCCATATAAAACACAACTATGTGTATAAAAATCTGTTTGTCTTTACTTCTGCTAACAAGAAGTGACTAGAAAAAGGACAGAAGTAGTGTGTATTTCTCTGTTTCATCCATACCATTCATATATAAATGAACTATGGGGCATCATTTCTTTGTTATAATCAACAGCAGTCACGGTGATTGTTGGTTGAACTATTTATTTGTTGCTTAAAATATTTTAGTTGTTGATGTAAAACAGTTTTAATGGTTGACATAGGCGTGTTAGATTTAATTATGATTTTGCCATTTTTAAGCCAAGCCAAAAAAACCTGTGTTGTGTTCTAGGGCCTAGTTTCTGCAGAGCTGTTTACATGCTCTCCCACTAGCGTAAAACCCCTCACACCCCCTACCGAACATTTTTTATCCAACCTTTTTATTATATTTACCAAAATTGATTAAATTAAGTAATGGGATGACAGCTCCTCTTTTAATCAAATTTGGATTTGTTGTCATTTTACTGTTTTTTGCCAACAAACAAGTTTAATTTGTGAATAACTAGTATTTTATTTAATTAGGGAAAAAATTCATAATATTTTAACAATTTTGTTTCAAAACAATCTAAACTAGCTTAATACGGTGCATCAATGTTTTCTCACCTTTAACAAGAAGTTCTGCAAGGAAACATGTTTGTCAGTTGAAAGTTTCTCCAACCATCGGCATCAGCGATCACAGCAGCACGCCAAACACGTTCTACCAGCGCCGTGTGTTCCGTGCTACTTTTTATTTGTCACACCTTTTACAATAGTTACATGAAGACCTATTCTTTTTTTTGGTCCTTTTTCCCATCTTAGGATTCTGCCTCTTCAGACATTTCAGGCTACAGTGCAACTTGGAGTTGTTCTTTTTTTAAAAGTAAAAAAAAAAAAAAAAAAAAACTCAACAGAATGCAATAGAAAACTACTCTAAGAGATGATTTGTGTACTTATATACTGTTTAGATACTGTCAATCATGCTTTTTCTCTTACTTATTCATGCTAGTCTGCAATTATTGGGGCTTTTTTTTCCTCCTTTGAGGGGATTTGATGGAAGTCAGTAAAGTCATAGTTTCTATATGGAATCCCATTTGTAATGGTGTGCTTGTGTTCGAAAGACTTAAGTTTGGACCAACGGAAGACGTGTACTGGGAGTAGTTTCTGGGAAACAAACTATTTGGTACATTTGATTACTTCCACCTGTGGAATTCCAGTATTCCATCTGTTACTCTAGTAAAAAAAAAGGGCAAAACATGAAATCAACTTTACATTTTTGTAATTTAAATAAAAAGTCAGACCACTTGAAAATAAATGACAAAAAATGAGTTTTATAAGAAATTTGATGTAATAATAAGCACTAGGTATCAGTGAAATTCCCAAACTTCTTGAATTCAGATTTACAAAATTCTGGTTTGATTAAACTGTTTTCAAATTTTCTATCCTAAAATAAAGTTAACTTGGTTTAGAAAAAAAAAACAAGAAACTGCATTGCATTTTATAATATTAATAATAATTGTTAGCAAATCTTGTTTGACAAAATCAACTGAAACATTTGAAAAGATTTATATAAAAATTAGCTTTAAAGATTTAACTTCTGTACTGCATCTGTGGTGGAGGATTTTGTATTTGCTTGTATTGCTTTTGCAAATAATGCCAGTAGTATGTGCGTTCTTAAAAATAAAAAAGAAAGTATATATATAGCAATGTGTTGTGCACCATTTACATACCTAATTATTAGTATTTTTACTATTCAAATAGGAATATTTGCATGCTTGAGTCTTTTATTTTTACATGTTTTACCGGGGTCATAGAAGACAGTAATTACTTCTGCGCTGTATGTTGGATATATATTGCTCATTTGTAATAAAGAAAAGAAAAAATAGGAATGTTGAATGTATTTAGCTAAAAAAAACTTACATCCCCTTTTTTAAATTTAGTTTTTATATAAAATATGTTAGTTAGTGTATTTTTGTCATAAAAATAATAATCTGTATGGCAGCAGTTCCCAAAATACATTTAAAAAAACCGTTTAAAAAAACACCATCAGTGGTAAAAACTCTTTAAACTATAATTTAAAAAAATCTTTCTGATTAAAAATAAAAGTATTCTTTTGTTTTCCTAGGAATATAAAGACACATTTTATAATCTAAAGTTTGCATGCCAAACAGTCCTGTTTGAACCTCTGAGGGTTTAAATTAGCTAAATCTTTGGCACCGTCAGGACTCTGGAACTTGCATCAAGCCGTTAACGCATCTCAACACACTCAGTTTGTAGCCAGAATTGCATTGTGGTCTGATGTTCTGCCTTAGCAGCAACTGCATCTGAAGATCCGTTATGGTGCTTGAGTTTCAAAGTACCAGAAGTGATATTGACTCAAGTTTCATTGTGGCCCTTTAGCTGTTTGTTTGGCCCCACAGCACACTTGAAGGTCACAGTGGCTTTTGTGGTGAGGCCATGCTTTTGCGCCTCCAGATCCTTTCTGTCTCCAATGTGGGAAAGCTTAAGAGGCCCTGGCATCCTCTGTGAGAAACCCCACAACACAGATACGGAGCAGAGCTCCAATGACTCACCGCTTTGACCCATTGAAACAAGTGAGTTTTCTTAAGCCTCTCCCTCCCTCCCAACGACCCAAATCATCATTACAGCATCTTTACCGCACACACAGTGGTCACTCTTGCCCTTGTGATGAGCTTGAATACCATCCTGTCCATCTTTTTGTCTTTTCATCAACTCACCAGCTTATAAATGAGGCCAACATGAACACAAACCACACCAGTGGGAAGTAGTATCCCTCAGAAAAGGAAGTCCAGAGGATCGTGGCTGTTGTATGTGGCACTGGGGACGTATAATTTGTGGTCTGTTTGGGAGCAAGAGTCCTACCGGCCTCGAAGTCAGGCCTACTTTAGCCTCCTGTGAAGAGAAGCATTCACAGTATTCCTGTAGTGCCAGACTCCTCCCTCCAAAGACATAGAAACAGTATTAATATGCCATGAATGGAGACAGACAGACAAGCATTATGTGGCACTGCTGCAGTTGGGGAAGCAGGATGCCTTGCGAGATAGCCAGAGGAAAATATTTCTCTGCATGAATGGTGAAGTTCCCTTGACTACTGCTGCTGCTGAACTGTCAGTGAGCTTTGCATGGTTTCTGATTTGCGTGCTTGTAGCTGTCCTACATTTCTGGAAGTAGTTTGTCCCAAATTCTTACTCTTTAGACATGAACATTAATCACAAAGGAGCTTGTTTTTGAATTAGTAAATTAAGTTTTTTTCTTATTTTTGTTCATTTGTCACAGTATTTAGACCAAACCTGCTTAACCCTTTAACAATGGAGATGTTGCCGGCAACACCTAAACAAAACACGCTCTTTGAAATACCATAACTCTTCAACTATTGACGCAAGAATTGTTAATCAGCTGATTCGGAAGTGGAGAAAAGTGGCTCTTTATATCACCTTTGCCCAGATATTCAATACACTACTAACGTGAAGCCTTAATCACATGCGCCCGTATGTGTCCATCTCCATACAGGTGCGGTTGGGTTTTGGGTTGTCTAGGCCCTAAAAGGGTTGTAGAGGAGGAGCTGCATCTGCATAGAACTTAAAGTTTGTCCTGAATAGACATTTTAAAAGGAAATCCATATCAAATTGACTCCTTTATTGATCTGATATGTAAACTCGCGAGTCAAGCTTGAATCAATTCATTATTTTGTACATGTTAGTCCATGAGTAGTTTATCCTATGAGAAGATTACTTTTAGTGCTCTGAAGATACTTGTATTACTTTGGCCACCTGGGAAAACAAATGGATCACAGAAAAATACTGATAGGAATTGGCCTAACTTATAAAGAAAAAACACTGTACATTATTTTGGACTTTTGGTTGTCATAGAGATATAATCAGACTGCCCATTTTGCGTGTAATATTCAGCATTTCAGTGACATGAGAACATGGAAAAACCCTCTGAACTATGTAAGTTGACCTCTGGAAAGCAAAGAAGGACCAGGATTGGTTATTTGACATTGTTGAACCTTGAATTGTGCCACTAGCATAATAGATTTCAACGGTGTTGCCTTTGGTGTACAGTATTCCCCCTTATTCGTGAGGGTTAGGGATCAGAGACATCCATGAATACTGAGAACCACCCCCAACCCCGTGGCCAAAGAATACCCGTCACCGGTCCTTACTCATCAAAAGCATTTCTGATGCTTTGTAAAAACATTTATTGAAGAACATTGGAATATTGCTAACCATAAAGAGTTTTCTTTCTTTTTTTTATTCAGAGCAATAAACTGTACTGTATTCTTTAGAACGCATATTGGGATTGTCGCTCTGTCACTTTGTGCCTTAAACCAGGAGTCCGTGCTTTCTCCAAGTGCGAGAGGGCATCTTTTTCCAGAAGAGCTCCGGTCCGAATTATATTAATTCTCAGCGATTATCTTCCTCATTTTTCTGCCTCCTTCTGAGTCAGCTGATGCCATTTCTCCGTGCAGGGGAACAAACTTCGGTTATAGTGATTCAGGATTAGGTGGAAATAACTGTGAAATATTCCTTAGCAGCCAGCAAGGACGCCGGCTGTTTATTTTCACCTCCTTCGGACCAAAAAGTCTCAAACAAGTGTCTTGAGCTGTATTGTTTTTTTTATTTCTTTCTTATTATTGAGTTTTTAATAAATAAATAAAAAAGACATTGTACTTAAAATATTAAATTTAAGCCATAAATTTAAATATGAGATACTGCCTTCAGTTGCAGGATCTTTCAAAAATAATGAATTCCCCTGTTGTGGGTAATATGGAGAGTCGGGTCTAACAAAGTCTCTTATTTGCAAAAAAAAAGTGTTAGGTAATTTATTTGAGCTGTGTTTTAGTGAAGAACCAGAGGAGTCACGTGACTGAAAAAAAATCTGTGAATGTGTGAAACAGCTAATAGTGAAACACGAATACGCGGGGGCAACAGCAACTGCTGTTTGTTCACACATGTTTAGGCTTTATGTGTCCAATGCTCACTATTCTATCCAAATAAATCTGACTAGTCAGATTTAACTTTGATTGGCAGATCGATCAGTAACTTTACACGCCTCCAGCATCCATCGAGCACATCTATAGTTTTATCCCCATGATCAGTGTCAGTGGTGTTTGTGGAAAGAAAGGCAGAGCCCGTCATGTCTCTGCTTTGTGTGATTTACACCTATCAGTTAGACAATTGATTTTCATGTTGCACCGTCGTGGTCTCTTGAAACGCTGCGGGAAGTTGCACGTACGCCGAAGGACTGTGGACTCCTAACAAAACAGCAGTTTTCCAAGCGTTCTCTCCTCTCCTAAGTACTATCTGCATGACTGCACGACAAAATTAAGGCAAGAAAAAAAGTCTGCTACAATCTTTGGGGTATTCATCACTGGATGGGATTGAACATTTCACTATAAAGAGGGGAAAAAACTGTTAGAAAGTTAATTGATACCATTTGAGGTGTGGTCACATGAAGATTTGGAGCTGGCAGGAAGAGCAGAGGGGAGATCATTTGTCAGTAAAATGTAGGAAACTTGAGAACATGTTAGAATGCACTGTTTCTTATTCTGTGGTTTTGTGTGCTTGAGATAGTTGAAGTTATAACCAAGGCTTTGTGGGGGTCTTGGTAATGATTAATGCTGAGGACAGAGGTAAATAAAAATATAACTAGAGAGTTTGAAGAAGGCTAAGCAAACACAGAAAATATGGGAATTTTTCGTGAACACAACCCTCCACATCACGATGTATAAATCTTTTCTCTTACAGTCAAGTGTGTGCGACATACAGTACACTCAAGTGGAAAGTTTTATACTTTCAAAATGTCGTTCCCAATACAACACGTACCCATAAATCGTCTTTATTTAGCACTAAAAGCTACTCGCTTATGCATTTTCTGTGAGTGTGAATTACACAGATGCATAGACTGCCATGAAAAGTGGGACAAATAGGAGCACTTACCAAGGAGTTTCTCAATTAATAATGTCCGTCCGTCCCTGGCAGAAAAGTCAGCTAAAAAAGGATTGCCTGTATGCAACACAGGTTTATACAGATGTGGCTTTTTAAAGGCGTCCTCACGGGACCACCTCACGAGGATAACATCTTCATTTTCTTGGGTTGCACTTGTAAAGTTAAGGTTAGGAAATAGGCTTTTTTTTCTCCTTCCCAGGTAGAGTTATGGAGTTGAACATCAGAAGGATTTGCTGGATGAAGGATGACTCATGCTTCCCTCATGAAATGTCACTGAAAAACACGATTATGTGCCTTTTGCACATAAAAAATATCCAGAACCATATTGTATTTGCATGAGGTAATGGATAAGATGGAGATACATGTTGAATTACAGAGGAGCATGTCTCTGGAAAAAGTTTCAGCCAGAGGTAGGAAATGCGCTAATGAGAAATTTGTGAAAGCAGAAAAATACAAGCGTAGCTGACAATCTGCCCTTGACTTTGCATCTGCTTCCTGTTATAAAATAAGTTACCGCCAACCCTAAACTCTTAAGAAATTGTTTTGTCCATGTAACCCTTATGTTTGCCTAGAAAAGGAATATTTGAGCTTTAAACACCATAAAGAACAAGTACAATGTTAACAACACTGTAAAATCATTTTATTTTATGTATTATTTATACACCCTTCTAGCATGTAATGTTTAATGAGTTTTGCTCGGATTTTGGTTTTCAATTGTTTCAAAAGTTAGATAGTGACTTCACAAAGGAGGGAATGCAATAATGAAATCTATTTGCTACTTAGTCATGTTTTAAAAAAGAAACCATGAGCAAATTCTACATGAAAACTGCACAAAACTCAGCCCAAAGTCAGAAAAGACTTAAGAATTTAAATCCCTTTTTGAGCGGAATTTTGAAATGATTTTTTATGCAAAATGATACTATCATTATTTAGTTGGATCATTTTCTTTTGAAAGTAGGTCTCCTAAGATAAAGCTTTAGTCACAACTGCCGCTGTGGGTGGATACGGGTTGTCTGCAGGCTACAAAAGGGCAAACCTGGGCAAGCAGTTGGCCCACAGGAAATAGGTCATAGATCGCTTGGTGAGCCTGTAGGACAAAAATATTCATCCACATTTTTACTACGGGCATGCTGCAGGGTACAGGTCATAGGGAACACTTATACAACACGTAAGGGTAAGACGCAGGCGTGTCATGCGAACTTTTCATTTTTATCCCCCAAATCGAATGGACTGCGCAAAGAGCTACTTAGTGTTGTACAAGTGAAAAGGATGCATTCCTTGTGGACTCTTTGTATGCTCCTTATAATAAATACATTTTACGTTATTTATCCCACAATCGGGAATTTGACCCATCCCCTGGGGGAGCGGTGAGCTTCAGAGGAGCCGCGCTCGAGAGACGACAGCTGGGATTGGGAGAGCGGGGATCGAACCGCCAACCCCAGCGGTTACTGGATGACCTGCTCTACCGTCTGAGCCACTTGCCGCCTATGCATATGCCATATGCAGCCTGATTGTTAGATTTGAGGAAGTTAGAAAATCAGAGTGTGGTTTGTGTCTGCATCCTACGGCCGTCCTATGGGCCCTTGCATGTCACCTGCCCACCCAGTACTTGCACCATAGTGACTAGAGTGTGGCATAACGTTTTAGGGGAAGAGCATCGTCTCTGACTGCATAATTGTTCTTCGTGCCACTTTTTTGGCTGCAGTTTGTTTTAAAATGTTCTAGTTTAAAAACTAACTGTCAGAAGCACACAGAATAAACATCAGAGGATTTGCTATTGGCACTATTAGAGCTTTTAGCACCCAGTCCATCCGTTGCCCACTGGTGCAATAATCCGTGATGTAAAGCATTAGTCCGCGAGGCAGCTTTGCAGTGTTTGGCTCAAAGCGATGTTGAACTTGTTGATGTATCACTGTAAGCAAAGGCAGGCAGACTGAATTATGACAGGGTCAGGACCACAGGATTAGACTCTGGGATTATCGCAGATCATTGATCCTCTGAGATTATGCAAATGACTTGGGAGTCAACCAGACCAACCACCACGGTTTCATCAGACTGTCTTTTTGTTTTTTTATGACCCTCAGCAGAGCATCCTCTTATCAGCGAAGGGTTGAATGGATTCACCAGAAGAGTTTTATTTTGGGAACACAGGAGAGAATTTCTGCTCAGTTTAAGAAGCATCATAGTTTGGAAAAGTGTTTCTCATTACTTAGTCTAAAACAAACTACAATCACAATCACATAAATATATATTTAAAAATTGCCTGGACATTTTCAAATCTAATAGCATCACAATTAAAGTAAGTATGGAAGCTATTATGTAGCATAAATAAAAAGCAAAGTCAAAACCAGAAATGCTTTTTAATTTTCAAAATGAAGCTGCATTTTTTGACTCAAAATTAAAATGAAAAAGCAATCCACCAAAATGCTTTTTCATTTCCTTCCTCAACACAGCTTATTCTGTCACTTAATTAAAATTAAAATGAAAATGGTATTTGACATTTCATTTTCAAGACGTTCCATGGTAAATGTGTAGCATAATTCATTTAGAAATGTCTAATTTGACAATTAAAATGGATTAATAGAAATGCTTTTTAATTTTCAAAATGAAGCTGCATTTTTTGACTCAAAATTAAAAAGAAAAAGCAATACTTCAAAATGCTTTATCATTTTATACTTCAACACAGCTTTTTCTGTCACTTAATTAAAATTATAAAGAAAATGGTATTTGACATTTCATTTTCAAAAAGGTCCCTGGTAAATGTGTAGCATAATTCATTTAGAAATGTCTAATTTGACAATTAAAATGGATTAACAGAAATGCTTTTTAATTTTCAAAATGAAGCTGCATCAAATGACTCAAAATTAAAAAGAAAAAGCAATATTTCAAAATGCTTTTTCATTTTATACCTAAAACCGCTTATTCTGTGTCATAATTAAAACGAAAATGCAAAGAGGGGATTGCATTTGCATTTTAACATCCACCCCGCGCAACTTGTCACAATATTCAATTCGAAAATGCAATAGCAGAGGGGAGGCGGGGCGATGACGTCACTGCTCTCTCTGTGTGTCCGACTGCTGACTGACGCACACACGCACCAAGAGCAGACTGTGTTAGCGGCAGAGAAGAGGGTTTTGTGATGGTTGTGAACTTCTGATGAGTTTCCACAGCTTCTCAGGACTAAGTAGCTGCATGTCCGCCTTCTGCGGTCCTCCTCCGGACGCACCGCGGACAAGCTTTGTTCTTCAGACCGCCAGCTGCCTTCGCACAGCGGAGCGCGAAGCTCCCGACGATCGCTGAAGGCGGAAATGCTAGTACGATCTGAGAAACCATCATATGAATTTGTGTTTCCAGTGGTGTCCAGAACAAAATAAAGACTGATGTAATTCCCACATATTTACACATTTATCTGCAGCTTCGCGGTGAATTTGCTGTTTGATGACAGCTGGAGCCCCATCAACAGATAGCAGATTTCTCGATGCTAAACGTTGCTGGTTGGACCAACACTCACTCAGCGCGAAGCTGCAGGAGACTATCTTCATAATGTGCTTTTATTACAGTTATGATAATATTTTAGGGCCTGCTCGATCATATGTTTTTAAATCCGTGCGGTCAGACGACGCTAAGTTGGCTTACGTTGGCTTCACAGCTTCTGATTCGCGAGGGAGCTAAAGGAACATTCTGCTGCATTTTTCACATTAAGATTACGTAAAACCGGGTCCTGTTCACAAACCGCTGGACCTGGCCTGCTCAAACCTGGATTCCTGGATCTTAATAAATCAAACAGCAAATTCACCGCGAAGCTGCAGATAAATGTGTAAATATGTGGGAATTACATCAGTCTTTATTTTGTTCTGGACACCACTGGAAACACAAATTCATATGATGGTTTCTCAGATCGTACTAGCATTTCCGCCTTCAGCGATCGTCGGGAGCTTCGCGCTCCGCTGTGCGAAGGCAGCTGGCGGTCTGAAGAACAAAGCTTGTCCGCGGTGCGTCCGGAGGAGGACCGCAGAAGGCGGACATGCAGCTACTTAGTCCTGAGAAGCTGTGGAAACTCATCAGAAGTTCACAACCATCACAAAACCCTCGTCTCTGCCGCTAACACAGTCTGCTCTTGGTGCGTGTGTGCGACTGTGCGTCAGTCAGCAGCCGGACACACAGAGAGAGCAGTGACGTCATCGCCCCGCCTCCCCTCTGCTATTGCATTTTCGAATTGAATATTGTGACAAGTTGCGCGGGGTGGATGTTAAAATGCAAATGCAATCCCCTCTTTGCATTTTCGTTTTAATTATGACACAGAATAAGCGGTTTTAGGTATAAAATGAAAAAGCATTTTGAAATATTGCTTTTTCTTTTTAATTTTGAGTCATTTGATGCAGCTTCATTTTGAAAATTAAAAAGCATTTCTGTTAATCCATTTTAATTGTCAAATTAGACATTTCTAAATGAATTATGCTACACATTTACCAGGGACCTTTTTGAAAATGAAATGTCAAATACCATTTTCTTTATAATTTTAATTAAGTGACAGAAAAAGCTGTGTTGAAGTATAAAATGATAAAGCATTTTGAAGTATTGCTTTTTCTTTTTAATTTTGAGTCAAAAAATGCAGCTTCATTTTGAAAATTAAAAAGCATTTCTATTAATCCATTTTAATTGTCAAATTAGACATTTCTAAATGAATTATGCTACACATTTACCATGGAACGTCTTGAAAATGAAATGTCAAATACCATTTTCATTTTAATTTTAATTAAGTGACAGAATAAGCTGTGTTGAGGAAGGAAATGAAAAAGCATTTTGGTGGATTGCTTTTTCATTTTATTTTTTAGTCAAAAAATGCAGCTTCATTTTGAAAATTAAAAAGCATTTCTGGTTTTGACTTTGCTTTTTATTTATGCTACATAATCGCTTCCATAAGTAAGGGACTTTTCGTCCACATCTGCAGATCTACTCATGTATTGTTATGGATGTGTTCTTCATTTTCATTGTTTAAAGTCCCACTCCGATCATCTTTTTTGATCTATTGTAAAAGTGTTCCCAGTGGTATTTTAATTTTGATTTTGCAGTTTTTAACCAAAAAAAATAAAAAAATAACTGTCATTTTCTAGAAAATAGTTTCATACAAGAGCCGCATGAGTTGATTAGAAATTCAGTTCTGAGTTGTGGGCTGGAGAGTTGGCGCCTCCTTCCCATCATCCATCCGTTTACACTCTTTCCCGCTAGCTTACAGCGCCTCACAGCCCCAACCTGACATTACCAGTGCAACAAAAAATGGCGAGCAATAATGGAGCTATCCGGCCGTACAGATATGAGCCAGATGCCGGCTCAGACCAGGAAAATGAAGCCGGACGTGGATCAAGTCGACTTGTGGCCTTTCAATGGTAGTTGCTATATCACAACTACCACCTTTTCCCAACAGCATTTCTTTTGTCTTTTCTTGATTCACAACTTAAATGAAGAATTACTTACCGTAAATATGCAATATTGATCTTAATTTTCATCATATTTGTCCTCCATCATAATAAAAATGCCACAAAAACATGTTAAAAACAGAATTTTCATTGGAGTGGGTCTGTAAACATCATTGAAATTACACCAAAAGTAAAAATCCAGCCATAATTAGGACCTAATACGCTAACTCTTTTAGAAAAAACTATGTGATTAAACACCAAAAACACGAGTGGTTTGTGTTGTCCTGTTGAAAGAAGCACGGTGCTATTATTTTCATGATGCTAAATGTTTTGTTCTTTTTCATGTCACTTCCAGAGCCAGACTGTGCGAATGAGGGATTGATGAGAAATCCGCTTGTTCAGGTAAACATCCTCCAATCCATTTAGATCATAAATTGGTTTATCTCATTTTATATAACACATGATAGGAATTATATTTAGTAGACTTTTTTGTGCCTTGGATTATTAGACAACATTACTAGTATTGTTTTGGTCTGTTTTCAAATTGTGTTGTTCTTGTAGGGCAGAATGGGTTTGTGTCCCCTGCTCCTGCTGCTTGGTGTAGCTGTCTGGGCATCAGCCGAGGATCAAGCCCCCGTTACAGGTATGAACACATTTCCTCTTTCACAACAATGAAAAGAAGGTCTTCTTTTAATGACCAAAATAATTTAAAATATTAATTAGTCATTTGAGACATTTCTATTCTAGTTTTGTACAGCTACAATTATTCAGTACTTTTACATTAAAACCATTTTCTTCTTATCAAAAGCTTGAAGGTTTGCATAAACTTGTAGCATTTTCTGTTGCTTCTCATTCAGCTTTTCAGCATCAAGGCAATTCATGCATTATCTACCTAGGAAAACCCCACAGAAATATAATATATTTAAAGTAAAAAAGTAAGCTTAAAGAGTTTTAAGAAGTGATTCTTTTAGCTGCTTTCTGACTTGCACCATGTTTGACAAAGCCACCTTTGCACTATGCAGTGTCTTGGTAAATGTATTTTTTTAACTCTCTGGTGACATATGTTGTGAATTGTCCTGTTCTTTTTAAAAATATTTCAATGTAACAACCAGAATGAAATAGCCATAGTTAATTGACTCTATGCTGTTGCTTTAGAGCAGCGGTCCCAACAGACCACTTTTAGGCCACAGACCAGACAATTTTTTCATGGACTGATCACAAGGGGTCAAAGTTAACATTTGATTGTCTTTCATTCATTTATTTTTAGCTTTCGGTTTCTGAAAAAAACTGTCTTTTAAATTAAAATTCCACTATATGAATTTGAAATTAAAAGTAGAAGTGAAAGTATTTAGACACTATACAGATGATGAGGATATGAAGCAAAGTTGCTGTTTAGTAGATGTTTTGGATTTGTAAAAACTCAATAAAAGCAACATTACAGGGTTTATATTCTGGCTAGGATTATATTTCAGGGAAATATATTAATCATATTTTGTTTTAAAAAAAATCTTGATTTATTGTACGTTTCTCTTGAACACAGAGGAGTCATTTCTGTGCTTAAGTTTCTGGCTAATTTAGCTTTGCTGAAGGAAAGCTAAATTAAGTTTCTACAAATCAGAAAACAACTTCCACAAATCAGCAACTTTACTTTATTGAATCTCCTTTTTCAGTTTAATATTTCTATTCGATTCAAACTTAGACTTTGTGTACGACCCTTTTAAAGAGTTATGTAGAATTTTCCTAAAGCGAAAGGAAACTAACTTCCACTGCATCCAACTTTTAAGGTGTGACGGATAAATAAAGTAAAATAAAATGATCTAACCTTCATAAAACTGGTATTTTCTAAATAACATATTAAACATGCAGGTTTATCATCAGCGTAAAGTAACATTAGGGTCAACCACCTGCATAGTATGTAAACAGGGCTTGGTGGATGGGAACAAGAACTGTTGCAAGAAATCCCTATTTTCGAGGAATACTTTTTTCTGTAAATAGCAGATTTTTTTTAAGTGGAAGACTCTTACTCCCCAATGACTCCCTCCAAAGACATTTTTCTTAAATTAACCTTGTTATCTTAATGTTCATCAAGACTATGGCATAAACAAATCTGGTGGACCGAGTCTACAAGATTTCCAAAATAAAATTTCCTTTAGAATTAGAAGAAAAAAAACGGAAATATTCTAAATTACCGGTACTATTGTTTTGGTCTGCAGACTGGTACCAAGTGACCCACAGACAAGTACAGGTCCATGGCCCAGGGGTTGGGGACCACTGCTTTAAAAGAATGATCAAACAAAATGTTCTGGTCTTATTTGGCCATAATAACCTTTTTAATTGTTGAAAGATTTTTTATAACCAAAAGTGTGTTTTTTTTTTTACTTTCCAGGTCCTCCAAGTGTCACTGTCAAATCCACAGACCCTCCCGCCGCACCCTCCGTCAACCTCACAGTCTCTGCAAAATTAACCTCAGCAAGTCCCCCCACTACACTTCCCCCTGTAGTTGTCCTGCCGACTACAGCAGTAACCACAGCAGACACAACCACAGCCCCGAGCTCAGCTGAGGAGCATGATGCTAAAAATCCAAATGGAGATGCTGCAGTGCGGGTGTTACCCATTTCTGAAGCACCCCCTTCAGATTCTATCGAAGCTTCTCCAGCAACTCCAAGCATCCAGCCTACCTCTCCCCCCATTACTGAGGTTAATGTGTCAACAGCTACAACTGGAGACAGCTCATGGATAGACACAGAAAGGACTGGTACCACTACAGAAGTAAATGTTTTAACTTCACACAGCCCCCCAGAAGGTGAGTTCTCCATTTTATTTTAGGAAAATCCCCTTTTACAGGTTGGATTTAGTCTAAAGATAATCAAAGTATGTCTTTTTCTGTTTTGGCACAAGAATGAAAAAGGACGTAAATCAACAACAGGATAGTTAATGCATAAAACAGTTTTCAGAACTTCCTGCTTTTTTTGCCCGTGAATGCTTCTGCTCAAATGCATTTTTTGTTTTTTGAGGGAAAAAAAATGCAATCATCACTATTTCAGCATTTTTGGAGCATCATCTAGTTGAGACATATTAAGACCCAGAACCTCAGGAGACACGTATGTGAGCCAAAGAACATGATGGCATGCTGTGATCCCCAAGCATGAGTTGGTTATTATGCCGTATATCAACACTGGAATGAGTCATTTTAACTTTGTTTTGAGGTTACATCTTCAGTACAAGTAACTTGTTTGTTAAATATTGTACATTCATCCATTGTTGAATCCATCACATATGTGTGATGAAGGAGCGGCTACTTGAAAAGCATTTTAAGGTTCTGGAGTGGTCTAGCCAGTCTCTGGACCTCAATCCAACAGAGAATCTATGGAGGGAGTTGAATGTCGTCCAGCAACTGCTCTAAAGGAGATCCACATGGAGTAATAGACCAAAGTAGCAGCTACAGTGTGGGAAAACCTAAAGATTTACAGGAAACCTTTGACTTTTGTCATTGACAACCAGCGTTATATTACAAATTATTGAGGTGAACTTTTGTCATTGACCAAATACTTATGTAAGGCACCAGTAAAGTCTTTAAAAAAAAACTACGTATGTCATTTACTGGAAAAAACTTTTACATTGTCTTTCTCACGGTTGAAGAGTATCTACAATAACCGTTTTAGACCGCTATCGTCCTTTTAGATGAACAGCCAGCAGAATTGATGACAGTCAAATGTCATTTTGCCCCACTCTGTGTTTATTATCAAAAAGGGGGTAAAGGATGGGTGTATTCAATTGAATCGGATTGATCAGTGGTTTCCTAATCTTGCCTGCTTGTTCATCAATATCAATGCAGTTAGTTTATTTTGTTAGGGTTATTTTTATTTTTTTTATTTTTTTAAAAACGAAAAGTATTTTTTACCTATTAAGATGAGCACACAGTAAGAAAATGCAGGGCCTGTGGGTAATCTTTGTTTGTCATGTCATCCTGTTTTTGGCACAGATTCTCCCAATTTACTAGAATTGTCTCTAAAAAGTACAAAATTAACTTTTCTAGTACACACAAAGTAGCGTAGCATGAAAAGTATGCAGAGAATTGTTGAGACAACCAGAGGTAATATAACAAACTTCTTCAGTGCCAAAAGCTTTTTGTTCTTGGCAAACAGTAAGTCCCACAGCTGACACGCCTGAGCAGGCAGCCAAACTGAGGACAGTGTTACATGGAGTTTTCTCAGAGAAGCACAATAGCTTAATTCTGTTTTATTTCTTTATTTTTATGTACATGTTTATTATGATGAACAAATTGTTAATCTATTCAAACAGTTAAAGACATTTAATCCAGTTAGTTGTTAAAAGTCCAATTTTAGGAACTAAACCCTAAGGATCGTTTGTCCTTTATATTCCCACTATCTGCTATTTTTATTGTTTCTAAATTAGTTATACAGTTCTTAGGTCAAGCAGATATTTTGATGTCGTTTTTATTGTTTGTGGTTTATTATTGGGGACTAATATAATGAATGAGAGCTTTTTGACCAAAGCGGAGAGGGAAACATT
This sequence comes from Oryzias sinensis, assembly GCA_037389245.1. Lineage (NCBI taxonomy): Eukaryota > Metazoa > Chordata > Actinopteri > Beloniformes > Adrianichthyidae > Oryzias > Oryzias sinensis. The sequence continues at coordinate 17,265,152 of CM074493.1, forward strand.
AGAGTCTAAGTCACAGACATCCTTGTTGCTCACTTCATTTTTACGGGATGAGGATCATGGGATGATCTGCTCCTCCATAAATGGAAGTATGACAAGTTTCAACTTGATGACTAATACATTCTTAAATCAATCGCTGAATCTCTAAAGAAAAGAGCTGGCGTAAAAAGTGATCCTTATGAGTGGAGATCTGCTTTTCTGGAGGCTTTTCTCACATTGGCTCTCCCTTTTTTTTCTTTTCTTACCAAAGTCTGTCTGTCATTCCACAAAGCTGTAAAAGCTTCCCCCCCTGTAGATATGCTGCTCCAGGCTGCAGCTGCCGCTGTAGATGTCCTGTTGATTTGCCTTAAAAAAATTCAGAGAAGTCAGACTACCTGTCACAGTTGGTCAATCTCAAAAGAGAGACCTGCAGAGCATCGGCAGATGTCAAAGGAACTTTCTCTTTACAGTTTAAAGTGGCTTTGTGTGTTTAATGATGGACACCAGCTAAAAACAGCAAGTGATTGAAGCAAGTGAGCTCTAGGATAAGAGGTCAGCCTTTAATATTTTAGATAGTTGAACATTTTCATGCTTTCAGACTACATTGTAGTGGCGCTGGAAATATCCCTATGTGAAAAGATTTTTACCAGCCGTCTAGAGGAATCTCACACAAACCAGATAGCCTTCTCAAAATCCAAGACTTTCGATGTTATAAACTAATTTTCCAAACCCACATAATCCCCTTCAGGGTATCACAGTCGCTGAAGCCTATCCCAATTACTAATAGGCAAAGGCGGAGCATATCTTAGACCACATGTGTCAAACTCAAAGCCCGGGGGCCAAATGTGGCCCTCCATGTTATTTTATGTGGCCCGTGAGAGCATAAAAGTTTTTAATTTCTTAAAATAAAATAAATATTTGGTTTGTATTTATTCATATCTAAGGGGAATCGGACTTGAAATATATGATTGGACTTAAACACTGTCAATATAACCTAACCTGACAGAATCAAATTTAAAAGGATTTATGCCAGAGAAGGGGGAGCAAACATGTGTTTTCTATGCAACTGTAATTGTCACTTTAAAGTTATAATAAATAAATAATGAATTATTTAAAATTAAGGAGTAGTTACATTTATTTTTCATTACATTAAGTTACATGTAGAGGGTTTGTCTGGCCCTTTGAGGACAACCACTATACTGATGTGGCCCTCAGTGAAAATGAGTTTGACACCCCTGTCTTAGACAGTTTATCATTGTGTTGCAGAGGCTAATGTTAAACAACATTTATTAAAAGTTTTCGATCAAATAAGTAAAGCAAAACAAGCAAATCCATCTGCATTTGGGTCAAATGCTTGTGGACATTTATATTGTGTACACAATGACTATACATGAGAACTGGACTGAGTGACCCCTCCCCAACCTGGAAGTACCACATGAGTCCACAAAGCCAAAATCCCATAGACTTCTATGGAGAAATCAACAGCTATTACTCAGTCCAGAATAAGCAATCACCAACGATTTCTGGCTTTAACATAGCAGTGTCCGTGTCACGACAAAATGGCAACTGAATTGACTTAATTTTGTTGGAGCTTGAAGTGAGCTGTTTTCTATGGTGGGTAGGGAAGGCTTTACATTGCTTGGGCACTTTACTAATCTTCTCCATGGACATCGGTGGGCTTGAGCACAGGACTGCAAGTACGGTAGTTTTAAAGGGCATTGGACCCTTGGAGGCTGTGTCAGTTCCACATGACACACAGCATGTTGTGCTCGTTTCAATGTACATATTGTTCCAGAGAGAAGGCTGACAAATCCAGGGGTCGGTGCGTAAAAACGCGACTGGGCCGCATTCCAAAATACCTTCCCTGGAAAGTGCATGTAGGGAACGGCGTCAAACGCTGCATTATTTGCAGCATACTTTTGTAAAGTGAGGAACGATCCTGAATTTTTGTTCACTGAGCAGCTGATGTTTGCCTGCTGTGGCCGCCACAATGCAGCTTTCCAGAAAAATGTGTTGCTTTGTTTCATTCCTGTGTGTCTTACAGAACAGTCATCAGTGCACAAACAACATCAAGTTTTTTAAACCATTGTAGCTTCATTGTTCAAGCTGATCTCATATCATCTGTTATGTGTACAGCTTCATTGTTTAAATTCTTCTTTGGCCCCATGAAGAGAAAGCAGTTTGACTGTAACAAGTTTTTGCTTTTTTTTTTTTTTAAGAGCACAGTAGCAGATCCACCCACTCATGGGTTTCTGACAGAAACATTTTACACCTCAGACTTGAATTATTCATGAAAAAGTCACAGCAAATGTTTTAAATATTTCAGTGTGTTGTACCATCGTCCCTGAGTTTGCTGTCATCTTAGGTTAACTTCCTGAGGTGGATCTTCTGTTAAAATGTGATTTATTTGCTCACTCTAACAGGCAGATTGTTAAACTCTTTTTTTATTGTCTTTTAGACTAAATAAAATATTAACATGTAGTTGTACGCGGCTAATGGTTCTTTACCTGATTAAAATACTAGAAAAAATGCCCAATTTTCTTCCCAAGAAAGTTTTTCAATATCAAAAAAATAAACATGTCTGACTATAATATTTTTCTTAAAGTAAGAATTCTTGGTAAGATTATTTTTCTTCATTATATTTTTGTTGCTTTTTTGAAGAAAAGTTTTCACATTTTTGGCATTTTTGACTTATTTCTGCCTAAGGGGGCCAGTTTTTGCAGTGCAGTTGTGGGAATAAATGCTTTTTTCAGTTTTTGATGGACCTAAACTATTCATAACATGAATAAATGTAAATGTAAATTTTCTATTTCTGTTGATTTTCCTTCAGAGCACTTTTATGTGGGCAAAGAAACACCTGCTTGCATTTCTTTAAATGGACCACCTGATCTGGGCGTGTTAGAAACCATGTCATGACAGCAGCTGCATCGTTCTTTCATTGAGGGATTTTAGCTGTAAATTAGCAGCTATTAATAGTTAAGTTTTCACAGCATTTCAGACCAGCAGTTATTTTTATAATTTAATTACATCATTTGTTGTTTGTGTGGGAGAGACTGTTACCATAGAAACAGTGAATGTATAGTTGATATGGATTTTGCACATCAGCTCTTCTATAGTTCACCTTTTATAAGCCTATATTTTGTTTGACGTTACTGAGGGACATATGATTGAAAATCAAAAGTGCTCGTTGTTTTATCTGGTCTTTTCTCTCTACATGTGTCCGTTCTTCTGTCTCCCACACAGATGAGTCTGGTGACATGCCCATCATCGCTGTGATGGTGGCCCTGTCCTCCCTGCTAGTCATCATCTTCATCATCATCATCCTCTACATGCTCAGGTCAGGTTAATTCTCTTCCGATGCAGCATCCTGGCTTTAAGAGTTAAGATGTCGCTTTTACCATGACAACGGCTGACGTGCCAGCGAGCAAAACAAAAGCAAACGGAACGTGTTTATGTGTGCATGCATGGGTATGCCAGATGTATAACTACGCCATTGTTTCCCCCCCCCCAGATTTAAGAAATACAAACAGGATGGAAGCCATTTGAATTCTTTTAGATTGAGCAATGGCAGATCAGATGAAACAGGTGAGTCACTCAGATGTGCTACATGGACATTTTTTAGGCAAATATAAGACAGCTTGACCAAAGTTGTTTCAGTTTTGTTGTTTGCCATAATTCTCAGTTGATTGTTCTGCCTCCTCAGCTGATACCATTTCACAGCACCACTCTTTGCAGAAGGCTTTTGTTTGCTGCTGTTACCTAATCTGAGGAAATGCTCTTTGTTAGCCTCAGTTGGTTCTGTTGTCTCACACCGCCCTCTGCTGGGCGTTCCAGGAACACATGGGAAACTCAATAAAGTCATATCCACTCATGTCCACTTCTTACCTTCAGCTGCTGTCTGTGTCTCTACCCCTCCTCCCCTTCTGCTTGTTGGTACAGAATTCCAGAGTGTGCCTCTATTGGCTCGTTCCCCCAGCACAAACAGGAAGTACCCACCCATTCCAGTAGACAAACTGGAGGAAGAAATGAACCGTCGCATGGCTGATGACAACAAGCTCTTCAGAGAGGAGTTTAATGTACGGCACACTAAAGCGTACATACAATGATAACACTCTGCTGCTTTGTAGCATAAACTGATCATTCAGAAGTGATCACACTGCATTTCTGAAGAACTACGCCAGGAATAGAATCAGTAAAACAGGGACTGTAACTATCAAAGCTTCTGCATAAGCATGGGTCTTTAAGGATGTAGTAAAACAACAGATCCCCCTCTTGCTGCCTGCACAGATGCTCTTTGCTGCAAATGTGTTTTTTATTTATTCAGGAATGACAGTAAAGTATAAGGAAAGGCAGGCAGGGTTTTTTTTTCCTTAGCACCTTAGACGGATGCAGTTCAACACGCTTTACAGAGATGCAAAAGCTTTACAGCGTACAAAAATAATAATAAAATAAAATATAAAATTTGAAATAAAAGTCGAATTGAAACTGAAAAAGGAACGTGTGATATGAGTACATAAGGCAGATTTGTATCTGTTTCCTGTAATGTGAATTGTGTGTTTTGTTGTTTAGGCTCTGCCAAACTGTCCCATCCAGGCCACATGCGATGCTGCTTCCAAAGAAGAGAATAAAGAAAAGAACAGATACGTTAACATCCTTCCATGTAAGTGATAACTGGAGTCGGCATATGGAGCTGTTAGCTTTTACTTTTTTTTTGTAACGTCTGTCAGCTTTAAATCATAGCTCATAGAACAGAGCGGCAGCGCAGGCATCACCATATGTTATCTTAGCTCCACTGTAGGATGTACTCACCTCGTCTATTTTATTGTTTTAATTGTTTTTGTTTTTTGCTGCTCCTTCTTCTTTTTTCTTTTCAGATGATCATTCCAGAGTTCATCTCTTATCTCTGGAAGGAGTCCCTGATTCTGACTTTATCAACGCCTCTTTTATAAATGTTTGTATCTGCTTCATTTTTAAATGAAAAAAGAAATGTGCCATACATTAGACTGTGTGCTAGTGATACTTGGATGTTTCCTTTGACTGATTGCAGGGTTACCAAGAGAAGAATAAGTTTATTGCAGCTCAAGGTGAGATTAGTGGGTTCCCTGGAGCAGTGTGTGTTGTTTGTTTATGAACTTGGCCTTTACTCCTCTCGATTGTTTGATCTGTCTCAGGGCCAAAGGAGGAGACGGTAAATGACTTCTGGAGAATGATCTGGGAGCAGAACACATCCACCATTGTCATGGTGACCAATCTGAAGGAGAGAAAAGAGGTAGGACAAGCAGAGGGAGGAATACACCCGTTCTTACAGTGAAATACTAGGATTTAGAAACCCAGCTTTAAATCTCTTCTTTAAAATCACAAATTACCGACAACAACATATGCACTCCTTCGAATAATTTTTCAATCTCAACTCCCTCTGGTTTTTTAGTGCAAGTGTGCGCAGTACTGGCCGGACCAGGGCTGTTGGACATACGGAAACATTCGCGTGTCTGTCGAGGACACGGTGGTTCTGGTGGACTACACGGTCCGCAAGTTCTGCATCCAACAGGTACCTGAAACATGTTAATGGTAATCCTAGTTTTCACTTACTTTCAGAGGGTTTTTGGAGGATAATAAGACTAGCCGTGGTTGTTTTTGTTGGACTAAAACGTGGCGTGTTAGCTTTTAATAGTTGACATGCTTGCTCCAATTTTGGTTTTACGAATATTGTCCAGTTTAGCTAAACAGGGTATAAGCCTTAGTTACAACTGGCCTTACGGCCGGATACGAGCTGTCTGTGGGCAAAACACGAGGAAACCTGTAAGGGGGACACGGGTGGCCTGCAGGAAGTATCAAAGTCGTAAACCGCTCTGTAAGACCAAAGAGCCAAAGGGTTTATCTACAATTTTTCTATGGGCATGCTGCGAACAAAAGGTTGTAGCAAACATTTGAACAACTTGAAAAGGTAAGTAATTGTGAAGCAGGTGAGACTCAGGCACGCCACAATGATTTGTCATTTTATCTGTTATTGCAGGGCACGCTCCTTGCGAGCTCCTTAGATCCAGCCAGACTGTTTAAAATTAGGAAATGAGGCAATCCGAGTAGTTTTTGGGGGCATCCTAGGAGCACTAGCATATCACCTGCACACCCTGTGCGTACGACATTCCCGGCCAGTAAGGGACCATTTTAATGACATCCCTTAAGGTGGCTGTATAAGCCTCAAGGGAACGGCAAAACACACCTGCGCTCCATTTAAGATGTAGCTGCTTTTGTCTACGACACCTCCATCGGCCCGGATAACCCAAAAACCTGCAGCTCCCGTATGTCCACGTGACTAAGGCTTTTAAATGTTATGCATAAAGTGCTTTAAAATGCCTAAATTAATAAAGAAATATCTCTGTAACAACAGTCTGATCAGTTTGTGTTTTTATATTCGTCTAAATTCTGAAGCTGTAACAAAAGTGTCTCAACTTGAACTCATTTTTCTTTGCTTCTATTTAAACACAATTCCTTTAACATTTTGTGTGATGGGAATATTTTTCCTTTGAGCATGTGTTCATTTATTGAGTGATAGAAAATCTTAAACATTTAACTTGGAACTCCTCTAAAGTGCTTGAAAGCAGCATAAAAAGTGTCCCATTCAAGCACTTTTAAAATGATTATATTTTTATTATTTGCATCTCAGGTGGGAGATGTCTCCGGCAAGAAGCCTCAGAGGTTGCTGACCCAGTTCCACTTCACCAGCTGGCCCGACTTTGGGGTTCCCTTCACTCCCATCGGCATGCTCAAGTTCCTCAAGAAGGTGAAGAACTGCAACCCTCACTATGCTGGAGCCATCGTTGTTCACTGCAGGTAAAAGTTTCTTAGGTTTTAGCTGCCTGTGTGTGTGTCTGCCACACAAACATCTCACAAGTGTCTGTCTGTCAGTGCGGGCGTGGGAAGGACGGGTACCTTTATAGTGATTGACGCCATGTTGGACATGATGAACGCGGAGAGGAAGGTGGACGTGTTTGGTTTTGTTACAAGAATAAGAGCCCAGCGCTGTCAGATGGTCCAGACTGATGTGAGTGCAGCGACGGCAACTCATGCAGCTACTAGTCCACATCCAACAACTATTTATGCCTGAGGGTGTTTGGTGTTTTCTGTCTCACAGATGCAGTATGTGTTCATCTTCCAAGCCTTGTTAGAACATTACTTGTACGGAGACACAGAGCTGGAAGTGACTTCGCTGGAGTCGCACTTAGCTAAGCTCTATGCTCCTTCACCTGGAGCAGGCTGCAGTGGTCTGGAGGCTGAATTCAAGGTCTGGATGGGCATTTTCTCTATAGTATATGTAAATTTTAGTACTTTTGGATCATCTGTGTTTGTGTTTTGAGTGTATACTTCTTGAAATCTCCAGAAACTAACATCTATCAAGATTCAGAATGACAAAATGAGAACAGGCAACCTGCCGGTCAACATGAAGAAGAACAGGGTCCTGCAGATCATTCCATGTGAGGAAGACTCCGCCTCTTTTTCCCTGTCACAGGTTGCATTGTAATGTCAAAAATCAATTGAAGTCAAATGTTTGTAAAATGCTTTTTGCAGATGAGTTCAACAGAGTGATCATTCCAGTCAAAAGAGGAGAGGAGAACACAGACTATGTCAACGCCTCCTTTATCGATGTTAGTAGGAAAAAACAAACCATTTATTTGAATGGAAACCATTGATCAGCTGCTTTCTTTGTCTCTATTATTTTGTTTTGCTGAATTTATCCTTTTTCACCCATTTTCTGTTCTCTTATACCTCTGCTTTGCAGGGTTACCGTCAGAAAGATGCGTACATAGCAAGTCAGGGGCCTCTGCAGCACACCATGGAGGATTTTTGGAGGATGATCTGGGAGTGGAGAAGCTGCTCCATAGTCATGCTGACTGAGCTTGAAGAGAGAGGACAGGTGTGTGTTTCCATCTAAGACATGGGAGGAATATGTAAGGTCAATGCTTATTTCATGTTTTTGATTTACAGTAAACCCTTGTTTTTCGCGGGGGTTACGTTCCAAAAAGACCCCGTGATAGGCAAAATCCGTGAAGTAGAAACCTTTATTTTTTTCTTACAATTAATATACAATTAAATACTCTATTATACATTGAAAAGAAAGAAAAAAACATTTTACAGGCTCAAGCATTTGTTTCACAAATAAAAGTACTTTAGAAACGTTTTTTTTCAACAAATAACTTCTATACTGTACTGTCAAATAATAATTTTAATCATCAATGTGAACAGAAGGCTTCAAATTGCGGGGATTAGCCCCTCCCACCGCGACCCGAGTTATTGGATTAAACGTCAGAAAACTTAAAATGATTATGAAAAAAATACAAAGTACAGTGGGACAAATACTGACTCAAGTGTATTTCACTGCTCTTTAGACTGAGTCGCTGCATCCTGACTCCGCTCTGCAGTGTTTTCTTCTTTGAAGCCCGTGGTGCAGCTGTGTTTGTTCGGGAGAAGAGCATAGTGACAGGCAGTTGAAGTCGCTCTTTTTTCTATGGGTTTTGGAGAAACTCGAAATTGCAAGAGAATTTGCACGTACGTAATGTAAATTTGGGAAGCTGTTTTACGTACCTGTACATATTAAACTGCAACATTATTGACGCACAGGTAGAGAAGAAGCAGTGACTTTTTAGCCAATCAGAATGCAGAACACAATGCACGATGCAAATCCGTGAAGTAGCGAAACCGTGAAAAGTAAATCGGGTTTAGCGAGGGATCACTGTATTCCAAATTTCTAAATGTTTTTTATCAATACTTTTAGCCATAACTTGGAGTAATTTCACCAAACCTTGGTGTAAAAATATGGAATGATTTTAATCGCATTTCGATGCACGGGTTCCTATTCTAATAAATTTGTGATTCAGGTTGATTAAATATAAACCTTTTTCTATACTTGTGATAATGATTTGTTTTCCTCAAAACTAGCTGAGCAAAGGCAGACTTTTCCTGCATAAAATTAGGAAATTTTACATTCAAAACTTGCTGAAAGCATTTTTTTGTCTGTAAAGAAATAAATTTAAAGAAAATTGATCCATGAATTTGAATAATTGACTTTGATTTTCTAAATACATATAATTTTAATATGGATTTTCTTTTCTCGTTTTGTTTGTGATTTATAATTCATGACACTTTGATTCCTTAGCTTCATTCATTTCATAAACATTTAGACATTTAAAATGTCTTTAAACTTGAGCTGATAGCTTTTTCGTGCTTTCGCATGTCAGCAGTAACAGATCTGACTGATCAGAGCTGACTGTTCCCCTGGTGTGTCCAACAGGAGAAATGTGCTCAGTATTGGCCAGGTGATGGAGTGGTGGTGTATGGAGACCTCTCCATTGAGCTTAAAAGGGAGGAGGAGAATGAAAGTTACACAGTGCGGGACCTCCTAGTCACCAACAACAGGGTAAGGAGGAGCAATGGGCTGTTTCAAAGAAACATGATGTCACCACTGAACCACCACTGAGCTCAAGCACAGGCTCTCCTTGCTTGCTTGCTTTTCTGCAAGTGATTATCAGTCTCTGTGACTGAAACACTCCTGAAATCCCACAAATTCCCTCTGTCCAGGAGAACAAGACTCGATCTGTGCGTCAGTTCCATTTCCACGGTTGGCCAGAAGTGGGGATCCCTGCAGATGGGAAAGGCATGATCAACATAATTGCTGCAGTGCAGAAGCAGCAGCAGCAATCTGGCAACCATCCCATCACTGTGCACTGCAGGTGAAACATGCACGCTTATCCCATCTGAGACACAACACACACATATTTCTACCAGTAACAAGCATTCGCACACATCAATCAATATTGGGTGAAGGTCGTGGGCACAAAGGCTGTTCTCACTTAAACCTGAACATTTAGTGAGAAAAATAGTTTGATCCCGTACTGATTTTATAAACTATAATCCCTTTTTTGACATGTTTCTCTTAAAAATAAGAAATGCAATATAGAGCAAAAAAACATTTTTGCTGATATTTAATGTAAATGTATTTGTTTTATGCTCTTTTAAAAAAAAACTTTTATGAAAGCTGTTATTTGTACGGTGACCGCGACTAAAAAATCTAAAAAGGGGTTTTTAAATATTAAAAAAGTTTTTTACATTTTCATAAGGGAAGTTTGCCCATTTATCAAAAAGTGAGATTTCTGTCTCTCAGGTGTCTTTCAGACTTTTATTGAATTGAGATGAGGATCCACCCTAATAACCGTTTGTAGTCTGTTTAAAAAACGCCAAACATCTGTGTCCTGCAAGCTGCTATTTACTCGGATCAGTATTGTTCCGTCATTTCAAAACTTGAATCATCAAGGTGACAAGTAGGATTAGCTGGAAAAAAGCTGGGTGGCAGATCTAAAGGAGCAGGATGTGGCGGAAGGATGTAGGCCAGTACAAGGCTGGAATGGTACCAACAACGGTTTTTCCTCACCTTGTTCCATTAGTCCTCCAGCCCGGCGTGTTTTACCCTTTAACACCTGAAATGCTACACCAAAATAACTTCGTCCATTTAAACGATCTACATAAATCAGCTGATTCAGACGCTGAGAAAAGGAGCTTTTTATATCTGCTATGGACAGATACGCAACGCATCACAACGTGAAATGTTGCTTAATGGCGCAAAGCCCACTTTTCTCTGCAATAGAATCAGCTGATTTACTGCATAAGCACTTCACAACTGTAACGTGTTGCATATCAGTGCAAGGCTGCTTTTTTATCTGCTTCAGAATCCACTGAAGGTGTGTTAATTGCACAAACGTTGGAAGAGGTAGTCGAAAGAATGTAAAGACTGGAGCTAAACTCTGGCGTTAAAGGGTTAATTTACCTCTTTTTCTGACACAGCTGATTCATATTTTGGAGACTCTTTATTAGGTGTCTGCAGAGTTGAATCAGGTGTATTGCACACACCCAGGAGCAGTCAAACCAGGGTTGGTCTACAAGATCAACCAGCTTAGTTAGTTGGTAATTGAAGGAACACAAAATAGTCGTCAGGGCGGGCCAACCCTGCCTGATTTTTCTGGTTCTTCTTGACCAGATGGCTGCTGATTAGCTGACTCATGCGATTCCTGAACACTCCTGATTTAGGCAGCCAGGGAGAGCCGGAAAACAGGCCAGGGTGGTGGCTCTTAAGGAGCAGCGTGGTCTAGGGCAGGCGTGTCATACTCCAGGCCAGGCCTCCTGTTGGTTTCCCAGAAATTCTGCCTTATCTGTTACTGATTACCTGGAACAGGTGTGTTTAGCCAATGAGGAGCTTCAATGGCAGGTTGGTTTAAAAACATGTTGGTTGGTTGGCCTGCTGTCGAGGCCTTGATTCTGACACCCCTGACCTAGAGCTTTTGTTCATGGCATCACCATCAAGGATCATGAGAATAGAAGTGATGCTCCAGTTCTTTTGAACATCTAATGACTTTAACTATTGTGTCGGGGACTGATTTATACATTCAAAGAGTTGTATAAGGGACATAATTTAGTGAAAAAATGGGGATCTCATGAGTGGAACTGCCAAAAAATGATCTAAATTTGTTTAAAAACCTTTTTTTTTTACTTTTTCAAAATTGAAGTTGTTTTTAAATACAGTGACAAGTGTGGATTTTCTGTATAATTCAACGTAATATTAGAAATGTAGTCAGTCAGCCTGAAAACAGTTGGTAACATAATACACTATGTATGCCTGATGCTCCGCCCACAAGGCCCCCCCGGCTACAGAAAGCAGACGTAGAAGTCTGTCTGAAGTCTACTGTGGAGAGCAGCACACATGGGCGCAGCATCAAAGTGAGCCCTCCGCTCTGTGTGTTTGCAGTGCTGGCGCTGGCCGTACTGGCACTTTCTGTGCGCTGAGTACAGTTCTGGAGAGGGTGAAGGCCGAAGGCATCCTGGATGTCTTCCAGACCGTAAAGAGCCTCAGACTGCAGAGACCCCACATGGTGCAGACACTGGTAAGGCCTCTTTAAACCTTCATCAACACAGCCAGCAAGTGATGCATTTGGGGTTTCTTCATTCATGTCTACATCATTTAGATGACTCAGAATTTACTACATTTTTAAGTCAATCAAAGTCAGTTTATTCCTGCAATATTCTTATGCATCAAATAACACATTTTTGCTGATATTTAATGTAAATGAATTTGTTTTATGCTATTTAAAAAAAAACTTTTCTGAAAGCTGTTATTTATACAGTGACAGCGACAAACTTTGTCTCTTCAGGAGCAGTACGAGTTCTGCTACAAAGTGGTCCAGGAGTATATCGACGCGTTTTCCGATTACGCTAACTTCAAGTAAGGACCTGCCGCGGATGGATGGATGATTACAAGCATAAGCGCATACCAGAACACATCCGTACATGGCCATGAAGAAAGCCGCATATTCACTGACTGGTGGATGGTTTTAGAAAGACAGGTCACAGCTTGATCTGTGGACGAGACGGACTGTCCACAGGAAAAGGGATCAGAGGTCAACGCCTGTGGAGGCAGTGCTGTAGGATACGGTCGATATCTGAGATGCCTTCTTGAATATTTTGTACTTATGTTAATACAGCCCGTCACTCTTATTTACTTCACTCCCAATATGTGTATATAATTACTGTGTTGCATTTTCAAAACTTGTGTTTTAGGTGCAGCTTTTGAGTTTGGCCGTGTTTTTGAGCTGTACCTGTGAAGGTTTGGTGGCTAATGTGCAACATTAGAGTCGAGGTGATCTTTGGGTTATTGTTTTTTTTTTTTTTTTTTTTTTTGAGGAACAGAGACTATGTTTGACTCTGCCTGAGCCTTGCTGTAGCAGCTTGTGTTTGTGTGGTAGCAGACGTTTCTACATTAACTCCACAAACCCTTCAAAACACACATTTAAAGCCATTTCTTTCCAACAAAAACAAGTTTCGAGGACCAACACCCTTTTTTGGGGTTGGCGGTTCACATGCACTAAAATCAGGAGCCATTTAGCTGTTTTGGAACTCGCGTGTAAACTGGAGTGTAAGCTGGCAGAGAAGACAACACAGTCTTCAGTCCACCATGTGCCAAATCCTTCACCCATTTAGCTAACGTCGCTGATAATTCCAAACTAAACTTCACCAATCATAGATGGGTTATTTACTGGATTATGAGTGGGGTTTTGGTTAAATGTAACACACATCAATGCTGATTGAGATTCTTTTTTTCCTCTGTAACATTTTTTTTAAGTCTTTTTACAGTATTAGTTGTTGTGTTTAGGAGCCACAATCCCAACTCTGTACTGTGTCATAGAATTTAGCAAACACCCAGCATGTTCCATGTTTACAGCTGTGTTGTTTTGGATTGTATGAAGCACTTCTTCTCTGTTGGTTTCCTTTCATTTTACTGGGAAACTGTGTTCTGTTAAGCATTTTGTCACTCCTTCAGACAGATTCCTTTTTATTTACTAACAGTGAATGTTAATGCAGAGGAACGCTTTTTTTTCCTGTTTTTAATTCAAGCGCTGTTACTGACATTTTTTTCCCAAACCTGTTGCATTGTTACTGTCATAACAGAGCTTATTCCACAATTGCTTGGCATTTCTTGCTCTTCTGCACGCGTCCTGTGAGGATGCTCGTGCTACGGCGGGCCAGCAGAGGTCACTGCGGAGGCCAAGGCCTCTGGGATTTGAAATGGTAGATGGATGACAGTAAACTGTGAGGTCAGCCCTAATTCCTGCTGAGTCAACAAAGGAAATGACTGATGCTAACGTTGTTTAACTTTCGGTAATCAAACTGCTTCACCCCGAGAGAGCAGTTACAGCTCATGCCATGGCTAAGCATCTCAGACCAAAAAGAAAAAAAGGACTTCCTGTTGGAATTTTCATACTATGTCGATTGTTTTCGTTTACGCCAAAACTCCGAAAAACCTTACTTATGTGCACAATCTAAATAATAACACCTTTAAAAAAAAAGAAAGGAATGAGCACAATCAGGCTTGCTTTGTTGATTGTGTGCTGAGTTTAGAGATTGTACATTTCAGCTCATTTTGCACAAAAGTAAAGCCCTTAAAATGAATAACCAAATAACAGATTAGATAGAAACTTTAAACTTTTTCAGGTTTTGTAAATCCCAGGTAAGGGGCCCTTTACAGGCTGCAATTAGCAGGTAGTTAATCTGAAGCTGTTGGTTTGTGTCCGGTACATTGTCACGTCTCATCTCTCATACGTAAATCATCACAAGTGCCCGCACTCATGGTCAAGTGCCATCATACTCTTCCTTTGTCTGTGTTGCCACCTTCACATTCCTGTAAAGGAGGAGGGGACGCGGTTCCCAGGTCATATTTTGTTTTGTGTGGACTTATGTGAGTTCCTGTTGGCTTGTGTGATCAGAATGTCTCACTGCTCGTTTGACAGCCAAAATAAGGCGCTGTGCCAGCTAACAGGAAGCCCCCTTTATTCAAAAATAAATCAAAGTGCCTCGCTGGAAGGTTTTTAATGAAGTCCCCCAATCTTTTATTTCACTCCACCATCATCCGTTCCCATCCGTCATGTTTACTGTTTTGCTGACATTTCCACATTCTTCTGTTTCAGATCAGGATAGATTTTCTTTTTTTTTTGAGTAAAAGTGGGAGAGCTGAACCAGCACTGGGTCAAGTATTCTTTTTTTCACATTCCCTCTACTTGTGCAGGTCAGAATAGCATTGAGGCCCATTTCAGTGTTGGAGCTATGTAACGTCATATCGGTTGAATGTGGGTCCATAACAATTAATCAGTTGTGGGTTTCCTAAATTTTTGAGCAAAAATGTATATATTTATTATCCCAGCACCAATAGAAAAGCATTTTCTTTCCACCCAAACACCTGTTGTTCCCATTCTTGATTTTTTTTTTTAATCTTTTTCCCAGAGCAGCATTTTAAATGCAAACTCAAACTTTATTTAAAAAAGAAGACTGAAAAAAGTCTAATGGCCATCCTGTTACTACCCTGTTTCTTTACATTGTCTACCCAATCATTTTCAAAGCTTTTCACTCATTTTTTTCTTTACTTTTAACTGTGGATTTTTTTTTTTTGGTAAATGGCCCCTTTTTGTACATATTGTAAGGTTATTTATATTACATTCATGTCTGCTGCCTTGTTTGTTTTAATTTCTCCTCCCCCTTTATTTTAAAAAAGCTGTATATTGAAGTGTATTGGGACCATTTTGAAATTTATTGGATGTTTGGTTTTGGCCATTTTTCATTTGATAAAACTGTCTTAAAAAATTTTTTTTCCAAATTGCATAAGTTTCTTTCTAGTGTTTTGTTATTCAACATTTGAATATATGTATATATAATTATATATATGATAAAATTATATATAATTATATATGCCAAATGGCCTTTCTAAGCAAGATACTGTATAAACCTAATAAAGTGCTTGAGATTTTAACAATTGTTTGAATTTACTGTCTTAAATTACAAACTTTGCAATTCCACATCATAATGAGAAAACCAATGAAGTGTAGAGTCAGTGAGAACATTCGTACATGATTTTACTACAACTAACTAAATTGCTCTTGGTTATGAGGTGAACAGTCTTCAGCTGAAAGAACTAAACCAGGGGGGGCAAACATACCCTTTATAGTAATTCTAGCTTGTTTAAATGAAGATAATTGTAGAGTGACAAAGTTGATCCCTCTGTCTACTTTTAATATATTAATTTTTACATTTTATGCATTGAAAATAAATGTTTTAATATTTCAATGCAATACAAAATGTGTTCAGACGCATCACCAAAAGTGATGAGTCCAACTACAGGCAGGAAGTGGAACACTTGGAGGGCTGGTGCAGAGACAACAACCTCTGCATCAACATGAAGAAGGCCAAAGAGATTATTATGGACTTCAGGAGGGACAGACAACCTGCATATCGGAGGAGTCCCGGTGGACCTATGACCTCACTTGGAGCACCAACACTTACTGCCAGATCAGGAAGGGACATTAAGCTCAGGTGTGCTGGGATGGGGAACTTAGTCCTGACCTCCTTCTGCAGGTGGAGAGTGTCCTGTCCTCCGGCATCACTGTGTGGTAGAGCAAAAAGCTCTAGTCAGAGCTAGGTAGTCAGGGCTGCACAGATTGGCACAGAGGACTGTGGGTTGCAGCCTGCAGACCACTACTCACATCTACAAAGCTAGATGCAGGAAACGGGCATCCTGCATCCTGAAAGACCCCACTCATCCCTCACACTTTCTGTTCACCCTGCTCCCCTCAGGCAGAAGGCTAGTGAGCATCGGATCGGCTGGCCTGAGAAGAATCCTGACCCATTTTTCTTAAAATAAAATGATGTGTATTTTACCACAAACCAAGAGGACCACAGAACCATTTTGGATATTTTCTGTGGACTATTCCATAGGAATCGTGAACTGCCCAAGTTAAGGTTTGTGTGTCACATTGATATCAGCCTTTTTATTTCCTGTAATACTCGTACTGTAAACGACCAGAGTGACAAATTTTGTTTCATCCCTGTGATGAAATGACAATAAAAGATCCTTGAATCATTGAATCTCATAAAGCAAAATGTGCGCTTGAAATAATGTGGTTTCAACTAATGAGGGAAAGCATTTAGAACCAATTGAGGTTTCTGATGAATAACAGCTTATCTAATTTTTTATGCTCACCTTAGGGATCGTTGTCAACAAAGTTGAGTCTGAATTGGCCAATTAAATAAAGAGCAGAATATCAGCTTCATATAAGTTTGTGTTTTCAAACAGGAAAAAGAAGTAACCTTGTTAAAGAACAGAGCGACGGGTACATAGACAACACTACATTTTCCTACAAGTTTTAGTCATTAGTGGTCTAAAACACAAAGTTTTATATTACTGTAGTTGTTGTAAAGATGTTCTGTTGAGTTATTGATTTGCAATGGTTGTAGATATTACTACAGTGTGCATCAAGGGACAGCACTAGTAAAGTAAAAAGAATAAGCTTTTAAAAAAATAACCAAGTTAATAGCTTGCCAGTAGTGGTTACATCCACACTTCAATTTATTTTAGCATCAATTCATGTGTTTATTGCTCTTTTGATACATTTCATGAGTATCTCTTTTAATGAATTTAGGTTAATTCAATACATTTTTTAAAAGTGTCACATCTTCCATCCATTTTCTTAACCCTCTGTATCTTTTGCGCCCACGGGGCTACTGGAGCCTATCCCAGTCTGCCAAATCTTGTATGCTGAGAATGAGTAAGACAGCAGAGCTTCTAAGTTAGAATAAAATATGTGTAATGGAATAGAAAAATGTCTGTTACAGCTTTTATAACTCCGATTAGGAATGTTAAATTAGGAATAGAGGGCAGACGATGTAAAGTTTATGCTTCTTATGCCTTCTTTTCTAAGTCTATTTAGGATCCAATAATATACTGTCACATATTTCAATGAATTTGAATAAACATTTTCTTTGCAAAAACAAGCAAAGAAATTATGCAAAACATTAGAAAGTATTTAGAAAGTAGTGGAATCCATTATGAGGGTAACACACAGGAATGAGTCACTGTTCCAGCAGAAATAGATGATGAAAATCAAACGGGTCAAATTTGGGATGTCATTGCTGTTTGAGGGCGGTAATTGAAATCTGTTCAATCTTTTGCACCCCTCATCCCCTGGGATGATTTATTCATTATTGACCCCTTGAGCACCCAGGCCCGGGGATCAATTATGGATGAGACGTGTGTGAGGAAGGGGGGACTCCCAGGGTGGCGCATATATACTGAGGAGAACGTTTCAGAGGAAGCCCACTGTAAAAATGCTCATGAAACTGTGAGAAACAGTAAAACACTTTAGCACCTGATCGACTTGACGAAAGCTTGGGTTGTTTCTTGAGATTTTTGCAGTTACATCACTGAGTTGTTTGAGACTGTACTGACTCAGACGAAGGTAAGACACCTCCTGTATAAAAAATGTTCTTTTGTGAGGTTTTTTTCCTGATTTAGTAACTGATACTTTTTTAAAATGACCCCAAATACTGCTTTAGGTCTTAACCCATGTAGCGGGACACAGTGAAATATAAAAATTGAATTTAAGTTTATAAATGAAGGAAATGTTTAAATGTATAGTATAAATAATAAATTTGTGCTTTGTGAAGTGTTTTTTGTTGTTGACATAAATAACGATAAATTAACAGATATTATTCTTGGTCAAAGGTTAAATCTTCAACCTTTTACGGCAGACTCATTTTTGTTTTTAGGTAATGTCTCGGCTGCTTCTACTGCTGGGGGTGCTCTTGTATGTGGGGGCTCAGCTATCCCAGGCTCAGCACTGGTCCCATGGTTAGTACCTCGGAGGGAAGAGGGAGCTAGACTCCTTTGAGGTTGTAGGAATATCTTCTCAGTGCAGAATTGAGCCTTTCTGTCATATTGCACGGACTTCATGCTCTTCTTTTGTATCTTCAGGTTTCAGAAGAGATGAAGCTATGTGAGGCCGGGGAATGCAGCTACATGAGACCTCAGAGGAGGAATTTCCTTAGAAATATTGTTGTGAGTAAACAAAAAAGAAACTGTTCCCATTTGTCTGTGAATACAAAAGTTTAAATTAGGCTCCCAGCAAAGTGTGTGGCACATTTACTTCACACAAAAAACGATTTTAGGAGGCTACCCTTGAAAATACCCTCAGTGTTATGACTTCATTAGATACATTTGTTTCCACAGTTGATGCCTTTGGCCAGAGCTCCAAAAAGGAAGTGACCTTCACCTTTCACGCTGTTTTCTACACCGCGACCTCCTCTTTCCTTGGTATTTTGTTTGGGAGCAACTCTGTGATTCAAGGTTTTTTTTTTGTTATTTTACATTGCAATATTGTTCTGTTGCAAAAGAAATGCTAAAATTCAAATGTGCCGGAATAAAGTGTCTATTTTGGATAACTTTATACTTTGTCACTTTAGGATCATCTAAGCACAATGTTTCTGTCCTGTTTTTCCACTTGAGTTCATTGTTTAAGTTGCTTTGGTGATTAAAAACATGGAGGAAAACATCTCTGGATAGTAGTCATTATTGTGAGTGCTGTCTGTTTGGGGATAGATCTTAAAGTGTTTTTCAATAACAGAGTGAGATTATAAAATATGCTGGCAGAGTTAAAAAATTAGAGCTATTAAGATAAAGTATAAATGATTCACATAATTGACTCCAAATGAATTATTTTAAAGGGAAACAAAAGAGTTCTGAATGTACTCAATATCTGTGATTTACTTTTACAAAAATATTCTAAGATCGCCACCATTTGTATGAGTCCAACTTTTCGTCACTGGAATGAGATTCAATAAACTTTGTCAGTTTTATAGGATGCTCACATTTGATTGTTACAACGGTTATTATAATCATTATTGTTGATGTTCTTTTTATTATTATTATTATTATTATTAGTAGTAGTAGTAGTAGTAGTAATGGTGTTGCTGTTGTTGAAGTAAAGATCAATCTTTGGTTTAATTTATTTTACAAACTTTATTATGAACTATACAGAAAAAAGAAATACTACAATACTGTAAATCGCACATCAATCAACATTTACTTCCAGAGATTTACATTATATTACAAAAGTAGAATAGAAAAAAATAAAAGAATGCAGTCTTTAAAAGATTCTATAGCCTTCTATAATTTGCATCTGTTCTATTGTTTTATAATATTGTTTAAAAGCTCAGATTTGAATTGGACCATTTTGCATTTGTAATGAAATTGAACAAGAAAATGATAAACAATAATTAATAATTTTTTTCTATTTCTTGGACAAACTGTAATTAAATAGTATGTAAATATAACATCAACTATATAATTCAAATATTTACATTCAATTTATAAATCAGACCAACATTTATTTGTTTACATAGACTGGCAATAAACACAAGAATCTCTGTGTTTATTTCATCTAGTCAAATATCTTAACGAGATACATTTTTATGAAAACTTTCAAAATGAAATCTTTCACACATATATTATATATATATATATTATTATTATACATATCATTATATATATATATATATATATATATATATTATTATCACACACACACATAATACAGGTTTATAAAGCAATAGTATTAGCCTATTTAGTGCTAATCTCTAAAGAATACCGATAAAAAATACCTCTGCTTTTACTGCTTTTAATACTCTACTCTTCAAATAAATCTATTGGTGGCCTTTCCTTGTAATTTCTTATGTCCAAAAAAATAACAACTATTGATTTCAGCTACATTTTCTGTAAAAAAATAAAGAAATAAACATTTTAGAAAGAATCTTAGGAGAATGTGTAGAGGATTTCCATCAAATACAATTCCCAGTAGAAATTCTGATTTTTATTTCCCATATCCATTACGTCAGCGACTGAAACTACGCATGCGCTGCACAGAGAAGGAAAATAATGGACTCGAGTTTCGAGTGTACTCCTGCTCTGTCAGACACTCTAGATAACACTGCCGTCTCCTTAAATGCGGCTTCTGTCACAGATACTGACAGAGTAATAAACACAAAAAATGATAGTGTCCATGTAGAAGGTGAGTTGTGTTTCAAGTGTGAATTTTCAGTCTGTCGCCTGTCCATACTGCGAAACGGTGTTATTAGCTTCTGAGCTAACCGGCTAGCCAACTCTTTAATTTGGGGAGCTATTTTAGCCTCCTAGCTAGCTGAAAAGGCTATCACCAGCTGTGAGAGGCTGGTTTCAAGATGATCATTTTTGAGCTATTTATGTAAATTCTGCACGCACAGGGAAGGGTCATCATACATTTTGACACCTGATCGTCCTAGTAAAAAGGAAATGAAACCAACAAGCTCTTGGAATTTAGCGACGCGAGCTTAACGACGACCGTGATGGAACTGCATCCGGGCTTTTGCCACACGGCTTCAGAGACCACAAAGGAGAAGTGGGTTAGTCTGTGCCCACTTAAGCAATTTAGTCTAATCGAGCCACAATTAATTGATAAACTTAATTACAGAGGGATAAAGAAATCGCCGGATCCCTGATTGCCCGATCACTAATGAGGTTAAAAGAAAGAGGAGAAGAAGAAAAAAAGACATCGAGTTAAACTAACTTTTATTTTGAAATGACTCATTTAATTTGAAACAGCCAAACGCCGCTGTGTTAATCATTTGCAGGCATAGTATTTTAAATGTATAAAGAAAAAAGCAATTCAGGCTGTCTTGGTAAGTAATCTACTATAATTAGATTTGACTTCGAAAATAGACTTAAAAATCTTTATTTGTAATCAGCAAAACCACAATAAACATTACATAAAATGTATTTTATTTGGCATCAGCTAATACAATTTTGAATATATTAAATATGTAAATAAGTAATCCTTTTGTTTTTCTGTTGGAAAAAACTGCATAAAATTATTTTACCTCGTTTTTGATTTTAAATATAGAATCAAGATAGACAACTTTATTTATCCATTTGGGAGGTTCCCGCATGGAAATTATCTATAATGACACTTTAGGGTCTTGTAAGTTCAGAGAAATCCCATTATCATTAGCACTTCAAATCTATTCAGAACATTTCAACTATACATATTAAACATTTAATGGTATAACATCATGTGTCCTGTAATGAGATATTTAGGAATCTGTTGACATTTGTTATTTAAAATATTTTGTAAGGCATTTAGTGTTTTGATCAAGCACTAGAGTGACACGAGGACAATCACAAAAAGGGAAAGGGTTAGTTTGAGTGACAAGATGGCTCCTAATGACAGAAACAAACACGTCTCACTTGAAGAAGCAGAATAAATGCGAAATAACAGGTTTTCCAATGTGGTAGAAGCATCATTTAAAAATGATTATAACATACTTCTATGATAGTCTTGTAGTTAGAAACCGTAAGTGCAAAAACAAATAATACAACACTTTACCAGTGTTCCTACAAACGAAATTGTACACTAATACCTCAATTTTGTTCAAAGCAATGTTTTAACACATTTACATTTAACACATTTAAGTGTGTTTGTAAACAAGTTTTTAGAATTTAAAAGGAAAATAGGATAAATTGCTATTTAGTCTCTGAAGTTAAGTGTAGTCAGGCATTATAATCTTTGTTGTGTTTTGTGTATCACATCACTTACAAACCTGTCCTTTTCTTCTCACTTTCCTGCAGGAGAAAAGAGCGACGAGCAGCTGCTGCAGGCTCTCCTCACTGACACTTACTGTCACGTCTGTTCCTCCAAGCTGCTGTTCGAGTCCCACAGACTGTCCCACTATGAGGTATAAACCTGCTTTGTTTTTTTAAGGGTTCCAGTAGCAGAGATGTCGTATGAGTTTTTTGAAGTAACGCTCACATTTCCTCCGACTGCAGGGAAAGAAGCATGCGCAGAAGGTCAAAGTGTACCTAAAGACTTTAAGAGGAGAGAAGAATGCAGAGGTCAAGGTTAGTGCTGAGTTCCAGATTATGCTTTTTACCTTTAGTGCACCATTTTTACTAAATGAAAATCAAGGCTGAAGGTAAAAGGTATAGTATACTTACGACACTATTAAGGAAGAATGCTTTAGATTTGATCTTTTCTTCATTTTTCTGCAACAAAAAAAATATATTTTCTGTATATTTTCAGCCATGCTTATCTCTGTTCCTCATGTTTTTACCAGCGGACAATGCAAACTGATAAAAACCGTTTCTGTGAGCTGTGTAACATGGTGTTTAGTTCGGATGTGGTGGCAAAGTCCCACTATGAAGGCAAAACTCATACAAAAACTCTACGTAAACACACTCTCCACCCTCCAGGCAAGTGTTGACAGATCCAAGTTGCTGTTTTTATTACTTTCATGAACCAGTTTTTTCAATTATGTTGACTAGCAAAGAGAAACTAGCCTTAACTTTTTTCATTTCTTGCAGACCAAAAATCTGAAGAGCTTCCTTCGCCAAATCCTGCTGGTAAGATTGAGCAGAAAGCAGCCCCAGATGTTGGCACGGAGCTTCACCTGGACCCAACAGCTGCCACAGGCAGCACAAACTCCAGCCTGAAAGACCCTGACAGGTACTGCTCGCTTTGTGCTGCGTCCTTCAACAACCCTCAGATGGCCCTGCAGCACTACAACGGACGGAAACACCAGAGAAATGTGGCAAGGCAGGAGCTTCTCAGAGAGCTGGGAGGCGATGGCCAACAAGGTACTATAGCACCTTCTGATGACAAAAGATCAGACAGTCCTACACTACAGGGAATGAAGATATTTGACCATGTTTTCTGGAAACTTGTCTTCATTAGGAATGTTTTATCTGCATTGAGATTCCCATTTGTTTCCAGAAGAAATACTTGCACGGATCAATGTTAGACCACTTATCATAAGACAAAAAATACCGACACGATCACAAGCTGATAGGTACGCTGCAAAAACATAGTCTTGACGACGAATTAGACCCTTGCTTCAAGAAAAAATGTCTTATTTTCTGTTTTGCAAGGAAAATAATCTTATCAATAACGTTTTTCAAAAGCAAAACAACCCTTGTGGTTGGAAATTGTTTTCTTAAAGTAGGAATTCTTGGTTAGACCATTTATCTTTCCCCATTGGTAGATTTATTTTTGGCTTATTTAAAGAAATATTTTCAAATTTTAAGAATTTCTGACTTATTTCCAGGGGGCCTGTTTTTGCAGTGAACAATTGATGAATCCAGCTGTGTTCGGTGCGTTCAAAGCACTGCTTTAGCTGGCCAGTGCAGTTAAAACAGAGTCAAATGACAGGAACGTAGCTGATAGACTGAGAATGAACCGGAAGAAAGAGAAACTCTCCTGCAGACATGAGGTCTGCCTTAAAGCAGACAAAAAGGAGTAAATGCAAAACAAGTCATTTTCAGAGGGATGTTCAAAACCAAAACACACCAACAGACATTTTTAATTGAGTGGAATTCACGCTTGTTTTTGTGCATCACCTGCTGGCGTATTTGAGCAAACTAATGTTCAGTTTCTATTGTCTTTGCTCTCAAAACACATCCGTCTAATTCACTTTTTTTATAGTAATATAAGTAGTATTTTATAGTAAAATACTGCATCAGATTTGTCTATTACAGTAAAAGGATTTCTTTGTCACTAAGGTAAAACAAGGAATTAAATTTGTTTTGCTGATCGTCCTGAAACTATGAACAAACGTTGAGGGAAAACATCCGTCAGCCATGATGCTTTCGCCCTTTCACAGACCAGCTGGGTAGTAGTTTATAATGAGGATGTGTAGCTTTCCGGCAAATCCTTTTAAGGTGGAGGTAAAAGTTTGAAGATTTTGAGATTAAACTGGAAAATGGAAACAGGTCAAAATCTTGTCTGATTTGCTTTTGTAGTTTTAACCTTTTCACCCTCGTCCTCCTCCAGCCAACTCCCTGATGTGTCAGATATGTGGCGTGCCGTTCGACTCTGTGGAGATGTACCAGGCTCACATGCAGGGAAACAGACACCTGACCAGGTGAGACCTGGGCGTGCCGTCTGCGCTCCAGACAGCAAGGCTGAAAATGGAGTTTTGCCACATCACTGCAATATAAGCACAGATTTATTTCCAGTAAAGGCCATCTTAGGTCTTTTTTTTCCATCTCATTTAGTTGGTTTGTAAGCCTTTCTAAAAACCAGTGGAGCCAAGATAGAAACGAGTAAAACTTGATTCCATTAACAGATAAAAGTAAGCTTGTCTAACAGTTATTTATAATTCTTTTGATTTCTCCTGTTTGAGCTTATAGTACAGCTATAAAAGACAATAATAACAGCATTCAGTTAGTGAACCAACAAACCTTTTTCATCTGCAACTTCAAGGAATGTTTTCCTTATGAGGAACCAAGAACATTGTTCAACATTTTATTTTGATTTGGTTTTCCTTTCCTTCCTCTTAGTTTTGATCTTTAATGATTCAAATGGTTTATGTTATGTCTTTTATTTTTCTCTTTACCTTAGCAATTCATAATGCAATTTGTTTCTTTGTTTGTAACCAGGGAGAAGAAGATTAGCGAACTATTTAAATCCCAACCAAAAGTCTACAACACATTTGCAGATGAACTTGCAGATTACATTCAGGTCCAGAAAGCCCGGGGAATCACTCCTAAGACCAGTCAAGGCCTTGCTCAAGGTGATGCAGCAAAGGGGGACCAGGAGGAAGAAGCCCAGGAGGAGTCGGAGAACTGGGAAATGGCCGGAACGATCCCTAACCCTCCTCATCCCCCTCAGTCTGGAGCGTGGCATCCTGTATATCCAGGATCCTCCTGTACTCCCCATAACTCTGGATATAACGGTCCTCCTCCACTTCTCCAGTGCTCAGATCCTTCACAGTTCATCATTGGTCCCACAGAGAGTGGGCAGTACAGAAGACATTTAAGCTCCCCTTCATGCAGCTTCTCATCCTCCTCCTCATCTTCCTCCTATAGCTCTCACACAAGTGACAGCGATGGTGGTGAACATGAGCTCAAAGACAGGAGGACGAGCACGTCAACAAGGAAGAACGGATACATGAAAAGAAAAAATGAAGGGTCAGACAAAGAGGGGAGGAGGCTGAAGCGCCAGAGGAGAGGAGGAGAGAGGAGGAGGAGGAGGAAGAGGAGGAGAAAAGAGCAGGCTGTAGAATCAGAGGATGAGGGGAGAAGAAAAAAACAAAGAATTTCTAGTGATAAAAAACAAAAAGACAAAAAGCAGCAGAGCAGTGTCATGGAGGAAGAAAAAGATCCTCATCTACAAACTACTGAACACGACAAACAAGCCAAACTCAAATACGGAAAAGAGAAGAAGAAAACAAAAGACAAACCGGATAGAAGGACAGAGGAGGAGAAGCTTTGGGACGACTCCATTCTGGGTTGTTGAAGTGGCAAGAACTGATTCTGCCGAAATCTTGATGAATGTCAATCATTAATTTATAAAACGTTTGTAATTTTTGTAACTTTATTAACTTTGACAGCTCATTGGACACTGTCCGGTGTTGGCTAAAGCAAATAAATCTTGTATTTTTTTAAGTTTTTGTGAATCTATCCTGAAGTCATGTGGACACAAAACGAAAACCTTCCTGATCAAATGTTTCCCCTTCTTTCAAAATGGTATGTAATTCCTTTGTCTGTCTGGTGGTGGCGCAGTTAGAGCTCAAGAAGCCGCTTGGATGAGCAGCAAAGCCTCTTAGATCAACCCTCATAGTCCAGCTGCTGTGAAGAACACAGTCCTGTCAGAACATGAGCCCAGCAGACACGGGTCAAACCTGAGTCCATTTCAAAAGCCCTTTATGAAAATCCTTGACGTTTCTCCTTGAAGGGATCACAAATGTGGGGCCTCTTTTTGCTGCTCTTCTTCGGCTTTGCGCGCGCCGATGTGGGGTTGGGATGTATTGCAGATCCTAACATCACATGAGGAGTTTTAGGTCAGACAGGTGCAAGAGTTCAAACGAGGACAGCTCTTTGCAAATGTCAAGATTCATCTATAGAAACAGTTTACAGCTATTCTTAGAGCTGCAAACTGAAAATACAATGAAGGTTTTTATAAAAGCACTTGTAAAAGTCAAAACGGCTCCAGTCTAGTCTAGTAGCTGTACAAAACAGGCCAAGACTCAAAAGCTTCAATGTTAGATGTATTTTTTTTTTTTCAAATTGGGTAAAACTACAAAGCCGCAGCTCACGACTTCAAATTTGGATGCAGCGAGACCAACAAAGGCCTCGCCGCTCTGCCATGTGTGAGGAGCCTCTCTGAAGCCCCCTGAGATCTCCTGTTTTCAAAGACTCCTGTGGTCTCGCTCCTCTCGCGCGGATCTGCGACCCCCGTACAGCGTTCAGCTGCCCACATCCTTTAAAACTCCTGCCAGACCTCTCTAAGCCTCACCTACAGAAGAACATACAGTTACTTTGAGGCTCAGTTGAGCAAACGTTCTTTTTTTATTTTGTAGTAACCGTGTCAAATTTGACATTTGAAATGATTTTGCTGTTGTTTTGTTTGTAATAAGCAGCAAAATAGCAGAAAGGTTCATAGTGCCATAAAAACAAAATACTGTACTCTGAATTTTATCTATTAGAAAATGTCATCTGAGAAAAATCTGTAGATCAAATGTTGAGGGGATTAATTACTTTAATGAAGAGCGAAGCACAAATCCTTTGTCTTTCTGGTTGTTTTATGGTTGCACTGTCAATGCCGCATCAGTATTTCTTCAACATTAAAAGATTTCAGATTTTTTCTACCATTTTTTTAAAATATAGGCCTATCGTGACATGATATTTCAGCAGAATACCTTGAACGTTACTTTAGAAATGCTAAAATAAAAGTTAGGTGTTTCTGCACAGACCTATCAGAAGTATCTGCTTGGCCAAAGAAAGGATAAATTAAATAGCCACGTTAAATATTTTCCTATTTACTAATAATCTGCAGCCCAAGTTGTTTATTTCTTTGTTTGGTTCTAGTGTTCTTTAATTCAGCAAGTCTTTAGCTGCAGCTTGCAGGTGAATACACTTAAAACCTCGTGTTTGTCTGCTTTTTCTATTTACATTTATTTACATCTTTACATTTTTTATAGTAAAACTTATATTTGTTAAAGAATGTTTTTACTTTTGGTCTTTCAGGGAGTTACATATTTTTTTAAATAAATGAATACATTTGCTCTAAAAATCCTCTTAGCCTGTTGTTTAAGTGATTTTTTCCTGTTTATTTTGCACTTTTGTCTCACGTTTTGAGCGCTGATACGAAACAGAAGCCAATCCACATGCAAACGATTCATTTTCTGGAGTAATTCTTAACATTTTGGAAACATATTTGCCATATTTCCAGTGAATATAAAGTGTACGCTCACATTTGCACATTGGTATTCCCAGTCGGTGCTCTGCAGTGAGACCTAGAGCTCAAGTAGGTCTCTGCTGAGCTCGAGGTCACACACCTGGGAATAAAGACCACAGAAATTCAAACAGTTGCTTTTTTTTCAATTTGATATGCATGTTTAAATATCTGCACATGTGGCACATTACCATTTGTTAACAGTGAAATGACTTTTTGCCTTTTTCTACTACATCTTTGGCCTTCATCCAGGACGTGAAAACTATTTGACATTTAAGTTTGTTAGATTTAAAGATGTCAAAATTGGTCAACACTATTATTCTTATGTAAGATCTGTTTTAATTTTTTTAGTTTTCTTTCAATCTTACATGAAAATGTTTTTTTCTTAAATAATATTGAGAAATCATGCTGAATAGCTGCTAAATAGAAGTGGGCTGAATAAGACCACATTTATGAAAATGATATGACAGATTTTGGAAGATTGAAGCAAAAAATGATGATGCAAAAATGTGTTTTTGCATTTTTTATTTATTTTAATTAATCAGTTTTCTGGTTGCAGCAAGATGTGTTGAATCAGTCTTTTCATCCATATTATAAAGCTACGAAGATCTAAATTCTAAAACGATCATTTATCTTCTTCTTATAGTTCAATGAGGTCCAGTTCTTAACACTGCCTCTGCACAGTTTTTTACCTTTAGGGACAATGAAGCTACCACTAGGCTTGGCTTTTGAACCCATCAGTGTAAGCATGATCTCATGCCCTTTGGCTGAAGTGTGGGCCAATCAGATTGGCCTCGTGCATGCTACGCTGGGGGGGTTACCTTGAAGCCTGAGATAGCAGTTCCTCCCTTCATCTCTGACAGATAGTCAGCAGGAACAGAAAGTATCAACATCTTGAAGCTGACTTTCACGTCTTGCTCACACAGCTGATCTCACATTAGCAGACAGGATGATCCCGCTGGGCCCGGTTTGGATTCTGATGACAGTGACAGGCTGGACATTTGGTAAGATTCTGGACTTCTTTCTTCTCCTCTCACTAGGCCGCAGATGTTATGAACGCCGTTCTCTGTCTGGGGCCTGTAGGGTGGGATGGCGCTCTCGTTTCACACTGATGCTGGTCTCCTGCTACTTTATGTCTTTATTTATCATTACGCAGTAGTTTATGGTGGGAACTTAAAGGTATTTTTAAGTCCCTGACAAAAGTTTTAAAAATTGTTTTAATATAAGGATGTTTCTGTCTCATGTTGGGGTTTCAAGTAACGCTGTTTGGAATATTGTTTTGACTCCGATGCCACATTCAGCCTGTCACTGTTTTTATTTATTCAGTAGAAATGCACAGTAGAACATGCTTCCTCAGACTAACACATCAGATTGAGGTGTTCACATTTATTTTAGCTCTATTCCTTAAATTACAAACGTTGTAATTTGTGATACGCTATCCAGCATAAACCCATTTTAATTGTTGTTAAGAAAATCACCAACACCCAACAGATTTCATCTGTCAAATCAGGTTAATCCTAAAATACAGTTTAAAGGTTTCTGTTTAATTTTCAGAAAAGGGCCTTCTGGAAAGTCGTTCCTAATAAGTGAAGCACAGTTTTAAAGACTTAAAGACTTTTTCCTGTTGAATGGCTTTTAAATTCCTAGTCTCAACTCTAACTTTGAATACGATTAACTGAGAACGTGAATTTTAGATGTTTTTTTAAACACCAAATGTTACACATTTAGCAAAGTTTAACTCTATAAGAAGAAACCCACAGAGATCAATCTAACTGTCCTTATACTTTCAAAGTGCACAAAATGGTATTTTTCTCAATGGAATCCCAGTAACGCTCTCTTATTTACTTCTTTTAGGTCCAATTGAGGCCCTGCCAGGAAAGGATTTTAAAGTTCTCTACCCCCCTATCAACAGCAATGAAGCTGTTGATTGTCAATGCGAGCCATCCACATGTGACTATGCCTTCTGGTTCCGCACTGTTCCTGACATCAGCAAAGTAGAGTTCCTGGGCAGATGTAACAATGCCGATCGTGTTAGCGGTCCGTTTAAAGATAAAGGACGATTCAAGTTCAGCAGGAAGGGTCTTTCCTTTGAGCTTCGCATCATTAATGTGACAGCAGAGGATGCAGGGATTTATTCCTGCGTTCTGAGCGACAAACAGCTTACAATTGAAACATTTCGGCCTGGAACTCTTCTTCTGCCTGGAGGTTTGTATGATGAAAAGTCAAAACTGTGCAAATGTTATGTGCATGTAATATCAAGTGTGTCCGTTTGAACTGCTTTGTGTCACGGCAATCCAAGAAAAGAAAGAAAGTAGATTACATCGTACGCAGAGATTTTTGATGTCCTCCGCTGCATAAAAATCTCTGCTATCAGAACTCATTTTAATGAAGCAAACTCAGAACAAACTGAACAGCAGTGATAATTATAGGGGGATAAATGTAGTAAATTCAAATCTTCTGTCTTCTGCAAATGAATTTGCCTTTTTGAATAAGACTATTGATGACGAGCACAGAGCGAGACTCAAAAACAGTTGAAAGATGTGAGCCATCTTTTTGGACGTGCTTTGTCCAGTTTATGAATATTTTTGAGGAAACAAAAGGAGAAAAAAAATCACATTTTCTGCTGGTCAAACTTTGAGTCTTGTGCATAAATCTGCATGTCCCATTATCTGTCACGCACCCAGGTGTGTCACATTTGTTTGACCCATCCCTTGGGAGAGAAGTGAGCTGCAAAAACAGCAGCGCTGAGAAACCACTTGTTGAATTAACCCTCCAATCCAACCCCTTAATGCTGAGTTTCAAGCAGATTTTAACTCACAACCTTCCAGTCTCAGGGCTTACACTCCACCCCAAGGCTACTGAACTGGTCAAAAACAAACAAGCTTTAACTTAAGCTTTTGATAAAAACAGCATTTTTTTTGTGCAAATAATGCAATATTTCTATTTTCAACCCTGCTTCTGTATTTACCGGACAGTGACCCCTCCAACATTGCCTCCAACTACAACCACTAAGAAACCAGTCAGATCTCCATGCCTTTGCAAAAACAAGACTTCAAATGGTATGTCATAATTCTACAGTACATTTTATGTCAAAATAAAATGTTAAAAGGAGTCCAAATCACACATGGTCTAGTCATTCAGTAATTAACCTAGTTATTCGTTGTATGTGATTTGGGAATAAAAGCTATCCAACATAAAAATAAGAAGTCACATGTTTCAAAAAGTTTATTTTTCTAAATATTTTCTGTTTGCTCCAGAAGGCTGTGACTCCCGGGTTCTTTGGCCGCTTGTTGGAGTTCTGGCGGGCTTGGCCCTGACTATTTTCTGCACTCTGTATTACTTCAGCCGTAAGTGATGTCCTGACTTTGCAAGCAAATTAATATGAACTCAGGCAGGAAAAACATTCAAGGGAAACACCTGCTTTCTTTTGCTTTTTATTTAAAAAAGTGAGCATTTCAGTTTGAAAAAGACTGTTTTTTTTTTACCCTTTTTAACATCTGTCTAACTAATTTCAGGGCTGCCAAAAAAGTGTCACCACCACTTTGTGAAGTAAGTGTAATATAAAATAAATAAATAAAAAACCTTATTTGTAAGATACTTTAATTCTGTTAAAGTTGCTTTACCAGGATACTTCAATTTCTGTTTCTTCTGTTTCTCTCAGGAAAAGGTTAATGTCCTAACGCCTTTCATATTCGTCAATCATTTGACTGAACGTAAGTATCTTAAATGTGCAATAAAACCTTTGTTCCATAATCAAGCTGTCAGAGATTAATACCTGCTGCTGTGGCCTCAGATGCTGATGTTCTTCGATGGAGTCATGCGCTTGTTGGATCCAGAACGAAGTGAAGATCCCCTCCGCTGATGGCAGCACATCATGTTAAATATGTTTACCATTGAAGCAGCCATGTAACATAGAATTTTGTTGTATATTTTCTTTCGTTTGTATTTTTTTGTCACTTTTTATTCAAATGGGAATGCAGATCAATGTTTGGATCTTTGAAATCTTAAACTTTTTAGTTTATGAAATCGTTTCGGAATAAAAGAACTGCACATTTGAGGGCTTACAAGACTTCACTGCGGTTTATGAAACTGGTTTTCATGCTAATCTAAACATGACAATTCTTTTGGAAATGTAACTTTACAAAAACTGAGAACAATTTGACTGAAATGTTCTTTGTTTTACATTTAGCTTTTTCTTGTATTTAATTATATTTTCGTCTGTCACTGTGCTACACGTATGTGTTTTATCACTCATGTATGTTAGAGAAAAAGCATTGTTCTGTAAATCTGTTTAATAAAGTTGCCTAATTTCAACCAATGAAGGAGCAGTGAGGTGTTTAAAAATGTATCATATTGTGCAGTGATAAGTTCCTGAACACACTTTCCCTTTGTGAGATTACGGCCCTTTAGCACCACCCAAACTATCCGAGTATGGGGCCAGGAAAGTTTCTAAGAACACAGGGGATCCGACGTAGATAACTTGGGTTCTGAGAAGTCCTCTGCTTCAAAATGTGACATGACTTGGTTTTACTGTACTCATAGAAGGGGGTGTTGTGCTTCTATCGTCAATATTGCGCTCAGCGGAAGTTGAGTAGGTGAATGACGGGGTTAGGGTTCTTCCTTTACATACATTTCATGTATAAACATTTTGTTTCTATCAAAACGAGTCTCAAGTACATGTGAGCAAAAAAACAAAAAAAAATTCTAATTTGTGTGTAAAATGTAGTCATTTTAAAGACATTTTGAGTTTGAATTGTGTTTCTAACACACACACATTTGGCTGCACACCTGTGTGTGTGTGTGTGTGTGTGGGGAGGGCTGAGTGACAGCAGCGGTGGTCCTGGTCTAATGCAGCGTGCACGGCTCTTTCCTGTGTGCTGGAGTGAAAGAGGAGAGACGGAGCCATGTTCCCCGAGATGCTATCGCCTCGCTCAGCTTTGAGCTCTTCATCTCCTCTCTAAAACAAATCGACCACAACAGATCCCACAGACCCAACCGCAAGCACTTACAGGGAGACACAGAAAGAGCACTGAAAAATGAAAACATACTTGACAGAAAAAAAATAAAAGACAGTCTCAGGTAAAGGGTGTTTTTGCTCATTTTATTCATGCAGAGCATTTCATTCCACAAAATGTCCTCAAAAATACAATACAATGTGATGAATTCTTGCAAATGGGAGTAAAGTCATTTTACATTTGAAGTCAGAATTACATCAGACTGCCGGTTCTTCTGCTGCAGTGTGCTCAATCAAAGAAATGTAGACAAAATTATCACGTTAGCATGACCTTGGAGCATAAAGAAGCTTTGACATGCATCAAACCACTTTGGCTCAAAAATTACCTTTATCTATCATCTACATGAAAGCAAAAACAGAAGAGAATTGTTTTTTTTTTCATAGTTAGAATTAAATTCAAGTGTCAAGGGGCTCAAAGTTTAGAACTAAATGGCATACATTTTTAAAATCTAACTTGTAAAGATGGCAGAATCTTTCATAAACTCTTATTGCTTCATAATTCAGCTTACTAGTTGTTTTCAAAAGAATTTTTTAAAGAAAATTTGAGAACGCATGAATATAATGTATAAAGGGTTCATCCAATGAAAAAAAAAACATTCAGTGTTTTAAAGAACCTTTTGAAGTCGAAATGGTCAAACCTAATAAGCCTACCGGTAAATGTTGTTGAAAGGGTTTTGTAAAAAATCAATGGGGAATGTAAACATAAAAATATACATTATCCAGGCTTAAATGGAAAAAACAGCATTATAATAACAATGTGTTGTTCATTAAAAAAAGTGTCTTTTTGCTAATTATTTTTGTAAATGGACGGTTAGACGTCATGTACCCGCTCTTGGTTTAAAATGCTTTCCAGAACTTTTCCCTTCTCCTGTAAGAGAAAAGCTTTCTATAAAAGGTAAAATGTCCATCCTAAACGCTAAATTCAGATATTTATACACAGACAAACAGCAAGGTGGAACGATTAGCTGTTTGATGAAAGCTGTAGGAGTTAAACGTAAGGTACTAGTGTTTTTTTCTATGACTGAAAAACTATTCGATTAGACAGAGAGAAGATACATTTAAAAAAGGGTAAAATATACAGAAATTATGTGGTGATAACATGATCATATGAAAACTTTTAAGGGCTATGCTTGTCTTATAAATTCAAACTTTGACTTGATATAAAAAATAAGATGCAACACAGTTTTAAGATCCATCATAAAAACGTTACAATCAATTGCTAAGGTAATCACACAAAGCCATCAAAAGTATAAAGAATAGTTTTTTAACATGTACAGCAAAGACTGATTTAAACGCTTTCGTTGTCTTTAATGTAACTTACTTGAACACCTGATTTTACCCAATGGGAAACCTGAAATAAACCACTGATCAATTTTACACACTGAAGGTGTAAAGAATTGCAATTATTTAAATGAAAATAAAATGTTTACTAAGAACATTTCTTTAAAATGCTTAGAAATCAACAATCAAGGTAACACTATTCATGCAAATTTAAATGAATTTCAAAATTTAAATTGTAGAAGGAAATATTTCCCCTCTTCAAGAGTGTTCTTGAGCATCCTCACAGGAAGTCTCAGCAGAAACATGGTGAGCAGGCGTGTTCTTGTCAGCAGCTCTTTGCTTCTGTTCGATTCCCCCTTTTCTCAGATCTCCACTTACTTCTAGGTGCCTTCAGTTCCAGAGAGACTTTGTATCCCATAATGTTTGGCGGTGCTGCATCACAGTGGCGGCGTGCCAACAGGCGAAGAACAGGAGAATGACGAATGAGGGTGATGTTCCAACACTTTGACTGAGAGCGCTGCCATTTTCAGAGTGAAAGGAAGTGTCTTCTGAATGTTCTGTTTTTCTCTGGCTTCCCCTGGTCACCCACCTCATCAGCACAGACACTCATGAGTTTCAGGTTGGAGACCCCCTGTGTGAGTAAGACAGGGAAGCCCATGCAGGTGTGTTTGTGAGTGACTCATCCCTGAAACAGAGATGTGGAAAGGTGGAGTGGGCCTGGTGAGTGCTGCTCTGACTGGGTCTTCCCTCTGATGGAGCATCAACAGAATCCCCTGCTTACTGAAAACCGTACAAGCACCAAAGCCAACCTGGTTTCATCTCCGCTTCACAAATGAAGATCTAAACGGGTTCGTTATATGGACCATTTAAGCAATAAAAACGAACAAGAAAGAAAATCTGACCAGAGAAAATAACGAGAAACAGTATATGTTGATTTCCCTGTTGCCTCAATTTAGTTGCCTTCTCGCCATCTCCTCCCACCCATGGAACAGATACATCGCCCCCAGAAGAGCGAAATGTCAGAACAGGCCTTGCTAAAGAGGTACCTTTATTTTCCATCAAAGAACAGGAAGCATAAGGGGCTTTGAGTTGCATCAGCAGCCAGCTTTCTCCTCAGTTAATCTAGAGTTTCATTTCCTACCAGAAAGAGGAAGAATACAGAAACCAATCCAGAATATGTTCAATAGTTGCAGCCAGAGGCTGGTTCCGCTTCTAAACCAGCTTCATCTGGAATTGCTTGTAAAGATTTAGGTTCTTGAGGCTTTGTTCTGAAACACAATTCTCACTACAATTTTAAAGGAAACAACAGGGAAGTGCTTCTGGTCCTTCTTTCTCTTTTGCAGGTCCAGTCACGCACTGATACCACAGTAGATGTTTTCCATCAGGTCTCCTTCAACTTGTTTTTGAAGGGGAACACCCATGGTGTTAAGGCAAAAGTGCGGCCCACAACTCAACACATTTTTAACCATTGTCAGCTCCTGCAGAGAACACCTGCAGCTCAATTTGGAGGACAGATTTGGTGATACACTCCTCAAACACAGCTGTGGATCCCACTTCTGCCATCTAGAGGTTCACAGCTAACCCTGCTGCACTCTGAACTATCGCAACAAACGAAAGCTCTTTTTTTAAGTTTTAGTCCAGATGTCTGAACCTGACGCTCTATAGAGCCAAACGTGTCTCTTTCATCCTCTCATTGTTGCTCTTTGGCTTTGAAGAACACCGCCAACAATTTCAATTAATAATACATTTGACAATTACATTTTGTCATTTTATTTTATTTTTTTTATTTTATTTATGACTTCTAGGTGATCTTACTAGAGGTGATATTTTTTGTTTTTTAACGCTGTTAACATCACACTAAATCAAGAGGAATTGAGCACTTTCTTCCAAAATGCAAACATGTCAGATAACTAAGCCATGATGGTAAGAAGTTTGATTTATTAGAGTGGTTTACCATTAGCATAAGCAAATGTCCCATTTCATTTGTAGTTGGTGTCAGAGACAAAGTTCTTAAAGTATAATTGCATCCTTTTTGACACAGGATGCATTTTATTTTGAAAGAAACCTGTGCAGTTGTCAAACGTGATATAACACAGTTCATTGTAAATTTTTAAAAGCTATTTTTTTAAATGGCTTGATGCCACAAAAATATAAATAAATTGTATTTTCCTGAGCAGTCAAGTGGGACTTTGTGCCTCTCAGTGGGTTTTGGTCTGTAAGAAACTGGACCAAATGGCTTTTATTTATAGGGTTAAAGGTTGCAGACCCCTGTTTTCTCTAACACAACTGCAGATCCATCTCAAAGCAATTAACCCTTGTGCTATCCTGGCCACTAAAATATTGGGAGTAGGGTCATCTAGACCCACTAGACAGTGCTCTGAACCTTTTTTCTTCAATGATTTGTGATCTTCACTGGTGTCCATGGATTACATGAAATCTTTCCACCTTTATCCACCTTTGTCATGGTAGGGAGAACAATGTAAGGGTGGGGTCATCTAAGATAGCACAAGGGTTAAGATGGTAAGAAACTGGCTCCAAAAAAGAACATACTGAGATGGAGAAAGACAGGTCCAGAGTCTGTTTGTCAATTCAAAGAGAGACTTTTCTAAAAGTATTTTGTAAAATACATTTTCAGATATGAAGTATTTTTTTATTCATAACAAAAATACATGTCTGGGATATGTGAAGGATAAAAACTAATAGCCCCCTTTATTGGAGAATTAATTTTCTTCTGCGTAAAATAATTGTGCCATGTCAATCATTAGATTTGTAGAAATGGATGACAGCAGCATAGGTCAGGTTAAAGTTCAACCATCAGCGCAAAGTTTATGGAAACCTCTTCAGAGGAGCTATACTATAACAGCTCCTTTTTCCGCGCTCTCGTTTCCCATCACTGTCAGCGCGCGTACTGCCACCTTTGCGTGCCAACAACTTCAGGATGAAATCGCGTTGCCTCGCCTGAAACCAGAGGCAACGCTGCAGCTCGGGTGGGCTCCACTTCAAAACAAGGCGCAGACCACGAGCGCGCTGCAGGAGGCTCTGCAAACGCTGCGCTGCAATGATCCCATTTGACGCAACAGAGAAGAGGCTTCGCAGCTGGGGCGTGGCTTCATATCACATCGAATGATCTCTGGCAGCATCCAAAAAAACACCACGGAGACGGACTGCACAGCTGTTGTTGTCTGGAAGATTCAATAATGGACCAAAGATGGATGAAGATCCTGTTGACTCTTGTGTTCCACCTGCGTAAGCCAGACCAAAACTTTTTTATTTGGGTATCTGTATGGTCATATCTACCTGCCTGTCTTTGAAACTTGGACTAATGTCTGTTCTTTCCACCATGCAGAAGTCACTACAGGTGCTGATAGGACAATTCAAGAAGGAACCCCTGTATATTTTAAGTGTCAGATTTCAGAGGGGACCGTGGTCTTCTGGTTCAGAATGCTGGATGGCTCCAACATGGAGTTCATCGCATCCTTCAGCAACACTGGCATGGAAAAGAAGTTTGAGCAGCAATACAAAAACCTTTTCAGTCACGAGAAGAAGGATACATACTTTATTCTGACTCTGAAGTCCTTCAGCGCTCCGCGCGACAGTGGCGCATACGTCTGCGCCGCTCTGGTTAAAGGAAACATGTTACAATTTGGAGAAATTGAGCGCGTGCATGGAGGTAATTTTCGGGTCCATGACGTGGTTTTTAAGGTTTTTGCGAAACGAAATAACCATGTCTTGTTTTTGTATAGAGAAAAAGCGGGAAACAACAAAAGCCCCGTCGATGATCTTCACCCAGCCACCAACAACCGTCTCCACACGTGCATCCACCAGGAGCTGCGCCTGCTCACACATGCCGGCTGCAGGTGTCAGGATTCATCACCATTTTTTTACAGAAGAAATACTCAGACAGACAGAAAATGTATATTTTTTATTTTTTTGCAGAGAAAACAAAACCACTCTTGCCTTGTGATCCACTTATACTGGGCTCTCTAGCCGGAGGCTGTGGCCTTCTTCTTCTGCTTCTCATCATCATCACGCTGTACTGCAATCGTACGTTCAGAAACCACAACATTCTTCACACACTTGAACGTTTCAAACAATCTTATATGTGACATTTATAATATTTTTTTCTCCACAGGGTTAAGGACACGAAGATGCCCACACCATTACAAGAGAAAGTAAGACGTTTTTTTTTAAATAAATTACTTTATAATTCCTTTTTTTATGTTGTAAAATGACTAAAAACGGAAAATAACTTTAATGAAGGTCGTCTTATTAATTTATATTAAATCTTAAATGTTAAAATCACATCAAATACATTTAAATTGTATTATTCCAATGTAAACAAAATATATTTTCATTAATATTTTACTTTATACATTTTTTTTCTGTATTGAACTTTAAAAAAACACAACTGCTACACTTTTCTCTACCACCAAACCATTCGTCAAAATGGTTAAATCTTAAAATGATATTTTTCCTTTTAAAAAAATACAATAAAATTTAATGTGTAGCTTTTGAAACCACAAAATACATTTAAATCTTCAAGAAAATGCTTAGAATATAAAGCTGTCACTCTGTGTGTGTGTTGTTTCTTTTTTACATCTATATTTCTTAGAAATTCCAGATTAGAATAATAAATGTTGTTCCTTTTTTTCCTGTTTGTTTTAAAAAAATTTGCAGGCCAAGGGTTTTGGCTCCTGAAAAGCAAATGACCAACGCACGCATCTGATTGAAGAATTGCCATTTAACTGCTGAAACCATCTTTTGAACTTTAAAAATAAAAGTGTATTTTATTGATATTAATCTTAATCTTAGAAAATGTCATTTACATTGTGGCAAAAGCATTTTTGTCCTTTTTTTCTCTTGAGTTTGATGGCGAATAACACTGTGTTGCAAAACCTATTGACATTTGCTTTTATCAGCTCTTTTGCTTTGAAATTGATGATGCAATCATTACACAAAACCAAAAGTAATAAACAGTTTTTAGGTTAATTCATACTGCAAATAGCAATTTTTAAACCTGTTCCGTTCACAATTTTTACTTTTTTAAATAATTTTTACTGCTTGAGCGTAAACCTTTTCTTACATCCAAAACTATTTCTAAATGTACTGTATGATGCTTTCTAAAAATGGAAAGTCCTTTTTTATTTTTTTTTAAAGTTATAATGCCCATTTCAAAATTTTACACGTGTACATATTTTCTTTGTTTTGCCGTTTCAAAAACTGTTTTTAAATAAAGAGATTAATCCAACAGATAAGTCACTCGAGATGTTTTCTGATGTAGTGAGTTGTGATGTCCTTTATTAGTTCGTATCTTTTGCACATATAATAACAATCTGTTGCTTACCCATCAGTCACAATAAGGTTTTTGGAACAAAACTGTATTTGATAAACAGACATTTGTTTAAACATTTGTCAAAAGGAAGTGGGTTGCTTCAACCGTAAGCCGAGTGGGAAACCACGCATCGGTACAAGAAGAAGAATTTTTTTTATTCTTATTTTAACACACAAACACTTACATTTCCCTTGCACCTTAAAGATTTGCCAATTATCTTGAAGCTTACAGTTTGTTTGTTTTTCCACTAAAGTGTCTTTTAATATTAGGTACACAAATAAACCTGCATATTTTACAGTGCTGTTTTCTGCAAAACTGTAAACAGAGGCAGTTTACAATGCCTGTAAAAAAATCTTGATTTTACAAAGTGCACTTGCTGAGTGTTTCTCTGTAAGGCTTCACAGATACAACAGACCCTTTCTTGGACAGAGGTTTTTCGAATCCCGGAGATCCTCCACATGAAATAACAGCTTTGTTCAAAATATATATGCAAACTCTGCTGTACATTAGTCTCTCAACGACATCTGAGCACAACATTAAGATTGCACAAACATTCCGACACAAAACACACACTCACACATACACACTCCATACTGCTCCCACACATGCTGACTGCCCCCCACCCCATACACCACAACCCCACCGTGCTGACATAACCGGTGTGTTGTCATATTAGTGTGTCGCTTAAGATTGCCATCTGAGATATAGATGCAAGATTTGCAGCTCTAGAAATATATTTGTTTTAAACTCCCACCTTTCAACACAGTTTGTTCTTTAGTCACTCATCTTTTCTGCCTGGGCTGTTGTGAAAGACCTCAAATCTCATATGAACTCGAAAATTCCTGAACTTTGTGATAGAAAAACTAAGGTGGCACCTACAAATGTATTGGGGAACCCAAGTACATTCATGACAGCTTAGAAAATAGAATTACTACGCAAAAAGCAGCTCCCCCAATGATGTGCCCTCTTTGCCCTGGAGGACAGACCACGCCCCCAATCTGTGAAGCACAAGACGTATTTGGAGATCAATCAACAGAGAAAAACATTTATCAAATTCAATAAAAATACAAATAAATAAGAGTGAATCTTACCAGATGAACTAACTCTTGCCTTCCTTTTTTGTGGCCACAACATCTGAGGTGAGCTGAGCTGAAAGCAGGTCAGTGGCAAACGCCTCCGCTTCAGCTTGCGTCTGAGAGAAAAAGTTTACGAGAATGTATGAAGAAACACAAGAAGCAGCAATTGTGCTGAAGCAAAGCATGTCAGAGTGTGGAGGTTTCGCTGATGAAAGAAGCAGTTTCAGCCAAGGTAAAGAAAGAAAATTTAAATCAACTCGTGCATATTTAAACTTATTTTAGCCTGTCATGCAGCGAGCACTTTGCTTACTTTAGACTTTGACTTGCTTTTAGTCTTTGACTTGTTCTTACTCTGCAATAAAGTGGACAAACTTTTTAGGTGCTCTGGAAAGTGACGAGTTCTACTTCAGTAGTTTCCAGAGAACCATCTGCAGGGGGCGCCATGTAACAATACACGTAGAGCAGGACATCCCGCTACCCCTTTTGTAACATACTTAATCCTGAAAAAGTTCAGTAACACGAGGAACTCCAATTCCCATCATTCCTGGATCATCTTTTTACCTTCAGCTGCTCCGTTTTAGTTTTGGCCTGGAGTCCTTCTGGTAGCAGCGTGCCAGCCAAAGAGTCCAGAGTGCCACCAGCCATTGGCTAGAGAAGCAGAAAACAAACAAAAGACAATAAATAAATATTATAACTGGTAATTTTAGAATTATTCTCTAAAAAAGAAGCAGCATTATTTTTCCCATGCTACCTTCAGGGGCTCTGAGTGCAGCTCAGGGGGCTCCAGCTTTGTCGTGGTTGAAGGAAGTGGTGCAGGAGGCTGGGCGGGAGCAGAGAAGTCCGCAGAAAAGAAGTCCTCCACTGTTTTGTCATCCACAGAATTCTACAAGTCAAAAATTGAACATCTGTCTAAATATATATAGCCTCTCTGTACAATTTGTATCATTTTTGTAGATTGTAATACACGTTTTCCATCTTTAGGTGTGGTAGCTGCACCTTCCTTTGACTGTGTCGTTTACATTGAAACAAATATAAAACAATAAAGATAAATGTAGAACAAAAGAGAAATAAGCATTTATTCACCGACGTTCAGTTTAAACATCTGGGGCAGCAGAGAAAATAGATCAAGAAACAAAAAGTTTGAGAAGAGCTTGACTGGTGATGTTCACACTAAAAAACAATGACCTGAACAATATTGGCACCAATATTCTCAGCTCTGTTGGGAAAAACTGCAGGGATAAGGCAAATCTCAAAGATTATTTTGGATACATATTAGGAGATTAGAAACATTTTCATTATGCCTGCAATATGTTTTATTTGTTTTCCACTATTTTTTTAATGCATCAAGAGAGATATCTTTGTAGCACATGTCATAAAAAGTGCGATTACTGAAGGCACTTTTGCCTTATTTGCCACATTTCCTGAAGTGATAATTAGCAGGTTCTAGATAAAACTGCTCTGAATTCAGAGGGGGGGGGGTTCATATGATCATCTTTTTGAAGTCCCACTCCGATCATCTTTTAATCTATTGTAAATGTGTTTCCAGTGGCCTTTTAATTATGATTATGCAGTATTTCACCAAAATAAATATATAACTGTGCTGTGTTGTTTTCCAGGACATAGTTTCTGCAGAGCAGCAGGAGTCCATCAAAATTTAGCCTCTAAGTAGTGGGTGGCCCTGCTTCCCGTCATCCATCTGTTTACATGTTCTCCCGCTATCTTAAAGCCCCTCACCTAACATTATCAGTGCAACAAAAATGGCGAGCAATATTGGAGCTATGCAGCTGTACAGTTTTGAGGCAGATGCCAACTCAGACCAGGAAAACGAAGACATATAGGATCTATTTGTCTGCAAGCGGATCCATTGGAATGGAGAGGAGCAGAGAGCTTGTGGTTTGTCATAGTAGCTTCTCCGTCACTGCTACAAGTTTTTTCAACGGGATTTTTTCATCTGCTTCTGATTCACAACTATTTAAATAGAGCAATTCTGAGCAATTGAATCTTAATGTTCTTAACATATGTCCTCCCTCATCAGAAAAATGCTACAAAAACATGTTAAAAACCAAATTTTCATCTGAGCCGGTCTTTATACGTTTTTTTTGTTTCGTTTTTTAAAGTAAACAACAAAAATAGCCAAAAATGGTCTTATTTGGTGCTAACATATGGATGTTTATAACACACTTTTCAGGTATTGATATGGTCTTTATAGGTGTACTGCAAATACTTCTATAAAAGATGAAGTATAAAAATTTAGATGAAACTCTAAATAATATGACTAAATTATTGGCGTTCTTGACTGCACGCACAAGTTCTTTCGTATCTAAAAAAAATTTTTTTATTAAGTTATAAGGAAATTAGTCCTGAACTCACGTCTTGTTTTAGAGCAGGCTTCTCTTTGGGCTCCTCTTTATTACGTCTGTATTCTGGAGGAAGCGTGTCATCCCGATCACCAACTATCACACCTTTCTCCTTTATGACTTTTTCCTCCTAAAGTGAAGAAAAAGAAATTTGGAGCACATATTTTAACTTTTTTTAATTTATCTTTTAATCACAAAAAGAGCAAAGCATTGTTAATTGAGAATACAAATTAGTGTATTTAAACTAAAATACATTTTGTGTGTTTGTGTGTCCCTTACTGTAACAACATCCTTAGGTTTGAGTTTGGGGGCTTCAGGTTTTGGTTTATCGGCTGCTGGTAATGTGTCACTTAGAGCGCTGAAAGCATCAGAGTCATCCTGAGG
The DNA here is from genome assembly GCA_037389245.1 of Oryzias sinensis. Lineage (NCBI taxonomy): Eukaryota > Metazoa > Chordata > Actinopteri > Beloniformes > Adrianichthyidae > Oryzias > Oryzias sinensis. Next base: position 17,308,195 of record CM074493.1, read on the forward strand.
ACAGAGCAGTGCAGAGAGGCTGTTTGTAGTCTGCTGTCTCTGTGCTTTTTTGAGTCACAAAGAATGAAAAAGCCCTTTCAAAATAAAGTGTCTGATGGCCTCACAGTTACCTTCTCTTCCTTGGGTTTTGTTTCTTGTGGTAAAGCAGGGAGGACGTCAAGTGTGATGTGTTGCTCCATAGGACACACTGTTCTCTACAAAGACACAAAAGTTAGATAAGGACGTACATTAAGCCATTTTCTGTTGATTCTAATTGTTGAAAATGCTAACTTAACACACCTATGATGTTTTTTATAATCTATATGGCTAGATATTTTTACTGGTGTGTTTTTACTTGCAGCCTTGGAGACCCAACAAACTATTTAGTTACTTTGTCCTGATTTTACCTGCAGTACAGATGTGGCCTGTTGTGTTGGAATGAAAACAAAACACCAAAACAAACTTGGTAGAGTCCCACACATTACCTCTGGTTTCTGCTTATTGGGAGCAGGAGCAGACGCCTGAACTGCAGAAGCTTTAGATGAAGCCACCACATCTGCAGAAAGCAGGTCCACAGCTGAAGATTCCTTTTTTTTCTGGAAAACAGAGTCAGGAGATTTTTAAATAAAGAAATAAACAATCTTATAACACAACATGAGAAGAATTTTCCAAACTTGTATATATTTTAAGACTCTAACAGTCATGTCAAAGAAGCTTGAATATGGCTGCAGAACCTTCATTTTAATTTAATGGAAGTTTGTGAATTCTCCGTAATCAAACAAATTTGGCAGCAAGCTGCAGAATAAATCAGAAAGAGTTCTGTGGTGTACCTGTGCAGGAAGGTCTTTAGGGGCTACAGGAGCCTGGACTGATGGAGCTACTGAGGATGAGGTAAAGTCTCCAGACAGAAAGTCCAGAGCCTCACCTGGATCCAGGCTGGGCTGCAGGACACACAGAAACAGTTGATCAACACCACAGACTCTTTAGTTTACATTTGAACCTTGGAGTGAGCTCATCTGCATCTCACCTCAGGTTCAGGTGCAGGTATGTCTTTGAGATCTTCCGTCTCAAACCTGTAACCTGGAGGAAGGGGACATTTGTTCCCTCCAGTAGTCACACCCTCCTCCGCCTTGATATCCTCCTTAAGAAAAGACAACATCATAAGGCATTGGCTGCTGGGAGAGCTTTTCATAAAGCATAGATGTAATGAAAATCCCTACACTTTTCCTGATTTTACCTTCACAACATCCTTTGGTTTGAGTTTGGGGGGTTCAGGTTTTGGTTTATCGGCTGGTAAAGTGTCACTTAAAGCGCTGAAAGGATCGGAGTCCACCTGAGGACAGAATAGACTCTTTATTATAGATCTATTACATTTCTTAACAGATAATAAACGTTTGTTTGAGCAAAAAAATTCGGCTTCACACCTTATCAGGCTTTACTTTCCCTCCTGCTGCTTTTTTAGCATCAGGAGGAATGGGACACACAGCCACAGGAGGAGGCGCATGAGATTCCACTTTCTGCAGACAACACCAATTACATAATTTACAAACTGAATAATTATATTTAATTTAGCTCAGATGTTCAACATCCACAGCTTTACCTTGGCAGTAGAAGCAGACAGTCCTTCCTCCAGAGAAAAACCACCAGAAGAGGTTTTTGCTGCTTCTTTCTTACCAGCAGGAGGAGCAGGAGATTTCTGTGACATCAAAACAGGCATTAAGTAACAGTTACTGGAGCTTTCCTAGTCTGCTACCGGCAGTGATGCATGTGCTCCATACCTGTACAGGTGCAGCGGAAGAGGACACAACAGGAGCTTGAACAGTGGGAGCAGCTGATGAGGTCATGAAGTCACCTGATAAAATGTCCAGAGCATCACCTGTCTCCATAGTGGGCTGCAAGATGTTGCAAATCAGAGGAAAACATTTTTTACTAATATATTTCCAATTAAAAATAATATATTGTACCTGATAAAAAAACTTCAGTCTTTCTCACCTCAGGTTCAGGTGCAGGTAGCTTTTTTAAATCTTCCTTATTGAACCTGTAGCCTGGTGGAAGAGTGTCCTCCCTCTCTCCAACACGCACACCCTTTTCCGCCGTGATCTTCTCCTGGAAAAATCACCCAAAGAGGTGATTTATAGGTAATAGGCAAAACTTATCATCAACAAGAGTTTCAATTCTGCGGGACAATTTAACAAGATAAATTGTACTTATGTTTTTCTAGGATTTCTGATTTAAAGAATAGCTTTTTTTTAAGTGTGGGTTTGGTTTGCTTACCGAGACAAAATCTTCAGGTCTGAGTTTGGGAGATTCTGGTTTTGGTTTGTCCACAGGCAACGTGTCACTAAGAGCGCTGAGAGCATCAAGAGGTGGAGAGCCACCCTAATGTCAGGACAAAATCATGAAAAGACAATTGGACTTGTAAAAAAATGGAATATGTTTTCAGGCTTTATTTCTTAACAACAATGGATGCTGGAAAGAAAATATCTTCTTCTTTTAAAAATCCCACTTCTATGAAAATCGTGTGTTGGTGTTTTTTTTTTTATGATGGAGCACATATAAACAAAATTAAGAAGATAAATATAAAGACAAATTAAGAATATTACGCTTAATATTGCATTTCTGAGTGTTTCTTTATTCAAATTGTTGTGAAACAGGAGCCGATTTAAAAATGCCACAATTGTAATATAAAAATACACTGGTGGGGGCCACAAGCTCCCTCCGCTCCATTCTGATGCATCCATTTGCAGACATATATGTCAAATCTGTGCAGCTGGATAGCTCCAATATTGCTCCTCATTTTTGTTGCACCAGTAATGTGTTGGGGTTGTGAGGGACTGTAAGCTAGTGGGAAAACAGAGACCTCACCGTAATGGGGAGGGGAAGGGGGACACGGTTGCTCCATGCCAACGGTCCCGCCCACAACTCAGAGGTGAATTTCTAACAAACTGCTACTGCAGAAACTCTCTTTAAGCTTCAGCTTTTTTTTGTTTTTCCTAAATATATGAAACTGTTTAAATCCTAAATAGTTTATGGATGGATTTTATTGTAAAGTTTCTAAAATGCTTTAAGAGTATGCTAATTGAATGTACAATGAGTTCTATGAAATCTGTTTTTTAATCAACATATGAGACAGAATAATATTTAAAAAATAACTAAGGAAACACAATTTGGCTAATCCTGAAATGAAGAGCAAAGCCTTCTAAACCAGGCAGGTATGTTTGATATTTAAGAGCACCAAACAAAACTTTCTCACCACATTAGTGAAGGTTTTGGTGTCTGCTTTGGCATCCAGTCCAGCTTCTAGAGAAAAGTCAGCTGTAGCTTTTTCCATTTTTGTTTTCTTATCAGCAGGAGGAGCGGGACACACAGCAACAGCAGGGACAGATTTCTGCAAAAATAAAAGCAAATGGTCAACACTTGAACATGAAAACTTTCTAGTAATTGATTTGGATTCCATTTTCAGTGAGAAATGTTGAGAACCAACCGTGGAGGCAGCAGGAGGTGGTCCAGCCTTAGTAGGTACTTTCTCCACCTTGTTCTTCTTCTCAGGAGGAGGAACCTGACTCACAGAAGCAGCAGGAGGAGCAGCTTTCTGCAAGACAGATGGTAAACGGCAAAAGAGACTCTTAAACTGAGCCTCTAAATTTGACCCAAAACATCTCCATAAACACAAACACAAATTCATTTCAAACATATACGTTTTTCTATTTTTATAATATGTTTTTAGAGACATCCTTAAAAATATATTTTCCACAAAAAAACAAAAATGGCATTTTCCTTCAAACAATCATGACAGAAATACATAAATAACATAAAGCTGGTTCATAGAAAGGCTCCATGTTAATTTGTTGTTTTTAGAACTAAAGAGTAGAATAAACTGCTTTGAAAAAATACCACGACGGGAGGTGATGCTTCTGCAGTTTTCAGTGAGAAATCATCTGAAACTTTCTCCATCTTGGGTTTTTTATCAGCAGGAGGAGAAGGAGATACAGCAACAGGAGAAGCTTTAGCGGGAGTTACATTTTTCTGCAACCAAGAAAAATTCAGAGAACAAAATTTAGAGTTTGTCCTGTTTGCACCTTTAGAATGACTTTGGAAGTTCTTGCCCTTTCCATGTATATTTATATTTTAAACAGAAAAAGACATATTAATTGTGAAAAAAAAAAGCTAAATATCTCAGAGTCACAGCAAAAATCTTGTATAAAAGTTTTTAAAAAGAATGAAAAATTTAAAAGGAACAGAGAAAGATCATATATTCTAAAGTAGAGGGCTAACTCCCACTGCTCGGCCCCAATTTGTTTTTTTCACTTAATAAAATCAATATATGTCAAATCTAACTGACCTAAAAGGCAGTTAGACCTAAAATGTAGATTTTTAAATTTTAACCTAGTTTTTAATTTACTGAATCTGACTCAACACCAATTATTATTACAATCCACAGGGAATCCAGCTCAAAATAATCTCTTAGAAATGAATACAACTTTACATTTAGTACTTCAGAAAAGTAAAATGTTTAGGAACCCTTAGTAAAAAAAAAAAGTCAATTTAAGAATACTACAAGTATACGGGTGTATTCAAAAAGTGAGGCTGTGTACTTACATTTGTTTTGTACTATCTATAAATTGTAACCTTGAAATGTTCCAATTTAGTCTGAAGAAGTATTCTGTTTGTGTACTTACATGGGCTATAGTAGACGTATACTCAGGTATAAATAAACTTCAATTGTATTATTTTGTAGTATTTTTTTAGATCCAAGAAAATTTGCACTAAAGGCGGAAGCTTAACTTAAACAGCCTACATGCTAAGGTGTGGGTGAAATTTTAGATTGAACTCTCAGAAAGGCGTGAAAGATAAACTGGCAGATAGGTGCTGCATGCTTGAAGGCTGACCTCCTGCTTTTGGGCTGCGGGTGGGGCAGTGGACGTCGTGAAACCCGCTGAAAGAGACTCCAGGGCGTCGTCTGTGCTCAATGGTTTCTGACAGGAAGAGAAAACGCATTACCTTTCTGATTAAAACATGCAGGTTCAGATTTTTTATTTATTTATTTAAAAGCCTTCTTTCACACAGACGTAGCATGCTCCACTAGAGGGAGTGTGTTACTTAGACACAAACCAGACAAAGGGGCAAAATAATGCAAAACAGACTACATGTACCGCCAGTGAGGGAACAGTACAGACACACCCATCGTCACATTCCACTTAGGGTAAAAAGTTGCAGCAAACACTCTTTACAGACACATGGAAGACAAAATCAAACTTCTTACATAAAAACTAGACGTTAAAGCCCAAAGGGAATTGTTATTTTGGCAGAAAGAGATTATAACAGTTTGAAAAAGATTTCCTGACATCTAAACAGAGACAGGGTAGGACTTGTGGGTGTGTCACAGATGACCCAACAGCCCAACAGATGCATCACACTGTGTGTCCTTGTGCATGTACATGTTGTGGGTTTGGTCAGGCAGGAGTCAGCAAGCTCTGTTACGTGAGGCAGCTCCTGCCCTTTTTGCTAAGCCAACACCCATCAGTGCAGTGCAACAGTCGTTGTTACTCAGAAATCAGCAGTTTATGCAGGGAAAACAGAGATCCTGTCAGCTTCTGGGTGTTAATCTGTCTGGACTTGCTTGGAGGAAGTTCAATACCATTTTGACTTTGTATGAACCTAAAACTATCAGAGTGCATGAGGATCTGGGATCAGAAAAAAAATATTAAATATTTTTCAACTCACAGGCACATCCTTGGGTTGTTGTTGAATATTTGCAGTAGGTGGAGTCTGGAAACACAAAATAAACTAGTTTAGAATTACTAAAAAACAGAAGGGTAATAATTAGAGAGGATAAGTGATACTAGAAAAACCTGAAAGTAAAAAGGTCCGGCTCAGTAAAATAACAAAATATATTTTGTAGGTTTCTACGGGTGGCTGGTTTTGCAAACCGCAGGTTAAATTGGTTATAAAATACTAGTTTTAGTTCATTTGTAATGTTGGGATTTGTGTTCAATATGTAAAAACTGCACTGGCAAATGTATTTTTTTTATAAAACTTTAAGGAAGGAAAACTTGTTTTTTTTTTGTAAATGACTCCTTTTTCCCACATTTTCATCAGTTTTATTAAAATTTTATAGCCGTTTGTTTAGCAAATGGTACTTGGGTCTACACTTAAATTACACTTTATTTACTTTATCTTTGTTCCAAGAGGAACAGAATTCTCTTCAAACCTTTTTGCCACCCAGGTCAAAATGACACGAACACAGAAGGGCAGCAAGAAAAAGGAAACAGAGAGTGTGACAAACTGACCACATTTTCAGATCTGTAGCCTGGAGGCAGCGTGGACTCTCTGTCTCCACACCTCTGACCTTTTTCAGCTGTGATGTCATGCTGAGGCACATGCAGCACACATTAAACACACCAGATCCATGCAGCATCCCAATATCTTTCTGCATAAACTGCCACAAACAAACACAAGCAAGGGCTGCCCAGTTACCTCTTTGACCTGTGGCCCAGTGAAAGAAGGCTGTGAGGGGGCAACAGGGTCAGATGTAGGCAGGCTGCTGGCCAAGGCGTCTAAGGGATCTGTGCCAGGAGCCTGCCAGCACAACAACATCAATACAATGAAGGACAGAAAACAACATACCGGTAGTTCTAAACTCAAACCAGCTGAATTCTACTGAGTATCTGTACCTGTTTGGCTACTGGTGCTGCAGAAGAAACTTCCACCTGAACCTGCAAGACACATCCACAATTAGCTGCAAATAATGTGTGAACGATTGGAATTTGATTAACATTTAACTAAAAATAACACGTGTTTTTGGTTCCAATTTGTTTAGGTAACAGGCAATATTTTCTAAAAAGTAAAATTGTGTTTTAATGGGAAAATGTATTTGTATTAAAGCATTTGGCAATGCTTATAATCCCTGAAGGCATCACTTGAGGAAATCTACTCTTTTCCTGAAGATTTCAATGAAATCACAGATGACATGTCAGCTTCCATGGATGTACCAGAATATTCAGACATGTTTCAAACCACAGACAGAGCAGCTGCAACTGATTTTGACCCGTCCAGCAAGACAAGAGGAGGATTCTGCTGAATTTAGGTTTAAATCAGTCCAACAACAATACCTCCACCACCATGCTTGGAGGTTAGTGTAAGGTATTTCCACTTACATGGTCATTGTTGTTATGGGTTTTTTGTTTGTTTGTTTTTTTAACTGCATTGCATTGCATTTTGAATTGGTAAAAACAACATTGGTTCATCTTTGTCTTTCTGAAGAACATGCAAGGGATTTGTGCTGAAAAAACCTTTGCCAATTAGTGAACTGATGCATACAGAATCCGAAAGCTAGCCTTTGAACCTTTCCATGTCCCTTTTGTATTTTACACCTTTTTGTGCATCTTTAGTGTAGTCTTCTTTTTTGACAGGATTTGAAACTTGAAAAAAAACATGTTTGAGCACTGGTTTATCCAGTTTACAATTGTGGAAAAAAAGAAGTGTTAATGAGCTGCTTCTTAGCCAAACATCTCAATACTTACAGGTTGCTCTTGCCTGCTGTAAGATATAGTTTTTTTATTGCAACCAAAAAAAAAACATTTATGACAACAGAGTTATAGTCACAGGGCAAAGATTTTACTAAATAATAATGTACAATCACAACAACATAATAGAATGCAGCACAGAAAGAATCATTTTCACCAGAGAAAAACACTTCAGCAGCCTAACGTTCACTAAATTGAGAAACAAACGATCAGCCAGGAAGCCTGTCCCAGACTCAGGTTTGAGAGGAGAGATTCGCAGGGGGAAAAAAAAGTTACTTTACATCCCCTGAAAGTAGAAATGCACTATGTACCGTATGCCAAAGCAGAAAGTTGCTTCATAAAGGCTCCTGAAAGATTGTCCAAAGGCCCATTAAATGTGTGAAATTTGTTCTCATTTGACCCGTCCCCTGGAAGAGCACTGAGCTGCAGACACAACTCCACTCGTGAACCATTTGTTGGTTTAAATCCCCATTCAAACCCTGTAATGCTGAGTTAATGCTCAGGAAGGCTTTGGGTCCAATATCCAATAAATATTTGGGTCCAATAGAGTCTTTGGTATGACTCGGCCATGGATTTGAACACATGACGTTCCAGTCTCAGGGCGGACACTCTACCATAAGGCCACTGAGCTCGCAAAGCAAGTATCAATGCGTCTTTGAAAAATTCAAACGACAAAAGTCAGAGAAGAGAAACAGAAATGGAAGACACCAAAGAAATACCAAGAGAGCCGTTGCTCAGAAAAGGCTTGCAGAAGTCAAGTCTACCTTGGCTGAGTCTTTGAGTGACTCTTTAGGTTTTGTAGAGGATGCTGCTGCTGCTGTACCAGAGACAGCTGCTGATCCAGCTGCAGGAGAAGGAACTGTAGTCTTGCCCTTGACTTGGGTTGCAGTCTACAAACACGCAGTCAAACGATTATTCATGGACACAAGCATAAAAAGGATTCACAGGAACTGTAAAGAAAGTAGAAGAGAGTTGTGGGACTCTCGTAGGCACAAAATCAAGAAAGGTAAAAGTAACCAGTTTAGCCTGGGCAGATCAGGCTAAACTAAAACTCTTTTTTTTCTCATTTGTTTTGGAATCCAGACAGAGATTTCACCAACAAACAACAAACGTTTCAGTATTGGTGTTTTCCAGCTTTTGGTCCATTATTGAATTTTTAAAAAGCTTTTCCATTTTTTCAGGTCATGACAGCATCTTTAAGACCAACATTTGATGATAGCATGTCAGTAAGAGTAGCACCGACCTGTGTAGTGTTAGTCTTTGGAGAAGAAGAATGTGTTTGAAAAAAGTTCACTAATTTTAGAAGACAGCATGGGATTCCTCACAAGCCTCATGATGAAAGAGCTTTCAAGGGATGAAGCAGAAGTTTTGCATCCAATGAACAAAATAATGCCAACAAGAGTGACATTACTAGAAGCATCACACGAAACGAAGAAGAGGTTTAACAAATGCAGTTTAGTCAGAAAAGACGGAAGTTCAAGTTCTCCCATGATGAGCACACTGAAGGTTTGAATCCATGAGAAAGAAGCCGTGTTACACCAAAGTGCCAAAAGCATCCAGAGTTTTGCTCAGACTGCCAGGAATAATCTACCTCTGGTTTAGCTTTAGCCGTCTGTTTCCCTGCTGCCGGCCCACTTCCTGTAGCATCGCCTGTTGCTGTGGCAACCATCCCAGGCTTTGCAGCCATGGCAGATCCTGATGATGCCTTCTGCAACGCACCGGATGTTGTAGCTTAGGAACAACTTTTTTGGATGTTTGCATTGTGGGCCAGCTCAGCATTTTGCACCATGTGACTTCCTACAAGACTACTCTGCCATATTTTATTCACTTAAGTTCTGTAATTTTATAAACAAAAGACTTACTAAGCATTCAGAGGATAGTGTTACAATGAATTTCAAAATATAAACATTTTGCAATATCACAGCTTTATTCATTTGGATAAATATACAGAGCAAGTATTTTTTACAAAATAATTTAAGCAATTCATCTTTGTCATGTGCTTTCCAGGAACCGGATATTGATAAATCATGTGACAAAATGGTTACCCTTTCAAGCAATATTTATTAATATGTCTAATTATACTAAGTTTCATTAGTTATTGTAAGAATATAAAACTGATGATTGTATTGTTTTTGTGTATCATTCCTATTTGATTGCTTGACATAAACCATTTCAAATCAAATCAAAAAAACTTTGATGAAAGAAATCCAGTAAAGCTAATCAAACTTGGAATGAAGCAAAGGTAGCATGCTTTTAGTGTTAATTAGCATAAAAAGAGAATCATGTGACTTTTAATCTAAAAGGAAATGAAAGCATAAGTCTCTAAAATCTTTATATCTTTTCTTTTGGTTTAGCTTTGTCGTTGCCAATCAATCAACGGATTCCACTCAGTGCAAGTATTACCATCATTCACATACACACCCTCCACATCTTGCTATGGGTGATCAATATATACAGTATTTATGCACCCTTTGCATTTTTGTTTAGTATTTAGATTTAAACCCTAAAAATAAAACAAAATATATTATATTCTATACTCAATAAACATTTTAGCCCTAAACAATGCAAACTGTTGGAGCTGTATCTTGAAAGTACATAGTCCAAAGTAAGGTTGGGCTGATGATTATTTTTGACCAAACAAGAGTCAAAGAGACTGAAGAGCATTTAACAAGCATGATTTTTGTTGTAACTATTTTCTTTTACTAAAGGCAAGGCAAGGCATTTGTATAGCACAATTCGTACACAAAGTAATTCAAGGTGCTTCACAAAACAGAAAAATGCATTAAAATCACAATACATCATAGAAATAATCAATGTAAAATTTACTTTAAAAGAAAAGAAAAAATTTGAAAATTGATTTAAAAATAAAGGAAGGAAAGGAAAGAAAAGTGCAGATAGGACCTTTCAGTCATATACACGGCTAAACAGAAATATTTTAAGTTTACAACTTCTAAGCCTATTTGTCGAGCGATAAGTGAAAACACTTAACGTGAGCGGTGTTGGTTTATTCAAACGGTGTCGGCGAGGAAATCAAACAAAGTCAGATAAGAAGCTCAGGTTTGTTGCAGAATAATTTCAGACAAAAGTCATGCTGGTGTAAATAATTATAGACAGAGAAATTCTTCTTCTTTGGGTAAATTTTTGGGGAATTTATACAAGCAATACTGTCATTTTGAAAAGTATCTGTGTACTTCCTGAATGTAAACATTTTTACAACCCATTGTCTCAGAGCGGTTTTTGCTTTTAAAACTGGGTGTTACCTCCAATGTTTTTAAAGGAAACATGGGAACACAATACATTTCTGAGAACACACAGGCCCCATATATGCTCTCTGCTCAATATCTTGCCATTTTCAACAGAGGAATGTAACAGGAAAGTAACAAAAACAACTTATAATGAGAGGTCAGAGAGACAGGAAGACGGAGGTAGAGAAGGAGTTGGACAGTAATATAAAAGGAAATGTTTGAAACCTCGAACTGCGCAGGCTTCCCAGCAGAGACCTGAGGTGCCGGTTTGGGTGTTGCCTGACTCGGCTGCGACTGCAGAGAGAAGGAGAGAAAACAAGAGGGAGAGGAGGGTTACACATGTGCAGTTCATACAATAAAAACCATCATTATAACATAACGAATCACAAGGAACCGCATCTGTTTCACAACAGCATATATTGCAGAAAAAAAGACTCAAAGTCACATCTGGTTGGAGGAGGAAATGTTTTCATCTGCCACCATGAAGACAGACCAAGAAATATGCAGCACAGCGTTGCAGACAGAGGACAAACAGATCCATCATGCTCTGAGTGGTGAAGGGTGACTCCAGCACCACATTCCAGCACAAAGGCCATAACTGCTGCTTGAGTCCCTGTTGGTGGTGACAGCAGCGGTTCCCAAGTTAGCTCATCTCCTGCTGAGGTCACAGGGTGAAAAATAAACTCAAACATAATTCACGTTCATTTTCAGAGCAAAGAAAGGTGAGCCCTTAGTGTACTCTTGTTCCATTCTCACACAGGGTGTGACATCTGTGCTGCACGTGCAGTTCCTTACTCAGCTAAAATCAGTCAGCTGTTGCCGCCACTATGTTGTTTGATTTCCTTAAGATAACCTTTGCACAAGACAATGTTGAGTGATGTTGTGGCCTAGAATTAAGATAATCAACAACAGCAAACTTGAGGTTAACTAATGGATGAATTCATGCAGTTGGAACTTTTTTTAGCCCTAAATTTCTTTTTAAAGAGTACATTTGGGTTTTGAAGACCCTTCATACATTATTAACACAATTTTAGTGAACTGGAAGGTGATCACTTATATTCACTTCTGTTTTTGCAAAAGCGTAAACTCCTAATTCAAATACAAATCCTAATTCCAGGAGGATTTATTTTAGGACAAATGTGATTAGATCTGCCAGAACCAATTTAAAAAACATACTTTCATCTAAAGAAAAAAGACCTGAATCTCAATAAGTTACATTACTTCAATCTAGTTTAGAAATGAAAGTCTCAAATTGCAGCAGTTTTTCTGTAAATGGTTCATGCATCAAAATCCCCTTAAAGGGGTAAGGTTACATATTCCTGTGTTGCCAGTGTTTGATAACAGAATGACAAAGTATTTATTGGACTATATTTTGAAAGCACAGAAAACTCTTCAGGTAAAGTTGTTAGGCCCAGCCCAGCTCTTCAAATGAATGCAGAGGCCTGCATACCAGGGAGGGACTGCAGGTGGTTTCACATCCAACCCAATCCATTGCTTCAAACTAGTTTGTTGTACTTTGATTATTTGTTCAGCCGAGTTCAAACATTCACAAGCATAATAAGAACAAAAGCTGGAAACGTGTGTTCTGTTTCCAGTGTTGTAACCATCACATACGTGACAGTTTTAGCATCTGTTGAAAACGTGAGAACTAAAGCTCTGATTGGAAAAATAATGATGACTCTGCCCAAGCTTTAAGCTTGGAGTGTGAGTTAAATGTCAAGATACATGCAAGCAGAGAAAAACAACAGAAGGGGAGAGATGTTAAGAGATGGAGAACAGAAGGTCTTGCTCTACTTTGAGGCATCTTCAATGAGGAAACTTTGATTTAGAAAGTCACTACGCCTCTGCAAAACGATTGCTTCACATCAGAGTGCTGCATTTAACACAAACTACTTCTCATCTTGATGCAACTCGATCAGAATTTTAGACCTCTGGAAAAAGAAAGTAACTTTAAAATCTTCCTGACTCGTGACAGCCAAAAGTAAATGTGTCAGCTCAAACAGATACAGAACTTTTCCAGAGTCTGCGTCTTTTTATCTCTTTTGGAATATTTGTAATAATACATATTTGGAATCATCTCACTGCTTCTGGAAAGAATAAATATTGTTCAGAGCAAAGAGTGAAGAGGAAGTGTGAAATGAAAGAAAGTGAGGTCACAGAGAGGTGTTAACTCAAACCACTTTCCTATAACATTTTTAAAAGACACACTCCAATGGCAATTGTGTTCTTGGTGTTTTTTGACATGTTCTTGTGTCATTTTTCTGATGATGGAGGATATATTTAAAGAACATTAAGATTAAAATTGCATTTCTGAGTATTACTTCTTTCATATTGTTGTGATTTGCAGAGGAACAGAGGAAAAATGCCATTCGAATAGCTTGTAGTTGTGACATGGAAGCTAAAATTGTCCGGCTGCAAGCTCCCTGCTCTGCTCCATTCTGATGCATGCACTTGCAGACAAATAGATCCATGTACATCTTTGTTTTCCTCATCTGAGCTGCCATCTGGCTTCAACCTGTACAGCTGGTTGCCATGGTTGCACTGGGAATGTTAGGTTAGGGTTGTGAGGAGCTGTAAGCATGCGAAAGAGCGTGGAAACAGGTGGATGAAAGGAAGTAGGTGGAGGCTTACGCCGCACTAACAATTCCGCCCACAACCCAGAGAATTTCTAATAAACTCCTGCCGCTCTGCAGAAACTACTAAAAATAACTAAAAGGGGACGCTTTTAAAATCTATCAAAAGATGATCGGAGTGGGAATTTTAAAAAATAAACAAATAAATAAAAAAAGATCTGTCTTAGTGAATTTCAAGTGTATTTTTGTTGACGCACAACCTTTGACTAGAGACTATGTAAAAAAAAACAATACAAAATTCAAGACTATGACTTGTACTGAGGCCTGGTAAACATTTGATAAGACACATTTAATCTTCACTTTGTTCTCATCTACTAAAAATATGGATAATTACACACAGTGTTTTTGACACTTAAAATGATCCTGACCTGAAAAGAAGTTTTAATTCAAAACAGGTTCTGAAATGTCTCATTTAATAAATATGCATACAACAACTGAAGGCAAGAATCTACAGCAGGATAGAATGCTTCATTTTATGAATTAAGTCAAATTCAAACTTGATCATTATGTTTACCTGTTAAAGGAAGAAATTACCATTGATGCTAACAGGAATGTAAATAGAGCATCACCATAAATGGGGTTTTGCCTTTCAAGGTCATTTGTTTACAAATGCAATAAAAAAATTAATAGGAAAAAAACTGTAAGCTGCAATGAAAAAAATATAGTCCACTCTCAGATAAAGAAAGGTTACCATAATTAAAAATGAAAAAAAACAAAACAATGAACTTTAAATCAAACTGAAGCAGTTTTGATCCTTCAGCTTCTGAGCTTTAGTCCCCAAGCCCCACCAGATGTTTGTTATGTCCCGTCACAGACCTCTCTGTGCATACCAATGCCTTACCTAGACACTTTGAGAGGTTTTTTTTGTCTGTCATTACCTCCTGCATTCCTGCATTCCTCACTTCTCCTGTGGGCTGTGTTTTCTTAGAAATTTGCCACAGATCATACGCTTACAGCAACAGCTGATGGAAGCCCCATTATTCCATTTTAACCGAGAACACGTATCAGCATGTACAGTGAGTTATGAAATGAATGGATTTCAGATAAGCCTCTGCGCCAAGTCAACCATAGGTGCTGAGCTTACATCTCATTTTTGATGTGTGAAAATGTGTGCTAGAATTAGCTTACAACCTTATTAAAGAATTATTTAAAAAATAGAGTTTGAGCTTTTTACAAGAACACTGTTCCACATTTACACTTAGGGTTTTCCACCACCACATCCTCTTTAGGGTCACTTTGAACAGCGCCGGTGAAATAACTGAGGTCAAGGCCTTTGTTAAAGGCATACCACACAGAGTAACAATAGCAATCTAAACACTATAGACATCTGTCCTTCCAATTATTCCTGCTAGAACAGCTCTTGAACCAGCAACCCTGTCCCCATATCACTACCCACCAGACCACCAGTGCTTTTTAGCATCAGGTCTCTGAAACATTTTCTTCAGACAAAAATCAGGAACTTCTTCGCTTGTGGTCCCCAAGCACAACCCCAGCTAGTTTGTGGTTTGAGTGACCGATGAGATGATTTCCCCTCAACAAGCTACTTTTGTCTTTAAATGTTGCCATTTTTGTGACGAGTCATCATTTCTGTATGCCAAGTGCCTCTGCTAGCGCGCTGGAAAGAGTTGACTGTTTCCATGCATCAGATGTTCTATAGTCTGAGCGCCACCCTGAGCGTTTAAAGGTACGTGGCAGGAATGTCCCTTTAAACGAGTGTTTCTAACATAAATCGGGTCAGGTTTTACCTGACGAAGAAAACATTTAGCTTCTTCTGATGTCAAATTTACTAAAATACTGAAAGAACTATATAAGCAGTGAAGTCTGATCAGATTTCCTTTATTCTGTGGAAAAACAGATTTCTTTGTGTCTGCACCAGCAACCAGTGGAGACAGTAATGAATGTGTTGATCCAAAGGCACTGACGATCTTACTGGAAAAGCTGGTATTTCCATCTGACTAGAAAAACCAGTGATGGAGCAAAGAGACTGTGGAGGTATAATGGTCATCTTTCACTTTGGCAACCATGCAGAGCTGCATGTTTGCCATTCTTGCATTAGTTTGATCAATTCCTCATGTACTTAAGTGAGCTTAAAGCAACAGGCTCTGCATGATGTATATTTTTTTAATATGAATGGACAATGCAATGGGTATTCAGGCCTTATCAAATGACAGCAATGAAAAGCCTGTCGCTCCTTTAGAAACTGATGACTAATGCTGTGCCCCACCCAACACCACAAGCAGGCATATGGCTGAAAACCAGTCTTAACCAAGCTGCCAACTTGACTTTGAAATAGCAACTTTCTGAGCAGCCTGTGATCACAGTTTCCTTCTAGTGTGACAATGAAAAGCTACAGTCCAAACGTCAGGAAAATATCTCAAAAGAGAAGTTAAAGTATTCTGTTTTAGCAAAAAAGAATCTTTTCCTATTAATGCAAAGTCTTTATCATCAGTGCATCATCAGATGTAGATTTAAGGGTGTAGATGCCACTGTCAAACACATCACAGCAAGACCTTTACTCTCATCTTCAATCCTAATTTGCCATTACCTTGCCGACTGCTGCCCCTGAGGTTCAAAAGAGCAACAACAAAACTGAAACAGAGAAACAATAGTTGTTTTTCAGGTCACTAATTCTTTACGTGGCAGCAAATAACTCAGGCATGACGCTGAGGATCACTGCACAACACAAACTGCCAAACAATTCACCAGTTCAGCTCACTGAAAGGAGGCACCAGGTCCAAAAGGAAGCTTCCCCACAGAGGTTCACGTTCAAACAAGCGTAAAGGGGAAATGCAGTCCAGATACGTACCATAGGTTTGACCGTGTGTATATCCTCTTTGTGTTGCTGTGTATCCTACTCAAATGCTCTCAGATTTCTGATCACACCCTTTCAATCCACACTGTGTCTCAAGCAGAGACTTTCACGCACACACAAACAAACATAAACACACAAGCACACACACTCAGTGCTCACAAAAAAATGTTTTTCCGCCCTCTTAAAACTTCAGCACAGGCTCCACCTTTTTTTGTCGACAGGGCAGCAGAGCAGGCTCAGTTAGATTGGACGCACGGAGACCCACCCACCACAGCCTGTGTCTGTGAGGAAAAACTTCACAAAGCTTGCAAGAAAAACTAATGCTGGGTTCCTGAAGGAGGGGGTGTTGGGGTTTGATAACACACACTGTGGTGGACATCAAGTAGGAGGAGCTGAGGAAGAGTCGAACGTTGAAGCTCTGAAATTGGCTGAGGCAGTTTTTTTGAAGGGGATGGGTGTGTCTGATAGATTCACGACTTAGGAATCTAGACTGCAGAGGCCACTTAATCAACAAAGACAGTGTTAGAGAGCCCAAAAACAGAAGAGGGAGGAGAGTCACATGTTGTTGCACATTCAGAGAGGAAACTGTTCCTGAGAAGTGACGGACAAAATACCCAAACTAACAGCAGAGTCAAATGTTTACATGGAATAATGCAGAAGCCATGTTTTCAGACAGCTCCCCCTGCTGCTCTGATGCAGCTAAAGCATCTGCAGAAATGCACACAGGAGGAAGTTGTTCTGCTCACAATGGTTATCTGTGAGTTTTTACTGTGTCTGTCAGCATGTGATCTCATGCTAAACGCACACACTCGGGCATACGAGCCTGGTGTTTGTTTAGTCTCCCAAAACTTGACATCATACAATCAGCTGTAAGAGGAAAATGCTCAAACAGACAGATGAACTTTCTCTTCTGCAAGACCACAAAATCTTGAAATGAGCCAGCATTTAGTATCATCCTCATAAGGGTTAAAATAAATTGTTTTTTACAAGGCAAACAGAATACATTTTAACCAAATGTGTTGTTTTGACGGCAGAAAGGCAACTCTCTAGTGTTGCACACAGATAATAATATATCTGTTTGGGACCTTCGCCAAAATCAAATGTGTTTTTCTTCAGTTAGATTCACAAACACAGCAGAAGGTCTGTGTTTTAACTGGGTAAGTGACAAAGTGTCTCAGAAGGAACACAGGATCTACAAGCATGCCGGACGCCTCACTTTGCATCCCTTGGTTACTTTTATCCAACATGGACAGTCACTGAGTCGAAGCAGTCCCGCCCCTTCAGAGGAAAGGGCCAATCAGAGCAGAAGCTTTCCAGTAGCCTGAACTTTTCTAGCTTCAGCGACATCTTCAGCAGACACATGTATTACGAGGCACTTTTACTGTCAGGCTAAGGTTTAAAGAATAATGGTCTATAAAATCGTGTTTAACCTGTCACCGTAACCTTGACATCCAAAGCTAGTAAACCTGATTAAAATAGTGGACTCTGGCAAAATGTTTTTAAGGTCAAACACTGAGGACTTTGAGTAACTGCTTTTGCTGCAAAAAATGTTAAAAATTCAGATAATAAATCAAGAAGAAAAAAAGTTTGTAAAAAAAAATTTAATTTAGATTGAAAACATTTTTTGGCCAAACCTGTCTATGCTACATTTAGATTTCTTCATTTAGCATTGTGATAAAAAATAATGTTTTTTAAAATGTTCTTGTGGAAATTTTTTGTCATGATGAAGACTCATACAAAGAAAACTACACTTAAAGTTTCGTTTCTGAGTATTTCTTTATTCAAATCATTGTGAATCCGGAGCAGGTGAAAAAATGCAGTTGGAAAAAGCTTGTAGGTGTGACATAAAATCTAAAATGGGCTGGCCACAAGCTACTATCTAATCCATTCTGATGCATCCACTTGCAGACAACCAGATCCGTGTACGTCTTCCTTTTCCTCATCTGAGCTGGCATCTGGCTCAAAACTTTACAGGTGGATAGCTCCATTATTGCTCGCTGTTTTTGTTGCACCAGTAATGTTCGTTGGGAGTGTGAGGGGCTTTAAGCTAGCGGGAGAGAATGTCAACAAATTTATGACAGGAAGAAAGGGCAGGCTCACTCAACGTCAACGGTCCTGCCCACAACTCAGGCAAATTTCTAATGAACTCCTGCCGCCCTGCAGAAATTATGTCCCAGAAAATAACACAAGTTGGGTTTTTTTCTAAAAATGGCATAATCATAATAAAGAGACCACTGGGGACGCTTCTACATTAGATCAAAATATGATAGGAGTGAGACTTTAGGGAGATTAAGAAGTCTGTGAGTGCTACGGAGAGACTGAGGGTCCTCCAACCAGTTCATTATGTTTCAAATCATGCCCTTATGGTGACCCCCCCAACCAGTTCTCTATCCTGCCCTACATATGAACATTAAGAAAATCAATGACATACTGTAAATAGAAGAGAAAACCTACTAGAAAGAAATTGGCTAAATCCTTTACAAATCTATGTAGCTCATATGTACATATATGAACAGGTCTTTAGTCTACACAGACTAGTAGAATGACAGTGTTGGGATTAAATGGGGCAGTGTTACTTAAAACAGCAATGGTTCCAACATGTGAGTTGTCACATGACAGTCAACTATGGGGTGTTCTTTGCTCTGCGTCGAAATTCTTCTAAATTTAGCTCTGCATGTGCTCCCTGCTTTGCCAACCCATACTTCACTCTACAGCAGCGACAAACAAGTCGGAACAACAAACAGCATCTCTTGTCTGTGCTTTGTCTGCGCTGTCAGGCTGTAGCTGACACTGCAGACAAACAAGGATTATACAGTTTTTACAAAACCAACTGCATTGCTGCCGTCGCTCCAACCTTTAGACTGCTCCTGTAGAGAGTCAGAGAGTAATCAACATCTTACATTACATTTTCTGGTAAACCTGAGTCTGCAGGGCCTATGCTGCTGACCCACCGATCTTCAAGACAAACATCACGAGACTCCAAACACAAGCCTCCCCTCAAGCATCACAGGCGTAAACAGACCGGAGCACAAATGTGTAAACAGAGTTTGGTGCTGCCTCGAAGCTCTAACAGAGCGGGTTTCACAGGTGCGACATCATTTGGGTTGGCAGCCAAATACAAGGCGAGCCCACAGTGACATGAGGGAACTGACAGCTCACGGCTGGATGAGTGCAGGGTCATGTCACAGTCTGACGATGAGACACAAAACCTCCTTCCGTGATTGACTTAACACGTAATTGCACAAATATTGATTTTTTTAAAGAAACAAAAAAAGTAGCACTCATCTTCCAAATAGTGATGAGAGATTAAAAAAGTAAGCATGAGTCCAGCTGCAGCAAAAACAAAAGTTCAGGTTGAAATCTTCTGACAGCAGATTCTCAACGTTATTAATGATGCAAGACAAAGAAACTGCCATAACAGAAGCAAAGACTTTGGAAGGCCCCTGCACTCTCCTGTGCACTGCCACATCAACTTAACATAAAATATTAATCAGTACTTCCCCTTAAAGCTGAATGTTGCTTGAGGAAAAGCTACTAAAGCAAGTTTGCTGTGCGTTAAATAGCATCTTCTTTACTGAGAACACCTAAGATTAAAAGCTAATATCGAATGAAGCACTGATGCATAACCCCTTAGGCAATTTTCTCACATTACGTCATAAAGACATAACAGTTCAGATCATATTTCCGCATTTATGTGAGGGTGAAGCATGCCAGTGAAGGATGGATCCAGCTTTAAATATCGCTTCACTGCATATTTCACCTGACTGAACACAGCAGAGGCTCTGACTGGTTCGTTACAGAGCAACGAGTGCTGCTTCTATCCACTAAACAACCTTATCTTTGATTCAGCTCTGTGTACAAGAAGCAACGTTTATTAAAGAATGCTTTCATGGAACGTGAATCCACAACGCAGGAATGTTGGAACAACTTTATTATAGCTAAGTAACATCGAGATGTATTGTATTTCATCTGATGGACTAATAAAAAGCCTTTTTATTAAGCTGAAATCAAGAGCAGTTGTTTTTATCTGAGATAGAAGCTTTGAAGGTGAACCAAAGCGACTGATCACCGAAACACAAGTTTCAGAGAAGACCTCACACTCTATTTCTATAATGGCTCTAGTTGTGTGTTGAGTCATTTCTCTTTAACTTTCTCCTGTACTTGTTTTGCAAGATGACAGTAAAATGACAATGGACTGTGAACTGGTGAGATAGAGAAGGGGCGGGGAGGGGGTGGGGTCTTCTGAAATCCAGAACAAAGCAAATGTTTCAGGAATCCAATAATCCTAATTTTCCCAGGATGCATCTAAATGCTCCTTGTTTCCTTCCTCCCACTTCGCCGTTTTGACCTTTAACACATAGATTGACTTTGAGCCAACCAGCACAGCCCTGATAAGACAGCAGTGACATGAGCCCCGTCACATATCACCACTCAATCACCTTCTCTGGCTGACACCTTCGAGCAGAGCCAAGGATATCAGACGTTTGCAGGTCTTTATCCAACACTGTGTCAAAGCTTAATGTAACTCTCCATTTTATCAGCTACACACCCTACAAATTGCGTCATCTGTTTACCCAGAATACCTCATGGGAGTGATTTTTTTTTTCTCTAGGAGTGGGAAAAAACTTTAAAACAGAAATTTCTGTTTTTTCTGTTTCAATAACTTTGGATGTTTTAGCACAGAAACCCTCCTTCAACTCACACATAAACCCAAAAGACGGCTCGCTTTTCTGACTCCTGTGGATCCTCTTGGCTAACTCTGCAGGCCGAGCGCCTGTCTTGGTTTAATGTCTCACTCGGAAAAGCTTGCAGGCTGAATTCTGAGCAGCTCACACATTCCAGCAGACGAGGGGGAAGAGTCACAGACGGCTGATTCCCCTTTAAGCTCTCTGCTCAACGCGCAGAACAAACTAGACCGGGGATCCGACTAAACACTTTCACTGACTTTTGTTAAGAAAACATGACCTACATGAATTAGTTAGACACAAACACAGACACGTTTGCCACAGACCTGCTCCTCCACAGACGCATCCTGCAGGGCCGGGGCGTCCCGTGGGCCTCGGATCCAGCTCAATAGCTGGCCCATGTCTGATTGCGTGTGTGTGAGTGTGCTGGGCTGAGAACCTCTGCCTTATCTGTGGGCTTGCAGCATGTTTCCAGCAGGCAGGGAAGGAGAAAAAAAAGAAGGGAGGGCAGCATGAGAGGAGGAGGTGTGGCCACGGAGCAAAGAGGGATCAGATGTGGGAGTCACAGGAAAGCAGGCTAACTTTCAGGGCTATAAAGGGAAGTTAGCTGACTGTGGACTGACACCCACCTCACAAGGGGCCACATCTGAGCAGGTTCTCAAACGTTCACCCAAAAAAAAAAAAAAAACAACAAGACATAAAAACGTGAAAGAGTGTATAAACTATTATTTACAGCATCAGTAAAAGCCAGTATTTCTGCTTTTATCAGCATGAGAACACCCAGATTTGCAGCAATAAAGAGCTAAATACAACTTGATTTGATCACTCATGAAGGGTTGGCAGAACAAAAAAGATTTATGAACAGTACTGGCAGCATAATTCCCTTCAGAGCCCAACCCAAGAGGCAAAGCTGAGTTGAAGCCTTCAGGCCTATTCTTTGCCACAGCCTGGTCAACTGAACACCATAATGGCAGGAAATGGACTCGATTGCATTTTTGGTGCAATCAACATCTAAATAAAACTGAACTAATTGGAGCAATGAGGATTTTATCATGATTTTCCGAACCAGAACAGCTTGAACTCCACCAGCAGAAATTCTTTTGATAAGCAGGAATGCAGGGAGTGTTTCTGTGAACACACAGGCAGCAAACTTGCAGAAGCTCAAGGCATGGGAGTTGTTTTACTGAGGCTTCACTTAATGCACCAACTTTTCCTTTTTCTGTCTTTTTTCTGGAGGACATTCTCTAAAAATGTTTAGGCAAATGTGTTTCTTTTGGGACAAAAACACCTTGAATTCCTACTTATCTCAGAACGTGGGTGTGCCTTAAGGTTCTCGTAACTTTCAGACGTGACCTCTTCTATGCCACTGAGCAGTTCTTGGGTGGGGGTGGATGAACAATAGAAGGCCTTGTATGAGTCTGTGTGATGAAATCAGTCAGACAGCTGAGTTGTTTCGATTGTTTTTGGGTGGAAAGCATTATCGTTAACATTAATCTGCTTAAAGCCAACATCTTTTTAAGATTCCCATGTGCAGAGTTATTAAAACAAAAACAAAATAGCTTCCATTTATAATCATGTGACAAACATCTTTTAATATTACTTCTTTTAATGAAAAATGAAGCAGGAGTCTTTATTATCCTAATTAATGTAAAACACTCCGAAGATAGAATAGGAATAGGGTCAAAAAGTCTAACTTTTTCATAGAAAAAAATGTTTTCAACCCATCATATATGTCATATTAGAAAATTGAGCTGAACCTTGACTGGTGACCTGTGAAGGATGTACCCCTCCTTCACCCAACAGTGGATCACATAGGCTCCAGCAACCCCATAGTCCTAAAAGGGATGAATGGAAGGAGCTGAAGCTCCTGTCTCATCTCTTTTATTTTTAAGATCTGGAATACTAAAACGGAATTAAAAAAATTAAAAAAAAAAACTCCACCCACACACCTTTCACAAGTGTAACAGCCAATGCACACATCAGAATGGAGAAAACAAAATATAAGCGTAATATTTTTTCCCAAAAAAGAGGATTTCTTCTTTAAATTTTAAAATTACAGAACCAAATTAACATCTAAAAGAAAAAATGTTATGAAATATAGATTTTCTAGATTGACTAGGTTTCTGCTTTTCCATCAGCATGATGAAACAGTGAGTGTTGAACCTCCCCTGTCTGTTTTTTTTCAATGCATTATCACAAATTGGAATGAAGTCACACTAGTTCTTTCTCCACATGTACCACCCTCATGTAAAGCAGAAGTTAATGTTAGCCTTTAGGATTTTTTTTTCATTTTGTTTTGATTTTTGTTTTGAGACTACTGCATGCTCACACATGCTCTGTGCAAAATTTGAATTGGTGAAACATTTTCTTGGGAAGAAGACACACCCAAAACACATCCCAAAACCCCACCTGAGCCTGTAAAACTGGCAGGATCAGAAATGTAACATCCTCAGATGTAATCTCCAAAACCTGAGCAAGCTACTAAAAATATATGAGTGGCATCTCAGGAAAAAAACAACGTTTGAATTCATTTTTATCTGCAGAAGTAGTTCACGAACAGGAATTTAAGAAAAATTGTCAACAAACTTGTAAATCAGTGTGGGAAGATTTCAAGTAACTGGACACCAAAGCAAACAAAAGTTTATCTTAATTTATAGTCTGCTGGACTTAAGCCATCCACCTCATTAACAACCTTCCTCATTTTGCTGTATAAATTTACAGCTTATTCTGACACGTCGCTGAGCGTCAACATGCAGTTATTTAATTGATGAAGAATAAACCAACAGAGCGGGATGGTGGATGAAAATGAAAATCATAGTTCTGATTTAAATTGATCGAAATGACTTTTTTCTTGTCGAGACAGGACCAGAGTAAGTCAGCAGGTTGACAGATCAGAGGAGTCAGCTCGTGAAACTAAGAGCAACTTCCTTCAGCAGAGGGAGACAAAGACACAGAAGCTCTTGCAGATTTCCTCTTTTAGAACAATATGTAGGTACATGTTATAAAACAAATCAAAAGGTTTTTATTTCACACTTTCCAAAACATCAGTGTAAAAAAACGCATTTTGCTTTTAAAGCTATTTCTGTGAAAGCATCAGGAGAAGAAGCACAAAGTCTGACACTGCAGTTTTTAGTGAAATGTCCAAACAAGCACAGTTAGTTTTGTAACGTATATTCAACAATTCCTTTTCCTGTTTGGGTCCTTACAAGTACCAAATAAGGTCTAAGGTATTCACTGGCTGCCTGTCTCCCAGAGGATTGGACTGTAAAGTTCTGCTGCTGGTTTATCAAGCTTTGAATAGTTTAGCTCCAAAATACATGATGGACCTCCTGAACCAGTATGTACCACCCAGACCTCTCCAGTCATCGGAATCCAGGTTTATGTCAGTTCCTATAGTACACACAAACAAGTGTTGAAGCTGCATTCAGCTTTATGCTCCATCTGGAACAGACTTATACAAAAAGCTTTCGATCACTCAGTTTATTTAAATCCAGGTAACCTGTTCTCAGTCGCATTTGATTAGTTTTTATTCAAAAGTTTACAAGTTCTTATTAACTATCTTTACATTTTGATTTTAATAATCACTCCTTTCATATTTCTTTTGAATGTTTCTTTTAATGATTTATGTAAAGCTCTTTGAATTGTCTTTGTACATGAAAATTGCTCTACAAATTAACTTGCCTTGCCATAAAAAAAGTTGTGGATTTTTATAGAGTTCAAAATGGTTTAACTGATTTTACCCAAAAGCAGATTGACTGCTATCCATGTCAGCAAAACAGCTGATATTTAAATGACTTATCTGTTGGAAATTGTCAGGATTTGTGTCACAGAAAATCAAAAAGAAACAATCTTCAAAGCTGAAGTCTCCACTGTGAACAAGAAGTCTCTGCTGTGAACAAGCTTCTGTTACATCTCCCTCAGGAGATGTATAGCCCTGTGCCAAACCGTACAGTATCAAACAGATGCTTTAAAACTCGTTGAGTTGGTTTTCTAATAATAATTTTGATGCAGCATCTTCTCAGATTCCTTTGAAAGTATTTGCATTAAGTGTGTTTCCTGAGGATGAAATGGAAGACAGAAGGAGGGGTGGAAGACCAGCAGATGTACTCACAAGACTCATCCAGTACGCAGCATACGCCATGAGGAACCAAAGGTGAGCTCAGCCCTACAGCAGTGTCTCCAAAACTCTCAGCCGAAACCTCTTCTTCTGTCTCTTGACACTTTCATGCCCAAAGCGCCACACCCCGCAGCCCCACCGTCACTGATCCGCGCGCTTCATTTGATGCAGTCAAATTCCAGATGTTTCACAACATTCCACACCTTCGCAGAACTCAGAGGAACTTTGTGCGCACACGGCGGAGTTTCTTGTAAAACGTTGGCGCGGGCTTGAGTTAGATCACGATCTTGCAAAACTTTGGTAAAACTTTAGTAAAACGAAGCGCACATCATGGTTCTATGACCATGAGGGGGAGCTGCTTCAGTAAACATCCCATAATATCCTGTAACTATTTTCCCGCACGCTTCTAACAATGAAGGGTCACCTATCCTTCTACTTTAAATAGCTCGTGTCTATTTTGACCAAAAACACACACATGACACCACCACCCATGTTTGCATGACAAAAGTCCAAACCTGTTTCGCGTCTCTGTGGTGACCGTGGGTTCTCCTTTTGTGCGGCATCCTCAAACTTTTTTAGTTTTGTCGGAGTTGTCTGGTTCAAGCTTGTCGACCTCCTCTGAGTTGCTCCTCCCGAGGCAAAAACTTGGATGGCAAAAGAAAAAGAAAAGGGGAAAAAAATGTTTCACCGATGATCAATTCAGCATTGAAGTGTTCAGCATGTAGACTCTTGTAGGTGTTACTTCATTCGGGCAATGATCTCAATGAGGCGTTCTTAGATAGTCTGTTTGCGCACGCATTTATCCAACATCATTTAATTTATATGAGTCATACGATCAACAGTTTGTGCAACTTCGAGCTGACTTAAGAGTTTGAAGTTATTGAATGCAGGGATAGTCACATTCCTGCGTATGACGCACCTGCCGTCTCTGTTTTTTTCTTTGTTTTCAATTTATTTATTTTTATTAAAGGTTTATCTAAGATTGTTTTCATGGGACACACCCTTCAGCACAAGGGAGAGTTGACTCACCAGTTTCCACCCTTTTTTCGGGAAAATATTTTACAACCCAATGCTGCCCTCAAGTGGTTAATATAGGAACTGCTCAGACAACTCATGGTCAGAGGTCCTGCAAGCAGAATAGAATAGAATAGAATAGAATAGAATAGAATAGAATAGAATAGAATAGAATAGAATTAAGCGCCTTTATTGTCATTATACTTGGTAAAATGAAATTCAGGTACAGTTCTCTTCAATGTGGACAGTCAATACAGATAAAATAAATAGAAAAAGAACACCTTACATAACTAAAAAAAAATGTGCAAAAATCAGACAAATGTGCGGGAAATAGGACAAAATGTGACTGAATATGATTTATACTGTCAATGTCTGCAACTTGATGTTCTGGAGCCACCCACATGCGGCTCCTTGGCTTTGAAGAAAAATGGAAGCGATTTGGATAAATAATAAGTTTATCAGTTACTAAGTCTTTTTTCCATTTATCCTACGATGATTTAACTCTTACATGCCTTGCAACAGACTCGTGACCTGTCCAAAGTGTACCCAATGGTTTGCCCAACAATAGCCTGGTTAGGCTCTGGCAGCCCCTTGTCCCTGAAAGGGATACGGCAGGTTAGGTGAATGGATGGGTGGATGGTGATCTCATCTGTTTAAGTGGGTGAACTTGCACAATTGGTTGCTGACTAAATACTTTTTTGCCCCGCTGTAGGTGGTGAAGGGTTTGATTTATTGTCAGAGTGGTTTGTAATCAGAATAAGTATAAACTCATATTATTAGCTTATACCCAGATGCAGTTCAGGGACAAAATTTGCACAAAAGTTGCGTGATTGCAAATCTACTGTAGCAAGTGATCTTATTGACACAGGATACATTTTATTTTGAAAAGAACTTGTTTTTTGTTTTTTTATTGTTCTTTCTCATTGATTTACAGCATGGAAATGGACAGGGTGTCTACTCTCAAAACCCAAACAGGTTAGAGCTTGGATGAAAACCCACCTGGGACTGTCAAGTGCTTTCAGTAACTGCAACCACATGGAGGAACTCTCAAGTGTTTCCTTGTGCCGGTTCCTTGTAAATGCAGTGGGTGGGGTCAAGAAGGGTTTCTGCCATAAATCTGAAGCCAAATTGCATTAGCAAGTCACTGTCGAAACCACTAATGGATGTAACCGAAAGGAAAACAATGTCTTGCTTCACTACTCACTCGATTTAGGGGGATTAAACCTAAAACCCTTCACTGTAATCTCTATCACTAACTAAGAAAATTAATTTTAGAAATTGGAATAATCTGGATTTTGTAGATTTGAAACAGGTTAGAAGCTTAGAATAGATTTCAACAGTCATACTTGATTTGACTATAGTGAATTAATGTTTGTGTGTGTGTTGCTCCTTATCCACCAACAGACTGAACAAGCTGATCAGAAAGGCGGGTTCTGTCATTGGCTGCAAACTGGAAACGTGTGAAGCAGTGATGGAGAGGGGGTCACTGAACAAGATCTTGTCCATAATGGACAACCCAGACCATCGTCTTCACCCTGTTCTGGACAAACAGCGAAGCTCATTGTCTAGGAGGCTCAGACAGCCACACTCCAAAACTGCCAGATACCGGAAATCCTTCCTACCCAACAAATTTCAACTCTACAATAACTCACAGTGTAGCAGATGACTTTTGCACATTTTGCACATTGTTACCTGTTTACCTGTTTGTAAATAGTCTTTAAATTATACTGCCTAATTTGTTTAAATTTCTGCTACTTTTTCTGTTTTTTTATATTATTTTTTTTATATCATTCTATATTGTCTTATGTTTACTGCTATGGCAGTGCACAAATTTCCCATGTGTGGGATCATTAAAGTATTTCTGATTCTGATTAAAGCATTTGTGATGAATTATGATCAAACTGAATATGAAAAGATTTTGGGGGGGAAAAGGAAAATGGAAAAACTGATCAACTCTTTCAATATTTTCTCAACAGCTATAGACACTAGCTCAGAGCAGAGGTCTGCAACCTTTAGCCATAGAGTAGCCATTAACTTCAGTTTCTTACAGACCAAAACCCAGCGAGAGCCGGAAAGTCCCACTTTACTGTTTAGAAAAAAATTAATTATTTTAATATTTTTGTGACCATCAAACCATTTATTTATAAAATATGGCTTTAAAAAATACAAACAATGAATTGCTACAGTGTGATATTACTTTTATCTAACCTTTGACAACTGCACATACAAGTTCTTTTCAAAATAAAATGTGTCCGGTGTCAATAAGATCACTTGCTACAGTGGATTTGCAATCACACAGCACACCAAACTGTGCTGTGGCCAGTCCTTGCAAGGACACTGTAAACCTTTCCATCAAACAATATTTTGTACATTTCATTCAACTTCGAGGTTTGTTACAAAGGTTTTGTCAGACCTATCTTTTTATTTAATCTTATAGATCATTAAATGTATTTTTTTGAAAACTATGTTGTACAGTAATTACTATCCATCCTTTCTTAGGTATAGTTTAGGGGTGTTCATTCTGAAGGTTTATGTATGAAATTAATCCAAAACTGTCAAACACACAGTGTAGACTAAATTTATGTCCACATTCCTTCATTACTCAATACTTATTGCACTTTGTAGGGCATTCACCATTTTAGGGGAGTCCGCTTTAACAATTCCAAAATTCCTAGCCCTGCAAATATCCGACAAGTTCTCTGCAAAACACTGTCGTGCATCGATGCTCCATAGATTGGAAAATATAGACCAAATTACATTATGTTTGAACAATTTGTCATCTGAAAAAAAAATATTTAAGTCATGTTTAAAAAAGTAGTGAGCATGGTGTCCAAATTGCATTAAAATGTAGGGCACTAGATAGTCCTGCACTGTATGGATTAGGGACAGAGCCTGAGTGATTTTGTTTTTTTCTGAAATTCAAAAAAGAAAAGTCCAAAAGATCAAATTCACAAAAAACAAGACCTAGCTAAACCCTAGGCCTCATGCAAAGACTTAATTTTAGCTGAGCAGAGTGAAGAATGACTCCGGACCGCCACACGAAAGTCAAGATCCACCATGTCCACAGATGCCAATCTCTCTGACACCAGAGTGACATTTTCTCAGCAGTTGCTTACAAAAGGTGACATTTGGACATTGCTGTTCAGCTTTTGCAATCAAATCTTAACCTTTATTTTCCTTTTGTTTCCAGTAACACTGAGTATATCTTTCAAGACCTTTGTTAACAAATAATTCCCAGTTTTCCTTTTCAGCTGTCATATCACAACTCACAAAAAACAAGCAAAATAGGTTTGCATGTGTGGAAAGAACGAGCTGTGGAAAGAGGTGACATTTGACACAACTTTGTGACGAGCTGGGAATCCATCAAATCAGTGTCTCACTGTAAACAAAAACAACAATAATATGACGTTCTTTGTTAACAATGCATAAAAAATGCATTTGAGCCCAAATTTCACAGCACGTTAATGAAACCGCTGTGGTTTTAGGAGTAGATTCAACAGTTGTAGTGCAGCTGTCATGTGAACTCCACGCTACAGAATGGGCTGCAGCGTATTTATAAGACAGAAGCGCATCTTAAACAAACTGATCCCATCAGCTCCTCAGCAGGTTTTAATAGGAGAGTCTCCTCTACAAAATAACAGTACCTCAGTGGGATTGCAAATCAAATTTGATACACTTTTAAAAGACCCCTTTAAAGTTTGTTTTATACAAGACCTCATCTGCTAAAGGGACTCTGTTTAAGACTTTTCCTTGCAAACAGCAACCAAACTGTCTGATTCTTCTTAAAAGGCACAAGGTTTTACTTTGAAAAGCACATTAGAGCATGACAAGTCCTTTAATAATAACATTGTATGACCTTATATTAATGTTAAAACTGCAATCAGAGGAAGATGATTTATATGCTTTCTGTTACTCTGTAGAATAATTAACTTCATACATGTGTACAATTCTGAATCACACTAGAGGAGTTCTTCTTCCACAAAGGGGCACACATGTTTATGATTCATTTAGCAAGAGTGTCTTTTGACAGAACATAATAATTATATTCAACTAAATTCTGTGTTTTTCCTACATGATCAGTAAAGATGGGTATCTTCTTAGTACATGTTTTAAGTTTTTGGCTTCAAATAAAAAAGTGACACAATGTAGGATCACACATGCTGTTGTAAATGAATGACAGTGTTTACAACCTGCTCTAAACTTGTTTATTTGGGATTTCAGATACAGAAAGAGGTGAAAAGTATTTTTCACAACTAAATTGTTAAATTTTGATATGAGATCATATCTCTCATGTGCGAAGGATGATGCACCTAAAACCAGATTAATTATTAGAATCAACGACAGTAAAATTGCTACATGGTAAATGCTGTGAATGTTGTCACTGCTGAGCTGCCAAACCTAGAAAAGAGGAGGAAGTGCAGATAAATGCTTCATATCTTTTCACTTCCATTTCATTTTGCTTGAATGGTCATGTGCCGAGGCTGCTGTTTATCTATGTGCCACGTCTTCTTCTGCGTCAGCCCCTAGTTAAAAGCTTCCCCCGCACCGTTCTGCAACTGGAAAAATAATTAGTTGGGAAAGCATGGTCAAACCTCTGACCTCATTTCATGGAAGTGGTGTGTGTGAG
The DNA here is from genome assembly GCA_037389245.1 of Oryzias sinensis. NCBI lineage: Eukaryota > Metazoa > Chordata > Actinopteri > Beloniformes > Adrianichthyidae > Oryzias > Oryzias sinensis. The sequence goes on from CM074493.1 coordinate 17,338,833, forward strand.
CATTGGCTTTGAGCGCTGGTATGAGCGCTCACTCAGTGACATCTGGAAGGAGTGACTGAGAGGTCAGAAGATGCAGAGAGCCAGCTGGAGCTGAAGATTTTAGAAGGATAGCACTGTTCCCGGTTCAGTTGTAATTCCAAGGCTGTTGAGTGTTTCTGCTGCCGGAGTGAGTGCTGTGCTCTAAGCAAACAGTTGTTGCTAGGTAAACGTGGATTAAAGCTCTGGTGCAGACCTGTTGACACATGCCCGGATGACCACACGTAATGACTAACCGTTTGTTACACGGAAATCCATTTCACACCATAATTAAAATGGAAATGTCCATAAACGACACTGATTTTACTCGCGGTTCTTGGTTAATACAGGTATTGTGTTATGAAATGTACCTGCAATCTCACTTACAAAAAAAATTATCTGGGAACTCCCATTGGTTGTAGATCTCACGAGCATGTATGCACTTAAGCAGCACTGGAGGAAGGAACATCATTTCAATTGTTGACTGCATGCAGTCACTGTTTGATTTGATAAGGAAATGAAAAGTCATGATGCAATATATCGTACTTTACAACCAAATGATGAAACATTTTCCAGTCCATTCACTGAGCTAAAGCCCCATTAAAGTTATCTACATTTTAAGCTAAAAGGGAAATATCCCTCCCGTTGACTGATGTTTTTCACGTCTTTCTTAACACAATGTTTGAACATTGAGTTTGTGGTCTCTCATTTTCTGCATTTGGCATCAGTTTGCATTGGGAGTTTTTTAATCTTGACTCAATTCACAGCAGTGTTTAGTATAAACCACAATGATTAAGAAATCTAACCGTCTATCAAATCCATACTTTTACACATGTTCTGCTTTCAATGAAAAATGCTCTGTTTAAATCATAGATAATTAAACAACTGTACCTATTATACAATAAAATACTGAAGACAATTCTGTTGTTCATTAGTGTTCCTAATTATGGCCATTGTGCATGAACAAACAGTACAGGTATATTTTTGATTTCTTGTCCAGAGCTCTAAATTTAGTTGGTTAAAAGGTGCAGAAAGTAGAAGAAAATGAAAGAGATCAACTGTTAAAAGAATATCAGTTCATCTTTTCTTGATCTACTTTTTTAGGCGGAACCCGCATCACACCAAAACATGTGTTTTCTCCATTTGTTTTATTTGGTTCAGTCAGAGTGTTCATTCTGTGTAGTTCGGGTGCAGCAAGTGGTTAGTGATGAAAGCATCCAAGCAGTTTCTGCGGGTACTATCAGGGTGAGGATGCTACATCTGTGAAGTCATGAACATAAGTGCAATAAGGAAAAAAGACAGCAGAGTGTACAATCTTTGACCAGATGTCATGTGAAATAAATGCTGAAGTTAAAATAACAACTATTCCATGACATATCAGCTCATTAACTTTGAGATCTTCTTGTCTACATTTTCTAGGCATGAGAATGTATTGAGGTATTTGATGTTGTTAGATCTCTTTGACACAAGTATACTTTTTTATTTGACATGACACAACATGAATCAGATAAATGGTTTGCATTAACTTTTTTGTCAGGTGGAAGAAAAACCGACAGATATGGAACATACAGATTACAGATACTAAATGAAACATTTAACTTAAAAAATGACACGTAACTTTTCATTTTATTTTATAACATCGAATCTTATAGGCATTTCTTGCCCGTGTATATCTGCCTACAAATGAATTGAACACAACAATGTTTGCAAAGCTGTAATGCTTCACATGTTTTTCCTCCCTCCAGTTTTTATTGGTGTCTTTAATATTTGTTAAAGTTCTTTATTTCTTCAAGTCAGATTTTCCGTTCTATTTAATATTAAGAGTTTTTTTGTGTTGGTAAGTTTTTGAAATAATGAATAGGCTGAATAATGTTTTGAAAAGTTAATGCAAAATACATAATAATTACCTAAACCTTATAAAACTGTTTTACTACTTTAAGTTTTGTTTGTCTCAAAGAAGGTGCCTACGTGACACTGATTCCAAATAAATAAATAAATAAATACATAAATAAATTAAATTAATCAGTATAAAATCTTTGGAAATATTTTAAACTTAAAAATAAAAAAACATTAACATCATTTTGGACATTGTTGTACATTTATGCCAAACATACAGCTTTTAAAGAAGCTTTGCATGGTTTTAATGTAAATGTATTATATGGTAATAAGTTAGGCCCTAAATCTAAAATTCACACACATAAAAAATAAAAAACAAAAACAGTGACTTTCATTGGTTTACTATTATTTCCCATTTCTTTCACCAACGGCAATAAGGTGTAAGATCTATACTATGTCTCTAACTTCATTACATTTATATTATATTATCTGTCCTGTACACACTTTAAAAGCTGAAATCTGAGTTGAAACGTTTGCCATGCTCTGAATTGAATGTCTCTGCTCGAGCAGGAGAATCCCGATTCCTGTAGAGAACTGCGTATGTGAACGGGAGCTGTCCGCGGTGCTGAAACTCCTCCCCATCTCAGCATCACGACAAAATGACGGCCTCTTTTCAAAATCAGTTAAACAAAGTAAAAAAGGGAGAATAGCCAAGTTTAGGGACATGTTTGAGCTCCACAGACAGACTGCCTCATGGATCAGAGGAGAGCCAAATGTGACTCCATACATACTGAGCTCGTACAGCCGGACTGACTGAGAGATATCATGGATCACGAGCTTTGCTCCTTGATTTCCTTCTTCTCCTTCTCCTGCTGGGATATTTTTAGGCTGACGTCCCCTTCCCTCCCTTCAAGGACCAGAACTCAATCTAGCGAGAGGTAGACGCCAAATTGACGTCAGAGCAGCGGCAATTTGACGTGTGAACACCCCCCCACCGCGTTCACACACAGGCTCGCGCAGACCAGCCCTCTCCATAAACTGTATTTCCTCTCGTCCTAACGCGCAGTTTCCCTTCCTTACATCTCAGCCAGCGGTTTCTCCGAGAAGAAAACTCAATTTACCATCACTTGCATTCTGGGATATCACGTTGCTTGTACATAGGCCGTCTTCTCGTTTTTGGTTCTTCTTCTTCTGACATGGAAGTGAGATGTCGTCCAGTGGTGATGTGTGTTTTTGCCATCCTCTGCTCCGGGGCTCCACGGTCGCTCGGCTCTCCTTACGCGGACAGGCAGTACCTGAACGAGTGGGCTGTGGAGATCCCGGGCGGGCTGTCCGCGGCGGAGGCGATCGCCAGGGAGCTGGACTACGAACTGGTCCGACAGGTAGGTGCCAACGCCCTCCATGGAGGAAAGTGTGCGGAGATGGTTAGCTCTGCACTAAACAAATAATACAAACGATATTCAGTCGGTTGGACATTTCTGGAAGATTTTTTACGCTAAAGAAGGTTAATGAATTATTAACTAGAACCTATTTATAATCCAAGAGCAATGTTGACACCTGATCAGGACACATGTTGTGTTTTGTTTGGACTCATTAGACACAAATAGCAAACCTTTAATTCCTTCATAATAGCATCCAAAAAGGTTTTGATTTTCCAAAAAGTAAAATGATTTTGCTCCTTTTCCCTCCTTTACTGAACCATAACTAGAGCTGACCAGTTCAAAACATCCCTATTTTTCCTAATGTCTTAAGCTTTTCTTTTACAAACAAATCACCTGTGGCTCTGGACAAGAGTGGGATTTGTTGAAGTGGAAAGACCTCAAACAACAAACAACATACATTTATAGTCAATGCTAAAATAATTTGTCACATTGTTCCCACACACTAATAACTAATTCAATTATCCCTCTTAAGCAAAAATATACATATACGCTCTTTTGCATAGTTCATGACAATAAAACTATTAAATCTCAAGGTTGTAAAAAAGAACAAAAGAAGATTTGTCTTCCAGACATTTTGCACTTATTAGAGAATATTGTAATCCAATGAGCAACTGGTTTTGGTTTAGAAAAAGGACACATTTCCTCAAGCAATTCTAATATTTAATGCACTGGTGTAAAGGATAGCTGCAGATCACTGTGTTTGGTTTGTCTTCTGCCGGAATTAACAGAAATACAAATCTGTAAATCCCACCCGTCTGCTCAGAACCTGATCTCTAAACACGCAGTTTGAGATGCAGTAAATCAAAAAATACAATATGCTGTAATATAGGTGAAATGAAGAACAAAAGGGGATTTGTCCGACAAGCCAAAGTCAACAGATGGCTGCCGTCATTTCTAAGAAACAAATCTGCCTGTTCGACTTCTTCTGCTCTTCTCTGCAGATTGGGGCCCTGGATGACCATTACTTGCTGAAACACCGCAGACATCCTCACAGGATGAAGCGCAGCGCCGACCACATCACCAGGCAATTGTCAGAGGATGATCGAGTGAGTAGTCCTTTGATCATTATTGTTTTCAATGCTATAAATGCTATAAAACTGATGAGATGTTTACTTGCATGTTCAGGTGTTGTGGGCGGAGCAGCAGTATGAAAAACGGCGCAACAAGAGGGCAGTCATCAGAGAGTGCAGGGACTGCACAGTGGACAAACTGTTTGATGATCCCATGTGGAACCAGCAGTGGTACCTGGTGAGTCTCCATCCATCCATCCATCCATCCATCCATCCATCCATCCATCCATCCATCCATCCATCCATTTTGTTAATCTGCTAAATCCCTTTTGGGGTCACAGGGTTGTTGGACCCTGTCCCAGCTACTGTTGGACACCCTGGACAGGTCGTAGTACACAATCACTCCCACACATACTCACACATGCACACCTAGGGACCCTTTAGAGTAAACAATCAACCTGTGAACCAGGTTTTGGACTGTGGAAGGAAGCCGGAGTGCCCTGAGAAAACCTACACATGCACGGGGAGGACATGCCAAATTCCACAGAGAAAGACCCCAATCGGGATTCGAATTAGGGGATTCTGGCTGTGAGGCAGGAGTGCTAACCACTGTTCCACCATGCAGCCCCGCCTTTTCTATCCATACATCCAATTGTTTGGAGTTATTTTGATCATAAACTATGGTCAAGCCTTGGTCTCTTGTTTCTAAGCTTTCTGTATGTTGTCCTTGGTAAGCATCCAGGTTATAACCTCAAATTACTAAGTGTGTCTGTGGAAAACATTTCAGAACTGTGTTTATCCATTTACATGCATTTCCGTGTGTTACTCCAATTTTCAGGGATGCAAAAATAAATAAATAAATATGACAAGACCAAAGCGAGGCTATTGTAAGCTGTAGCCAACTGCTATTGAGCAGTTGTAACCAAAGGAGCCATTTGCCAGATTGGTTATACAGTCCTGTACGGAAATGAGAGGGTTGGAGAGGCTACTGCATAATCCAACAGGATGGTGCAGAGTACAGCCTTAATTCCCATTTTACCCAGAATGGAACATGTTTTGTGCTGTTACTGTGATTTATTTCTTAGACTTTACATGTAAAGATTAACTTAGATTTACCATGTTGGGAAGTATAAAGGCAACCAAGTCTCCTAAATTAAAAACTATGGCATGTTAAGGGTAAAAAAATCTCATTGATCTGGTTTATTGCTTATATAATCTTACATGAAGGATTTATTGACAACCCAGGTGTACCTGATCAGTTAGTGCAGTGCAGTGAGCAGATCCTTGGACTATAATTTGGACAACAAACATTTGCCTCTGATTTGATAAGGGGTGTGTCCTTGGTCTTTCCCACGTCACTGTTAGTGTGTGTCTGAATGAGAAACACATCTGCTTTCACGAGCTTGTTTTTTTCGCACCCGCATTACACAGGCATGAGTCATGGTGGTAGGCAACAAGAAAATAAATGAATTGAAATGAATCATTTTTGCCGGTGGGGGATGATAAGACTAATGGATTTGGCCTCAAAGTGCCGCTTATTGTATTTCCAAATAAGACATTGTCGGTGTCACCGGACAGCTCTGGTCTATTTGGGGAAACTATTTTTATTCTGTCGTTTTTTAACGATACTGGTTTTCTCTTTTTTTGTAACAGCAGTCACTGGGTCATATTTTAACACATTGCATTAGCAAATGAGGGTAGATATGATAATGAGGGAAAGGATTACAGTGGAGAACATAGGGGCTGGGTGAAAGATTGCAGTGGATGCACAGTGCAAAGTGATGCCACAGCTTACAAGGCTTTAGCAGCTCTGATGAGCATGGATGCTGGAGTTAAGGTGGAGCTGTGTGACGGGAGGCCAGCATGGCAGCAGCTGAGATCTGAGGCCAAGAGTGGGAAGAGTGTCTTTATTTGTCATGAGTGGCTGACCGCTCAGATTTAATTAACAGGTGACTCATTCTTGCAGTCTGAGATTCCTCCTGCAAGTGTCCAGGGCTGAGCCGCTATCGGTCCACGCTGAGAGCGCATCGAGGCATCTCGTGGGTGCTTCCACCCAAGTAGTCAGGGAACAGAGATGCGCATGTTTTTTTCCTGCATACTATAAAAGGCAATACAAGGCAGACTACCAAAAATCCCTTCAGATGAGGCTGGCCTCAAAAAATGAGCATTTAGGTGTTTAAATCTAAACTGGTGAACAGTAGTTAGGAGAATAAGCCCCTCAAGCAATTTGTCGTAGCACATTTTACAAAAGACAATAAGAAATTCATGGTCTGGATCTGACTACAGTCCCAAGAAAATGATGCGAAGAAGGGGGAACAAATAGGCAACCAAGGTGGGGAGGGGGGGGGGGTACATCACAGGGATGAGTCATGTCTTTGGTGTGGTTTTCTGCAGTGTCTGTGCATAATGCACACAGAGCACAAGAGCAGCACAGCTCCTTTTTTTAGTCATAGTTGTCTCCAGCATTGATTCAAACTCCTCTTAAGGCATGGCATCCACCCTGCTGACTGTTTCTCACTCCACCCAAAACAAGCATGTTGCCCCCCCTCCTCACACACGACCTGTTAGATTAGAATTAAAGAAGGATTTATAAACAATGTGACAGGCATAATATAATCTATTGTGAGAAAACCTTAGTTGAAGCACAGCATGCTGGGAATCTTTGGGGGTAAATTATTAAGAAGTGCTGTTGTACTCAATAATACAAAAGTCTGAATTATTGTGACCTTCTTGTAACAATCTGCCTGTAAGTAGTCATAGAAAAGAAGTGGACTCGAGCCATGACAAAAGTAGAGCTGACAGTTTAGTAATGAATTGCTGTAAAGGTCAGTGGAAGAGTCAGTGGGCTTGAAGACTCTACCTGGGCTGCATGAATGTCTGATATGATCTCAGCAGCCTGTTTGGACTGCATTGTCAGAGCTGATCAGAGATGTTTACTATTTTCGTCCTCTTCTTTTCAGCAAGACACGCGAACGTCGTCCTCGCTGCCAAAGCTGGACCTTCACGTGATCCCAGTCTGGCAGAAAGGCATCACAGGGAAAGGAGTGGTCATCACAGTTCTGGATGACGGACTGGAGTGGAACCACACAGACATCTACTCCAACTACGTAAGACACTGTTGCCATGGATACAGCCTCCGTCGTCTGGGTCTGCCGTTGCCATAGAAACGCAGCTGGTGACACCTTACAAGACGATTTATAAAGCCCATAATAAATTTGCAATATGATAATCCAGCCTGTCTCCAAGGGGCTTCCTGGTTTTTAATTACCACATCCAAATAATTGATGGTGCAATGAATGCCTGGATTCAGTGGAGCTAATTTAGAAAATATTTGTCACTTCCCTAACAATGTTTTGAAGTCTGAAAGGGGAAGCAGATAATTATGAGACATAGGGCTGAAAGAGGCTTCATTTAAGCCCAGTTGCTCATTTATGGAGGACTCTGAAAGCCCTGTTTGTGTTGTGGTTTCAAATGCACTGCAGCTATGAGAAGGCAGACACCCTCGCCTCGTCAGAGAAAAGAAGGAAAACGAAAAGAGGAATGACTGTGTGTTTGCAACTCCACAGTAATTAATGCTGGTAAACCTAGAGCTTAGAGTACAGATAAATCAGGACAAGTATACAGTAAAACAGAGTTTTATGTACAGATGAGTCAATACACACCATTTGAGCCATCCTATTCAGACTTTATTGCATTGAATTTATGGAATTGTAACTAGAGATAAAAAAAACATGGATATGCATAGCAAACCAGACCTAACAAACTTTTTCAACCCATTTACACATTCTCAGGCAAAAATAGCTATAAAAAATCTATACATTTCTCATTCATTGTTGCTGATAATTGCTGCTTCACCGCTAAGCTCCTACCTGTAGCCTGAATATGTAGTCACTTGATCTATGTGTCATCATCAGTCATACGCGTCACCATGACAACAGCCCTGACATATCAGAGGCTTTGTCGTTCTCGTCTTCTGACGTTACCGCTGCTTTTTAAATTGATTTTCCTTTCTGTCCCCCAAAGGATGCAGCCGCCAGCTACGATTTCAACGACAACGACCCGGATCCTTTTCCCAGATATGACTCCACCAACGAAAACAAGTAGGTCAACCAAGAACACCAAAGAACTTCTCTGTTATACTAAAACAACCCTACCAATGTTATTGGTATTCATTTATTGTTTTCATTGAATGACATATATTTTGAAAAAACTATTAGAGTACTTTAAAAAAAAAAGAAAAAAATCTCTTTGGAAATACAGTGAAACATCAATAACAGCCTTATTTCTTTAAAAACTGTCTTAAAGGTTTCAGGAGTTTCTGTTGAATATCTCCTTCTTTTGCAGACATGGCACGAGGTGTGCGGGAGAGATAGCAATGCAGGCGGACAACAACAAATGTGGAGTTGGAGTGGCTTACAACTCAAAAGTTGGCGGTAATTTTTGTATTTTTTTCTAAATAGATCCTTTTTTTATATTTATGTATTGTTTCCGTGTGGAGTCTGTCAAAGTAGCTTTTGGTTCATGCAATCTGTACTGGCAAGCAGAATTTGTAGTTAGTGAAGATGTTTTTACACCTGGGTTGTCATTGCAATAGTAAACAACCCAGAGACATTTTGAAAACTCTAAAGCTGTTTTTATGGATTCTAGTGCAAAAACTGAATCTTAAGAAAGTAACATGCTCTTTTAAAAAAAAAGTTTTTTTTGTCTTGTGAAATAATCCTCTTATTGAGAAACTTTTTCAAAAGCAAAATATGTTTGTTTGAGAAAACACGTCTTAGTAAATGTAATGTAGTCTTGGAATAGGAATTCCTATTAAGACCATTTTTCTCACCCCACTGGCAGATTTTTCTGATTAAAATTTTTTTTTTTTCACATTTCGGGGGGCTGTTTTTGCAGTGTTTGGATTACTTCGACTGTTTATCTTTTTTGAGTGTTTTAATTAACTTTCCTTCTCTGTTGTTAGATCCTTTTCTATATCTGAATGTTTTACTCAAAAATGTTCAGTTTTACAGCTCAGGGTCTTAGTTCATCACAGAATAAATGCATTTATATATTAGAGTGGGGAATTTGTGATGGTCATATAAATGCATTCTTTAAAAAAACTCAACTGATCAATAGTAGTTAATGTTTTAAAAAGCCGGTTGGGGACTTTGTTGAGTCCCAAATATTTTTCTTTTTCTATTCTATTTCTTTTTCAATAAAGAATTACCTTAAATTCACAAACACAGCTCTTTGGGGGAGCTGAATCAATGAACATGAACTTATATGGCATAAATTAAGCAACAGCTCTCAGGGAGTTTTATGCTATTTTTACACTTCAACCTGCATGATGCCCCACCTCTCAAACACTTGTTAAATGAAAAGTGGTTTGATCTCAATATTCCAAAATTCTTTGATCAGGAATCCGGATGCTGGATGGAATTGTGACAGATGCCATCGAAGCCAGCTCCATTGGATTCAATCCAAACCACGTGGACATCTACAGTGCCAGTTGGGGACCCAACGATGATGGCAAAACGGTGGAGGGCCCTGGTCGTCTGGCCCAAAAGGCTTTTGAATATGGAATCCAAAAGGTAAATACCAAAAGCATTTTCTCATAGGAAATAAAGCTGCATTAAAACAGAATAAACATGGACAATTCCATTTCAATAAATATTCTCATGTGAAGAAAAGTAGCCAAAGAGTTTCTTATAAAAGGTGAATCTTTATACATGTTTTTTTTACAATGTGAGAATAATAGGGCATTTAATATTTTATACATTGTGCGTTAAATGATAGAAATGTTGTCAATGGAATTTGAATCATCCAAAAGAGCTAATGGAACATTTTCTGTCTCGGTGGTGCCCTCTGTAGGGCCGAGGTGGAAAAGGCTCCATTTTTGTTTGGGCATCAGGTAACGGTGGGCGCCAGGGGGACAACTGCGACTGCGATGGCTACACAGACAGCATCTACACCATCTCCATCAGCAGTGCCTCCCAGCAGGGCCTGTCTCCATGGTACGCAGAGAAGTGCTCCTCCACTCTGGCTACAGCTTACAGCAGCGGAGACTACACCGACCAGAGAATAGTACGTCCAAACCTTTGTTTACATAAGCTTTCATATTCAATCACATGCCACCTTATGGTTTTCGTGTTTTCTTTCAGACTAGTGCTGACCTGCACAACGAGTGCACTCAGACTCACACTGGAACATCTGCTTCTGCCCCGCTGGCTGCTGGAATATTTGCTCTGGCTCTCGAACAAAAGTACGCACCTGTGAAAATGTTCTTGTTAGAAATATTTGCCGACTAATTTGGTTTGCATTTCTCATTTAATATCCACTACCTTGTCTGTCACCTCAGTCCCAATCTTACCTGGCGAGACCTGCAGCACATCATCGTCTGGACATCAGAGTTCGATCCTTTGGCCAACAATCCTGGCTGGAAAAGGAATGGAGCAGGACTGATGGTCAACAGCCGCTTTGGTTTTGGACTTCTTAATGCCAAAGCTCTGGTGGACCTCGCTGACCCGGCCACCTGGAAGCATGTTCCAGAAAAGAAGATATGCATCGTGAGGGATGATTCTTTTCAGCCGAGGTATGTGAGCCTGTCATTTCACTCTTATAAAATCTTCTGTGAACTATGGTCTTTTGTCTTTTGTGATGCAAAAGATATATTGTATTCAAGATGCAGATTCTTGGTGGATGTGCAATCTTCCCAGTCTGAGATTGGCTGCACTGTCACAGTTTTGCTTTGTAGCTTGTTGATCATTATATGTCCAGATGTAAATGCTGCAGTATTTTTTCCCAAAAAATAATTTGAATGCTTTAGCAAGTTTGAAAGTTTCAAGTTTCAAGACTAAAATTAGAGGATCATCTACTCTTTTTGCTCCTTAAATCTTCATTCTGTAGTTTACTTTGGATTATGTGACTCAATGGCATCAATACCCACTTTGCCCATTACCTTGCTACATCCCTGTTTAATCCCAAGGATTTGGCTCTACATTTCCGTTAGTGCTCAGAGGTCCACAACCCCCCCTCCAGCTTTATGCCAGCTTGAAAATCCTTTCATTCATGTCTGGAAGAGATGAGGATTAGCTGTTTTGCAAATGAATGACCAAATGTTTCCAAATCTGGACGTCCATTCTGTGTTTGTGATTGTCATTGAACAAACTGGGTGGCGGCTTGTTATACAAGGAGGGCAGCATTAGATGTTCTCCCCATCTAACACTGTGTTACCAAATCATCCTGCAATGATGAAAACATGGTGCTTATGTGACCCACTTTCTGTTGTTTCCAAGAAGCTGTTTGTGACACATTTACTGCTATTTTAATGGATCCCGCAGGGAACTAAAAGCAGCAGGGGAGATCACCATAGAGATTCCTACCAAAGCTTGTGCGGGCCAGGAGAATGCTGTCCGCTCATTGGAACATGTACAAGTGGAAGCCAGCATCAAATACACCAGGAGAGGAGATCTGCACATCACACTCACCTCCCCAGCTGGTTAGAAACCTGCCATGAGAACAAGCATTGCAAAGACATGGTGGCTATTTTAGGTTGTAAATGGATTCATCCCATCTGGGTTCGTCCCTCAGGTACCACAACAGTCCTTCTGGCAGAGCGGGAAAGAGACACATCAGCCAATGGTTTCAGAAACTGGGACTTTATGTCCGTTCATACGTGGGGAGAAGATCCTGCTGGAACATGGACTCTAAAAATCACAGACACTGTGAGTTTTTCCTCCTCAATGGTGACAGTCTCTCTTAAAATTCCACTCCGTTCACCTTTTGATCTATTTTAAAAGTGTTCCCAGTGGTATTTTAATTATGATCATGCAGTTTTTAGCCATTTCTGCAGAGCAGCATTACAAAATCACCTTTGGGTTGTGGATCGGACCGCTGCCTTAACATGAAATCTCTTTCATTGTCTTTATCAGTCGGGCCGCATGGAAAACAAGGGACGCATCTTGAGCTGGAAGTTGATTCTTCATGGAACATCAGAGAAACCAGAACACATGAAGAAACCTAGAGTCTACATTCCCTACAACGCAGTGCAAAATGACCGCCGTGGCGTGGAACACATGGATGACATGATGGAGGTGAGCAGGAAAGAAGTTCCCAGCTGAAATGTCTAAAAAAAGTCATTTTTTAATAAAACAGAATTTCTGCCACACAACTCAAAGTCAGAGAGAAGATTTTGAAAGAATTACATGACATCAATAGCTTTCTATGACACAGTAACACGTCTTTTGGTCTGGTTCTACAGGAGCCCACACAGGCCCACCCACCTCAGAAAACTGAAGTCCAAATTCTCAAGAAAGAGCCTCAAAAGCTCTCAAACTCCTCTTACTCCCCCTCCTTTGCGCTGCTGCGTCTCCTGCAGACAGCCTTCAGCCGGCAGCCCATGGTTGTGCAACAACGCCAGACAGCTGCAAGTCCCTCCTCAAGTTGGAAAAACCAGCAGCCCAGCCAGAGCCTCACCCCACCAGCTGCAAGACTCCCCGCAAAAAAGCTGTACCAAGCTCTGGACCTGATTAATAAGTACCATGGTGCCGGGGACAACATCTACAGTGACTACAGCGATGGCTTCTACAACATCAAGCCGTACAGACACAGGGATGATCGACTGATGCAGGCCCTGTTCCAGATGCTGGATGATTAGAAGTGAGAGCCAGGAGGTGCAGAGAGGGAAGAAATCGACAAGAGAAAGGGTGGGATGAAAGCTTGAGAGCAGAAGAGTAAGATGAGTGAGAGAATGAAAAGAAATGTTCATTACCGGTCCTGGAAGAGTGGAAGAGAAAATGAGAAACACCCAAAATGCTGCATATCTAATTTATTAGCTGATCACTATGTGTTAACTGATTTCTTTTTTTTTTTTTTTGTCATTCAATCATTTGACCCTGCACAATTTCCTTATGTAATTTAAAATACAGAGTTATTTAGATTATTTCTGATGTAAAATATATATATACATGTGGTGAATACAAAAGCATTTAACCAAATGAAAAGGGAGTTATTGTGGCCTTGTCTCTTTCTTTTCTGCTTGCTTGAGCATGGCATTCTTAAATGATGCGTTTGTAAAGTATCTATGGCTATTTATCTATAAGAGACATTAATTTTAAATTATAGTAATCTTTGGTATAGATGCCATTTCTACATAGTTGCTCATTCGTTTTCCACTACAACACTATTTATTTACCATAAATGTGATCCAAATAACTGAAGTCTCTGAAGCAGACATAATACATAAATTGATCATAAAAATGTTCTAATTCTGTTTGCAAAATACTTATTCTCAGGGGGATAAACAAAGTTGAAAACAGTAATTGTGCTCTTAAATCAGAGAATTCAGAGAAATGTATTCAGAATGTAAAACTATTTTCTATAAGGTGTCAACATGAGACTTAAAATTAAGTAAACTTAAAAAAAAATGTCAAAACGGAAAAATTGCCAAAATAAGAGATTTGCTTCCTTGTGCATTTCTTTCATTTTGTATAAGTGCAATGCTGCATTATAGAAATATTTTTCTAAGGATCCAATATCTTGTGAATTATTTTACATAGTGAACCTTTTTAATTGTTTTATTTAGCACACACATGTGCTGAAAGAAAAGGTAGTTTTCTCAACATGCCAACGCTACTAAAGCGTTGCTGTCCAAAAGTTTATTTTCAAAAACTGTAAAAACTAATGTCATCTGTAAAATGTAAGCCAAGATCCGGAGTTGAAACATTTTTTTCCTCATCCAAGGAACCTTATTACCAGTAAAACCTGTGACCCCTCTCAGTCGACATTTGTAGCTGATCATTTATTTGTTCTCATTTGGTGGTAATACAGAAAAATCTATAGCTCACCTCAAGCTCTGTAGAATAGAGGCTTAGCACAACCAAGTACATTCATGTTCAACACTGTTATTAAAGCTGTAACAAATGTGCAAATATTCATCCCCATGTGGTGCAGAGCAACGTACATGTAGTAATTTAAGTCTTTGTGACATGAAATGCTGTGAAACCTCAGTGCACAGTCTCTATTCTCTAGCTTGGAAATGCCTGTCCCTCTCGTCTGCCAGAACAAGTGACAGGGAAGAGGATGTTTAAAATAAAATTTTAGAAGAGCTTTCAATGCTCCGTGTAATTTATTCAATCTTGGAGCTAGCTTGTTCGGTTATTTGTTTATTTATTTTGTATTTAAAGTTGTTTACACAGACCAATATGTCATATTCTGTTCCAACTTCTGTATGGATGTGTAACAAAAATTACGAGATTTATCCAAATAAAATGCAAAGTAACAGATCTGTGGTTCTCTGACAGTGGACTGTAATTCTCCAAACAAAGAGCAAAAAATAAAATATTTCTAAAAAGCAAAAAATATTAATACAACTTTGCCCACAGGGATAATTGAAGACTAGTTTAATCCATCCTCTTCTAAATCTGCTTTATTCCTGTTTGGGATCAAGGGGAAGGTGGGGTACATCCTGGACAGTTGGCCAGTCGGTTGTCAGGCCACTCAGAGACCAACAACCTCACTCACACCTGAGGATGAAATTAGAGTCACCATTAACCAGTGAAGCATGTTTTTGGACTGTAGAAGGAACCTGGAGTGCCAGGAGGAAAATGCATCTAAAGAACACGCAAACTCCACACAGAAAAGACCCAGCTGGGGTCTGAACCTGGACATGTGAGATGAGAGTGCTAACCACTACAAAACCATTCAGCCTGAAGTATTTTCATTTGAATTGAATAAAGTGAAAAGGCAAGTCCTGCTGATGATTTGATAATAAACAAAATCACTTTGTCAGGTTCAAGTCAGAGTTTTGAAAAAAAAAAACCTGTTCTCTTGGTTTTTGGTCATTTAAATATAAATTTGCTTCTGTGTCTTGAAATAGTGACCTGAAATTGAACAAAATTCACCCATCCATCCATTAATCCATCTTCAAAAACCTCTTGCTATCTTTCACAGTTATGACGTTGCAGGAGCACATTTCAGCACAGAAAAAAACCAAAACTGACCAATTCAACTTCAACAACTATGATCACATTTACCGTATTACCAGTCAATAACTTAATGCTCATAGTGGGACTAGTACAACGTAGATGAAGAAGGAAGAAGAGTTTTGTGGTCCTCAAAGATAAATCAAATAAGGTTTTATCCGCACAAGATAACGCCTTGAGGAGTTTAAAATAAAAGATTCAATAATCCCCATTTTTGCTTGAAACATATTTTGACTGGGGCTACAAATATGGAATTAAATATGTATAATATTAAATATGTTTCTTTGTTCTTCTGTGTATTCCAGTGTTGTGTATTTACAGCTGGTGTCTTTTGTCAGAATCTGTTTTTTATTTCAGTTATAAATGTAAAAATTATAAATAGACAGTTTTTACTTTGAAAAGAGGCTAGGCCAAGATTTCATTTTGAACCTCAAAATCTTTTTTTATATTACTTATATATATATTTATGTTTATATTTATGTTACACAAATATTACATTTAAATTTATAAATGCAATACAATAAAATACATTTTCATCCAAACACACTTTTACATTTTATTTTGAAATTAGAAACGAGCTCTGGTGGAATTCATATTAACCCTTGAGCTATCCTAGGCACTTTAAGGTTGGGAGTTGGGTCATCTAGACCCACTAGACCAGGGGTGTCAAACTCATTTTCACTGAGGGCCACATCAGCATAGTGGTTGTCCTCAAAGGGCCAGATATAACTAATACATGTAACTAAATATAATGAAAAATAAATGTAACTAGTCATTGATGTTAAATAACTTATTATTTATTTACTATAATTTTTTAAAGTGACAATTACAGTTGCATAGAAAATGTATGTTTTCTTGTTACTTTAGTATAAATCCTTTTACATTTGATTCTGTCAGGTTATATGGACAGTGTGTAAGTCCTAATGTATAGTTACCCAATCAGATATTTCAAGTCCAATTCCCCCTAGATGTGAATAAATACACACCAATTTTTATTTTTTATTTTAAGGAATTTAAAACTTTTATGCTCTCACGGGCCACATAAAATGACATGGCGGGCCACATTTGGCCCGTGGGCCTTGAGTTTGACACGTACATTAGGCAGTGCTCTGAACCTTTTTTCTTCAATATTTGTGATCTTTCCACCTTTTCCACAGTCTTTCCACCTTTATCATGGTAGGGAGAACACGTCAGGGTAAGGGTGGGGTCATCTAAGATAGCACAAGGGTTAAAGTGGCATGAAGGATTTCATCATCCACATTTTTCTATTCTTTGCCTGAAAACAGCCATCCTAAAATAGTCAATTATTGTTTTATGCCTCTTTATTAAAAAATATACAATTGATGTTTTAATTAAAGCTATCTTTTAATGTAACATTTTTAACGTATTTCTTGCATAAAAAGTGAGTTAAATGTTGAATGTTTTCCTTCTCAAACACAGAGTTACGACTTCTGATAGAACACCTCCACCCTGTGGACATTGTAGGTGAAACACTGGAAGAAGAGTTTTACAGAGCTTTTAAAATATCTGCTTTTGATTTTTTTTTCTTCTTTTTTTTTTACAAAATATTGGTGTCAAACCATTTTTATTCTTAACTTTGATTCAAACAAATGATTCAGTGAGATCATTTCAATCTTACATTTTAAGAAAAAATATGTTCTAATTTGCATAAATTCAGTGATGTATCCAAGCTCCTCCTCCTAAATCCCTCATTCGCCACTCCACATCTGGCTTCTATGAGAAAATGTTCCAATCTTGAATTGCCAAAGTCTTAAGTGGAATGTAAAAAGGGGGAGTGGGAGAATGAAAGTGAGGAAAAGAGAAAGGAAAACAACATAATACAGCAACAAAAGGAGACAAAGAACCCTTCTGCAAGAAGGATAAAGAGGCTGAACACAGAAAAATTTACTTTAACCAGGAAAGAAGAATGAGCAACTAACGAAAAGTAACGGAACGAAAAGATATTCTTCTAAAAAACTTTTCCCTGCTGATACAGCAGTTGGTGAAAGTATGGCACTGTGTCCCTTCTGCAGGACAGCATCAGGTCAGTACTATTTCCATGGTCCTATGTTCTTCCTCTGCCATATTTCCCACAATCCTCTTTTGTTTTAATACTTTGTAAGTTCCTCAAATCTGTTTATTTAGAAATTAATACGACTTTCTGATTAATTATCTGTAACACTCCATTCCTGAGTGGATAAGACATTTGCATTCAGATGATATCACCCACTCTAGTGAAAATTTTCTGTTAGGTGCTTTTAATATCTTGTGGCATTTATCTCATGTGGGGGGAAATAGAAAATAAATTAAGATTAAAACGGTATTTCTGAGTATTTTTTTATTGAAATTGTGGTGAATCAGATGCAGATAAAAGATGATGTTGAAAAATGCTTGTAGTTCTTACACACAAACTACAATCAGCCATCAGCTCCCTGTCCCACTCGATTCCGATGCATCTACTTGCAGACAAATAGATCCATGTACGGCTTCGGTTTCCCCATCTGAGCTGGTATCTGGCAAAACTGTATGGGTGGATACCTCTGATATTGCTCCCCAATTTTGTTGCAACGCTAACATTAGGTTGGGAGTATGTTGTAAGCCAGTGGTAGAGAGTGTAAACAAAGGGATGATGGGAAATAAGTGCAGGCTCACTCCGCAACAACAGTCCTGCCCACAACTCATAGGTGAATTTCTGATGAACCCCTGCCACTCTGGAAAAATGTTCAAGAACAACACAATTTTTTTTTATTTTGCCTAAAAACATTATCATATTTACAAGGGAACACTTTTACAATAGACCAGAAGATGATCGGAGTGCGACTATAAAATAAAAGTTGGGTGAAATAATTTAAAATATAAACAACATGAAGTTACATCATGTCAGTGGTAAAGCTACCAATGTCTAAGGCTGTCACTCATCCAAACTCACATTTTTATCTGTATTTGATATAAAGGTTGAGCTGTAAGAGGTTCCATTTGTGTTAAAAATATGTTTTTGTGTAGAGCTGTACATCTAAAACTTGTGACTGCTTGTTGTGGTTATGTAATGTGTGCGTTTGCATGTTTGTCTTCCTAACAGGACTAGTGAAAATAGCCAGAATTCAAATCCTTCTTGGCTGTTTTGTACTTTGTCTTATCATCTGTAAGTATACCGCAGAATGTTTTTGTTCTAACACTTTCTATCAGGACAATGCATAAATGCAGAAATATGTTCACAGAATCTTTTTGTTCACCTGTAGAGTATACTTAGGACTACTGTTTTAGTCTCCTTCCACTGAAAATTTTAATTTTATCGATTTTCACTGGTGATCACAGGTATTAAGCTCTGTGTATTGTAGAAGTACTTTGATTCTTTGGACTATGAAAAAGTTGTTAAAAAACAAAATAATATTTTGTCTTTTCAGACTTCCTCAATGCATATAACGTTTCAAGCCGTGTTAAATCCGTGGGAATGGAAAGAACAAGAATGGTGAAGGATATGACTGTGGTCAAAGCTGCACAACCACAAACTCCTCTAGTGACACCATGGGGGGCTCCCTTAGTGTGGGGTGACATCCATAAATCCTCAAGGAGAAGGGACAAACTCATGGAAAAGGGAATCCACATTGGCCTTTTGGTGCTGGTGGTGGGAACCTATGCCCAGTTTGTGCACCATTTCCTCTCCTCAGCTGAAACTTACTTTCTTCCAAATCAGATTATCACATATTACATACTCACAGACAATCCCCGCTCCCTTGATCCTGCAATCGAGCTGGGGCTCGAGCGACAGATAAAAGTGATTCCAATTGCCGAGGTGCCTGGGTGGGACAGGTTATACCATCGCAGAATGGCTCTTGTGGCCGACACCATCAAAAACACGGCTCGCAGCGAGGTTGAATACATCTTCTGTGCTGATGTTGACCAAGCATTTGTTGGTCCCGTGGGGGAAGAAATCCTTGGAGACCTGGTGGCTACGTTACACCCAGAACTCTTTGGGATGCCTCGAAGCTCATTCCCTTATGAGGCCACAGAGGAATCATCTGCTTATGTAGAGGAGAATGAAGGGGACTACTACTATTCATCTGAGCTGTATGGTGGCTTGGTATCTGAGGTGTACAAACTGGCTCGCATGTGCTCTTTGCTCATTCTTCAGGACAGAGCAAATAAAGTAACAGCCAGAGGCCTGGAGGAAAGCTACCTGAACCGTTATCTGATCGACCACAGGCCAACCCGCGTGCTGTCCCCAGAGTACAGCTGGTGGGACTCGACCCTTGCTGGTCGTGTTCCTCGTCAGAGACTAATATCTATAGGAAGACAATGTGAGGCTTATGACATGCAGATGAAAGAGCAACACAAATGCTAAGCAAAAACAAACTGAGCTGTAGAGGGATTCTCCAGCAAATCATTGTGACACACGATCGGAATGACCGTTTACATGCTCCACGATCGGATAAACGATCGGTATAACCCACCTATCTCGATCGGAAAGAAATTCTGATCCGAACAAGTCTGATCGGGGCAGAGTATTCCGAACGGCGCGTTTACATGACGCATTTTCTTTCCGATCAGGCATTCATTCCGATTACTTTTGCCCATGTAAACGGGGCTATTGATTGGGTAGGGAAACCAAAACAGACAGCAGATGAAGAGACAAGATAGTAAAGATCTTGATGACATTCACAGCTTTCATCAGATTTTAAGTACAACCTCACAAAGGCAACCTCGACAGTGTGCAGCGAATTAAAGACCATTTGTGGTCGGCAGCGCCTTTGTCTGTCTGCAGCCTCTCCTTAGCCTGTCTCTTTAAACAAAGCACTGTCCTCTCCATTAATGTCAGCCTCAGAGATATTGTCCCAGCAGCTTTGTGGTCAACAGCGATAAGAGTAAACAGTGTAAGTGCACACTCTCCTCACAGTGACCAATCATTAACTAGAAGAGCTGCTATTTCAAGGTCTTTAAAGACCAGGTGGGTGAAAGCAGAAGCAACATCATGTCGTCTGTGTCTGCCAGGTCTCAAATGCCCCTGAAATTAAACAAAAATCAAATTAAACTTGTGTCATAACCTAATAAAACATAATGTCAGTTAAGTGGACTTTGGTTGTTACTGTGGCTGTCTGTCTCTACTTCTTTCACAAGCATGCTCCCTCAATCACACATTGCTTTCTCCTCTGGCTGCGCTTGTATTTTTATGGGAGGGTTAACCAGGAGCAGATGTTTTTTTTCTCACTGCCAACAAATTCAGTTCTGAGAGCCAAATCGCCACGTGGAGTGAAGCTGAAGCTGGGCTGCCAAAAATCCTGTGAATGTGTGCTTCTGGAGCCTCAGTGTCAGTATCACTGTGTGCTCACAGCAACAAACCTTCCCAGCTTCTATTCAAATTTAAACCGAACTGCTCAGTGAAGTGGAAGTTTCTGTCTCGTAATAGCCTGCTTTCAGAATCTGGTGCAGAAATCTACAACAGTCAGATCCATGTGTGCAGATAGCTTACTGTAAGTCCACTGAGACACAACTCACAGATACATTTAAATTCATGACCTGCACAAACAAGTCAACGAGTGTAATTCCAATTTTAGTTGGAGAGTTCAGGATAAAACTGTTTACTTTAGGTGTAATAAAGTGTCTACAAGATAAAAAAAAGCATGGCTCAGGTGAAATGTAGGGCAAAACATGTTTGGCAATTATGAAAAAAACTATTCAACAGCAGTGAAAAAAGCATTGAAACTCCACAATCAGATCCTTTGAGTATTTGGTCAGTCTTTTGTAGCACAAGCTCTGCACCTCTGCTCTGTGGTGCAGATGATTGAAAAACCACACATTTGGTTCAAGTCTCTCCCGTCCGAGTGTCAAAATGTCTTTGGGCACAAACCTCCACATTGCTTGGAGCCACCATCACTGTGTGTGTGCATGAGACTGTAAAGAGGTTTGAGCCTTCTAAGAAGGTATTAAAGTACTAAATAAATTTACACCATTTATCACTTCTTGCATGTATCTGTTACTGCTGTGGCATGAGAACACATAGAAGTAGCAAAAGGATGGAGGTCAGACACACCAGTGTTTGCCTTGGCCAAATTAGTGACCACATCCATCTCTACAAAAGGTAGGGTATATCCTGCAAGAGCTTCCCAATTAAGATCAATGTTCATACCTCTGTTTTCTACAGCTGGACAATCATTAACCAAAACCACAAGTACTTTTTTCAATGCTTTGACGAAGCACAAAAGAATAATTAGAAAAAGCAAGCCTGGTGTTACTTAATTGAAATTCTGTAAAAGTTTTATTAGTTTTTCAGAAACAGGAAAACCAAATTTAATGACCTTGGTGTAGCATCTCCTATACTTTTCAAAGAAAATCTGCTTCAAGGTACAGTTTTCTGATTTGTAATTTATTCATATTCTGGTTACTAAATGGTGGATTGTAACCTTTAAAATATATTTTTTTAATTACGCTCCACGTGTTCCCTTTGGGTAAAACACTTGTTGCACAGCTGTTATAATAGTTGCAGTCGTTGACATTCCATTGCCTCGCAGAAAAACACAAGGCCTTCCATGATGGGG
Source organism: Oryzias sinensis (assembly GCA_037389245.1). Lineage (NCBI taxonomy): Eukaryota > Metazoa > Chordata > Actinopteri > Beloniformes > Adrianichthyidae > Oryzias > Oryzias sinensis. The sequence goes on from CM074493.1 coordinate 17,360,633, forward strand.
AAAAGAACGTTTGTCTAAAACTTTTTGTTTTCTTTCTGAATTTGAAGTTCCTTCCAAAACTGTCCATGATTACTGACATGTTACATTTGGACTCGTCTGAACACAGAACATGATCCCACTTTAAAATAGTCAATTGTCCTTTGTTGGCACACCTGACACAACAGAACATATGCCCAAATATTTTTGCAAATATTTTCGTCTTTTACAGAGCCTCTAGCAAATCCTGTTACAAACTTGATATGAACTAACTTATTAGCCACTAAAAACTGTCTCCTGAGGAAATTTTGTTTAGCATTTCTTATGTATTTATCCATTTGTTGCTTTCATTTTAAAATCTGCAGATATTAAATCCGAAAAAAGCTTATTAAGTGGATCACTGGGGGAATTTTCTTCAACCTCACAAAAAGAATTTATTGGCAATTATGTGTTTATTAATAAATTTTAAACTTTTTGGATATTTGTACTATATTATGAACTCAAAACATGTTAACCAAATAAAAGCGGAATATATCACATTTAGCTTATAGGCCACTTTTGCCCTTTTCTACATCACAAATTTCTAGAGAGCTTGTTGGACTTGTCTTCAAAGACATTTTTTAAATGCTTTTCACTAGATGGTCAGGCAAATTCTTTGAAATGGTTTAAACCTGCTCACCTTGGCTTAAGTGAAATGAAACCTGGCCAGTTAATGTTTTTTTTTTTATTATTTGTCTCCTCTCTTGAAACACTTGGATGCTGTTATGCTGAAATGTTGTTTTCTTGTAAACTTGTACAGCTCAATTATTAGGTCTGTGTTTATCTTCTCATCTTGCTTATTACAGTTTTATCTTTAAGTTTTATTCCAAAGAGCACACGTTGGGCATTTGCAAAGAGTCTGTTTTTGGTCTTGGGGGGAATTGCCTGCTTCGGGGGGCTGTGCCCTTTTTGCCTCATGCTCCGGGGTAGGGGTTGGAGCCCCTTAAGTGGCCTACCTGTGACCAAGGCGTGAATAACAAGGGCATGGTGGATTATTTCTTTGTTCATTTGTTGGACGCGTAAGCCCATGTAAGAATGTTTTTTTTGGACGAGGACGTGTGGCAGGAAGTATTCTATATAGACACTGCGAATTTGTATAGACATGCTTAACCCTTGTGCTATCTTAGATGGCCCCACCCTTACATTGAGGTGTTCTCCCTACCATGACAAAGGCGGATAAAGGTGGAATGATTTCATGTAATCCATGGACACCAGTGAAGATCACAAATCAATGAAGAAAAAAGGTTCAGAGCACTGTCTAGTGCGTCTAGATGACCCAACTCCCAATGTTAAAGTGCCAAGGATGGCACAAGGGTTAAGACTGTGTGGATGCCACATGATAGCATGTGTACGTGTTTGTGTGAGCATCAACGCATGTAATGTAAGTAAGTTATGACACCCTTACCATGATCTTGTATTATTATTTGCACCCCCCCAAGTAGCTAAAGCTCAATAAAGTTCACATCTATTACAAAACAGGTTTATTTTAACGCACTCAAATAGTAACAAACAAACAACCTCGATAGTAAAGTAAAAAATGTCAACCATAAGAGGCACTCAGCTACAATCTGTGTGTTGATTTGCCGGACAGGACAAAAAAGTCTCTTTTAGCCTGATAACCTCAGTGCTCCTCCTCAGGCACTTGTCAAAGCCAAGCCGCCACACATTTCTTTTTAACTTGAGCTGTCACAGGTGTATTCATCTAGAAGAAATTTAGATTCAAAATGCACAGAAAAATAAAATAAAACTTTAACATAAAAGTAAAATTGCAAAGAGAGCCAAGTATTACTAGGAATTATTAACCATTGGTAATTGTTGCTGTTCATGCCATAATGCAAAGTATCTTAAAATTTACTTGATAAATTCCTGCTGTCTGGTTTGTTGTTGGAAAAGAATAAAAAACCACCAAAGCCTAAATACAAAAAAGAAATTCAGAACAATGAGGATTTAGATCAAACCTCTTTTTATGATTTAAATGTAGACTTTGTCATGGTCGGGTCAGTCTCCTCCCCCTCCATCTCAGTTCCACGCCTAACCACCTCCAGCTGTTGCCACTCAACCTCTTCAGCCCTGCTGTTTAAAAGGAGACTCAACCCCTTCATTCAACGCCAGATCGTTACCCTCTATGGTGACTACCCTGGTCTCACGTCTAGCTTTACTGTGCTACTACTCTGCTCTCGTTCTAACCCTAACGTTGTTCTCCTGTCACAGGAAAATCTCGTCACGAGTGACATCAGCCATCTCTGAACCATCTCCATCCCAAGCAGAAACTTCTCGGAGAGGACTTCAATTAAACTCTTCCTACCTGCTACTCGCCAGTCTCGTTCCTGGGTTTCAGCACCTGGGTCCACCACGTTCCGGGAATCATGACAGACTTCTTGTAAAGAAAAGGGTGGATCAAAGCAATACAGAAATGATTTAGCTAATTTTTCCTCCTTTTTACTCCTCCTTTGTTATGTTTGAGGCTAATCCACAAAAAAACTAAATGAAGAAGAACATGTTCATATTAAATTCAGAATTGATCATAAACACGTTTGAAAGAGGAGGAGGTTACAAAACCAAAAAGTAGTTATGGAGAATACAACCCAGCTGATTCATTTGCGCTGAAGGAAACTTTTAGAGCATCTGGATGAAATCCAGCCTAGGATATTGCTGTAAGGCAAGTGTGCAAGTTAATGAGCCACTGTCCCACTTCTATGCATGCTTGTTAGTGTCAACTGCAGCTCATGTGCAGGTGGGCCTAAATTCTTGAAACACTTTTATGACTGTTCATGTTATATGTCACAGTTTACTTCATTATTTTAACTTAACTGTCCGTTTTTGGCACAGAAAAACCCTAAATGAGATCTGACATCAAATAGCAAGCCCAGTGAGGAGTATATATGTTTGATTCTCGCACTAAACAACTATTTCACAAACACATGGCACCACATGAAAAAGGCAGCTTCTCACACGTCCACCCAGATTTAAAAGATAAAAGACACTTCTTCGAGAGGTGCAGTGCTCACATTCTTGAAAGGAAGGCTACATATTTGTAAGAGGAGCAAAACAAATAGTTCATGCTGAACTGGAAAATCCATTATAAACAAGACCAAACGGTTGCAGGCATCAGGTATCCTTCCTTGTACAAGGCAGTCTTGAATTTCCCCTGCAGGTGGTTTTAAACCACCAACACTTTAAACCCTGCAACTAAACCATGTGACACGTTGACTGAGTAGGTTAACAACTGATGGATGACAGGATATTTATGGGCTAGACTAATGGATTTATGGTGTGTCTGACCTTACAACAATTTCTCATCATGAAACTCCCAAACTATAGTTGAGAAAGAAACAATTCAGGAATTTGGGAATCCTAAGGCGTAACTGCTGGCAAAAGAAAAACATTTGGTGTTCACTGCTGGTCAAAATGGTTAAAATTGTTTCTTAAAGAACCTTTAAATATTTACAGGGATAATAAGGATTGAGTCATAAGATTTCTGCCGGTGAGCACCTGTTGAAAGTTGAATTTAAGGTAAAAAAAAAAAGTGTTAAAAGCAAATTAGCTGTTTAAAAGGTTAACCATTTCATTTAGAAACAGATGCTTCTTTTCTCCGCCAGGGTCCACGATTCAGTCATGAAATATTTATACTATTTTTAAAGCACAAGTCAAAAAGGTAACAGTCAAGTTTTCCAAATTTGTCAAAATGGTCAAATAATATCTCAGCGAAGTCTGATTTAAAAAAATATTAAATGACAAAACAAATAGAGACCACAATATAGTTTTATGTTCCAAAAATGCACCTTGATAAGTTGCATTAAAATCTTGTAACCAAGCCTTTGTTTGGTGACACTAAAAGGATCAGTAGAAACAAAAAAGTCCTTAAATCAGAAAGTCACAAACACCTCAAAGTCTTGAATTAACCATTTGCACAGTAGGAGTCTGTCAGACAACCCACAGCACTTGTTGAATGACACAGACAAATTGCAATTTTGATGGACCCATAGAAATATTTGTTTTTTTTTTAAACAAGGCAGTAATGAAGAAAAACATTTTTTGTAGATGTTTGTTGTGAATCAGTATCAGTTGAACTGTTGCAGTGCCTATGTACAACATCAGTTAAAGAATGTTAAGAGTTGTCAAACTCACGTTGACTTAGTAAAAAGGAGACTTTGTATTACCAATAACAGCTTTAATGGATCTGTAAGATAAATAGATTTTACCTTATCCACTAAACCGATGCAAATCTGCAGATTGTTCATGTTTTTTGTAATAGAATTTTTACACATGCAAATTACAACTCAGCGCATTTAATGGTTATTTCTATCTTTTCTCTATTTTAGATGAAAATTGCAAATATACTGTTATTTGCAATTGTTTTAAACATAAGACTCGAGCTAAGTGTGTATAACTAGTCAGGGGCTGGGTGTGGTGAAGAGCTATGGTAATCTGCTGGATTCACACAAGCCTTTCCCCACCCTGCCTGGGGCTATTTCACTAATCACCATGGCAAGGGGACTGACACCAGCAGATAGTCCAGCTGACACGTAAAACACTTGTGTCCATAGTGCTGAAGTCACGTAAAACATGCAATTGTTATGAGTGACTGTTTACATGTATTTAGAAGTAGGGGTGAAACAATTTATCCACTTAATCAGAGAATCGATTTCTATTCCTACAATCCAACAAGATCGATCTGTTATTAATTAAATAAACCTGTACCATAATAAAATTGTTTCAAACTGAAATGAATTGGTTTTATTCAATATTGCAAAACACCATTTGGATTGAGGCACGGTAGGTTTATTTTATTATGGCGTAAAAAAAAGACCAAGTGACATCACAGCGGACAACACACATGTAATGAAAGTAACAACAACAAAAAATGATCAAGCCATCATTACGATCCAATATGTGGAAACACTTTGAAATTTAGCAAAGTCAAGTGACCATACAGTGAGCTGTTCTAATAATGTTCCCTTAGGATTATTTTGATGTGCAAAAACAATAGTGGGCATAAATTTATGAAAGTAAAATTTTAATGTATTTTTCATTAATTCTTGTTGGTCTGTTCGTACACATATTTAATTTACACTTCATTATCTTGCAAGAAATACAAGGAATCTGGAAAACTTCCCCTGCACTGTTCAGTACCAGGGATTTATCTCTGAGTCACACTGGTTGAAGTTTTGGCTAAAGATGTCCTGGATCGATTTTAGAACAGTGAATAAGATCGTTCAAAATTATCTAATATAAACTATGAATGGTAGAAGCAACCACTAATTATGCTACAAATTGTTTTCAAAATGAATCATTAAACCCTTATTTAAAACTTAAGTTACTTTTAGGTAAAGGTCTCCAAAATGCATGAATAAAAATTGCTGATACATTTTTTCTACCAATTTTTAAACTGTTTGTGTATTATGTTTAATATGTGTAGATAAAAGAACATACAGGCACAATCCGCACATTATCCATGAAAATATTTAATTGTATGTCCTTTTTTGATCCAATTAAAAAGTAACAGGTGCCTTTATCATTCCATTTAGGCCAAAGGTTGGTCTGGTTCTTTTAAATTACAGAAACTAGAATTTTGTAGTGCGTTTCTGCAAAGTGACACCACCAATTTAGGGCCAACAAACTGAGCAATTATTTTTCCCCCCTGTACATTGATTTCTTACTAGATTAAAGGGTCAAACCAGCTGATTTCTGTCAAAACCAAAAATATGACAGACGGCAAAAATATATATTTGTAAAAAGCAAACAATTTGTTTTAAGACCTAAAGTAATTCAAATTCGATTGAAGCGTGGATAAAGTAACAACGGAACAAATAAAAACCAATCGGAGAGTCAGCCCCGTGGGCAGCGATATAATCCCTCCCAGGAGTGGCGCGAGCGCAGGGAGTCCGGGCTGCTGAGCGCTGCTGCTCAGAGGAGCGATGGTGGAGGGCTGCTAAAGATGGCCGCTCTCTCCGAGGATGGGAGGTATGGATTAAATTGTGGCCAACAGAGCGCCGAGAGGGTCACCGTCTTACACGTCAAATTGACCGAAACAGCGCTGAGAGCGATAGAAAGCTACCAAAACTCTGCGGTGAGTGAAAGATGAACGAATGTCTCTAAAAGTCTTCCTGAACTCACGGCTTGTAAGCTAAAGAAGCCAAGCTGCCACGCACGGCTAACGCTACCAAGTTAGCGAAGCTTTTGGCAGAACTAATTTATCCTTATGTTGGTTTGGTGTCATTTTCTCAAACTTACAGTAGATGAAAAATGAGACATAGGTTGTGTGTTTTAACATACTTTAGTGAACTGACAAAGTATTTTAAACGTGTAAAACGCGTTTGCTAAAATTGGTAACAAACTCAGATTAGCTTTAGCTTTGCCGAAGTGTAATCGCCTACTGTTCTCGTCGACCAAGTACTTTCCCCCCCTCTCTGTACCCAAATTTACTGTTACTTTCAAAAATAGGAACTACACGATTTCACATTTTCTAACTTCATTTGAAGGCGCCCCCTATGAATCACAAGTTTAACGTTAATAGCCTTGAAAATTCACTCGAAACTCTGAATTCGATGAGAAGTAACATTTGTTTTCAGAGCAGGGTGGAAAAAATGTAAACCTCAAGACGACTTCGAGTTACAGCCGCTTCAACCATGTCGGTGAAGGCTGGTCATCTTTCCATATGGTTACACTTTTCGGCTAGCCGGTAAAGCTAAACTTACTGCTTATCTTCCTGTCAGGAGGAGCCTGTTCTTGATAGCTGTTTTTAACCAGATAAAATGGCTACCAAACTACTTGTTATCCTAGTTAACGGATTGGATATGAACAACTGTCACATTTCCCCACGTAGAACAAACTAAAGGCTGTTTAAAAATATATATATCTACACCTTTCTCAATATGTGCCTTAGTTTCTAGCAGAAATTCAAGAGTGTGCTAGCAGTTACTAATGTCTGTAATCTGATAACTCACATTTTCCTCTGTGTGTTCATGTGTGTTTTTCCTAGTTTAGAAGGCTCTTCCAGTTCAAGGCTAACTCTGTTAGCCGAATAGTACTACAATACTGGTACAAAAATAAATATAACTTTGTAATCTTGAGTCTCCTAAGTGATGTAATCCTGTTGAGGTGAACCCAGGTGAACTTATCTGGCAAAACCTCTGCAGTCTTGAGTTGCAGATGCCTGACGCCTTGTTGGCTGACCTGAACTGTGCTAAGCTGTCAGCATCTATACACTTACATAACACAGAAACTTTGCCTAATGATCCTCAAGATTGATACATTGGCTGAGTGTGTTCTTCTGATGTATGTGAAGATTGCATCTTTTATTACACACCATCATGTCATAATGTTATGTACTTTTATTAGCAGAAAAGGGAAATCAGAGCACACCTACTGTACGTGTAGGTTTACCAGGCACCTGCTGATACTTGTTTAAGCATATTTTTACCATATTATTCTGTGCGTTTCTAACATTCAGCAGACTGCATTACCACCAAATTTAGTCCCTTTGTAACTGGCCCTGCCTCAGTCGTATTGGACGTGTGCAGCCTGCCATCTCTTTGCTGACTGAGCAGCCAAAACTGCCTGCTTTTTGTTTCTCTCCCTCTCAGTAATGCGTGTTCCAGCTGAACCTGTCATTGAACTATAGAAGCTGACTATCTTTGTATTTCTGTGGTAATCTGAAATGTGATCACAACTGGGTGTTCAGACTGGGGGAAGGGAGTCTGTGGCTCGGACAGCTTAGCTGTCTCAACTGTGACACAGTTATGTCTCAGAAAAGCGTTAAACTTATTATATGCATAATTATTATGTGGTGTATTTAAGTGAGTAGTTATGTTGCATGCCTAAAATTACAATAAAAACAGAAAATATTTGTATGTGATATTTATTCTAGAACGTTTAGCCTTGTGGGTTTTGAGTGGTTATGGCAGGTGAAGCAGCTGCGTTGTGTGTTTGTTTGTATGTTATGGAAGCGATTCTGTAGCATAATTAAAAATAAAAGTCAATACCAGAAATGCTTTTTCATTTAAAAAAAAAGCTGCATTTTTTGACTTAAAATAAAAAGGCAATCCGTCAAAATTTTCTACTTCAACACTGCTTATTTTGTCACTTAATTAAATGATAAAGAAAATGGTATTTTACATTTAATTTTCAAAAAGGTATCTGGTAAATGTGTAGCAAAATTCATTTAGAAATGTCTAATTTGATCATTAAAATGGATTAACAGAAATGCTTTTTCATTTTCAAAATGCAACTGCATCAAATCAGAAGAAAAATCAATACTTCAAAATGCTTTTTCATTTTCTACTTAAAAACCGCTTATTCTGTGTCATAATTAAATGCAAATGCAAAGAGGGATTGCATTTTCATTTTCACATTTACCTTGCGAATAGTGTCGCATAATTCAATTCGAATTGGCATGTCCAGAGGGGAGGCGGAGCGATGACGTCAGTGCCGTCTCCGTGTGTCTGGCTGCTGAGAGATGCATGCCAGGAGCAGTGCGGCCAGGCTTGTAGCTTTGTGTTAGCGGCAGAGGAGAGGGCTTTGTAACAGCTGTGCACTCCTGATGATTGTGTACAGCTTCTCGGGACTACGTAGCAGCATTTCCACCTTCCGCAGTCCTCCTTCGGACACACCGCGGTTCGTCGAAACTTTCCCCAGGACTAGCTTTCTCTTCGGACCGGCAGCCGCCTTCACATAGCGGAGCGCAAAGCCCCGCGATCCGAAGCTCCCGATCGCCGAAGGTGGTAATGCTGCTACGCAGATCTGAGAAACTTAAACCATCATCTCAATGTTTCCAGCGGTGTCCAGACAAAATAAAGGCTGATTTAATTCCCGCATATTTACATCCAAGATGCTCATTGCAGCATTGCCCGCACGGAGTTTTAAGTACCTCCACGGCTAATGTTTTTAGAACACATTAGCCTAATGCTAACCCGTCCTTGCAGCGAAGAAAAAAAGCACTGACCACTTGGATTTAAAAACATGAGCGAGCAGGCCCTTAATAATAATCATAACAGTAATAAAGCACATTTAGAAAATAGTCTCCTGCAGCTTCCCGCTGATTTTGCTGTTCCAGGACAGCTGGAGCCACATCAACAGCTATAGCAGATTTCACCATGCTAAACGTTTGCTGGTTGGACCAAAACGAACTCAGTGGGAAGCTGCAGGAGACTATCCTCTAAATGTGCTTTATTACTGTTATGATTATTATTATAAATGTGAAATACCTTATTCTTATTTTATTTAAGTGACAGAATAAGCAGTGTTGAAGTAGAAAATGAAAAAGCATTCCTGGTATTGACTTTTATTTTTTAATTATGCTACAGAATCCCTTCCATAGTATGTCAGCTTACTAAATACTGCTTGGTTCTGCTTTTAAACAAAAAAGACCAACAACAAAAAACTGACAATTGATTTAAATGTTTAATCTTCCTTGTATTTAAACTTTCCCCAGATTACATTAAACATATTTGGGTGTTCAAAAGGTGTTCCACAAATGTTTCACCTCCAAGTTTTATCAGCTGTGGTGGAGCATAGTGTGGCTAATTTTTGTGGATGAGTTTGTCTTTCTGCATTCATATATTTGAGTTCAGACTCATGCATTAATCTGTTTTTATGGATATCTGGGATTGATGACGTCCCTTTGTGTCATTTTTCTTTTTTGTATACCTTGCAGGTATTAGCTGATATAATATTTAATCCATAATTGATTGTCTAATCGTTTTTTTTTTTTATGACTTTTAGAATGTACCCTCTTTGCAGCCTACAATTCAATTCAAGGGACTCCAAGGGGTAAGTGATTATTTTTTTTAGATCTGAGATCTAAGTTTTTGTTCTGGGTTTTATATTTTAGGTGGTAGAGGAAAAAATATACATATACAGCTTAGTGCAAAACAAAATGCTGAATCTTAAAAAAAAAATGGATTTTAACAACTGTGTTTGTGCTCCACAGTCCACGAAGCTTTTTATTCCACTAAAATGAAACATTTTCACTGTCATTCAAGTGGTTTTAAGTCTGTGTGTATACTATTGCTGGTTGCAGCACCCCCAGCCTGCCATGAAAGCCTGATCAGAGCAGTATTTACACCACAGCTTCCTTGTTAGACCACACCTCTTCAGTGTAGACCACGCCCCCATGTGAAATGAGGGACAAAAGTCTAAAACTGATGGAAAAAATTACCTGAAATAGAAATTTTATGTCTGTCAATGTTTTTTTTGTTAAAGTTTACTTTAAAATTGTGTGTAAAACAGTTTATCATACCATACTTAAGTCAGATTCATGCATGGTACAGATAGGTCTGTGTACGGCCCTCTTAGTTTAGGAAGATTTAAATCAGAGGTGCAATCGACATTTTGAAAAATTTGCGCTTTAACAATTAATTTTTCAACAATTCGATTCATATCATAATTTCATTTCACATTTCAACCATTTCAATCTGATTCACTAACCTAAAATCGATCCAGGACATATTTAGCCAAAAACTCCACCAGTGTGGCCCAGAGATAAATACCTGGTACTGAACAGTGCAGGGATAGTTTTCCAAATACCTTGTATTTCTTGCAAGATAATGTTTTTTTTACATTAAAGAAAAATAAACCTATTGTGTCTCAATTCAGTTAGTCATTTTGAAATTAATTTATAATGGTATAGGTCTATTTGATTAACAACTTGTGTCAGACAGATCGACGTGGCTGGATCGTAGTAATAGAAATAAATTCATTAAGTTGATTCATTGTTACGCCTGTATTAAAAATCTTCATTTACCGACCATTATCAAATCAAACTTTTTTTTTATAAAAAAGCGCTTCTCATTCTCCTTCCATGCGCAACTCGAAGTTAAAAAAAAAAAAAAAACAATATTACAATAAATACCAAACCCACCCTTCACCCTTCCCACTCCCCTCCATTAACACATAAAACCTATGACTCCACACATAATGAATACTAATAAAAGTAACTTTTAAAAGAAACTTAAGGATTGGCTCTGCTGTGAGGAAAGACTATTTGAGAATCCATTCACCAGGAGCCAGCATGGCGATGGGAACATCACCACAGAGCCCACCCAGACCAGGACAGCAACGGGGTCCACTTCACACCCGTGAGACTGCGATGTTAAACTTCAGTCGCCAAGCAAGGGCGACAACCACCGCAAGAACCACCGACCAATCAGCAAGCCTTGGTAGAAAAGATCCCCATAAACGCTGGGGCTTAAAATCATAAGATGCTAAAATTAAACACATAAGATGTATATAAAAAAGCATAAAATTGAGAATAGGATTAATTCATAAAATTAAATACATAAAACAATATGGATTAAACTAATAAAAATAATTAAGCAGATAAGATAAGCTAAAGCGTCTTTGTCTCTGCTGACCCCTGGCTCTCCAGCAGGCTGTTCCAGAGGTGAGGACTGTAATGGTAGAATGAAGACTCACCATAAGTTTTGGTCCTCACCTTAGGAACAACTAAAAGGCCAGCACTGCAGGACCCCAGGGTCTGCAAGGGCTCATACCTTCAGACCATTCAAATATGCGATTTTTATCCTTTTTAACTGCTTTTTTCTTTCTTTTATGAACATGATACAAATGGGTAATTTCTCAGGCCTGTTCTGATCTAAATGAGGAACAAATTACTGAGGCAGAGGGATGAGACCATAAATTGAAAAAAGTACAAAATGGAGAAAATGTTTAAACTTTGTCTGTTCTTTTGCAGCGCATTAAAATTCCCAGAACTGACAGCTCTTCGGGCAGTGTCAGCAATTTTGATTTCTACTTGTCTAATGTGGGCAAAGACAACCCTCAGGGAAGCTTTGAGTGCATTCATCACTATGTGTCGAGGTAATGATAATCACTGATCAGCTGAATCAACTGTTGCTGTCTTACTACATGTTGCTGGAAAGTAATCCTTGTCTGCCTCACATTTCTCTTTCTTTGTCTCTAGCTCAGGGGCCTCACACCTGGCATTGTTGGCAACCATACAGGATAAGGTCACAGTGTGTGCAACCAATGACTCCTATCAGGTGACCCGGGAACGAATGACCCAGGCTGTGGAGGACACACGTGAGCGTGGGACCAAAGTCATCAAGCCTGGTGGCCAATACAGAGGTAGGGTCTTTAATATGGTCATGACATTACTTTGTCAATAAATCGTATTGACTCTGCAGGTTTTACTTGTGCCAACTGAAAAGAAAAATGAAAAGTTTAGGGTGACATAACTTCAAATATTAGCTGTGAGCCCCTGAAAAGCTGATTGATTAAAGAAATAAAGTTAATGCAAACTTTGTAGTTATTTCTTTCCAAGAAAGGAGCAAATGGGTCACACAGACATTCCAGATAGTTTCTGGGAACATGCCGGTTAATGCATGTCAAGAGCTCAGTATTCAAATTGTTAATTGATTGATTAATTAACTGGGTTAATTAATTAATTGTTAATACCATATTAACCATATTAAACACCCAGCGAGGAGACAGAAGATGAGCCTTCGACTTCCAAAAAAAAGCTGCATTTAATAGACCGTACTTCTTTTTTTGCCCCATGAGTGTGGGAAGGGGAGAGGATGATGAGACCTGTGCGATGTACAATGTTACGCGTGTCAAAATAAAAGTTCAGGGTTTGTCGTGTCACAACTCTGTTCCTCCTTCATCGTAGCGTAGCGACCATAATAATCTGCCTACAAGTTCAAACTTCGTGTGACGTCATACCGGTCCATGGCGTTACAAAGGTTGGAGACCACTGCTTTAGTAGTTTACTTAATGCCCATGCAAAGCTGTTTCTTCCAACCTATAATATTAAAAATGGGTAAGTGATTTCATTAGACACATTGTTATGACGTCAAAATAAGGGCACAGGATGTCTATATTTGCAAAAAAATCTCAAAAGTATTGCAGGCTCCTTGTACTTCTACTAGATAGATAGATACATACATACATACATATACACACACACACCCCTCTTAACCTCCAGGCGTGGTTTCTCCTCCAAGCTCGGGTCCTCTACCAGAGGCCTGGGAGCTTTAGCTACGCACTGCCAGTTATGGATGGATGGATGGATGGATGGATAGAATTTAATACCCTATATTATTATTCATTCTGTACCTACCAGACAAGCCTGTGAGAGAACAATTACGTTTTGGTTTGGTTTCTCAAGGCGCTTTTAGGTACAGTTGAAGAACACACGTTTTTTGATTACCCAGTAGTATCAGTATTTGTCAGGAACACCGGTACAAAGTTTTGCATGTTGGTCTTTAAGCTTCTCAGAGAGTGGTTCACCTTCACTCTATAGCTTTTGACCTTATTCTCATCCTGTTGGTTCCTTCTCTTCACATGGAAAATGTGCATAAACAAGTCTGTCAGGTTTGATAGGGAAGACTAGCTCTGACCATGATTGGCTGACAAATCTGAGCTTTGAGCAGTTGTAGTTCGTCTCTATTTCCTTGTTTTAGATTGTTTTCATCTATTGTTGAACTATATGGATGTACCAAAGCCAACTGCATCATGTGTGAAAGTCTACGGTTAAAAAAAACATAAACCATAAATGTTTTAAAAATGAGCCATCAGACAATTTAAACCTTTTTAAAACCATTGTAAAAACCACGTTACAAATGTGGGGACTTCTGTGATGTTTTTCTTTACAGAAAAAAAACCCACTTGAACACATTATCACTGTTTGATTTCCACACTATAGGTCATGCAAGTATTTCAGAAGAATTGCCGTGGAATTAAGTGGTGGCTCTTGAGACTATACTTTGTTCAATTCAATTTTATCTGTACAGCCCAAAATCCCAACAACAGTCGTCTCGATGGGCTTCGAAGTAAAACATGAACTCAAAAGGATCACGAATACAGTGTTAAAGTATAGTTTGTCCTAGAGGGCAGATTTACATAGATGACTTGAACAGAAACTGGGAAACTAGAAAAGTCTCAGATTAGAAAGGGGGGGTTTAAAAGCTAAAGCAGCCGGTTCAAAGATGGAAATACTTTCAGACATTTGATTATTGTGTTCAGTAGTTACATGTGATGGCTTAGATTCTATTTTTTTCAAGTGTGATTGACATGTCTTTTTGACAACTTCCTTCCTTCCTGCTTCATTGTACTTTAACATGAAAGCGCTGTACAAGTGAAAACTCCAGCTTAGGCTGGATGGAGCTCTTGAACAAAGGAGATTTCTTCTCTATTCTATAATTGTATTATTTTTGAAGTGCTTATAATTTCATAATCTGCATCTAGCTGTTGTTTATGTGCTTCCTGTTTGATAAATACCATGGGGCAGCTGTGAGGCAGAACATCTGTCTGTTTGGGAAATCTCAGAATTGGTTCCCACTTTGCCTGCCTGTGTGTCAAAGTGTCCTTGAGTTGGACACTGAAACACCCCCCCATCACCACCACTACCACATTGCTTGTGGTAGTCCAGCTAGCACCTTGTATTCTCTGTAGTCACAATTAGTGGCAGAGCTGCCATTGGGTCTTAATCAAAGTCGAAAAGTGATATGCTATTTACCAAATATTAAAAAGGATTTTTTTTGCACCAATTTGCAATGAATTTAATACCCAAAATGATGCAATCTTTTGTTTTATTTTTTCTCCTAGTGCTGATGTGCATTTCACGCTTATGTTAATAGAGTACTTACCTCTCACGTAACAGTTGTTGACGCATGAAGGTACGCTTGTGGTTAACTGCAGAGAAGTATTTACGTGATCTTTGTTTTTAGGAAAACAAGTACATATCCGCAAGCCTGCACTATCAGCCCCAGATGTAGTTCCAGAGCGCAAACGATCCACACCCATCAACCCAGCCAACACTATACGCAAGTGTCTTTCCAATAACCCCGTGTCTCAAAAGTCGCTGCGGGACCGCATCATCCACCTGCTGGCACTGAAGTCCTACAAAAAGCTTGAAGTGCTTGGACGTTTGCAGAGAGATGGCATCAATCAGAAGGACCGAAATTCCCTGGGGACCACGCTACAACAAGTATGACACGTTCCTCAGAGCTGCTTTTTTAAATTCTAAATACTAAGATAAGTCTAAATAAAAAAAGTAGGGCCTTTGTTGCATGTTTAAAACAATTTAACATCACCATGACGACAACTGGAATCACTTTTAAAATAAAATTAGAATTTTCTGACCATTACTATTAGACTCTGACTCCTCTGACATTTTCTTTGTTTTAATTTACGTTCTTTTGTTTTTTTTATGGTTTGAATTATGTTTCTCTACATAAGGGATTCTTTTCTGCAACAGAAAGACTTCATACAGAAACTAATCAGTAGACTTTAAACCATATTTTGCATGCACAGATGGCCGTCACAAGAAATCTGAATTCTCTGAACATGTTAAAGGTTTCACAATGCTGAAGTTGTATTCTGAAACTGCCTGTGTTTCTGCTTAACAGGTGGCAAACCTAAATCCCAAAGACAACACATACTCTTTAAAGGACTTTATATATCGTGATGTCCAGCGAGACTGGCCTGGCTACTCTGAAGAGGAGAAATCCCAAGTCGATCATATCCTGGCTCGGTACTGAAAATCCTTTTTTATTTTGTTTGGGAAATTCTTGAGTTACTTTCATGAGTTAAGTCGCGATCAGAAATAAAATTCACAGAAGATTAAACAAATGCAGTTCATAAGCTAGCAACTAAGGCATTTGTGAAAATGATCTCTAAAAATTGTCTACTTTAAAACTCTTGGCTTTATTTTAGTGTTTAATAAAGTCTTAAAAGTTAATACTTGATGGTCAAAGGGACATTTGGCTGTTTTCCATACAAATTATCGATGTGAGGGTTCAGCTTTTCTATGCAATCTATGTTGCACAAAAAAAGAGAAATATACTCGAGCAATTTCTAAAAAAAAAAGGAGAAACGGTAAATGAAAGTGCTAAAATGTCTTTTGGGATGTGTTGCCTAGTTCCTCCCGAGTTTCGGTACATCACAAATGTTACATTTTCCTCTATTTACTATGCATTTTAGTGTGGGATGTGCATTGTCAGTGATCTATTAGGAACAACATGTATCCCTATCAAAAATAACATTTACCTGAAACTCAAACTTTATTTATTTATATAGCGCCTTTCATTTCAGTTAAAAACACAAAGCGCTAAACATAAAAGCAGATAAAATTATAATAAAAAGTTAAAATTATTAAAAGCTGAAAACACAGGACAATCACACACAGATGGGACCCCTCCCTCACCAGATTCCTCCCTCCACCCACCCCGTTCCCCCAGTAGAACCCTGAACACACAAAGAACTGAAAAAAGTCAATTACTATGACTTGTAAACATTAGCTTCTCAATCTTTTAGGAACAAATATACATTTGAAAAATAAAGAGTTTCTGAAAATGTCGGTAGACTTTTAAATATTTCACCCATATCAATAAACTCAAAATATGCGAACGTCGGCCGATACGATACTGGCACCGATTTATCACCCAGGCATAGTTTTAGTTGTTGAGTTTATTTCATTGATCAGTTGACTAAAATGTTAATGGCGACCACGCTTAATGTAAAGCAGGAAAACATCCCTAAGAAACTGCATCTTTTCAATCAGATTGTTCGAACAACCATGTTTTATCTGTTTGAATTGAACTGTATTCATCTTGCAGAGGAGTAAATCACCAGTCATTTGACTTGGTCATATAGAGGAGTTGTGCAGTCTGATGACCGTGGGAATAAATGATCAGTTTGTGATCTGTGTTTCGTTCATAATTATTGTTGAGCGAGAATTGGTTAAACAAAATGGATTATGGGGTGTAAAATAAAACAAAAGGGACGCATTCCTAAGCCTTGAACAGAGAATCCACTGGATTAGTGTTTCAAGTTTGACTGTATTGAAAGACAGGTGACGAGATAAAGCTTTAAAAATGAGACCAAACTGATATGCGTTCTGCCCCTTTAAATATGGAATGTCATATTTTTTTGTTGCGTAATAGCTGGGACTTTATTCCAGAAACTAAAGGACGAACAAATATGAAAAATGTCTCCTTATGGAAATATTCACTTTGTCTATTTAAATACAAAACAAACTCCAATCTGAGGAAGAAATTCAGGTTTGTTAAAAGAAAAAACAGCAGGTACCTCATGAAAATATTTAATATAGCACTAAAACATTAGCCTTCCAAACACCCTCTCATTCATACCTTTCTACAGGTTTTGGGTAAGGTTGCTTCCCCTTTCTAACCAGTGTTGTCTGCTTGCTTTTCTCTTTTTCCCTTATAGAAAATTAGGGCTTCCAGTTGAGACAAGCTCATCAAGTAGTTTGCCCAAAGACTGTGTTCCTGCATCTTCCCAGGTAGTAAAAGTGCATGCAGAGCTCACAACCTCAGGTGTTTACATTTCAGCCTCCAAATGTTTAATGTTTTCCTGCAGAAACGTCAGGCTGACTTCGATTTCATTGATCCCTTGGCTCCCAAAAAGCCCCGCATCTCTCATCTCACCAATCGAGGGTCAGCCGCCCCATCTTCCTCTGAGCGCCATGAAGAAGAGGGCAGCCCCAGCTCTAAACCCTCTTTACAACCCCCCAGCGCCTCTTCCGGCCCTCCATCCCATCTTCCCATCTCTTCTCACACTCTTGCACCCTCCCACCAGCAGCCCAGCCCAGCCTCCAACTCCAACTCACCAAGCACCCCAGAGGGCTGCGGCACCCAGGACCTTCCCACAGACCAGAGCTCCAGTTATCGAGAGCCTTCACCGACCCCTTTCTCCTCCAGTGATGCGCTTCAGGACCGCTACCAGAACCTAGTCCCTAGACCAGCCTCCCCCAGCCCTCCTCCTTGTACCTCTCTCACAGTTACATCCACTGTCATCACCAGCCCTCCATTGTCCAACAACTCAAGTAAGTTCAAAAAGAAATCCAAAAAGCACAAAGACAAGGACCGAGAGAAGGAGAGGAAAAAACGAACTGAGAGAGCCAGTGTTAGTCCTCCGGTTGTAGAGCCCATGGAGGAGAGCTGCAGAGCCAGAAAGAAACGCAGCTCCGAGGAAGTGGAGGGCAAAGTTCACAAAGACCAAGGTTTGTCATTCTGCATCAGTTTGCAAACTCCTGTCCTGAAACTTGTCTCTATAAATTCAACTCAAAATAATGCATTTGGTATTTTTTGAAAGGATTTGTTGGAGAATCCAATTTGAAAGCCTTTATGCTCTGGTCAGACGAAATGCATCATTTTATTGCAACAGGATTAAATTCAACTTCATAACAGGACTTCAACACAAGTCCTGTAGAAATACTGAGGTTCAGTTGAGATTTAAAAAAGAACTGCCATTCTCCTACAGTCTGCTGAACAACTTTTAACATTACACATTAGAAGCTTTTGTTTAACATACAGTATATCATTAAACATGTATGGTTTCTTTCTGAATCTCATACTTATTAATGGACTTCAAATGGTGATCTCTGTGATTAGCTATCATTTCCTGTGGAGCATTAGTATTTGCATGGATGTGTTTGAAGATAAACTGAGTTTTTGGAGCAGCATTTACTCTTGACTGACTGAATCATTGTCAGTGAGCATCTTTATCCTTATCAAATTAACATTATTTCATCTAATGTCACAAAAGTGAACAGTTGCACGTTTTTGAATCATATTTTGAGCTTTTTATGGATGTTTATTAGTTAGCGTTACATTTGCTGCATTTACAGTCCATTGTTTATTTTTCTTCACCAGACAAAGAGAAGCCAGTCCAATCCACTGAACTGTCACCACAAACAGATACTCCGGACTATGCATTGTGAGTATTTAGTTGTGTTTCTTCTCCCAGCACTCAAACAAATTCATTTCTCCATCTCTATTCTCAATGATTGTCTTTAAATGTTCAAACTCGGCTTTATGTGATGAACACTTTTGTTGATGTGTCAACTTAACATTATTTTATCCAGCAAACATATTTGCCAGCTCAGTGACCTTGTGGTAGAGTGTCCGCCCTAAGACTGGAATATTGTAAGTTCAAATCCATGACAGTCAAACCAAAGACTAAAAATGGGACCCCATGCCTCCCTGCTTGACACTCAGCATTAAGGGGTTGGATTGGGGGGTTAAACCACCAAATGGTTCCCAAGCACGGCAGGAAATAGTCAAATGCAGAGAACACATTTCACACACCTAGGTGCGTGACAACAAATAGGACTTTAGCTTTAAACCTATTTGAAATTATGGATTCAGTCACTGTATTATTGAACATCATTGTGATTGTCACTGTAGTATTCAGTCACTTTTTAATTATAATTGTTATTTTAAATAAATAATAAAAACAGTTTTTTTATAGGAAATAGTTCCTGCAGGGCGGCAGTGGTTCAATGGAAATTCACCTGAGTCCTGCAGGACTGTTGGTGTGGAGCTAACCTGCCCCCACTTCCCGTCTCCCGTCTGTTTACAGTCTCTCCTGCTAGCTTACAGCACCAAGTTAACATTAGTAGTGAATCAGAAATGGCGAGCAATATTGGAGCTATGCAGATGTACAGTTTTGAGCCAAATTAGAAGAAAAACAAAGAGGTACATGGATCTGTTGGCTACAAGTGGCGCTTTGAGATTTTACCCCAAATATAAAGCGCATTCTAAATAAAATGTATTATTATTATTATTATGCAGCAGAGGGGGGGCAATTGTGGCTCGCCGACAGTAGCACCTACATCACTGATACAAGCTTTTTCCATTGACATGTTCTCATCTTCCCCTGATTAACAACAATTTGAATTAAAAAAAAATACTCAAACATAATTTTTAAGCTTAATTTCATCATCAAAATGCCACAAGAACATGTCGTTTTCTTCAGAGTGGGTTTTAATGACAATTTGAACATCCTCCAGCCTCATATTTTGATCTGTTTATTTTAGTTTTTGCTTTGTGTTGATCTATCCCAATGTTTTTAAACCACATTTGTGCACAAACATCCCCATCAAAGCTCCATCAGACCTGTGCAGATGCCACTGCCTGATCTTATGTGCGCAGATGATGGCAGTGCTCATGTTCACTCAAAGGACATGATGGGGATTTTATTGAGCGTTTTTGGTTATTTTTGTTTGCCTTTGTTGAATTTTGCTTAGCTCGTACATTGAGGATGAACAACTGGACAATTTTGGGCCCAGAACTCATTTTCTCATCAAAGCACTGCTGGACTTTAATTACACAAAGACAGTTGTGTAGCTTTAACATCACTGGCTGTAATTACAGGAAACGTGTTTTCTATGTAAAACCAGAAATCTATGAGTGGAAATGACAAGCTTCTGGAAAAGGTTTCCTAAAATAAAACAAGTCTGTGAAAAAACACTCATCTCTGTTCTTTGTGTTTGCAGGAAATACACACCTCTGGTTTCCCTCGACCAGCGGCAAAACTACAAAGATGACTTTAACGCAGAGTATGATGAGTACCGCCAGCTGCACGCTCGTGTGGAGAGCATCACCCGCCGCTTCACGCAGCTGGGGGCGCAGTGTCGGAAGCTGACGCCCGGCTCCAAAGAATACCAGGTCAGAATGATGCTATAAGCCTCAAACTGTTCTATTTAGTCTTTGGTGGCTTTTTACCTAAACTGAGCAGCGATGTTTAGCTTTATTGAACCATGTAGACCAGCAGTCTGAAACCATCAACAATTTAACATCTAGTTTGTTAAAACCAAAACCCACCAGATCAGATTCTTTTATAAAATGCAGCTTTCAAATATTTAGATATTAATTCATAAAATGTAATATTTCTCTATATATTACAATTCATTGTGCTATTTTTCTTTGGGGAGCAGCACAAACGAGTTTTTTCAATATAAAACGCACCTCGTTTCAAATAAGCTCCGCCTCCTGCAGCCAATTTTACATGAATAAAAAGTTCAAACATGGACTTTTCTATTATTGACTTTTAGTGTTTCTTCATCCTTTTTCTCTATTGCTACCAATTTTGAACATAATAATAATAACTTTTATTCATAATGCATTTTCATTAAGTGAAACCTCAAAGTGCTACAAGATTTGAATAAAAACTCAATTAAAAAGAAAAAAATGTGCACATTTTAATACTAAACTAACTTAAAACTATAAAAGTAGCACTTAGCATCAGAGTGCAGACCCCTGATTTAGGCAGTGGATCCACGAACATCTTTGTTTTCCTCGTCTGAGCTGCCGTCTGGCATAAACTGTACGGCTGCATGACTCCGATATTGCTCGCCATTTGTGCTGCACTGGTAATGTTGAGTCGGGGTTGAGTAAGCTAGCAGGAGAGAGCGTGAACAGATGAATGATGCGAAGGGAGTGGGTCAGCAGTCCTGCCCACAAATCTGAGGCAAATTTATTAATGAACTACTGCCACTCTGCAGAAATTAAGACCTTGAAAACGGACACCAAAGCAGCATCATCGCAATAAAAAGACCACCGGGAACACTTTGGGAAAAGGATCAAAAGTTGTTCTGATCCGGACTTGAAGTTGTTTTTGTGTGCAAATGAAAAGTTGTGACCAAAGTCCAGCATTTCTGTGATATTTTTGTGCTATAATGGAGAGTAACTGTAACTTTTGTTCCTATTGCAGAAAGTCCATGAAGAAGTCTTGAAGGAGTACAAAAAGATGAAACAAGTGAGTATTTAGCGACATTCCATGTATCTATTGTTAGCATTTTCTTTCCTCTTAAATTTGACTCATCTGTTAACTTGTCATCCACATATAATGAAACAAATACCAAAACGTTTTGCATGACTAACATTGTCATGACTGTAACTCCTGGTGTTCATGTCTCATAGGTTTAGTCTCAGACCCATCGCTAACAAAGTTCATTAAGTGATGCTCGTCAGATCCCAGTGTTGAGTCTGACTTGTTGGATTTGGTGTCTTCACAGCACAACCCCAGCTACCAGGACGAGAAGCAGCGTTGCGAGTATCTGCACAACAAACTGGCCCACATAAAGCGCTTGATAGCTGACTTTGACCAACGCAGAGCCCAGTCCTGGTGCTGAACACAGCACAGGGCTTCTTCTCATCAGTATTGTGAACAGTGTCCACCCAACTCACTTTTATTTATTAACATTTCTTTTTTTTTCCTGCCTCTGCAACCTGCTCCTGTTCTTTTTGAGCTTTGACTCCATATGCCTTTTTTTTTTCTTTTTTCCTATTTTGATTGTTTCCTGCAATGTAGAGTTTCCCGGCATCCTTTGCTTTCTCCGTGTATGGTTAAATTAGCTTCAGTGGAAAGCCACTGGAGGGCTGCATGAGAAACCAGGTGTGTGGGGAAATTTCAGCTCCAACTTTTGAAGGACACTCTTTTAGGAAATAAAGTATTTTTGAGCAACAGAGAAAATATTAACTTGTATTTAAGTAAAATTAAAAAAAAGGAAAAAAAAGATGGAGATCTATTTATTTTGGGACTCACGGTAAGCAAGAGTCAGCAGATCTATTTAATTCTTCTTAATCCACCCCCAGAAAAATTGCCACAAGCCTTATGTATTTTGACTTAGTGACGCAATTTTGCACAGGACATTGAAGGATCATCTCATTTGCTTTGTTTTTTCCTCTCTTGAAGCAAAACTGTACTAGAAGACTTTATTGAATTGAGCCGGACAGAAGAGGAAGGAAATGAAGCACTAAGAAGAAATCACTTGAGCTCATTGAGAATCAACACTGTGTGCATGTATTGTTAAAAGAAAACGAAAAAAAAACAAACGGTGATTTAGGTTTTTCAAGGAGTAGGAACCTCATGTTGTCACTCATGGGGGAGGAAGGGGTTGTTACTCCTTTGCACCAAACATTGTGTTCTGAAAATGGTGCCTTACAACGTTTACATTCAGAAACGTGCTGGTGAGCCACAGACCTATGCAAAGGAACTACAGCTGCCTGGAGAGCGTGCGATTGTGTGGACACCATGTGGGAATAGAAAAGATGGGAGGGTGTGTAATTGTGAGTCTGAGTATGTTTGAGTTCTCCTGAGTGAGTAAATAAACATGGAATCAGGAGAAAATGTTATTAGATGCATTAAAAGCTTAAAAAAAAAAGAAAAAAAGAGCTGCTTTGTTTAACCAGCCAGCAGTTGGGATCAACCGAGCTGGAGTGAGTATCTGATCCTAGTGGAAGATGTGAAGGTTCCTTAATTTTGCAGAGCTGTTCCTCTTTAGACATGAAAGGGACTTCACCCGTTTCATGAGCAGCAAACTCTTTCTGTTCTTCAAAGAAGCCACTTTGTCATCCATCTGTACTGTGGTGTTTTTAAAGGCAATGCTCCTGTTTTCCTTTCACAGAGCGGTGAAAGATCCAAGTAGCTCGTTTTCCCCTCTCATTTAATGCAGATTTACTTTTCGTGGATGGATGACTTCTGATCTGTTCTTCATTTCAACAAGGGAATTTTTTGTTTTGTTTTGTTTACAGACTTGTGTTAGAATGTTTTGCCAAAAAATTAAATGCCTTTCTGGTACAGCTTGTATGGAGTAAGATTTCTGATCGGAGAGCGAAAAACGACACGAATGTTGAAATGCTCACGTCCACCGAGGATTCCCACAATCCTCCTGTAAATGCGACCAGAAACGAGGGCAGCGCTGTTCTTAGGTCAGCCCCCGTCTGGAGGACTCTGTCCTGAACCGTGCTTTCGGTTTCCCTCAAAGAGTTCACATTTTGGTTTTGTTTTTCTTCTGAAATATTGGTATTCTGTCCAATTGTCAGTCTCTGCAGTAGACCGGCTGTTAAAATCAGCAAGTATAATTTCAGCTCAACTTATTTAGTTTTTAGTATTTTGACTAAATCCGCCCCCGTTTATTAAGGGTGTTGGATAAATGCTTTTCAGTGGGAAAACCCAGATTTATGAAAGGTCATAAATTACGATCCTGTTCTGATCTGATCAAACAAGTGTTAAGTTTGCTGATAAATTAATCATTTTGGGGGTAAAAACGTTTATGGGCTTTAAATCTGGCCTGAAGCAGGAAGTTTAAAATGCCTCAGCAGTGTTTGGAAACAGGAAATTAAGTACAATTAAATGAAATGTCATTTTGCCCACCTGCAAATGTAAAAGAAAAACATTTCAATAAACTTAGTTTCACCTGGAAATCATCTGTTTTGTGGGTTATTTTTGATATCGGGTGCTTAAAGAAATTGGATTGATAATTTGTTTGTTTATACAAATGTCCTTATTTTAAAGTCTCACTCTGATCATCTTTTGATCTATTGTATAAAAGCATTCCCAGTGATGTTTTATGCTGTTTTTTAGCCAAAATTTTAAAATATTTTTTAAGACTGTTTCTGCAGAGTAGCAGTAGTTCATTAGAAATTCACCTCTTAAAATGTGGATGGGACTGTTTGTGCAGAGTAAGCCCGCCCCATTTCCCGTCGCCCATCTATTTACATGCACTCCTGCTAGCTTAAAGCCCCCTCACACTCCTAAAGGCACATTAGCAGTGTGACAAAAATGGCAAGCAATATTGCAGCTATCCAGCCGTAAAGTTTTTAACCTGGTGATGGCTCAGACGAGGAAAACAAGGACGTACATGGATCCATTTGTTTACAAGGAATTGGAATGGAGCAGAGCAGGGAGCTTGAGATCCACCCACTGTATTTACCTCACAGATAGGGTCGTTTTGATGACTTTTGTTTTTGTCTGCTCCTAATTCTCAATCATTTCATTAAAGACATTTTCAGAAATATTAATTGAAGCTGAATTTACTTTGTATATATCCTCCTCCATAATCCAAAAAACCAGCCGCAAGAACAAAAAAGATTTTTAGCAGAGTGGGTCTTTACACTAAATTGGTTAAATGTTAATTTACCCAAAAGAAAAAGCTTAAAACTAAAAATGTTTAAGTTGTTTAAAAATAGTTGGCTTCATATAAATACTTCATACTTCATATAAATGCATAAATAGGAATAGTTTTTAAAAAAAAATTAAGTACGACTGTTAAAAGTTGTAAGTGGAAAACTGTAAGAAACTCCTAAATGTACTTAGTGGTACTTGAATGACCCGTGATGCGTTTATGGTCCGGCGCTCAGACTCTGCCTACTGTGTCTTTAAGGTCGTACTCTAGTGTTTGCGTCAGCGTTTGGAATTACTACAAGCAGTCTCAGTTTCGTTCACTCACACTTCAGCAGGCGGAAATGGCGCAGCAGTTTGTGAAGGCTCAGATCAAAGGCGACAAAGTGGTGGTGTTCATGAAGCCCACCTGTTCCTTCTGCATCATGGCTAAAGATGTTTTGTCCAACTACAAGTTCAAGCCCGGACACATCCAGTACATAGACATCAATTCACGCAGCGACATGGACAGCATCCAGGACTATCTTCTGGAGCTCACCGGGCAGCGCACGGTAAACCAAGAATGTGCTTAGTCACGTTTAGCAGATGTTTAAAGTGTTGTTCTAAGAATGCGGATCCCTTTTTCTGTTTGATAATCGAAAGCTAAATATTTTAGTGGAAATTACATTATTTTTCATTCAATCTAAAGTTATTTTATTGTTTAAATAGTTAATTTAGTACAACTAGATTTACGGTCTTAAACAATCGCGAAGCAAAACAGTACTTAACTTTTAAAGTAAAATGTAATTAATCTAAAAAATAATAACAATAATAATAAAATACAAAATCTCCACCCGATCCACCGTAGTTTGTCTTCCCGGAAGATTGCGTTCATTGGTCTTCGGAAAAATGAAGAGTTAGTCAGCAGGGCGTTGGCGGGCGTTGACAGAATAACGAGCAAGAGGGGGAAAAAAGTGGTTTGCTGAGAACTGCACGCATGGACCTTCCTGTTATTTCATTTTATTATGATTACTGTCACATATTTACGTTTGTTTGCAGCCCAGTTTAGTTGAACTCAAGATTCTTTATGCTCTAATGGGGCTACACCACCCCCCACCGTTAAAGGAATGTAACAGCTGCAAAAACTGAATGTTTTGGGTTTTTTAAATCATCCATCATTTTCAAGCATAAAAGGTGTCCATAGAAATTATATACGATGATACATACTGTCTATGCACGTATCTAGCCATTCAAGTTACTCGGCCTGTTAGAATGTCCAAGTGGATCTGCAGGATATAAATGGCAATGAATGTTTTCTGATCTGCTGACGGAGTAAGTCTGCATTTGCCCCACCCATTATTTTTATTCACATGTAGTTTAGGTTTGAAACTGAGTAATGTCTCACCTGAGTCCTTTCCCAGGACTAAAGATGGATGATTTCAGACATGAGACTTAAGACATTCATACAGATTTATCAACGGTCCGATTGGGAAGTGTTGTGTTTAAGGCGATGAAAAAGAACACGGAAAAAGAAATCAGACTTTCCAATAAACTATGAAAAACATTTCTAAACAAACAGGGACGTTCTTAACTTTCCTCATGCAGATCATCATTTGTGGGAATAATGATCTACCATTTGATCCACAGCTGTGCCTACTGGAAAGATAAATCCCAAAACAAGCGCATGACATCCTGAGCTGCATTGTAATTTACAGGATGATTTGTTTTTATCACTGGAAACAATCCAGATTTCTGGAACTGAAAGACTGTTATATAAATCTGAATAAATTGGCAGTTTTAGCAGTAAAGGGACGTCGAGTCCTTTTGTGTTTGATGTATTTGCTGGAGGGGTGTAATGATTAATCGATGAATCGATTTCTAGTCCTACGACCCACCAGATTGTACACAGGCTGACGCAAGTTGTTAGTCAAATCTACCTATACCATTATATTATTATTGGGGCACAGTAGATTTATTTTACTATAATATAAAAACAACTAAGTGACATCACAGCTGATAGCACATGAGGAATGTGGAAAAAAATGACCAAACCATCATTCCAGTCCAATGTGTGGAAACACTTTGAATTTAGCAAAGTCATGTGACCACGCAGTGAGCAACAATGTTCTAATAATTGTCCCATTGGATAATTTTGATGAGCAAAAACAACAGTGGACTGAACTTTATGAAACTAAAATGTGAATGGATTTGACATTATTTCTTATTTACTTGTTTGTACACACGTTTTATTTACACTTGATTATCTTGCAAGAAATGCAAGGAATCTGGAAAACTTCCCCTGCACTGTTCAGTACCAAATATCTATTTCTGAGTCACACTGGTTGAAGTTTTGGCTAAAGATGTCCTGGATCGATTTTAAATCCGTGAATCAGATCGTTCAAAATGAACCCTGACTGAATGGTATCGTCAACAACAAATGATGTGAATTGAATTACTGATAAAATGAATAATTACACCACTAGTTTGCAGACAGTGTGGATAATAACTTTTTATCTATTTGATCCTAAACATTCGTAATAAAAAAGATTAAGGGTCATAAATGCTAAGATGGAATAGCTTCAACAGATAAATCCTGTATTTACTTTTTGATGACATACAGGTTCCGCGGGTCTTCATTGGTGAGGAGTGTGTTGGAGGCGGGTCTGACGTGGCAGCTCTTCACAGGAGCGGTAAACTGGAGGGCATGCTGCAGGCTGTTGGTGCCGTTCAGTAACGGATTCCTCTTCTGAAGGTAGGACTCAAACACACCTCACAAACTGTTGTGCATTCAATTTCTATCAAAGCTACACACGCATCAACAAGTAGAACGAACAAAGAAGTAAAAAAAGACCCACTCAAGCACCAGAGGCCTGTTCATTCTAAAACCTGTTTATTTACAGAGTGTGCAGCTCTGGAGCAGCAGAGCTTTGCTGGCATGTCTGCGTTGTGGGATGCTTAAAGCAGCATTGCGATGCTCTTCGTTTCAGTCCAGACTTTCACCTGCTTTTCACTGACTTGATCAGTGGAGTTGGACGTAACTGAGGATTTCTTATCACACACAAACTTTGACTGCTGCTGTGCGCCT
This sequence comes from Oryzias sinensis, assembly GCA_037389245.1. NCBI lineage: Eukaryota > Metazoa > Chordata > Actinopteri > Beloniformes > Adrianichthyidae > Oryzias > Oryzias sinensis. The sequence goes on from CM074493.1 coordinate 17,388,381, forward strand.
GCAGAATAAATGCACGCCAAGTGGTCACAAAGAGCATCTGCTGTCACCTGAGCTCTGTAAAAATCTTGTAGCTCCATGGTTGCTATTTACCTATTTTTTTTTTGCTACATTTCCACACACATTTTTCTAGAACTAGACAAACTATGTTGCATATGATATTCTGGCCATTATAGATTCATAGTAATCCATGAAACAAAGAAATAGCTGCAACCGTTTTTCAGGTTTACTGGCCAAATTAGCACATTTAGCTCACACCTCTTTCATTTTTTTTGTTTTGTTTTTGTAAATAGCAGAGAAACATCAGCCTTTAAAATAGCCACCCTGTTGTCTTGAAAAGAAAGTTAACTTGTTTAAAAAAATAATTGCAGCACCATAACTTATGATCTCAATATGATTGGGGAAAAAAAGACACACTTTAAAAATAGAAACGGTGTTTGAACCCAGAGGCATCGTGGTTTCTACTGTTTGTTCGGACATCCACCTCCCAGAATCGTAAAAGAAAAAAAAGATATTTTCAATAACTGATCTTCAAATATGTATATTTTTTCTACATATAGAGCTTTAAAATGAAACAATATAGATTTTGGAGACAAAGAACCTGACTTTATCGCACAGATTAAGAGTATCATAGATTGATCATCTCTGAAAAGTGCATCACGTCATGGGGTCCTGCCTCCAGCTGTCAGTCAGGTATCAAACAGATATGCTTGAGTTTGTTTTTTTAGCCTGAAGTTACAAAACCTGTGAAAGGAGTTGGAAGCCATCTGCACGGGGGGGTGTGGTTTACTTTGCAACAGATGTTTGGGTATGAATTATTTATAATCAGAGAGAGGAGCTGTTCTTTTCTGAAATCCACAACGTTTGCGTTATCCGCTAGAAATATGTCACAGAGCTCTGGTCAGAGATCAGACGGTCACTAAAAAAATCCGGATCATTTCACTTGTATTGCCTGTGATGAAATAGTCTTCATGCCGAGTGGCATTCATTTGCAGATGGAGCAGGAGGAGTGCGTCCTAGTTGTGCAACTTGTTGTTTACTGTCTTTTTTTTGTCCTGGAACTTCATGTTCTGCAGGATTGTTCCTCATTGTTCCTCTCCATTGCTTCATAGTGTTTTCTTTGGATTTCCTCCCGTATTGATTTCCACAGGGTTTTTTCGGGTGTCTCGGAGTGGGTGTTGTCACATCACTATGCAGCGGGACTTGCGTAGTTTGCGCCGTCGCTGCTGGTATTCGCTGAGCTCCTGCAAGTAGCCCCGAGAGGGCCAACGCAACCTCTCCACCTGCTCCCGCTCCTCCTCTGCAACACACGGAAACACAGAATCCTGAAAACACAACTGTAATGTTCTGCCTTCATTTAAGATGTTGGCTGTACTTAGTATATGCTCACAGTCACACAAACAGTAATAATACGAAGACAGATTTAAATCCTTGTTTAAAAATGTCTGTCTCTTTATGATTGCCTTTCTTTTCAAGCCAACCTGCATGTTGTTTTTTATGAATAAAGACCAAAGTGTGTGTGTTTATCGATGTTTTTGTGGCACCTTAAATGAAATAAACCCAATCCTGACAGTCAAGAAAAAGCCTTTGGTTTTGTTTTAATTAGCCATAAGCAGAAAGAACTGCTCTGCCTTTTTAGTCTTTGTTTACAAGTAACATCTAAATAACAATAAAGTTCCATCCCATCCTCTTTTGTGATCCTGCTTATTCAGGTTCATAGTCACTGGGTCTAATACATTTTACTTCTAATCAGCACACCATCTCTGTCAGATATACAGGTCAGTGGGCTCCAAAGTTTCTCTTCTTCACGTATTTTCTGCTTCGCTGGCTTCAAGCTTCAGTTATTCAACTGAGCAAAAGCAGAAATCCTTTCAACAGAAACTCTGAACCCTTTCTGATCTCGTCTGCTGAGACTTTAGGCGACAAATACCTTTTGGTTGTTCATTTTTACGTCTGATAGATATTGCACATAAATAACATAAATCTTTAAGTCCCCCTCCAATTATCTCGATCTTTTTTCAAAGTGTTCCCAGTGCTCTTTAAATTAGCATTTCCCATCAACCATCTGTTCACTTACTCTCCTGCTAGCTTACAGCCCCTCACAACCCCAACCTGAGTTTAGCAGTGCAACAAACCTGGTCAGCAATGTTGGAGCTACGCCGCTGTACAGTCTGCGCCGCTGTACAGATCCATGTACGCTGTACAGGCGTACATGGATCTGGTCGTCTACATGTGGATGCATCAGAATGGAGGAGAGCAGGGAGCTTGTGGCCTGCTGATCGTACTTCTACGTCACACCTACAAGCTTTTTCAAACTGTTTTTATCATGTTCTCCTGATTTGAATAAAGAAATACTGAGAAATGCAGTTTCAAGCTTATTTTTTTTAAATATATTTGTCCTCCATCAGCCACCAAATGCCACAAGAACATGCTAGAAACACAATTTCATCAGAGTGGGATTTTAAAATTAATTTTTTTCAACTATGTAAAATTAACTAAAGATCACTATTCTGATGTTGACTCTCAGGACATTAGTTAGGTTTAGAGATGATAAACTGTAGTTTTCAAATGAGCATAGAACTGGTTTGAAAGCTGACACTGACCAGAGAGCTCCAGGAAGTCAGGTTTATGACTGAAGATCAGGTAGTTGTTGGCAATGAAGTGGAGGAGCCAAACATACAGCTGCTCTGCATTGTGGCACTGAGGACGGACAAAGTTAAAGGTTAGATACATATCTGAGAATGGATACATACAGACCTGCATGGATTGCTATGACGTTTGCAACAATGCCTCGTCTGAGGAACACCACACCAACTGTTAGAACCTAGTTTTGGTTTTGCCCAAACCATCATACTACCCCCATCTGTTTGCCATCTTCCTATTGTTCGTTATGGTACCTGGTTTTAGTTCTAATGATCGTGTACATGTTGGGTCAGTGCTTTTATTTTTTTAGAGGAAGGATCCTTACTGAGTGAATGATTCCAGAAATAATAGTCTCCTTTTATTTTATTTTATTTATTTATTTTATTTAAATTCTTTAATTTAACAAGTTAAAAAAAGAAATCCTGCTCCAGTGCTTCCTTTATTGACCCCTTTAGCAGAGAAAACACTGGACCACTCTGTCTGAGAGCAGATGATCCAACACCACAATTCTTTGCAGCCATAGCACTAATGGCAAAGCAATAATTCAGAGTTTATGATGAAAGGTTTAAGAACGTTAAATACACAGTGACTAACATGTAAGGTGGTTTCATGCTATAAACTTCTGTTTGGTAATCCGCCAGTGTCGTATGGCTAAACTTGGCCGCTGTTGTGGATAAATGTACAAACACTCACGGCACAACTGACTTTACTAGAATAATCTTAAGAATTCAGATGTTATTTTTTGCGTTTATGATAATAAAAACACAGGATTATATTTTAACAAGTTTTTCAAGATGAAGCTATAAGTACATTTTGCTGCTTCACACATTTGTAGTTTAATTGAAATGACTTCAGGGGTCCCCCTATCAAATTCTGCATCAAAGCACAAACACACACACACACACACACACACACACACACACACTCAACAACTGCATGACAACTCTCCATTAGTCCCAACATGAACTTCCCCCACAATGTGATCCATAACATTCAGTGTTAATCGCTTGTGTCTGACTCTTTGACCCGCTTTATTTGCACGTGCTCAGTGGTGGCACTGACCTTTGCTTTGCGTAGGAGTCGAATCACACTGATGCCCGTTGAAGCCAGCTCTCTACTGGGCATGCTCTGAAGGTACGCGCACACGCACACCTCGCAAAGATGTTGCAGCCGTTTCACCTGGTACATCTCTGCACAAACCAGCACGGCCATGGCCTGCAGCACACTGGCTGGACACACAGACACACACAGCACAGTCTGATGCACTGGAGCTACAACACATTCACATGAATCACTGAAGTACTGCACAGTTTATTAAGCATTGCAGACTAAATGCCTTGTAAGATGTCACAGAAAAACAAGGACTGTAATTCAAATCCTTAAATTTACTTTGATTTTCAAAAACACAGTATTCATTTACCTTAACCAGGACCTTAATGATATCAATCTTTTTTTTAAAATATGTAATCCCATTGCCTCCCATGCGCAACCTCTCAGATGTGGTGTGTTTCACACAATTCCCTGAAATGCTGAAAACACCATCATGAGGGGGGGAAAAAACGCCAGCTGCTTTTGGTTTTCGAGGAGCTCATTTACCACTGCTGCCATGCTGTCAGCTGATCCGCTCACATGCAGAAAACTACCAAGCACCGGATCTTCCTGCATGCAGTTGAACTGTAAATTCCGGTTCCACCTGATGCAACCCTATCCCTGTCTTCATACAACAGCCATGAGCAGAGAGGACTGCAGCGTTGTCAGCTGGAGCAGTGCAGGCTTTTTTTTCTGTTTAACAGCACAATTCCTCAAATGAGTGTGTTCTACCAAACATTCACCGTATGAAATACCTGGATAAACCTCGTGTTTGGATTTTATACCCTTTGTCACCGATGGTGTTGGAGTTACCTTGCTCTGACCTTGAGCGCTGAAATCTTTATGTAACAGAGGAAAAGGCTGCAGCCTCTGTTGCTGCTTCACTGCTTTAATGTCCTGTTATCATGACTAAACCAGAGACTGAGATACTGATCCTTGCTGCACCTAATAGGAATGTAATTAACCTTATGGATTACTTTGTTGTTTTATAATTTATTTAATAAAACAATTTTTTTTAAATCAAAGGTTGTCTATTCAGCAACATTAGGTCGCAAATGAGGACGAATAATTAATTTTGTGGTGACAATATTTTGTACTGACAACAATTAGTTTGTTGTTTAAGAAGATTTGATGATTTAAGGCCAAACTAAAAGAAAAATTAAAAATACAACTGTTACAATATTGCCAATAATAAGTGTTGCGCAAATACAAAGCAGCCATTCTAACAGACTGTTACCACTAGGAGGCAGAAACATCTAAAGTAGACAAAAGCTATGATCCTGGAGCTCATCCAGCTTTTTGGCGGAAATGTAAATTAAAGACTGCAAAGTAAACATGGAGGACTATGATCATTCACACACAGTCCGTTCTCCAGTCAGTGACAACGGTAAAATGTCACGTTAAAGGCTGTTTGATGTGTGACTGAAGAAACGTTTTGAGCGTGCAAATGCGCTGTAGTTCTCCAGAAGGAAAAGTGAGACGACGGTAGCACATGCTCTGAAAACAAAGCAGACGCAGTCAGACAAACAAAGACGAGCTAGTACAACAATGACATGTGTGGGGCTGGAACCTGGCAGCACCAAAGGCAGCTGGAGCAACGATGCCACAAGATCATTTTGGATTCACTAAGTCTGATTTGTTTCTAAGATTTGTTACAGTTCTGTGAGACTGACAGTGGCATGAAAGCTGAAGGGGTTCATCATATGTGCTTTTGTCAGAGGCTTCGTCTCGTAACACAAACGCTGATGTCCACTGCACCTATGCACTTATGTGAACATCTTTTTACACCATGCAATGGGATTTTTCCCATTTACAGACTGAAGTAATCAGGAAATGTTTTGTCCTTCTTTTACTCCTCTCTGTCCGCTTCTCTGAAAGTTCATCTAGAATTGGAGGAAACTCACCAGGACAGCAGGAGTCAGTGTAGAGGTACTCAAGGAAAGATAGGAAGGTGTCAGAGGAGACGCCATGGATGGGAACCACTCTGCTCCGGGCCTCTGCATACTTCCCACTGAACATGGCCGCCATGACGTCACAGCGGGCAACTAGGACGGCCCGGTGAGCCGGCAACACGCTACCTATTTGATAATGAAAGAAATTACAAGAATAAAGGAACACCTGGCACTTTATTAGTTTAGATTTAGAATATTCAAACTATACATCAAGTCCAAACAGCTCATAGTGAATGTGTACTCCTCAAAAGAAAACCTCTTCAGATCTGAAACGGGCATCTCTGTCATTTCTTTCGGTGGGCTTCTGCCTGTGACAGCCAAGTCCAAACTCTAAATTAAAACGTGATTCTTATAGGGGAGTCATTGATGAAGTCTTGAACATAAATACAGATTAAATGCATTTCATTTGGGTCTTGATGTGTGTTTGGCCGTTAGCAGCACTTATTTAACCTTTTCAAAATTCCACATGAAATAAAACAGAAATGATCTTTTATGAAACATTAAATAGGTATTTCTCAATGACTTCTCAGCGGTTCTACTAGCACTTTGGAATAGAGAGGAAAAGCTCTCTGCACTTTTCATGATAAATGTTTATGAGGTGAGGTTTCAATGCATTTTTTATTTTAGAGGAGTAGGGGAGCGGCGGCCAAGCTGAAACATGAGGGGAATCAAAATTAAAAAAAGGACATCACACTGATGGTTTTTTGTCTCTTTTGAAATAAAAGAGCAGAAACTAACATTAAAATGTAACTAAATGTGAAAAATCTGTGACTCTCCTGTGTGGTGTGAATCTGAACAGAAGTGTGTCTTGGTGATCAGTCTGCCCCCACCTTGCACCATGAATATGACATCCGAATAGAGAGGAGAATTGAAGAGGTTGACCAGAGTCTGAGGACCGAGCTGAGCTGCTCGTGCACTTGGCGTGTCCCTGGAGCTCTACAGCAGGAAATCAAATAAATCAGGGTGTTAGCATTCCTCTGATGAAAGTCAGGTACTTGTTAACAGGGGGGAAAAAAACCTGCTATTTGGAGCAACTAACTCGCCTCTCACACGGAATACAGATAGCCTCTCTGTCAGAGTGGCTTAGCATTACCCAACACTCTCAAACTCCAATGCCAGAAGCGACACGCCTGGAACTGGCTAACGCTGAGAACAGCGTGGGGGAAACAGACGGTCCTCCAACCCACCTGTTGTCAAAGCAACCACCCTCAGCTGATACACATTAATGAATGTAAAATAAAAAAACACCACCTGTACTGTCAGACAAGGTTTTGTTGACTTGAAATAATTAGCACAACCTTTCGCAGTTCCATTAGACACAGAAAAACCCTTCCATCGGCATGGCAACAAAATCCAGCCCTGTGATTTTTGCAAATTAATAGAAAACATTCAAATGGTATCAAACGACACAGAGGTGTCCGTAGAAGCCCACATCAAACAGGATGTTATGGTGTCTCATCACATTAAAAAAAGCTCCTGCACCCCGGTGCATCAGACTGACTCAAAACAGCCTCAGGTGTTTTGTTCCAGCCTGTTGGTTTGTATGCCGTGCATGGCGCCAAAAGCCTTGTCAGACACATCAATTTAGTGTTGCCCAATCCAACTCTGAATGTTAAGTTGCCCGCTTCATATGTATATATATATAGAGAGAGAGAGAGAGAGAGACACCTGAAACCTCAAAGGTATCAAGTCATCTCAGTACATTAGAATACCATCAAGAGATTATTAATAGTCATCCTATTGAAAAGGTAAAGGTCACTATGATTCATTCACACAGAGGGACATTTAAGGTGTCTACTTCCTTTAGTTTTGAAGATTATAGCCAAATTTAAAAATTCAGTTTCTCAAATTATTAAATACTTTAGAGTCAGTTAGAAAATGTAAGAATTGTACGGTATAGAAGGGTTCATCTGCATCCCCACTGAGGTTTTATAGATGTCACGGCTGATCTGACAGAAGCCTTCAGCTCTTTTGGGTTGTTGGGTCTCTCCAGAGATGCTCACAAGTTCCTTTCTGCAAGTTCAAGTCAAATCTTCAGCTGTTAATTCCATTCAAGTCTTAAAACCAGTAAAATGAACATTTCATCAGAACAAATAGTCAATAAACCACTTTTATTTTGAAATCTGACCACCGGTGATGGTGTAAGAAATGTAAATACGATGAAATGTTTAAAAGGCAGTATTCTTCAATTCTGCTCCTTTCCAATCATGAACATTTTCTATATTGTAAGACAAACATGTAAACATATTGGACGATCAATAATTTTCATGAAAGGAACAAATAAATAAATGAAAAATGAAATTTATTAAGGCTGAAAAATTATAATAAACATCAATCACAAGTCCCTGTGTGCTAGACTTAAGTTTGTCTTAAGGTCTACTGTGGCTTCTTTCCTTTCAGCATAGATTTGACAGGGCTCTAACGGCTGATCACAGAAGTTAGAAATTAAGCAGAAAAGTCAACTACCTCATCCAGCTACAACTATTTACATAAAGCTTGTCAGTAGAAGGAAGCAGATGTGCTCTTAGACTTCCTGTTAAACCACTGCACTTAAATTGAACCTGATGAAGCACAATGGAGGACATGGCTCCCCACCAACAGGGAAACACTCGAGGAATTTAACAGTCTGAGACTTATTTTTGACTCTAATAAAAAGAAATGCAAAATCTCTTTTCATATGTAGAGGTGACTTTGGATCACTCAGAAAATGTTTTCTCTTTGCCCTTGGCTCTAGTCAGACGTGTTTTTTCCCTGTTCAGAGTGGCCTGACACAAAAAACGTTGAAGCAGAAGTCATTCGGATGTGTCAACATGTGATGGCTCTCAAAGCACAAACTCCAGCAGCTGTCCACTTCTTATGAATCTGCCTTAAATTCTTGAGCTTTGCTTCAAAATCCTCTCAGTGCTGCAGTCAACTTTACATTTTTTTCCCCATAATTCATTTTTCTAATGCAGACCTTGGTGGGCAGTCAGCCTCTTTTACCCCCTACCCACCATGTGCTGTGTCCATGACCGTCTTCTGGACAAATGCTAATTCTCCATGACTCCATGACCGTGGCCTACTGATCCAGACTATGGATAGGCCCAGAAAGCGTCTGCAGGTGTTTGCAATTAACTGTCTGATTAGAATGAGACATCAAGAGTCCAAACGTTTTCATAGTAAATCTGAGACATCAAGTTTTCATATTCATAAGCTTTAGATTCTAAACAATTATGAGGAAGTGATATCAGCCCTTGAACTATGTCAGTATGTGTGTAGTAATCACAATTTTAATGTTATTTTTTTACTTTTTGAGATAGTCTTGGTAACAGTTTTAAAAACAAATGTATCTAAAGATTTTAGTCTACTTATGTATTTATGTAAATTCAACATTATGGCTTTTATAGAGGCCTGCGATACATTACCTCTGAGCTATTGTAGCTTATATATTAGTATACATCAGGGAGCAGGAGAATTTTTTTTATCTTTGTGAGCTTACCCTTTCTCTTCCAAGGATGGAGCGTATGCGCTCCATTAGCTGACCCACGGCAAGTGAATTCTTCAGCCTCTCTTCCAGGGCCTCCTGGAGGTGCTCCCACTCCCACGCTCCTACAGAAACATTCACACCAAGTGTACAGTTATCAGAAATACACAAGGAACCCATTTAGCTACTGGGACTCTGCTCTGACTACCCACTTAACTTTCACTGAACCCTCAGTGTCTGTTCTTGTCAAAACTACCAGCTACTGCATTGAGCCTGCTTATGTAATCTTCAGGGGTTATGGATGGACGACTAGGTCTAGATTCCACAAATATAACCTAAAAAAACAGATAATAAAATAATGTTAAACTAAATTGAGTCTAAAAAAACATGAAAAACTTCAACTTTCAATAAAAATGTATTATTCTTGTTTAATAATAATTACTGTTGTAGCTTCTATTTAGTAAAAATATAGAGATGAACAGCTGTTACTTGTTAAAATCTGAAATTTAGAAAAAGACTCAGTTCGTACAACTCAAATGTTTGATGCTTCATCTTTGGAGAGTGTCAATAAGTCTTGATTTACATTTTATTTTAAATCCATTTGATAACTGCATCAAAAGGTTTATGGATGTGGTGCTGTTTCACACGTCCATATTCAATTAGTCTAATGTTTTTAGTCAGTGAGCTGTGACCACAGCCAAATTAATCCTATCATAAATCTCCCTACTATCTTGATGTTCCAGCTAATTACAATCCAATATCAAACACTCCTTTTAACTTTATACTATTTTTAAGTTATATGGTAACTCTTTACAGTATATAAACACTGACCTTCAGTCACAATTTTACTGTTTTAAGAGAAATGCAATACACTATTTTAGCAGAACTAATATTTTAAGTAACAAGTGACCCACTGATGGTGACCAACAGTCACCTCATTAACTTGATCCTTGTATCAAGCAGTCCTACTTTGGTGTTCCACAAGGATTATAACTAGAACCAATTTAGTTTACTACAAATTTTTCTTTTTTTTTGTACATAAATAGAAAGTCTTAATGTTTAGCCATTTTTGTTTTACTTCTAAGTAATGACACCCAGCTTTATTTGTTAAAAGCACCTGAGGAAACTATTAAAAGCTATTAGAAACTCCACAGTAGTTACACTGAGCTACTAAAGCTATGAGCGTTCCTTTGAAACATATAAGCCTAAAAGACACTGCTGTTTTTTTTCTTTTCAATTCAGAAAAACCAGAAACACCTTGAGGGGCCTTGGCACAAATATTAACCAAACTTTTTCGATGTCTTTTTAAAGCAGGCCTCTAAACAGCCAATTGTAAGGATTTGACTTTGTAATTAATGTTATGCATGCTTGTGTGATGTTTTATGTTGTTTCTCTGTATTTTAGTTTGCGTAATGCTACCCATCACACATGTTTACTGTTGCAACTGATTCAGCTGTTGTTTGTTTCCATAAACTGCCGGTGGTCAGTGCTGCCTGGTGTCAGTTTTCAGGTGTCTGATTGTGGGTATGTTCATTTATTGTACGATTCCTTAGTTTGTTTTAATGTGTTCTATGCCAGCTTTTATACAATCAAAGGCTTATTTTCTTTCAATGTAAATGCTCTTTTGGTCCTCCAACAAAAATAAAAATCATCATCTTCAACATTTTTTATTACAGAACCATCTTTGGTAATTCGCCTTTTTGTTGGGGTTTCTACAGGAGTTTTTTCTTTAACTGCAAAAATTGGCTTTTCCTAAAAGCCCATATTGGTCCCTACTGAAGTATCTTCTTCTTTTCCTTTCAGTTTTTCCCATCAAGTGTGTCAGCTCATATTCTCCTAATTCTCAGGTTTAAAAGCCTCTTTTATGAGCAACCAGTAAAACAGGTTCGTCTTATATACCACTGAATATTTTCATTCTACATGTTCTACTTTTTTCACCTTTAATTACAAATGACAAAGTTAAACAACATTTCTTTCATCTTTTTAACTTTTCTTCCTCGGCTTGTGGTTCTTTTAAGTTCGTTTTTAAAGCCTATTTTATGAACTTATCTGCTGAACCCAAAACTTAACTTTCAAAAATACTATAAAAGAATAACAAAAAAACTATTTAATCTTTCTAAAAGGGGGGGGTGGCATAAAACAAAGATAAGAGCATGTAAAAGTTGTTTTTTCAGAATGTCAACACAGTATCTTTAAAGTCTCTTCCCAAACAAATATTCTGAATGCTCTCTAGAATACCTAAACCTTATACTACAAATCTGCAACCATGAGCACGTCTTAACAGCTGCTCTGCCCTCTGAGGAAAAGAAAAGAATATTCTCATAAATCACGAGCACCCTACCCTATAGGATGAGGCATGTACATTTTCATGCAACATCAGTTAACAATGTAATTTAAAAATAAAGGTCAAAGAACCAACAATGGAGATGATGAGGCCTAGAAGAAGACAGACTTTACAAAAAAAGGGGAATATTAAAAATGCAAAGGAACCTGGTTTAACAGCAAAATACTCGTAATGATTCCTTGATCTGCTGTGCTGCCACATGTTTAACACTTTTGGAGAAAAGTCCCTTAAGGTGAACCTTTATTGCAATTTAAATGATGGCACAGGCAAACCAAACAAACACAAAGTCTGATGTAAATGAGTCCTAAGACAGTGAAACCACAATGTTTGTCTGTATTTTATTGTAAGTTCTTATGTTTTTTGGCCATCAAGTAAATCCAAACTCAGTACAGGTCAGTTTAATTCTTTCATGGAGTACCAGGTTTACCAGGTTGACAAAATTATACTAACAGAGTAAGTCCAGAAGGCATAAGAAGTACCTTTATTCCAATCAAACAACATAGAATCGTGGCTCTGGTTAGCAAAGCTGCTTCTGCAAAGACTACAAGTCTCTGGAATATTAAAATCTAGAGCAAGAAATAGATTTGTGGCTTTGTTACTGTACAAACTACATCATTGCAAAGTGCTCACTCCAGTTTTTAAGCATGGAAGTGGAGGACTGATAAAATCTCATCGTCTTCACAGCCAAGAGGAGCAGAGCACCTTGGAGTCCTTCTGAATCAACCATGAATTCCTTCAAAGAGTTGCTCTAATCTGGATTTTGCAACAATTACTCTGAACTTTTTTACAACAGAGAAGCTTTAAAAGACACAAAAGAGCAGCCAAAGTCCAGACCTTAACCTGACTGATATTGTAGCCAACAGCTCAGCATAAAGGAACCCTTTAAAACTTTAATGAACTTGTGCATTCTTGTAATACCCCTATTATGTGTAAAAATAATAATGTTGTCCATAAAGAAGCTAAAAGTGTTTCTCCAACTGTGGGATATATTTCTTTTTTTTTCATTTCAAAGAGCAATTAAAATTTAAATATAAAATAGAAAAAATTAAGTTTGTATAAAAACTAGTTAAGGTAAAGATTTGAAAAACTGTCCAAAAAACGTGATAAATTCCAAGAGGTTTGCAACGCTAACTAAAAAGACAACCTTCGGTTTATTACCAATTCAAAATCCACAGGAAACAAGTTCACTTTCATGCTGTGAATCTTCAGTTCTTTACAGCTTCCTTAGTGGGCCATTAAGGAAGCTGTGCCATCCAGGATTTAGGCCATCATTAGTTTTAATGATGGCTGATAGAGGGATTATTGGTGGCAACACACCACAGTAAAGACACCTTCAATGGAGGTTTAGGGAGTAGCTCAGGAACTCCGAGGATAATCTTTGTTCCAGATAGATATAAAACAATTATTATAGTGGAGGATTTTTCCTAATCTATTCAGTTTATAGAAAAAAAGCCACATAATCTAACAAATAAGTGCAGCTAAAAACAAAAATATTAAACTCTCACAATAACACTTTACAACAACAAACCCTCCAGATGCAAGTTAGGCAGACTGAAGCTAATCTGTGCAATTGTACTGACAAAAGTATTTGTTTGAGCAGCATCCTGGAAAACAAAATAAAGTTGTGTTAGATTCTCAAGCAAGGACACAGAAAATCTGGACTAAAAATAAGAGTTGATTTTCTGCCAAAGAACACTCTGGTTCATCTGTGTGCGTGTGCATGCTCTACATCTGAAGAGCACACACATGCACACAATCACAAGTAAGTGACAATTTCAATATTTCAAGAAAGAGACAGAGTCTCAGGGAGTTAATGTCACTCCAGCAAAGTCATGGCCTGTTGTGATCGTCTTCACACTGTGGAGTGACAAAAGCCAGAGCGTGGGTGTGCTGCGGTGGCAGTGGGGCATCGTTCAGATAATTCAGTCAAATGAATCACAGTATAAAGGAATTAATTCAATCGTTTATGGAAGAAAAATGCTTGTTCTACCATCTCAGCCTGTTCAGGGTTTGCTGCAAAATGAACATCTCACATCTGCCCACCGAGCTCTGAATATTTCAAAGAGTAAAGAATGTATCCAGCCAATTTCAAGTCAGTATGATAATATCCGCGCTTTATATGATGTCAGCTTATTCAAACACGCAACGGGACCCTTCATGTTGAAGGTTAACTTTAGTAGTTTCATACTCGACTTCACATTGTCTGCCCTACAGGGGTTTATGGAAACACTGACATTCCCGTTCCACTTGGCCGTGCACACATACTCCACTATTCCTTTTTGGTCAAAACCATACAAACACACACACACACACAAATATATTGCAAAATGACATTTTTTTCACCAAAACCATAACCAAACATTGTACCATTTCCTACCATTCTCTCTTCATATTTTACCATCTTCCTTTTCACCTCCCCTCTTTGCTTTCCTCTTCTTATTTCACTTTAAAAAAGAACACAGACTCGTGCTATACGGCAATGTGTGAGCTTGAAAAAACCCACACTGCTCTCTTCATATATCGTCGCTTGCTCTTATTCTTATTCATGGAATCACTCACAGAGAATCAGCCTGTAATCTTCCTCCTCTCTGCTCTCACTCTTTACCAGTATGTGTGTCTACCTCTGATGCTTATGTCAGAGCGTCAATGCTGCTCACATACATGCTAACAGGCAGCCATGAATCAGACGCCGGAAAAGCTTTTTTTTTTTTTTTGCTATAAGGATTTGTACACATGCTTGTTAAGAAGTACTGGCGTGCGCGGGCGATGTGATCTTATGTGCTGCAAGCACAACTCTGCAGACTATAAGCCCCGCACGGAAGAGATTTTTTTTAGGCTGCAGCAAAATTAATACCACTTAAACTAAGCTTTACACAGATGAAGGGTGCAGCCTAACAGGCAGCACACAGAGCTGGGAGCTCGGTGCCTGCATGCATGTGTATCCCTGTGGGTACAGCAAATGTGAACAGTTATGTTCCTTTCAATACACTTTTCATCATTTCTGTGAAAGGGGACTTACAGAGTAACTTCTCTTAGTTTGTCTCCGTTGACTGATTTTCACAAAAATGAGCTGACACCAACGCAAGTGGCTGCCAAGTGAAAATGTCGGTTAAAACATCAGTGCCAGATCATACCAATACAAAATAAGGGATTGGGGTCCAGATTAAAGTACAATAATTGCATACTACCTAGAGCAGTTTGACTGATCGCTGTTCCTCTGTGTAATGAAAGTTTGGACAAGGCCCAAGAGGAGGCTTATGGCCTTCGGCTGCCTGTGGCCATTCAAGATCCACAGCGAGAAAGGAACACAGAGACTTTATCGGGGCCGGCACTTTCAGAGCCCAGAGCGGAACAGGTAAGAAAAAGTTTCATTATATTGCTCAGAAACAGAAAGAAAAGGAAACAGTACTGACTGTGACTCCCTGTAGACTTCGTGGAGGGGGTTAAAAGTAAAAATATAAAAATAAGACAAAAAAATATTTGCTTAAGTAATTCAGCAGATTCTGGTGTAGAAAGGTTAACCCTTGTGTTATCTTAGATGACCCCCCCTTGCATTGACGTGTTCTCCCTACCATGACAAAAGTGGATAAAGGTGGAAAGATTTCATGTAATCCATGGACACCAGTGAAGATCACAAATCATTGAAGAAAAAAGGTTCAGAGCACTGTCTAGTGGGTCTAGATGACCCAACTCCCAACGTTAAAGTGCCTAGGATAGCACAAGGGGTTATATAATAGTTTGCAGAATGCTAAACAATTAGATTCAAAATGCAAGCTTCTAGAGCCAAATATGGCTCCAAGTACATCTATTCCATTTCAATTCACATGTTAATAGATTGATTCAATTTCACAATGAAATTAAATATCTATGTTAAATAGTTATTTACTTCACTTTTAACTTGTGTTAAATTTGATGGACTGGTGACCTGTTCAGGGTGTTGCCTAATGTTAGCTTCAGTAACCCGGTGATCTCAGAAGGGATTCAGTGGGTTCAGAAGGATGGATGGATGGATGGATGGATGGATGGATGGATGGATGGATGGATGGATGGATGGATTTTAAATTGACCAAATGTATTTGGTCATCACAAAACACTTTTCCTATAACTTGTAGAGAACAAATAAAACCTTTAGCCTAGGAATTCTTACAGTGAACAAAACTAACCAAAAAAGCAGTTTTTGCCAAAAACACAAACTAGTAAGAGCCTACTAAGGAAAACAATTAGTCCAATTAATGTCCAGGATGTCCCCGAGTGGCCGGGATAGGCTCCAGCAGCCCAGAGACCCCGAATGGGACAAAATGGGTTTAGAAGATCATTGAATAACGATGGATTTTTTATTTATTAATTTATTCATAGCCAAATGAGTTTGACTGGTAGGCTTTACCTCTGTAAATGAACATGAGAGTCTCCCACAAGCACATACACAGGAGGGGGTCCTTCACCACGAGTCGCGTAAGACGTCCGGTCACGTGTCCGTCTGACCGAGGCATGTCATCAATAATGCTCCCATCCCAGGTTGAGAGCAGTGAATGGGAAGCTCCTTCCCTCTCTCGACAAACACAACGGGACTGAGGCCGTTCCCTGACAAACACAAAAACACAATGAATGAACACTCGTACTAATGGCACAGTCTGGCATGATAGCTGATCTGGTGCTGGCTGCCACCTCAGCTAGTGGTTTAGCTTTTTAAGCTGTACGGTCTTCTGCACCAAAAGACCATGTCTCCTACCTGCTTTTGGGCCCCAGGAGCAGCTGTCTAAAGTACGGGCTGACAGCACACAGAACAGCTGCGTGTGCCCAGCCCAATTCTTTTCCAGATTCCCCGGCATAGAAAGCAACGTCGGCAAACTGCACACCACGCTCCAACAACCACTGCATGTCCTGGGAGAAGCTGGACTCCTCCACTCGGATAGGGGGAAGGCGAGCTGCGAGAAGGGGAGGAAGAAGCAGCAAGGAGGAATAAAAGTCAAAGGACAGGGAAATTGGAGGAGTCCTTAATGAACAATTAGGGCTAAAATGAGCTCACGTGGCTTAGCAAGACATTTTGCCACAGAAAAATCCAATGTATTTGGACAGACATAGTAGTTTTGACAGTAAAAACGTAGTTGAAGACATGGATAAGAAATAATCCTGCATCATTTTGAAATACCATCTTTAACATGAAACAACTCATTTTAGTAACGTGGCCTTGCTAATAAAGTTTTAACACATTTAGTAAAATTGGATCTATAATTCAGTGTCAAAAATAGGATGTTGTACATAACATTAAGCTGCAGATCTACTAAGTTGACCTCTAAAAGTGACGTTTTACAGAATCTTGGTTAAAAAAAATCAATCACAGCAAAAAACAACAAGGAAAAGCTCCAAAGTTAATCTTTATTAAGGTTAATGGTTAAAGCTGAAACAACTGACAAAGGGAAAAGAAAAAGCCTCACCACCAACAGTGCCAGTGAGTAAACATAAAAGTGCACCCTCAAAAAAAACCTCACAAAAAATTGAAAAAAATCTTCCAACTTTATGATTTATGAATTCAGGAAGTCTGAATACATAAAAATGTAAAATCTACTGGTTGGAGAATGAATTCTGCACACTGGGATTCCTTCACAAATTAATGTCCAATTATGCTGCTTTTTCTTGTGCTTTGTACTCTATACTGCATCCCGCCTTCTCATGTCTGCCTTTTTACTGCCGCTGTGATTAAGCCATAAAAGTGGTGTCGCTCCTGAGTCAGTGCATGTCATAATTGATTTAAGATCCACCACAAGGTGAGTTAGGTGTTGCTGGACGAGCACCAATAAATTCCCCGGCACTTGCTGCCACTTTTGGCAGAACACTACTGATTACTTAAGATTTAGACACACAGCAGAAAAGGGCTGCGATCAATTTTTAACACTCGTTTTGTGTCACGCTCTGCGTTAAGTACTTTCCGGTGCTTTTATTTTGAAAGAAAATAACAGTAAAGGTTGCAGCACGGTAAATCCAGATCAGAATACTGTTATGAAAATACAATTAAAGGATTCTGGATTCTGGATATTGTTGTTATGGAATTTTTCTTTTCGACAGTAAATTTTTGGTCATTTTAAAATAAAGAATAAAAAATGGGTTGTGGGGAAAGAATAATATGGAGCAGACGAAATCTTGGAACATGGCCTATCAATCCTGGGAGAGGATCCCTCCTTCATGTGGACTTCCCTGAGGTTTCTTTTTTTTCATGGAATCAGGGTTTTTTTAAGGAGTTTTTCCTTTCTGAGAAGGAGGGTCTAAGGGCAGGGATGCCCAGTTTAGTTTAAGGTGTTTAGTTTAGCAATTAGCATCTTGTATTTTATGACTGATTTTATGTTTTGTGCAATTAGTGAGGCCCGTTGAGACAACTGTATTGTAATATTGGGCAATATAAAAAAAAACTGAATTGAACTGAATATGGTCCAAAAACATCCAAATAGAGGAATTTGGAACATGTCTCTCTCAAAAGCCCCAGCCTGGTTTGATATTTTGAGGATTTGTTACACTTCCTCTCTCTAAACAGCCTTCAGTGGCTGTGCATTTTAGCTTTCTTTGATCAGCACGATCACTTATCCCTTCATTATTCATGTTTTTGGAGTTAGCAGGATCTGATTGGTTTGGCCGCAGTTTAAATAAGCCTGCAGTAAATCAGAATCTCTTTGTTTTTTTGCTCTTTTTTTGGTTACTGATTCAAAATCTCAGCATTCATTTAGGAACACTTTGAGCCAAAAAGTTAACAGCATACTTTTTGGTTTTGGAGGTTTAACTTGTGTGGCTTTACAACTCATTGATCTGGAGTTCTGTCTTTATGAGTTTGGGACTTCTTTCTTTAGGTGTAAAGATCATTATTACTTTGTAATAAAACCTCATTTTTTTGGAAGCCAGACTTCTGATAGGCAGTCATCCGTCAAATCTGATGTCACATATTCCATTTTATTCGTTAAATAACACCCTTTAAATGTTCATTTATCGAAAAATGAAAATTCAAGTCAAAATGAAGTTCAGGATACACCACAAAAAAGGAGAGCTCTTATATAAAAAATAATTTGATCTTAAATTAATTTCATTGACGTTAAGTCTTTGGATAAACTAATTGCATCCCACACTAAGATGTCTCAAATCCAGGAAGCCAATTCAGTGGTTCTCCTAAAATAAGCGTGTCTCTGCAGAAAAGTAGTGCACTGAACATTTTTGTGTCTCTTCCTTATTTCTAGTTTGGAACAGAGAATATTGATCCCCCTCTGCTGCTTTGTGCTCAGCTCTTTTTATGGCTATGCAAGCTCAAGAAGGTACAATCCAGTCAGAATGTTCACCAAGTACAGCAGAAAGATAATAACATAAAGTAAGTGTGTGAATTAAAATGTGACAAAGATTTACTATAAAGATTAGTTTTTTTTCTTTTAATTGGCTTTTGGGAGCTTGACAAGACATTAAAACTAGCTTAATAAAGGCATTGTCAGCTGGTAAACGCCACTGATTCCCACTTACCCGGCTGTTCTAGGAAAGGTGGTCGGAGTTCATTCACTTTATTCCCTCTCCTCTTCTCTGGCCTTTCTTTGGCTTTGTGTTTCAAACACTGAATCATGAAGTACTCCAGCTAAGAAGAACACACGTTCCGTATAAACACAAGAATGTTAACTTCACGTCATTTTTAGTAACTTCGAACCATCACTTACCACACTGCCGAAGTAGCGACCGACAAAGACATGGTTGAGAGAGGGCAACTCCAGGTAGGTCGCCCCCAGGTCCCTGGACAGCTGCAAACCTTCACTGTGAGGCACACTGCTGCTCCAGTCTGATGCACACAATGGACATGTACAGGGAGGGCCTTCATCTAAACAGCAGGACAGAACGCACAGTGGAAGCAGCATCTGAATAGGATGTAAGGCCTTTTTAGGAAAGATGAAACTAATTGGATTCTGCCTGTAGAACAGACTAAACCTGAGATGGAAGGAAAAGCTTTCCTCCTAACTCTACAAATTGACTGTTCTGTGTCTCGTAGATTAAAACATAACTAGGTCAAAATCTTTACAACACAAAGATCTAAACTGCTATAACAGTTTGGTCATAATAAAAGCTGATAAAGATGTGGATCAGCACACCGTCTGCTCAAGTTTTAACATGTCTAAAAAGGATAGCACATCCTATTGCTGAGAGTTGAATGGAAGAACACGTAAACCTTTCTTAACATGCAAAGTAGACGTTCCACCTACAGAGTTTGACACTGAATTATTCACCATGTTCATGTTGAACATAGTGCGCGTCTTTAGGCAATAACTGCAGATGTAGCTTTATGAAGTGTCTGCAATTACAGCACTAAAGGGAGAAATTTACTTCCACACACTGCAGGTATTAAATCTCTCTACTAAACGTCTTGAGGAAAAAATGGCTAAAATCTGCAGCAGTCTGTGCAGGAGGGCCAACTTGTGCAGACTGGCATGTATGCAATGGGGACCGCAGCGGCAGAGTTGGGCAGAAAACAAAACGGATTATCTTGATGGAGATGAAAAGACTACAGTACGATTGCACAAAAGAGGAGGAGGGGAAGGGGTTGGAGGCAGTAAGAGCAGGACATCCAGCTAAGTGCTGAGGCATTTGATAAATCATACCGCTAATAACCTAGAGGCATGACACAGAGATGGGGCTAGGCTGAGCGTGTGTGTCCAAGAGCGAGGGGGTATGTGTGAGCCTTTGACATACTGTGACTTGAGATATAAGGGGAAGGAGCATGCGTATTTCAGGGTTCATACCCACGCCCTTTTAGCTCCCACTCCAATTCATCATTTTGATCCCTTTCAAAAGTGTCCCAGTGGTCTTTTAATCATACAGTACGACTGCATAAACATCAAATCAACATAAAAAAAACCTGCTGGTTGTAGCTTCTACGTCACAACTGCAAGCTTTTTCAAACTTCTTTTTTTTTCTGCTCTTGATTCACAACGAATTCAAACAAAGAAACATTTTTAAGCTTAATTTTCTTCATATGTGTTCTCCATCATCAGAAAAATGCCACAAGAACATGTTAAAAAGACCCAAACCATGATATGCATCAGAATGGGTCTTTAAAGAGAATCTGCCAATGGCCTCCTCACGCTCCCTACTCAGTTTAATATCCCTTTTAATGTGGGTGTTTTAGTGCCCTAAGGTGATCTAGAGTCAGATCAAGAAGAAGCACTTGAAGCTCAACTGCCATCCTCCGCAGTCATGAGGGGGATAGAAGGAAAATATTCCCCGCAACCACAAAAAAACACAAGCAGACAAACAAATGCTCCTTTGCCGTTTCCAGCAGAGACTTGCGCTGGGATCGCTCTGCAGCACAGGGCTCTGACGGGAACTCAAAGAGTGTTGAATAGACATGCTAAAAATACAGCCTGCTATGTTTGATGGGCTTGTTTACCAAATTTGGCTTCAACAGAGGTCACCGTGTCTGCAGTAGATTTGCTCGCAGCATCAGAGAAGTACCAGCGTGCGTGTATGTAAACACCTATTGTATCAATAAGCTTCAAGCAAGGCTCCCAAATACTTGACTTGCTTGCAGTAGGGGAAACGTTGTGGTGTGTCTTCGAACTGACGCTGCAGATTTTTGCTTGCTTCCAAACTGAACTGGATGTTTTTGCTGCAGGGAAACATGTGAGCTTTAATCATGAGCATTTTCCTCATTACTAGGAGGACCCACCAGAGGACAAAGGGCATAAACAGTCATCTCACTCAACCATTGAGAAGAGCTTGATGTTATCCTAAAACCAAACGCAGCAACTGAAGCAGCAGAAAGCAGATCCACCA
Organism: Oryzias sinensis; assembly: GCA_037389245.1. Taxonomy (NCBI): domain Eukaryota; kingdom Metazoa; phylum Chordata; class Actinopteri; order Beloniformes; family Adrianichthyidae; genus Oryzias; species Oryzias sinensis. The sequence goes on from CM074493.1 coordinate 17,409,655, forward strand.
ATCGCACAGTTTCAAACTCAGAAAGCTGAAAGGTTAAGAAATACTGTTTTCTTTTGTATTCGTACCATTGACTGTAGAAGAGAACTGGTAAGAGTGATGTCACCCATAGAAAAATGACTTACTTCCAGGTCAAACTAAATGAAGTCAATTCAGTCGCTATCTTTTTTGCCATACACCATGTTGGAATCAGAAATAGTCAGTCAACGTTTGGAACGTTGGATGTTATATCACATATATTTATTGAGACATCTGATTGGCCAGTTTATAACATGAATAACTTGCATTACTGAGAAAATATCAAGAACAAATATGGGATTTTGGCTTTTTGAAACCAGCAGGTACATCTTATTTGAAAAGCGGCGGGGGGGGGGGGGGGGGGGTCACTCAGTCTAGTTAATGCTTCAAACTTGCTCACCATTCAGCCGTGCCCCAACAGCGACGAGGATGACCGGCACCCCCCAGTGTCTTAGGAGAGGTCGGAGTCTCGGGGCGTAGCCATTTCGGACTTGCTGGAAGGCAAGCTTGTCGGTAACAGAATATTTGATGACCAGTATGTCGGCTTGCTCAAGAACTTTCCGCACACTGGCCCAGTCGCTGTCCAACAAGTCCTGGAAAAGACAAGAAAGCGATGAGCAGAGACACAGGAGGAGGGTCATATTAATATCAGAACTCCAATACACTGGACCATCTGCATACAAAGCTGGAACTATAAATCCTACTTCAGATAACACTAACCCTTCCCCTCCTAAGTCTAAATACCTCTTTGCTGCTAGCTCTTGGGACTTTACCCCCAAGGACTAGCTGTTCCAAACCAACCTGATTCCACTCATTAGGCAGGAAAAAACACAATGAACACTCAACTGAATCCTCAGAGCAAATTGAATTAAAAAAAAAGAAGAGACGGACAGATCTAGAAAACACTTCGGACCGTGGATCGACAGCCATATAATAGGACGTGTGAATGAAAGATTCATGTGCTATTTAGAACAAAAGGTCTTTCATCTGGGGTTTTTGTGCATTGCATGTTAAAATGCTGTCCTCTAAGGATTGAGACATTTTCATGAAGCCTGCAATCAGCCTGCAGAGGGCTTTGGAATTCTGAAACACTACACTGTTGTCCTCTGAGGAGCAAAAGCAGATGAGCAAGAGAAGCAGCCCTCCAGGAATAAAAAGACACACCTTTGTTTTGTTTAACATATATCAACTTCAAAGTCCCACTCTGATCATCTTGTGATCTATCGTAAAAACGTTCCCAGTTGTTTTTTAATTATGATTATGTTGTTTCTAGCCGAAATAAAAAAACCTGTCATTTTCTAGGACATATTTTCTGTAGAGTGGCAGTAGTTCGTTAGAAATGTCAACTGTGGGCGGGACTGTTGGCGTAAGTCCGCCCCCACGTCCATCATCTGTTTACAGGCTTTTCTGCTAACATACAGCCCCTCAAAACCCCAACCAAATATTACAGATGCAACAAAAATGGTGAGCAAATAATCGAGCTATCCAGCTGCGCAGTTCTGAGCCAACTCAGACGAGGAAAACGAAAAACGTACATGGATCTAGTTGTATGCATCAGAATGGTGCGGAGCAGAGAGCTTGTGGCCTGCCCATTGACTGTATAAGAGAACTAGACTAAGTGAGTATGATGTCACCCATAGAAAATACCTTTGGCTCCAGCAAAATTAATTTTCCTGCATGTTGGACCCAGAGGATGTACATAAACAGTGATTAGTCCGAATCGGTCTGAGTCAACGTCACAACTACAAGCCTTTTACAACCATTTTTTCCTCTGCTCCTGATTCACAAAAAATTTGAATAAAGAAATATTCAGACATTGAATTTTAATCTTTTTTTTATGTCCTCCATCGTGAGAAAAATGCTACAAGAACATGTCAAAAAACACAATTTTCATCAGAGTGGGTCTTTACACGACTTTATTTTTTAACATGTTGGTAATAAATAATAGTAATAATAATAATAATAATCCATGATCTTTTAACTCTTACCCAACTGGGGCAATCCCTAACCACCACAGTGACATCTCCAAACACACGTGAGGTGTATTCCATAAAAGCCGGGTTGTGCACACTGCCTTCCAGCTCGCATGGTCCCACCAGCGCACCATGACCAAGGTAGCTCCACAGCAAGCCGCCCTGCAGCTGCCCCTGGCCCATGATCTCCTCCCCGGGTCCTACTCCTCCAGGACACTCGCTGCCAAGAGCCACGATGTGGATGGACCTGCGAGGCAGACAGGTTCTGCTCTCAGATCGAGTGGACACACTGAAGCCTATTATTCATGTCTATCACGGAGGCAGTGCATCATTATGTCACTGGGAATAACAGAAGAAGCAGCTTCAAGGGATTTATCACACCTGAGAGGACACTGTGGTGATCACATAATCAGGGTATCAAATGTTTGTTTTGAAAATCACAGATGATTTAAAAATCATTATAGGGGAAAAATAAAAAAAACAGCATCTTCTTGTTTGTTTAAATGAGTGGCATCTTCACAGGAACTTACATCTTGTGGTGACACAGCGGTTTCGTTCCGCTGCTCTACGCTATGGAGCCCGTTTCCTCACGTTTCCACGCCAGTCTGCAGTTTTCCGCAATGAGCCGCTCCGCCGTTAATCCCTTTCATCTGCGCCCGGCCCCCCCGGGAGCCCGGCCACTGCCGCTGCTGCTGCCGCTGCTGCTGCTGGCGAGCACAGCAGTCACTCGCATTGTCCCGGCTCGTTTTTCATTCATAAAAGCAGAGCTCGAGTCGACACCGTCCCGAACCGACCGCAGAGAGACGTACCGGACAGCCCCCGCTGGACCCACGGCGGAGCAACAGCAGAGTGGGGGGGAACAGCGGCGCCCATGGGCGGCCAATGCGCTAACGGGCAAGCAACTTGTGAGAGGCTGGAAATACGTTCGGCTGACGGCGGCGAGAGCTCCGCGGATCCGTGTCCACGCCGCGTGAACGACGTCGGTGGGGGAAAGTGTTCCAACTGACAGAGGAAACCGACAGGGGCGCGTGCGCTGCGAGTTGGACTCGCGACTGACTCAGCAACACGCACGCGGGCACACAAACAAGGAGGTCGCGCGCTCTGATAATGGCTGTTTGCTTTCAAGCAAACTATCTTTTCCAAAACATTTGTCTTTAAATTTTATTCGTTAAGACCCAAAAGTGAATCTATTTTTTTTAAAATCGTATTTCATATATTTAACCACATTTTTTTCCACAACATTTAGGGGAAACAATAAAATAATGGGTAATATAAAATCTCATTTTGTTAAGACTTCAAATAATGGTCGAAAATGCATACGCTAATTTTAATTTTAAATACCTTGAAGCTGGAATGGGTAAACGCTGTTTTAATTGGGCGGAACAAATATTGGCGTTGTAGTTCTAAGTCTATTATGGCATGTCAGACTACATCTTATGCCCCCTATGTTTACTACCATAGCAGTGTATACGCGGAAAGCCTAAAATAGTGGTTCTCAAATAAGTACTTTTAACCCTGAGCGTGTTGAATACAGGGGTATTAATGGGGTACTTCTGATTTTTTTTTTTTAAATATAGTATTTAAAAAAGTCTAAGTCAGAAAAACATACCTACAAATCCGGGGGCAGGGCATTAAATATTTTTTACTTTTTTATTTTATTATAAATTTTTAGAGTCTCAACCACATTACCATACTTGTTAAACACTGCCACCTGGAGAACTCGGACAATGAACTCATGATTTAAGTAAATATTTTCCCTCAAACTTGGCTATTTAAAGTTAGGTTTAGACTCATTTTTATACAACAAAACAAATCTTTAGTACTTTTCCCTCATTTTTTTCTAAATGTTTTAGGAGACACCACCAAAATTGGCATTTAGCTTCTTTAAGAACAAATTGGTGTGGTGCTTTGTTTGTTAAATCCTTTCTTGATATAAATGTTTTTATGTGAGTTTTAAAGCTGCTTGATTATTTTCTCTCTGTAAAACCCTTTGAAATGCCTTTTCAAAAGCTGAAATAAAGATGTCTTTGATAGGGACTTGGTTAAAAAAGTATTTCACACAGGTTACATCATATAAAAAAGTTTGAGAACCACTGGAATAAAATATGCAGGACTGTTTATCTCTGGAACTGTTAAATAATTCCACCCCCAGAGGCTAACTAACAAACCAAACTTTGATTTATTTTTTCCAGCCGATGTAAACTCCTCCCAAAGCAGTTTTGAAGGTGTTAGATTTTCTAACATACACCTCGTCCTGCAATAGCTTTTACTTTGACATCAGACTTGGTGAACTGCAGACCCGTCGGTAGTGGTCGGTCTAGAGACCCCCCCCCCCCCCCCCGTTAAACCAAGATATTTTACTTAACTCATTAGATTAGATTATCAATAGTAGTTCTGTTGTCCACTGAAGGGGGTTAGTAACTGCAAAAATCCATTCGGTCTGTCCTAAAAGGTTTGCTGAAGTGCCTGTTCGCACAAAACAAATAGTTTATTCAATAAAAGAGGTAGTTTGTAGCAAAAGTTCCCTTTAGGTTACTGACTTTAATTGTATTCACTATTAAGTCCCATACTCATTTTGAATCTCTGTTGCTAAAAAGGCCTTGACTATTGATTTTAAAAAAGAAGGACTGAAATCATCAAGATTTTTAGAGGCTCATGCAAAAGCCACTAAACAGGAGACTTTAGTTATTAATTTCTAAATTAAATGGTAAATGGTGTATACCTCTCTAGTGCTTTTCCTTCCTTGAAGGTCCAAAGCGCTTCACAGTCACCGTCCCATTCACCCATTCATGAACTGATGGCGGCTCCTCTGCTGAACACTGGCGCCAACCTTCCACCAGAGGCAAGGTGGGGGTTCAGTGTCTTGCCCAAGGACAGTTTTACACACGGGTGGGCAAGGCAGGAATCAAGCCTGCAATCTACCAGTCAGAGGTCGACCCCCCTAATACTGCACCACAGCCCCCCTAATAAATGTTATTGTCAAGGGGAAGACCTTTACTTTTTCATTACTGGCTTGATAATGAACAGTTAATTTTCTTCTGAGTTGGGGATAAAGCACCTTAAAAACTAAGGTTTGTGGAAAACAATCGAAAGCTAGCTTTTTCAAAATTAAAGTATTTAGAAGATTTGGGGTAAATGTGTTAGAATTCTGACAGAAGGGCTGTTTGTTAGTAAGCCATAACTGTACTGTTTTCTGTTATCACAGAAGATGAATACCCTGGGATGTTCAATTTGAGCATTTTATTTTAGACTTTAGAATGTATTTCAAGCAATCCAACTTTTATAACTGAACAACTCTAAATTCATTCTACTTACATGCCCTTGCTCTCTCCACACTACCCCATCCTGGCGGTTTCCTTACCCAGACTTCTCTTTATCTTGACAAACAGCCCCCTCTTGACCCATTACAAATGACCACCTGAAGATAAGGCCCCTGCCTTGTGTCAAAGACTCCTAATCTGACACCATAATCACATTTTAATTTTTAATGCTCAGCCTGGAAATTCTGCACATTTTCTGCCCCCTAGTCAGCTCTAACCTCCAATGTTTCTTGTTTGTATTTTAAGAATCACCTCAGCCGAAGCCTTCAGACAGCACTGGGAGACAGTTCCAAACCCAGCAAAAAGCAGCACAATCATTAATGCACACAAGAACATTACATCCCATAGCCTCTATATTATAACCTGCGGCGTTTGCAGATCAGGGGCCCCACTGCTGTTTTAGGCTATAAATGGGAGAAAATCTCCTAAAGCTCTTCCAGCGCTAGAAACCGACTTGTGAGGTTTTGAGATGAGCAGGTTCTTCTGCCATAGAGTAAATGGTGTGTTAAAATTAGATCTGATTTGAATTTTTATACTCATTTGAAAAATGAACTCTGGGATTTATGTCAGATAAGGGAATGTAATAGCAAACTTCATTATTGTTTTGATTTTATCAATTTCAGATAAACTTTTTCATTCATCTTCTTCCGTTTTGTGCCTTTCGGGGTCACGGGGCTGCCGGAGCCTATCCTGGCTACTTGTGGGTGAAGGTAGGGGACATCCTGGACAGGTCGCCAGTCTGTTGCAGTCAGATAAACTTAAAACCCAAATTTAGCATGTTTTAGAAGTCAATGCAGCCAGTTGTTATGTGAGAGGATTAGGCAGAGGACAAAGTCACTTTCGTTGCATTACAGCTTAATTTTTCACATAAACGATTTTTTACCTCAGCACCTTATTGATCAGTGTAAAGCCTTTTATCATATTGATTCATTTGCTGTATAAATAATGCATTAAAGGGAGGGGAAAGGCCCACACCACCATACTGTGGTCCCTTGTTAAGGAAAAAGAATCAAAATCCATCCACAGAGATGTTTATTTAGAGAGGCACATGATAGTTTGTCAAATTACAATAAAATTGATAAAGTTGAGCAAACTTCACAACAGGAGCAGCCTCAGTTTATAAAGTCAAAATGTCTCTGAGCTCGTTACAAAGAAAATCCAGGTTAAGGCCATGCCTGACTTCTTGTCATTTAACAGTTAGTCATTTTCTGGGGACGTGAGTCGACCAAATGTAATGAGATGCAGTCTTCAGTCGTCATCTTCTTTAATAGGATTTTCCTTCTCTGCCGCTTCAGCTTTAGCTCTTTCCACCTTGCCCTTTTCTCCTTGATAGTAGTCTGACTCAATCCAACCCGGGCTCACGGACAGCTTGACAAAGACATTCCCATCGCTCTCTGTAACCACATGGATCCGCTGTTTCACTCCCTTGGAGAACCATCTGGTCACTGAAGGGTTTTCCCTGGGGTCCTTGCCCTTGTACAAGCACTCCCCCTCGGCCAAAGTGATCTTGTACTTGTGTTTTGGACAAATTATGCACATCTTGCCATTAATTTCCTGTGAATTGTGTCCATATGTGCGGAAAGACAGTGTGTAAGAGAATGTTAATGTTATGTAAATATAGTAGCAGCTTTATCTGTATTCCTTTGTGCCTCGGCCAAGCTTTGCCTTAAGCTTTAACTTGTAAGAATTCTGTTTAAAAAACATAGCAATTGCCTCTGAATAATCTCAATTACATTCTAGTTTTTTTTTAGATCACATCTCTTAAATGAAAACTTCACCTCAATGTCTCCGTTCTGCAGCATCCCTCCAGCATCTACGAGAAAGAAACAGATTTACAACAAGAACAGTTTGAACCAAACTGAACCACTTTATCCTGATATAGTGGACTCTGTAGCACAGAATAAAATAAAAATACCACAGAAAACTAAGAGCCTTGTTTCAATTTTGTGTTGCGGTATAAAAACAATAATTTTGTTAATGTATACAAAAGCTGGTCCTAGTAATGTTTTTGTTTTTCTAATGAAATGCCTCTTTGTTTTGACTTAATGCCAATAATTTCTTTTCAGCAACAATTACTTGGACTTGTCTTCAGTGTGCAGCTATAAAAAAAACCTTTAGTCAGTTTTTTTATAATGACTTCATTTATCATCTAGTTTTCTAAATCCGGACATCATTTAATTGACGTACTTTAGGTGAAAACCAAATTTAGACATAACTTCCCTCCAGACGTTTGCTTTGCATTTTAGTCATTTAATGTTTGTCGCAGTGACACAAAGTCTGAAGAATGCATCAAGGTCTGAGGTAAAGTGTCTTGGTCAAGGACACATCGACTGTTGAACCTTTTAAAAGGCAGCCCACCTACACTGTGCACCTCCCCATGACCTTTAATCATCATGTGCTGCAGAACTCTAGAATTAAAGCCAACCTGCTAGGAAAAACTAACTTTGGCAATTAAAAGTAGCCCTTGTTGAGTATTTTTCTCTTTTCATGATTTGGTGTGTTACATTTTTTATTGGTATATTTGGGCTTTCTATCCCCTATAAACTAAATGTTTCTAAACCTCTAAATAAACCAGATGTATAAATAAGTAATTTTACACACCCAAATAAATCCATGGCAGATAAACAATTTACTTTAATCCATTCAGCCTGTAAATTTAGGCAGGAGTTACATATTTGTAAAAAAAAAAAAAGTGCTTTACTTACGATAGCAGTAGGAGTCAATAGCGTGGAAGACACCTTCATGATGGATAATCAGAACGTCTCGACCATCCAGTGTTCTGAAGGAACGTTTTGCTTGTATGAGGTCATCCTTTTTGCCCACAAAATGAAGACCCGGAGCAGTTTGGTTCTTCCCCTCCATAACTTTGTAAAAATCTGTTAAGAGCAGACAGGATACACATCTGTATTTCATAAAATAAACACTTTCATGACATTTGGTGGAAAGCTGTGACCACACAGATGTCAGGGTGAGAACTTTCATGAAAGCTGATTCCAACAGGTCAACAGCATTTTGTGGTTTAGAGCTTAAACAGTCTCAGATCTCAGTTCAGATTCATGTTAAAATAATCATTACATCCGTTATACTTTTGCAATTTAAAGCATTAATCCATGGTCAGAGTCATTCAGTATCATATTTATCATCATAAAATATTTTAGCGGACATAAATTACAATTTTATGTCAGAGCACACGTGTGTACTCATTAATGTCCAGTGGCTTCAATATTTTATAAAAACAAAGTGTCGCATGTGGAATAAAGTAAATAACAATGATGATGTAGTCACCAAGGTATGCCATGCTCGCTGAAGGATTAAGAAAATGTGATTTATGTAAAGCGCAAAGAAAAAAATGAAGTGCAGACTGACTAAGCACAGTTGTGGCAGCAAATGTCTTCCAGCCTGTGGCTAAAAGAGCTCAGAAACAGTGGAACGATTACGCAACAGTCAAAGAAAAACACACTTACTGTAGTCTAAACCCTTCTGTCAGTTTTTATTTGTCTCGTAGTTTTCAACTTTTGTTTTTTTTTAAATGATAAAACCTAGTTACCTTTGGTTTTGGACGTTACCTTGACACTTCAGCAGCTGTGTTGTCTCCGTCAAACTGAACAAGAATTCAGCTGCCAGCTCAAGGCTTCAGGGAGAGGAGGGCCCATCTTTTATCTTCATCACACATAAGCTGTCTACCGTTGCCCAGCCTACTCCTGGGTATGTCTCTTATCAGTCTCTATGCCAGACACAAGCCATTTCTGAGATGAAATCTAAATTATCTTCAGTTCTTTCAAAAGCTTCTTAATTGTAGATACATTTTTTTAGTGAACCCTTATGTTTCAGAAGTAGTAAAGTAATGTTTTCCACAGTTACATCTGAGTATTTATTAAAGGTAACACCTCCATTCATGACACAGTTTTTTCATTTTTTAGCTGTCTACTTGCCTGCAAGGCAACAAGGGTTAAATTTTAAATCTTGTTTAAGAAGATTAATGTCACTTTATCAGAACAAAGCACATTAAGCCTTTTTAACTTATTGCTAAACCTTTATTCCATGTGTTATTTTTGGGCGTTAACATTTACAAATCAGTATCTGTTCTGTTGATGTAACCATGTTACTATGCAATTTCTAATCCTCTGACACCATATGTTACCATTTTTTTCATGACCTATAAGCCATGATCATCAAAATAGCTTAAATGAAGGGTTAAGGTGTTTCAAACTCTGTGTAATTACTTAATATTAGCATTAGCAAACTGTCCAGGATGAACCTTGTCTTTGCCCAGCAGTTGCAGGAAGGTTCCAGCGACACCATGACCCTAAGGAGGATTAAAGCAGGTTTAGAAAATGGATGGATGGAGGGATTGATGGATTCTATACCATATGCAAAGAAACACATAAACATTTCAATTTTAAAAAATGACCCCAAAAATTTAAATGTACATAATGCTTCAATATTTTCTCTGATATACCTGCAAACTTCACCATCCAAGTTTCTAAATTAAGCAGCAAAAGCAAATTGATTAATTCTGACAAAACAAGTGAATGTTTAACTAAATGAAGCCATCATCTTTTATAAGATAATCATTTTCATCAATTTAACAGTTCTAAAAAAACATGTTGTGTGTTTATGTGACAAGATGCAAAACTGAACTCTACAGAGAAGGACATCAGTCTAAAGAAACATCCTGAACTGACATGACTGAACTGACAGTGGGGTGTACTCATTTAAAGTGGTCCAATGGGAAGGGATTTTTTCGTCTAGCAAGCTGTTTTTGCACATTATTGTAGCCATATATGTTAATTAAAACTACCTTCACATTATCACTATTTATTATGATAAATAGGTGTAATGTCTTGTGCTAATATCTGCCATATGGGAAATAATCTGGCCTTGAAGGTTTTTCTTTAGGATAGCAACCTCTGCTGAACATTACTGAAAAAGGCCTTGTTTCCCCTTTGCTAAAAGCAAAGTGGACTGTTTTTAGAAAGAGGTTTTTTTTTTTTAAATTTAAATAAAATAAAATAGTACAGTGTTTCATCATTCTGCAGAGATCATCTGTGTAGATTGGTGGCGGTGTTTGAAATGACACAATGCTCCACGTTGACAACAAAGTCAATTTTCTCCCTCCAGTGAGCAATAACCTTGTGATGATGTCTGAAACAAGAGCTCATGAATTCCTCTACTTCTTAAATAGGACTGTTTATTCTTACGTTACATCCTCTTTTTTTCTTTCGGTCCAGTTGTCGTATTCACTTTTACAGTGTTGACACTCTTAGACCAGACATTAATCACAACATAAGGATTTTCAACATTGGTTGATATATTTATTTTCAGGTTGAAGGGTGCAATTCCAGAGATATTCACCCTAATGTTGTTGCTTCCTCTTTGCTGGTGGTAGCTCCACCGATGGGGTAAACATGAAAACTACCTACATCTTCTACTTTGGGGTTCAACTTTGATTTTTGTGAGAGGGACTATGTGTTTTCTAATGCATACCAACCTTCCAGCAACCTTTTCGGATGGTGAGGAAGAGGGTGTAGGACACAAATCTTAGAGCTGTTTTATAAACTTGAATCAGCATGGTTTATTTCATGCTGGCTGTATTTGAACTCTTCTGTGCCGGATTAATAGTTTGCGTGATTGATTGAATGAAATATTTCACACTAGTTGGTTTGAAGGCATAAGTATGCGTGTGTGAACATCTGTTTTGTGTACATGTTGACATGTGGACATTTGTGCAGCTAGCAGGTGTGTTGATAACATTTGAGTGTCTGTGTGGACAGGCCCTGCCCTTTGAGATTTGTATTCTATCTGAACCTTACCGTAATGATAAACATCCAGTAGCTAGTTGATTTATGTTGCTTCATGGTTTTATCCCCCCCCTCTCTCTAACATCCCTCTCTCTTCTTCCCTTCTTTCCTTTTCCGTCCGGTCCAACACAAAAGATTTTCAAATATGATTAAAATTAATAAAGTTTGGCCTCGATTACAAAAGGGGTTTATTCAGACATACCTCTGGTTGTGTGAAGATTCATAACCCCTGTTGTTAAAGTAAAATATGTCCAACACAAGAGGCCTTCAGCTCTCATCTGTCTGCCCAGCTGTTGGACAAGACTAGTTAAAAAAAAAAGAAAGAAAGAAACAAATGTTTTTCTTTTCTTATCAGGATCAAGTAGTATTTGGAAAAACTATTTACATTTGAATTTTGGAGGAGGGGCTTAGTTTCTTAAGCATCCTTTGCACGGTCAGCTCTCAGCGACCTTTTAGGACAGTGGCACAGAGGATCCAGCATAAGATGCTTTGAGTGGTTCTCCAGATTTGTCATTTGTCAACTACTAGCTTCTTTCAAATTCCTCAGGGAGTTCTTTATTTTGATGTCTTTATTGGCCTTTTAAATGAAGGCTTGTTTTATTAGGGCAAAAAATTGGAATTCAAATCTTTAAAGAGGTTTCTGCAAGTGCCTCTGCCATTTCTTCACCTTTCCATTACATCTTAATGGTATCTATTATCACTATTGTTCTTTCTGATAAAATATCATACAGTTATTTATTAGATATTCATTTTAATATGATGCTCAAAAAATTGTACAGTTAACCACTTGTAAAATTTGTAGTCTTGTGCTCATAAAGTCTTCTGTCTTAGCTAGTAAGGTGTGTATAGTATTTCAGCCTAAATTTGTTTCATTTATTTTTATTAGTATCGTCTTATTTCCTTTGAATACAGTTTATTAACAGTTAGGATCTTGGTACACTGAATAATTATAATGTCACAATGACTGCAATGTAAAGGATATTTTGTTAACAGGGCATTGATAGTTTTTCCTCACGGCTTCATCAAAGTCTCTATGTCATGTTTTTATTTAGCAGAAATTGTATTTTCAATAAAAAAATATTGAGAAAAACAAAAACAAAAAAATATTTTAAAAAAGCAATGCTAGTGCGCATATGTTCAAGTTTTGTTTCCATTCCATTGCGATATCTAGGTGTACAACGAAGTGGAACTAATAAAGAGGGTCTGTGTGCACACTCGGAAGGATAATTCCGGAGCACGGCATCGAGCAGCAGAGTTTTCACTCAGAAAGTCACGGGTAAATTCCTTTTTCTTTTCTTTTTTTTTAAAGAAGTATTTAGATCAAATTATGCTGACTGTGAGTGAGTTCAAATTGAAACCCGCTACGATCAAATAAAAGCAAAAGAAAACCAGAACAAGATCACATCGATGTAGAAAAGTGCTAAAAATAGCAATCACAACAAAACAGAAGAATCAGAATGTATCTGCCACTGTCTGCAGCCTTACAAGTTATGTTTTGACCACGATTCATTTAAATACACGAGCTTAGTTTTTTTTAATAAAATGGCATACTATTAGAAATTATATCGTAAATAATTCGATAAAAGTGGAACATTATAACGAGACTTAAAGTTTTAAGTAGGTCAACCGGAATTCCTGGTTATTTCGTTAGGTCTTAATTCCACTGTTTACTAAAGTACATAAAGAAACTCATTCAAGTAGAGTTAATCCATATAAATTCCGCCTACTTTGTAAAAAATGCATGTTTTACCAGACACGTTGTACATGGCAAAAAAAATAATGTAATAAATTTGCTCCCTTAAATTAAACATTTTGGCCACGAATTGGTATTTTGTGCACACATAAACAGGCATTAAGCCTCAGTTTAGTATTTTTTTCGTTAACGAAATGCTAATGTCAGACAAATTATAGAATTTAAGGGACTTTTTTTAAATGTCATATCCAGGGCTTCAGTCACGCTGTGATGTTTAAAGGACACTATCTTCTCTTAGCATTTAGGGAGCTTGTTGGTAGAGAGGATTGTCCTGCCTCTTCATAAGGCACATCGGGTTCTACATGAGTTCTTTAGGTCTTCCAGCATTGCTTGATTAAAAAATCCATGCATTTCTTCTGCTTTTACAGTTTTCTAAACTTTATTCTTCAATTAACTCTTAAGATAAGAGCTGTTTACTCTTACAGGCAAATAATATTACATAAAAAATGTCTAAACCGTCAACAGGAAGATGGCCCTACGAGCTTGTGGTTTTATAGTGTTTCGCCGCCTTCTTGGCTCCAAGCCTTCACCCAGCAACATCGAGTACCTCCTCTTGCAGACCTCCTATGGAGAACATCACTGGACTCCACCTAAAGGTTCATGCATCATTATTTTTTGATTGAATAAGGAACTTTCGATTTTTGTTTTTTTGTAATCAGGGGGTGTTGCTTTCATTGTAAGGTCACGTGGATCCAGGCGAGGATGACCTCACCACAGCACTGAGAGAGACCAAAGAAGAAGCAGGGCTTGGGACGGAGCAGCTCCAGGTGATAGATGGGTTTGTTCAGGAGCTGCGCTATGAGGTTCGAGGCAGACCAAAAGAGGTGCTGTACTGGCTGGCTGAACTAAAGGATCCGGTAACTGCAGTTACCTTGTCTGATGAGCACCAAGACTACCGCTGGGCCCCTCTGGAGGAAGCCTGTGCGCTGGCAGGGTACAAAGATCTCCAGGACACGCTGAGAGCTGCACACAGACACTTAGAGGCTCAATAGAACAAGCAATGGAGTTTAGACAGAGAAGACAAAGTTGAAGATCTGACTTTATGCTTTTACTGTCATTTTAATATACTTGATTTTTTGTAGTTATGTGAAAGAGGTGTTCACTGGGTGCAGTAAAAAAATACATATTTACCAAATCTAATGAAACACATCTTTCAGTAATTTTTTACCTTGAGGAAACAAAATATTGTCATTAAAAACACAGCAGTTGTGTGTTTGCCTCCATCTTGTTCTGTTTTTTCACTATTTGTATAAATAATCATAAAAGGAAACTGAGAACAATGACGACAAAGAACTGTAATGCATCTTGCCACTAGGTGGCGGCAGATATGTGATAATAGAGCTGCTGGAAACATCAGGCTTGGCTGGTACAGTAGCCACATGGAGAGGGCCCAGCTTCGGATCCTTGGTGTGTTGAGTTTGCATGTTCTCCCTGTGCATGTGTGAGTTTTCTCTGAGCAGTCCAAAAACGTGCTTCATGGGCTTAAAAGTAACCATTTTTCATTATTGATCTCCCCAAATAAAAGTACGAAGTATGGTGTGAAAAAACTACCTTGGTAAGTACAGTGTTTACAGTAAAATAAATTCAATGTGTTACTACCCACCTCTGCATCCATGGCTTTACTTTTTTGAAAAAAAAAAAAAACACTTCACTTTTTTTTTTAATAAAACCCTATTTTTCAGACACTAACACACTTCTTTAAGGTTGTAAGCTGCAGCTCTCGACAGTCGACAAACTTTCAGCCTGCTTCAACAACGTACTGTTTTATTTTGAAATGTTTTTCCAACTTAAACACAGAAACTTTCCATTTGCAAACCACTCCCGTTGCCTTTGATGACATAGAGGTTTAGCAAAGCCTTTCTGTAAACACTTTTTATCCAGCCAAGAAAAAAAAAATCTATGGGTGACATTTGCCAAAAACACAAAGTGAAGAACGTCAAAAAAAAAAATCAATAAAACATGAAGCCAACAAGAATGACAACAGTTTGTGGGCACACTGTATTGGCACTGAACCGGCCAGTCTCAGCATTAGAACAAGAAAAGGCTTCAGGGGGACCCCATAGTGTCAACCCACACCCCAAAAAACAAAGAAAATACACACACACATGCTGCCAGACAATGATTCCATAATTCAACTTGATTCATTCACTTTTCCATGTAACAGTGTGTAAGTAATGATATTCTAACTTCTCAGACTGTGGGTCGTCATGGTGAAGCTTTTCCACATCTACCTGTTTGTATGACTATTTGGTGGAGGAAAAAAGAAAAATCAAGACATGAATTACATTGAAAAAGTAATGGATTTCATGGCTACTGGATGTGAAACTAAATTAGCACTACTGCTGTAGTTTGAAGGATCATTTGGGCCTTAAACTTAACCAAAAACAAATTGTTGAAAGAGAAACATCTGTTCAAAATTGGTAAGGCAGAATCAAACTCATTTTTACTTGAAAATTCAGTATCAGTTAATCAAATCCATGAATTGTTTTTTTTATTCAAAGTCGTCTCGTGTATTTTTTTCAGGTAAAAAAAATACACGGTTGGCTTTTACTGCACAACTCCTGATATTACTATCTAAAGTTTAAAACTTTATCTAGTTTAAACCACTTGTTATGTTAATAGATTTTTTTAACCAAACAAAACTGGTTTTGGACAGAAAAAATAAAACTAAATCAAATTCTGTTAATTTAGCATTTTGGTAGCAACACCCAACCCTTCCTTTGTCAATGGTTTAGTCTGAACACTAAAACAGACTGCTGCACACAACACACACATGTGCTGGACTTTAAATATGTAGTTGTAGTGTTAGATAAGCTAATTCTCTCTATGAGTTCTGGTAAATCGCCTGTCCGTCCTGGGGAAGGTTCTCTCCTTCATGTGGACACCCCTGAGGTTTATTTGTTTTTTCCGAATTCCGTTTTTTTTTTAGGCGTTTTTCCTTACCGCGAAGGGGGGGTCTAAGGGCAGGAATGCCAGTTTAGCTTAGTCTGTTTAGTTAAAGTTCAAGTATTGTCCTATTGAATTCTAAGCATTTATGATCCTTTTTGATTGTATGTTTGGCTATATAAATAAAATTGAGTTGAGTTGAACACCGCCATATCGAAGCGTTTTTATGCAGCACCCCAAAGATTATTCTCAATAGTTAAGAAATGTTATAGCTGGGGCTTAAGGGTGAGTTTTTACATTTAAATTCTCTTAAATAACAAATTCAGCTAATAAAAAAATAATGTAACTGAAAAAGTATTTAAAATCACATGAACTTGCAGTTTTTGTTAGTTATTTCTACTTTATCATTTTAACATGTAATCAGTTACCATTTTGAGTATTTGATGGTAACATAAAATCATTTGGGGGACTATTTATCTTTAAAAAGTGTAATTAAAGTGAATCCAGGCTTCAAAAGAATATTAAATAATGAAGTGCTTCTTTGGAGAGAATTAACTCAGGAACAAATGTCTTTATGATGTAAAGAGATGCATCTTTTAAAACAGAAAAAACACACTGTGTGTAAAAACAAGCTAAAGGCATAGAAAACTGGTGCTTTGTTGTGTGTTGAAAAGCTTAAATGACTCAAAGTCGGATGTTTTTTTTTCTCCTTCAATCCACGCTGAATGTGAGCTGGCAGATTTTCTTTTTGTGTAGCTTGTGTGTGTCTTCTACAACTCCCACCTTCCAAAGTTTTCACGCGAGTTGTGTAGATAAAATCCATGTCATGAACTGAGATTGCTGATGGAAATGGCATCAAATGTGATTTACAGACATTTGGAGCTTCTCAGCATTTAGAAACACAGCACAAAATGTTCAGCTGTTCCCTCAGAAGATCATTTCATTCCCACATCGTGACTGATGAGCAGGGATGGAGTCTGCGTGAGGAAAGGTCCATTAGTCCCCAGCACTTTTCCTTTGTATTTTGTGAAAATGAAATCCGTCAGAGTTCATCTTCTGGAGTAGATTTCCTCTTTTCAGACAGTGTCCAGTTCCTTCAAAGTTCAGGAACTTGAGTAAATCTGTCCCTCCTTTTAGCTTTTTGCTTGTTGTTAAAATAAAAACAACAAAAAAAAGCCTTTTAAATCCACTGCATGCACTCATGGCTTCACTTGCTGACTGTGGGGTGAGACTTGGTTTCCGTGGCATCAAAATGCATCCATGTAAAAACCATGTGTCGCTCCACTGCACAGAACGGGCGATGCATTTATAAAACAAAATGTGTGGATTTTTGTATATTTTTTTTGCATTGTATTTCAAGAAATATCTGTCACTTTGTGCGCCATCACACATTTTCAGAAACCTAATACATTTTCTGTTGCTGTCTTTGTGAAACGAGCACTTGACTGATTCCGGCTCCTGAAACGGTGCTAAGCTGGAGGAGTAGGAGGTGGGGTGGGGTTCTACCCCCCACTAGTCCAAAAAATGTCTTCTGGACAAATTTATGGGTGATTCCACAAAAAGAAGGAAAACCCCTGACATCAAAACTGACATACAACCTAAATGTCAATATAGACACGCACACACAAACAGGTAACAGGCAATCAGCGTCGTCCCCATCAGCTAAAAAGTGAGAATCTAGGCCAGATTTTGATTTGATCAAGACTCTGAAATGTATGATGCTCAGTTCTGAAACACTGGAGGCTAAACTATTTTTACAGCTCTTAAATCTAACTGTGGACAGTCCCAACAGATGCTTCATTGATTGGCTCCTTCTCATCAGCAGGTAACCAACTCATTCATGTTTAGGTGCGGGGATTAGAGACTGAAAGGAGCCTTCCTGGCTGTATAATGACACTCAGAAAGTAAGAAAAAGGGGGGAGAGGCGGAGAGCAGTTTGTGTTTGGGGATCCTCTTTAACTGTCTGTCAGCTAAAGTACACTGAGGCCCTGAGGTTGAAGAGGCAGAGATAGTTGCAAGACGCAAACTTAGAAAGGATTCAAAAGCTGTGTTGTTCACGCCAAACGAAAACGAGGCCGGAACTTTTCGGGATGAAGGGGATTCCATCGCAGCAGCGAGGAACAGAGTTGTGCGGCGATAAGAAACACTGAATGACAGTGAGAGGACAAGCGGGTCAGCTTATCAACCAGGTAATGAGCCACAACGCCGATTCAGTGAGCCTGTGTGACTGAGCCATCCCGAAAAATACAAAAGACGAGTCACAGAGGACAGAAAGTCAACCAAAAACACAACCAATCTTTCAATATGAACGCAATCGCACCTGGACTGGTCAGACAAAGAGAACGCAAACAACAGTGGAGTTCAACCGACCACCACAAGTACAGCATGTTTTCATCATTTACCAGTTCATGTTTGTTTGGAACTCAGAAGTTGCTTTTTAATTCAAGAATGTAGAAAATCCAATCAAATAAGACAGAAGAGAAAAATGTGTTGAATTCTCTTTGCAACGTTTGCTGTAAATAATAAGTTTAGGCCTGAGCCTCAACACAAAGAAATAAATCAAATACAATTCCTGTGAAATTAGACTAATTTTGGCAGGCTGATTTATGGAATAATAATTCTTAATATGGATAACTATTTTACTCAAATGGAAGAAATCCTTAAATTTGACCAATTTTTTTGTATATTGAAAAATTTAATTCATTTTTGCATGACGGTAGACCTTTATTTTGAAGCACTGCTCAATCTGTTCTCTGAAAGACTGTATGGTGCAGTCTGAACAGCTTTACAGATGGGGAAAAATAGCATCACGTCTATTATAATAAATCAATCAATAAAACAACAAACTGACTGAACTGAATGATATGGTTTGTTTTAGCAAAGATTTGTTTAGTAGATTTTTCACTAAGCTGGTTTCACAATTGTTTGTTTCATTTAATTTGCTCATTAATTGTAACCCTTACGGTTTGGGGAATTTTGCCTGATGTGGATTCAGTAACTTTTCTGTCCCAAGACAAGATTTTAGAAGATAAAATGATGTTAACTGATGATTAAACACTCTAAATTGTAAGGACTAACTGCAAAAACTGTGAACTAATTTAATCATGAATTCTGCAAATATCTTGAGTGCAAGCTGTATTTAAGGCAAACGGTGGAAACACCGAATTTTGACTTATGAGGACTGCTGCTCATCAAGCATTTACTAACAGCCGTTTTATAAATGATGAAAAAAGAATTTTGGCAGTAGACTTTTGAACCCACTGTGTGTGCAAACATTTGCACACGCACACACACGCTGACAAAAGAAAAGGGGTGATGGGGGAGAAAAGATGGACCGCTCAGATCATCACGAGTCTTCGTTGCCAGAGTCGTCCTGGTTGTCATAGCGTCTGGTGGAGGTATCCCCGTCCTCCGAGGTGCCAAGGCCCCCCGCCTCACCTACAGACTCCATGTCGCTCTCATCTTCGTCTTCGTCCTCCTCCTCCATGTCATCGTCGTACAGGTCGTCGTAGAGGAGGTCGGAACTGCTGTCCTGAGAGGGAACCCGGGTTTGGACGCAGTACTCTGCCAATGTGGTCGGCACCTTGACTCCATCCCGCTCCGCCTCCGCTGCCGTCGAGATCACCTGCTTCCTGTTAAAGAAAAAAACATAAATCAATCGGAAGTTTTTGTGTGCGTTCCTTTTCGTAATGAATGGATTATCATCAAGCAGCATCAACTGCAGGTTACACTTCGTCACAGACAGAGCAGTACCTAATAATCTCTGCGTACTCTTTGTCTTTGCCTTTGCTGTCCCTCCATTTGCGAAACATAACCGACGCGTCCACGTTGGCGGGGGAAAAGGTGTTGGGCTCATTGAGCAGAGAGATGACACTCAGCAGAATGGTCCTGCTCACAAACGATGAAAGACAAACACACAGGTAAGAAAATGAGAACATTCATTTGGACGTCATGTGAAAGAAAGGTGCCTTTTTTAAAGCTTCAAAGGCTTCGCTCTGGCACATTCAGACCCCCCCGCCCCCCATGTGGCTCAATTACACGCTGCATTCAGTCCGCTCTGGCTTCAAAAGACAGACTCAGCATTTTACTTCAACTCTCTTCAACCTGCTGACATGCTAAATTTTAGAGGAGATGCACAAACCATCCCTGCTGCGGCATCTCCCCTTTAGGTCCACACAAAACGAAGGCACGCTACATAGAAACTCACACAGGGCCAATGTTGATTTGCACCTCAGAATCTTCTGTAAATGACCTTCTGTGCTTTGTTTACTGCTGGAAATGCTAATGAATATATTTGTTGTGATAGATTAGTATTTATTGATTGATTGGTTTATTTCAAGCAATGAGATGAAGAATGCTGAACATGGGATTAAAACGTATTTGAGTATTGTCTTGGGAAGAGAACTTCATTTCCCATGATGCATATGACTGATATGGTTTTTTGGTAAACAAGATTTTACTGCAGAAAAGTTCTGTGAGAAATAACAATATTTCACATTTGCAAGCCCATATTTTTTTAAACATTTTGTGGGGTTTACAACAACTACTTAGTTACTTATTTCATCGAATAGAAGTTATCCATCACTGGTCAACAGTGGCAATGAATCTGGCAGGTGTGTCCATTATTTAAGATGCACATTCCATTTGTGACAATAATTTTTTTTGTTTCTTGCAGATGCCTGTGAGGTCATTAACAAGGTACAATATTAAATTAAGTGGGTAAAAAGGATTAAACTTTTATGACTACGTGGCACTAAAACTATGTTAAGTGAAATCCACCCAAGCAAAAACGATTCCAAATGCATTTAAACTATTACTGATAATGAGAAGTGGCGGCTGTTTTTTTTGTGAGCTGGCAAAACATGTGAAGTTCTGTCACTTTCGGCTTTTCCCATCAGGGGTCGCCACAGCGAAACAACCTCTCTTATGAGGATGAGTCGCATGGTTAACTTGGCAATGTTTTACGCCAGATGCCCTTCCTGACGCAACCCTCTCAATCTAGCCGGGCTTGGTACCGGCACAGAAGCAGAGAAGGGAATAGGGAGCAGCCCGGATTCGAACCCTGGTTTCAAGGACGGGAGGCGCCGCAAACCAGCACGAGCTAAACCATGTGAAGTCGATGCAGAAAATGGGTATATTTCCTTTGAGGTTCTGATGCTTCCTGGTCTACGTGATTAAGGAGGTTTATAGACCAAATATGACCATTTTAAAATAAAAGAGATGAAAACCAAACCTCTGGAGCAGATAGATGAGTGGGGGAGAGAAACATAAAGGGAGGCTGAACTGGGAAATTACCTCACATTCTGGGTGGGGTTCCACCTCTCAGAGGGTAGCTCTCCACTCTGTGGATCATCAACAGGGGGGTGCAAGATGGAGATGCACACAT
Organism: Oryzias sinensis; assembly: GCA_037389245.1. NCBI lineage: Eukaryota > Metazoa > Chordata > Actinopteri > Beloniformes > Adrianichthyidae > Oryzias > Oryzias sinensis. The sequence goes on from CM074493.1 coordinate 17,430,789, forward strand.
CCCCGTTCTGGAAACAGACCGAATGCCATTACGTATGTGGTAGACACAGCCTCAGATGTAGTTAAAATCCAAGTTGTTATTAAAGGTTTTCAAAAAAAACAAAAAACGAATAATGTGTGAGCCATTCAACACTAGAAGAAACTGGCTGAGCTTTAGAGAAGTTGGAATGGTCAAGCAGCAGGCAGCCATGCGTTCAGCATTTATTTTAAATACGGTAAATATCTATAAGGCAAAGTCAATTTAATAAATAAAAAATAAAAAAACGTATTTAATATAACAGTAATAATCCTTCTCTGATTTCAACAAATGTGTTTTTCTGTATTATAAAAACACATGGTGGAGTGAAAAAGAGTTTGCCTGTCCTTAATTCTTATCTGTTTGCATGTGTTACACCAAAATGTTTCAGCTCATAAGACAAATATGTTTATTTTAAAAAAAAGGAAAAAACAAGTTAAGGGAAAACTAGTTTTTAATTAAAGGAATCAGCATCAAAGGAAAAAATCCAAACCTACAAGAGCCTCTGTGGAGAAGAAAATACCTCCCTGATGAATACATTGGTTTATGAGATTTTTGGAAAGTACAGTTTAATTGCTGTATCTACATCCAGGTCTGATTACTTATTAAAACTTGAAAACAAATGTTCAAAAGCTGAAATCATGCTGAGACTTAATGAAATTAAAGAACAAACAAAATAAAAATCAAGTAAATCAGATGCATCAGCATAAAAAAAACATTTGAAAAACTTCAGCGACCGAAGCATATTTGTTTTATCTAATAGTAATAATAACTAACTTAATTTCATAAAATGCCTTTTACATTTGCTTGGGTTATCTTTTACTAATCTTTACAGTGGTGGACAAAATTGTTGGTACCCCTCAGTTAAAGAAAGAAAATCCACAATGCTCACTGAAATGACTTGAAACGTTCAAAAGTAACAAGAAATTAAAATTTATTGAAAATTAAATAATCAAAGTCAGCCATTACTTTTTAGTTGTTGATTAACAGAATTATTTAAAAAAAAAACTAAGGAAATATGGCTGGACAAAAATGATGGTACCCATAACTTAATAATTTGTTGCACAATCTTTTGAGGCAATCACTGCAATGAAACGGTTTCTGTATTGGTCTATGAGCCTTCTGCACCTGTCCACAGGTATTTTGGCCCACTCCTCATGAGCAAACTGCTCCAGTTGTCTCTGGTATGACGGGTGTCTTCTCCAAATGGCATGTTTCAGCTCCTTCCACAGATGTTCAATGGGATTCAGATCTGGGCTCATAGAAGGCCACTTCAGAATAGTCCAACGCTTTTCTCTTAGCCATTCTTGGGTGTTTTTGGCTGTGTGTTTTGGATCGTTGTCCTATTGGAAGACTCATGACCTGCGACTGAGACCAAGCTTTCTGACATTAGGCAGCACATTTCTATCCAGAATGCCTAGATAATCTAGAGATTTCATTTTATCTTGCACAACTTCAAGACACCCTATGGCAGATGCAGCAAAGCAGCCCCAAAACAGAACTGAGCCTCCTCCATGTTTCACCGTAGGGACAGTGTTCTTTTCATCGTATGCTTCATTTTTGAGTCTACAAACATAGAGCTGATGTGCCTTACCAAAAAGCTCCAGTTTTGTCTCATCTGTCCAAAGGACATTTTCCCAGAAGCTTCGTGGCTTGTCAACATGCATTTTTGCAAATTCCAGTCTGGCTTTTTGATGATTTCCTTTCAACAGTGGTGTCCTCCTTGGTCGTCTCCCATGAAGTCCACTCTGGCTCAAACAATGACGAATGGTGCGATCTGACACTGATGTACCTTGATCTAGGAGTTCACCTTTAATGTCTTTGGGGGTTGTTCTGGGCTCTTTGGATACAGTTCCAAGTATCCGTCTCCCCAATTTGTCATCAATTTTCCTCTTCCGGCCACGTCCAGGGAGGTTGGCTACTGTCCCGTGGGTCTTAAACTTCTGAATAATATGTACCACTGTCGTCACAGGAACGTCAAGCTGCTTAGAGATGGTTTTATAGCCTTTACCTTTATGATGTTTGTCTATAATTTTGTTTCTAATGTCCTGGGACAATTCTCTCCTTTGCTTTCTGTTGTCCATGTTCAGTGTGGTTCACACCTTTTCACCTAACAGCAACGTCACTATTTGTCTCCCTTTAAATAGGCAGACTGACTGATTATGGGTTTAAAAACAGCTGTGATGTGAATTAAAGGACAAACCTGAGTTCATCATGACCCCCTGGACAATTAGTTCTCAGTCTTTAATGGAGGTACCATCATTTTTGTCCAGCCCTATTTTATTAGTTTTTTTTTAATTAATTCTGTTAATCCCAAGTAATTTATTGTTACTTTTGAACGTTTCAAGTCATTTCAGTGAGCATTGTGGACGTTTTTTGTTGAACTGAGGGGTACCAACAATTTTGTCCACCACTGTAGATGTTTCTGAGAAAACAAAATGGCTGCATCATTCTACAATACCCAACATAAGAAACTGCTGAACTGTCAAAATTGAACTTCCTTAAACTGAGAAAAGATCCAATTTGGATGTGAAATAGTTTTAAAAGCAAAGGTCTGGAGGTTTTTACAGCTCTGGGGTTCAAAAAAGAAAACATCTACAAAGCAGAGACACAAAATATAAGGTCTATGAGCTTGTTAAGGTTTCTTTTGTAGTGCAGCCGCTGAAGCATTGCTGGGAATGATATTCCAAATGGACAAAATTCAAACTAGGCTAAAGAGCCGTGCACAACACAGATTACCTCATAAATGTTTGGATGCCACATCTTTGTGAGGAAGCGGAATGTAGGCGGGGAGTAAGGGTAGTCGACTGGGAACTTGATGTGAGCCTGAAGGAAGAAAGACGACAGTGAACATCACACTGACACAGAAGATGGTTTACTTCAAACATCAGGTTTAAACTTCCCTGGAAGGAAAAAGTGATATAAAATAAAGAACAGAATTAGTAGGAAAGCTGTTTATTTGTTTATTGCTTGTTTGTTATGGACGAGGGAAATGAAGATGTGCATGGATCCATTTGTCTACAGGTGTCAGAATGGAGCTTGTGGCTCACCAATTGTACCTTCCATCCATCCATCCATGCATTCATTCAATCATCCATTCATTCATCTTCTAAACCCGTTTTGTCCCTTTCGGGGTCACGGGGCAGCTGGAAGCTATCCCAGCCACTCGTGGGCGAAGGCAGGGGACATCCTGGACAGGCTGCCATGTCACTGCTAAAGGCTTTTTCAAACACCAATTTTTTCGTCTGCTATTTGAATAAAGAAATGCTTAAACACAATTTTAATCTTATTTTTTTATACACATCATGAGAGAAAGGCCAGAAAAACATGTTAAAAACACAATTCTTATTGAAAGTGGGTCTTTAAAGACTATCTACAAGTGATCTCCTTCTGCTGCCTATCCTGACATCTCTGTGCTGCTCCATAAAGGGACATGGAGAAAGAGGTTTCCACTAGCAGAAGTGCACCAAGCAAATGATTTTTTTAAATTATAAGATGGAAACAATTTCTGAGACAGATGATTTTTTTAAGTTAAAAAGATGTCAATGTGAAATTCAGGCTTGGATGACTTTTGATTTCCTGTCTTCTATGGTCAAACATGACATGTTATTTTTAAGGCCTCAGCAGCTTAGGAATTATGTCTGAAACAAAAATACACTGAATGGCAATATTTTAATTTCCAGTTGTACCAATGAAAACTTTATGAGGATGATTTATTGATTATGACTGAGTATTGCACATAGATTAAGTCTCTGTGCTTGCATAATTGTGCTAAAAATCAAGCACATTCTCTCAGAATCAAAGAGAAACTAGTCTTTGTGTCTGTGACGTCTTACTACTAGGTCGGAAAAACCTCTATCAGATCCTGGAGATCTCCCACCCTGCCTGTTTTCCAGCTTTTCTTTCCCTCCTTGCTGCTGATTTGCTGATTCGGGTGATTTACTGAACACACCTGATCCAGCAAAACAGTAGCAAGAAGAGCAGGGAGAGCTGGAAGTCAGACCGCGTGGTAGATCCTGAAGGTTGGGCAGAAAAATGATTGAAAATCTAAATGATTCAAAATCTGTAAAGTTCTGCTAACAATTGAGAAAAGAGATCAAACAAAGTTTTAAATACAAACGACTTTTTTTACTTGCACATAGACATAACACCTGACTTTGTAATAACATTCTAGGATGCAGCAGGAATCTTCCCTAATTGTAAATGTTTCCTGAATGTGCTTTTATCACTCATCTTAAGCCAGTATTGCTTTTGCTAATTTTTCTCTTTTTTTTTTTTTTTTGGTCTCTCAACACACGTTTCTGTGTTTGTTTTCCACCACTGGCTTCTTCCTGTAGCCCGCTTCTCCTGGAGATTTCTTCTGTTTAAAGGCAGTTTTCCTGTCCACAGTCATTTCAGTACATGTATACTCAGTATGGCAAAAATACAGAATAGTTCTTCAGCCTCACTCTTTGGCCGCAAACCAATATTAAAAGACATTTATTTCAATCTAACTTTGTTGGGGTTATTTTGTTCTATTTAAATTTTGATAATAAAAATTATAGGATTTAAAAAAAAAAGGTTTTTACCTTGTTTTTGTCAGAGATTTGTGTGTAGTCTTTTTATAGCACCCTGAGGAAACCTTGGTTATGAAATTGTGTTTAAAAGAAAAACAACAGAACTAAAATCTGTAAGGTGGCAAGATTTTTGTACAAATAAACAAACATAGGCTACCAAGTACATTTCCTGTTTAGCATGATAAGGAATAAGGAACCCATTTGTGGTAAGTGGTCTGTATCTGTACAAATTTTGTATCTTTCTTAAATGCAAGACTTTGCAAAGGAAGCTCCACCGTTCATGCTTGAATGTGCAAAAGCGTAAGACTTACCAAAAAACTCACAAGTCCTCTGAATTTGCACTTACAATGCAACTACTCAATAAAGGCTCCAATAAATAAGCAGTTTTCCAATGAGCATTAAAGACACACTCCACTGCAAATCGTGTTTTTGTTGCTTTTAACATGTTCTTGTGACATTTTTCTCACAATGGAGGACATTTATAAAGACAATTAAGCTTAAAATTGCATTTCCGAGTATTCCTTTACTCAAATTGTTGTGAACCAGGAGCTGACCAAAAAATGTTGTTGTAAAGGGAGTTTATTTGTGATGCAGAAAATACGCTCCCCCTGACCCTCTCACACTCAGGTGTGCATGAGTAGTAGAGATGATGGAGAATCAACACTAATGTGCAGCAAACACTGATCAGTCCATCATTCCAGTCCAATGTGTGGAAATACTTTGAATTTTGCAAAGACATGTGACCATGCAGTGAGCTAGAATGTTCTAATAATGCTCCCTTTGGATTATTTTGAAGTGGGAAATAACAGTAGGCTGAACTTTATGAAACTAAAATGTGAATGGATTTGACATTAACTCTTGCAACTCGTGCAAGAAATTCCAAGGATCTGGAAGACTTTACCTTCACTGTTCAGTTCTAGGTATTTATCTCTGAGTCACACTGGTGGAATTTTGGCTAAAGATGTCCTGTATTTATTTTAGGTCAATAAATTGGATCAAATCGGATTTTTCAAAATGAACCAATATCGAAAATGAATCTTATCGTCAACCAGAAATTATGATATGAATCAAATTGTTGTTAAAATTAGTCGTTACAGCCGTAACAGAACACACTTTCATAAATCTATTTCCTTAAACCTCCAGAAGCTGGATTTCCTTGAGTACACCCGATTGGAGGGTTTGTCCCACCTTGAAGTAGCCTCCCTCATAGAGGGTATTTGGGGGTCCGAAAATCGCCACCTCCCAGTTGTAAAGGTCAGCCTCCTCCACCAGGGTGATGCGGAAGCCTTCCACCGGCTGCTCCTGCAGGGACTTCAGCTCCATCATCAAGGCCTTCTGTGAACTGGGGGTTGTCTGGTGGGCCATGCTGATCCCATTTGCAGCGGGGCAGGAAAAAGAGGGTGGAATCAATACATGTGGTCACATTCAAGATGTTGTCAGGACGACTACAGGAAAAATGTAAGGATCATTTTTAGATGCACTTGGAGCAACACTCTCTGAAAACCGCAAACAGAAAAAAAATCAGTAAGTGGAACGAATTAAAAAAACAAAACAAAAAAAAAACGAGCCCAAACATGCTGTGTGGCCTGCCAAGCTAGGTTCAGTTCGGAGGCCCTTTAAGGGGGAAGAAGTTAATGAAAAGTGGTTACCTCTCTCCTTGCACTGCTTTGTGTGTTCAGGTCTTTACGGCTCAAACCACGTAGATAATCTCATTTGTCCATACTAACCATCCCGAGTTGACAAAAACAATAACAGGAACAGCTGATTTCAACAAGAGCCTAAGGCTGGTCCTCGTGTTGTATTTTTCCGAAATTATTTTATGTGCCAGTGTTGACAGTTGCCAGGGAACAAATATCAGTCTGACACGGTCTCCTTTAGCTTGTTCTCGGGCTCACACTTGTCATTTTGCTCTCCGTGCCATCTCTCCGAGCACTCGGTTCGATTCAGACTGGCGCCCAGCTGATCGCTGCGTGTTTATGTTTGTTTATCTGTTCTCCAGCAGTCTCAACTTCTCCAACGTCAGCTAAACCCCTACCGAACAACTTCGGTCAAAAGAGGAGCTGTTCCGCTCCCCGCCGTCCCCTCCAGCACAGCCGTGGCGTGAATCACGGGGACGTTCGAGCCCGCGGTCGCAGGAAAGAGCCAAAGAGAGACGTTTATATTCACGTATGACAGTGGATTTAATCGATATTTTATTTTTTCTCCTATCGATGCTTCCGGCTATCATTGCGCGTGTCTGTAGAACGTAACGAGCGTAACAACCCGAACGTGACGTGCGCGCACTCGACAGAGCAGAGGGGTAACTGCGCGTGCTTTGACTTTGTCAAAAACAGAACAACACGAATTACTTTTTAAAAATAATAATTATAACACATGTTCATTTAATGTCTTTTATCTTTCACTTTATTGAAAGTAATATAAGTTATTCTTTCGGTGTAAAAGTAACAAAAACGGTGTGTATGTCTCATTATTATGCTAATCGAGTATTTAATTATCTTCAACATAAACATTTGGAGATTCTTTTTTTAATTAAATATATGATTGTTTAAGTCTTGCCATGTTAGAAATTATATATATATATATGTTTGTATGTATGTATGTATGTATGTATGTATGTATGTATGTATGTATGTATGTATGTATGTATGTATGTATGTATGTATGTATGAGATGTGTATAAGAGACAGATATATATATATATATATATAGATGTATAGATAGATAGATAGATAGAGAGATAGAGAGAGAGAGAGAGAGAGAGAGAGAGAGAGAGAGAGAGAGACATTATTTATCATCTTTGTCTGACGTTTTGTGACGCCACACAGGAACCAGCGGAAGGTGCTCTGTAAATCAAGATGGCGACCTACGACGAAGCAGGAAAGAGAATTCAGTTTAAATAAAACTGATTCGAGGACCAGTTTTATCCCTAGTTTGAGCAAACATCGGGTTCGTTTGGATTCTGAGAGAACGGGCGGAACATAAACGGGTAATAATGTTTTTTTTGTGTTTGAGTGAGTTTATTTGAGGTGAGGGGCGGTGGCGGTATAGACAGGTCTCGTTAGGCAGGCCACAGACGAAGCTAAGCACATTTAGCATGGACTATGGCATTCTGTACCATGACATAACCAGGGCTAATGTCAGTATTGGAATTTAATAGTTCTTTCTTTTATTCTAACTAAAATAATACCGTGTTCATAATATTGCTATACACATAAATAAGTTCCAGCTGTCAAGATCGAGGTTAGCTTAGCGACTAGCTAAAGTAAAGCTTTGCCAAATCATCACAGTAAATAAACAATAATAAAAAAGAACTTTATGCTTTTTCTAAGTCACATTGGCAGGCAGGCGTTACAAACCTGGGGGTTTGTAAAAATATGATCCCTGCTTAGAATCCGACGTGAACGTTTGGTCGACAGTGACTGACATTTAAAAAAATAAACAATCTTCATGATATAATACGCTCATAACATAAACATGATGCGTAAAAAAGTAACCTGCGAAAGTCAGCTAAACCCGCGTTTGACTAGTTGTGTAACTTCACAATGAAAGTAAAATACTCCTAAAAGTATCATTTCAACACTTCCTTATCCAGTTTAACCACAATTCTGCCTTAAGCTAACAGAGATGCGTTAAGTAAGAAGTTGTTGTCAACATATGGTATATAAATGCGATCTTAACTGTTGTCCTAGTTACGAATCTATGACCTTTAAAAGTTAACGCTCTAAAATTGTCATCGCAGACAGACTTCCCCTGATCACAAGATGCTCTGTTGATCATGTGTGGTCCGGGGCAGATTCCCGAGAATAACATTTAACCTTTGAGTTAGGCGCACAACAGTATTTTCTCCCAGTTTTGAGTGTTGTAGCAAAAACTGCATGTTTAGAATAAGATTGTATTCTTTGTGTAAGGCAAGATAATCACCTTGTTGTAAGTGGCCGATATCTAAAAATAGTTGTTTTTCATGTTATAACGTCAGTTATAGTATGATCTGATAGCTTTGTTATTATATGCAAATGTGTACAAAAACATATATGCCTGTTAGAATAGATAATAAGCAGATTGGCCAGTATGTCATGTATAGTGTTGGTTAATTAGGAGGGAGTAAATTTGACATTCGCCCTATCCTGCTCTCTGATTGGCTGATTCACCTGGAGCATCTTTATTTTTTAATTTGTTCCCTTGTGTTGTCTTAAAATACATTTTTTCCAGACTTTGGATTTAGTTTTGTTTTCTTTTTCATGTCTTTGTGGTGTGTACTTTAAGATGCATAAATGTTGTCTTTGAAAGTTTTTTTTTTGTTTTGTTTTTTTTAAATTCATGTCTCCATGTTTTTTTCTAGATCTTAAATGGCTGCAAGGAAGTCTGATGCATACAACAATGGCAAGAATTTGTTTGATTACATTAATATAATTATATAATCAAACATGTTAACTTTCTGATAAACCTGTATGTTAGAGATCCAGAATGATTTGTCATCTGCTTCTTTTTGTTGCACACAGGACCCATCAGCTACCTCGACAGTGTTCCCTTCAAGATAAATGAGAAATTTCGCTGTCCGGCCAAAGTGGGCTTGCCTGTTGGTTTTTGTGTACCAGACTGTGGCTCTTTACTTGCAGACACAAAGGTTAGTCAAATCTGGATTTTGTACTAATGTCATGCTGGGTCTGACATTTTTTTTTTCCATTTTGCTCTAGGGCAACTGTATGATCTTTGTACTTTGCTTCCGCTTCTACACATAGTTTTTAAAATGGCCAAACTGTAACTTGAAACTTATTATTCTCAAAGTAATTTAACTGATTTACTTAACATTTTAAATGAATGAAATTGTTTCAGGTAAAGCAGTCATGGCTGATTACCTTCGTGCTTTCTCTTCTTTATTCCACTAGCATGAGTTTTCATTGGAGAAGCGCATTTTAAGCTGGGAAAAAGGCCTCGCTGAGGCCAGAGCAGCTGAGGTCAGAGCAAGAGAAGAAGCAGCCCAGCACATAGCAGACAGCAAGGAGTCTTTGGCCCAGTCTCAAGGCATCGATGATGTTGGGGGCAAGAAGCCCCAGTCTGTTACAGAGGATCATGACCTTCCACCACCAGCGCTGAACCCTGTTCTAGCAGGACTGAGCCATAACGCCATCCTCATGCCGCTTCCCGCCCCCAGTCTTGGCCCCAGAAAAATTCTACCCAGCACTCCTCAGCCAAATAGCCTCAATTTAGCTGACTTTGAGCGAGAAGAAGACCCTTTTGACAAGTTAGAACTCAAAACTTTGGACGATAAGGAGGAACTAAGGAACATTCTACAGAGCCAACCCCAGCCTCAACCACTCCCCTTTGTATCTCCTCCAGAGGCCTCTCAACAAGGCTCAGCATCTCGTGGAAGCAGCCCATCACGACCCAGCACAAACGTAGGCCTGCTAGCCAAACCGGGTTTTGTCCACAAACCTAATGGATTGGTTGCCTTGATGGATATGGACAGAGTGGGGCAGCCTGGAAGAGTAGCGTTTGACACAGATGACAGGCCTTGTAACATCCGCTCCCTCACTTTCCCCAAGCTGTCTGATTCTGGTGACCCTGACCCGGGGAAATTCAGCCCCCTCTCTGCACCCGTTCCTGCATTCCAACAAAGTTGGAATGGTAGCTCTCCGACACTACCAAAATCACAAGTTATTGTTGGGACAGACTCACCAGGCCACAACAAGAGTGATACTCCCAAGCTGGTAGGTCCAACAACTATTTTTGTTGTGTGCAAAGTTTGGACTGAAGTTCAGGAACTGATGCTAAATAAAACACTTCAATCTTGACCATTTCTTCATATTGTTTTCAATGCTTTCATTCATTTGTTCTAGACAAACGCTGGATCGGTATCTTCTGGTCTTCCTTGTGGTGGAGCCCTTCTCAGCATGACACCCAGTGAACGTCAGTGTGTGGAGACTCTTGCAGGCATGGGCTACTCTTACGAGGAAATCCTACGGGCCATGCAAAGACAAGGACAGAATGTGGAGCAGGTTCAACTCCCACTCACACAAGCACTTAGACGTCTTCAATTCCTAACATGTTCATTTAACCAATTGCATTATGTGTATTTACAGCTCTCAATTCCAATACAACAGTTGTTTCATGTTGTCTGTCATGTTAAAAGTAATAAATCTCAGTTTCTAAACTGAATAAATAAATAAGGGTGAAATTGGTGCTCACTTTTTAACTTCGACTAAGCCAAAATGGGGAATATTATAGCTCATTTGACATGAGGAATCTGAAAATATACATATAAATTGTCAGACAAATTTTTCATTATTTTCGAGGTATTATTGTCAAATGGATAAGCGTTTCATTCTCTCTCCAAGGTGTTGGATTATCTGTTTGTTCATGGTCGTCTGTGCGAGCGGGGCTTTGATGTGAGCGCGGTGGAAGAATGTCTAGAGATGTATCAGTGCTCAGAAGAAAAGGTTGGTGAATTTTTTTATTGGCTAAATGTTTGTAGAACAAATGTTCATAGCTTCAAACAATAGAGGATCTAACTTTGGCTTTTTTTTCCCCCCCAACCCTTCCAGGCCTTGCAGTTTCTTGAGCTCATGTCAAGATTCGGTGAAATGGGGTTTGAAAGAGATGCCATCAAAGAGGTGCTGCTAGTCCACAATAACGATCAGGAAAAGGCTTTGGAGGATCTGATGGCTCGTGCTACAGCTAGCTGAATTAAGCGTGCGATCTAGGAAAGCTGTATCCGGGGCATTTCTCTTTCTGCCGCCCAACAGCCCCTTTCCCTCCAGTCTAACTTTCTTTCGCCGCGCCCTGCCCCTTGGCTGTTGAAGGAACAGCTGGGAGGCTGCTTCTCTCTGTGCTAAAATGTATCGTGAGCTGGCAAGCGGAGCTGGAGATTTGGGCTGAATTGTTGTATTGACATTCTGATCCGCTTCCACTTTGAAGTGAAACTGAATATGGGAAGAAGCCAGGTACCGAACTGTGAATCAACAAAAGACACGTTTGAACTTGGGAAATTCCTTAAGATCTAAGCTGCCATCTTCCACTGCTCACTGCAGACCCAGCCAAAGGCTGGTGGGTGTAGGGGGGGGGGGGGGGGTCTAGAGGAGGCTTTCTGAAGCAGAACAGACTGTATTTTCAAAGAGAAATAAAAGACATGGCCACCAGACAGATTTGTCTCTCAAAAAGTGCCCTCTGATAGGTTGTGCCCTGCACCTATTTCTGTTATACTTTACACATTCATTCATGTCTTGTTTTGCTGTTCAGTTTTGGGCACTTTGTTATGTCAGTTTAAAGATTGTGTATTTGCTTTCTGTTTTAGGAATTGCATTATAAAGCATTTGTCATTATAATTCAAGAGTTCTGCTGTCCCAAAGTGTTGCTCAGCTAGCTCTGGGGTAGCCTTCCTTTTTGGAGGTGTGTGGGGGGGGCCATGAGTTCCAGTGTGGGAACGTTGGAAAAAATCCCCAGATCCATTGTCACGGATGTGTCGTATTCTGTTAATGCACACATGTTCGGAAAATCCACATTTTATTTAAAATACTACACTGACACTTTGATTTAAGAATACAAAGTTGAATATTAAAACTTAACAAATGTTAACTTTAAAATGTGATGCTGCAAACTGTTGTGTTCTTTTGTTTGCAGACAGGAAAAGCGTGGAGGTTGCCTTTGCAGCCTCGTCACAGTGCAATAGTCATTTCATGTTGTGTGACAGTTGACCGGCTCTTTGAGTCTCACTTAACTGGATTGGAAAAAAAAGAATTGGTATTGAGCCTTTGGTTGTGAGGAGTAAAAAAAGTTTGCTTTCACTGATTTTTGTAGTTCGTTTTCTGTTCCTAGTGTTTCAAAGCAGAAGGTTTAAACACATCTGACTTGGAATAGTTGATCGTCCTTTTTTCGTCTCGATTTCACCAAGGTTAACGTGTCTTAATGCTGAATTAGAAAAAAAGATTTCTAATTTTTCCTAAATTGGGATTGCACTTTGCTAAAAGCAGAGCACCATCCTTTAGTTTTCTAGTATGTGAGAATGGACCTCCTGGGTTCATTCTGTATAGAAGTCATTACATTTGTGGCAAGGGTGGTCCTGATCCTCTTTTTGGGGGGGATTATGGAAGGCAAAGTAAACAGATTAATGGCTTGAATTAAATGCAGTGTGAACGTGATAGTAATGGGACAGGGCTAATTACTGATCCCTTTTAAAATTCAATTTAAGCTTTTCTAAAAACCAAAATGTAAAACGTGTTGTGTTTAATTGACCAAACATGATGCGATTGGAAAGTGAGCAAAGGTGCAACATTTGGGGCAGGTGAATCAACATTTCATAATCAAAACACCATTTTCACTTCAAACGTTAAATTATATTTAAAGTGGGACAGAAAAGTTTTTTTTCTTCATTGCCTTGTGTTTTGTTTCATGTATAAAAGAAGAAACATAAACTTTTACCCAATTACACTCAAGTGGTTTTATTGTCTCTAATTTAGGTCCTTGATGATAAAAAACATTAGGTTGTCTTCTGCTTTGACAACAATTGGGCCACTAACAATTATTGATTTTTTTTTTTACTTTTTTTGCTGATTCTGGTTTCTGCTCTGATTTTTGAGTTGTATTTATTAGATTTATTTATAAGTCACCACAAAATCTAATAAAATGTTAATACTGTATTGTAAAAGTGAACAAGCTTAGTATTCTTTCAGTATCTTATTAGTTGTTGTAAAAGTGCAATTTTTTAAGTTTATCTTTAAATCTATGGTTACATTGCACAACAGCAACAAAACAGTTCAAATGATTTTAGATCTTTTGTAGGTGGAAACTGAAAACATCCAGTGATTCTTACTAAAAGTTAAAAAAAACAATAAAAGTACAAATAGTGCCACCTGTTTGCAACAATTATAATCCTGCAAGACCTTTGATCATAAGATTGCAGGTTTGATTCACGCTTTGCAGACCATGCTTCGAAGTGTGTTTATATAGAGTGGTGGACAAAATTGTTGGTACCTCTCAGTTAAAGAAAAAAAGTCCACAAGGCTCACTAAAATGACTTGAAACGTTTAAAAGTAACAAATTAAAATTTGATGAAAATTAAATAATAAAAATCAGCCATTACTTTTGAGTTGTTGATTAAGAGAATTGTTTTTTTTTAAACTAAAGAAATAGAGCTGGACAAAAATGATGGTACCCATAACTTAATTTTTTGTTGCACAACCTTTTGAGGCAATCACTGCAGTTAAACGGTTTCTGTATTTGTCAATGAGCCTTCTGCACATGTCGACATATTTTGGCCCACTCCTCATGAGTAAACTGCTCCAGTTGTTTCAGGTTTGACGGGTGTCTTCACCAAATGGCATGTTCCAGCTCCTTCCACAGATGTTCAATGGGAACATCTGTGCCCCATACAAGGCACAACTCCAGACAGTCTCAGAGAGGAAGAAGTGGGCAGAGCAGCATTATCTCCTTTCCAGTACCAACACCTATGTATTCAAACACAGACAGCAACAAACAGCATGGATCTCACTTCTGTTCACAGCCCCCTCACTCATGGTGAGGAACTCTACCCAAGATTCCCCACTTCCCATGAGGCTTAGGAGCTGAAGGCGGGGCTAACCCCCAGGTCGCCACACTGCCCCCACCTAAGAAGGTTAAGTGTCCCCACAATCCCCACCTAGCTGAACACTCGTGCTCACAATTCTGGGTTCCAACCATCAGCACCACAGTCTTCCTCTCAGCTAGCTGGGTTCCCTCACTCGTCCCAGACACAGTTCCGTGCCAGTAGGTGCCCAGCCAGCAGAATCAAGCACTGTCCCCGCACTGTGGCAACGCAACCCTTGGGGTGCACATAGCCTTGGGGGAGGAGACTCTATCCGGTTAACTGCTCCTGAAGTAATTCCTCTGCAGCAGTCTCAGCTTTCTGCAGGGTTGCCCCCAGGGTAGATGGCCTCGGCAGCTGTGCATGCTGGCGCAGACATTCCGGAGTAAGTCCTCTTGCGATCCTCCACTGCTGTAGGTGGAAAGGTTGGGTAACCCCGTCGAGCGAAGAGCTGCACATCAGCGGCGAAGGTCTCCATGCATTTGTCGTCTCTACGGCAATGGGACTCCAGCTGCTGTCGGTTCTGTTCTGTCAAACCCTGCTCTCCAAAGCGTCGCTCTAATGCTGCTGTCAGTGCTGACAGGTCTCGCTGCTCCGCAGAAGAAAGTTCGAACAGTACCTGGAGCGTAGCGCCATCCAAAGCCAGGCCTAGCCCTGGGACTCCAGCCCTCATAGCCGACCGCCAAGTTGACCTGAGCCAGGTATGGTTCCAACGGTGCTAAGCCACAGCAGCACGGAAGTTCGACTGGGCTGCGCACCATCATCACAAACTGCTCTGGATGGTTCATCACTGGCGTGGAAACCCGACTCGCAGGGACAGGCTGCAGATGACGGCGGGTGCTCACACTGTCAGGGAGAGGATTTCGCCCTTGCTCCTCGCTTGTCCCAACTTGCCTCCAGGATTTGAATTTGTCACTCTGTCCCAGCCATCTCTCGCTCCATGGCCTAGCAGCACCACCACTTCTGACAACAATATAACGATCCAAATGGTACTGTAGCGGGGAAACGAGAGCTAAGTTGCTATTTATCTGGCTGCATTGGGTAGCTGCCCCTGCCTGTGCCTCTTACAACACACGACACCTGATAATCTCAGAGAGGAAGAAGTAGGAAGAGCAGTATAATGTTCGACTATAAATCCAAACATACATAAACACTATGGATCACTTCTCACTCTCACTTCTGTTCACAGCCACCTCACTCATGGTGAGGCACTTTACACCCAAGATTCCCCACTTCCCATGAGCCTTAGGAGCTGAAGGCGGGGCTAACGCCTGGGTCGCCAGAATATTTAATCTCCTGAGACCTGGCCCATTCATTTAAGTCCATTATAATGGACATTTTGTTAACCTGTATATTTCTAAGGAATTAAGAGATACCTTTCCAAATCCTGGGCTTTCCAGTGATGTGTCATGTGATGAGTTTGCATGCTGGGAACTTGAACTTTTACCTCTACCAGGATGGCTGCCATACCATTTACCTCACTTTATGGAAAGTTGAAAGGCAAGTCAAATATTATGTATTTATTAATGTTTTTAACCATGATTATTATATATATTCTTGGTCATAAACATATAGGAACTATATTTTTAGATCTGAAAACAGTTTCATGTTTTCTGTTTTAAAACAGCAGGCATTTAATGAATGTCAACTGTAGTGGACACTAGGACCATTTTAATGTATTTAATGGCTGCACATTATTTTAGGAGAAAAAAGTGAAGCAGAGAGGATTCTGTACGAGATAGTCGAGGGAGATTCAGATTTGAAGCTTTCGGAAAAGGATAAGGAGGATGAGATTCAGTCTGTGATAGGTGATGATGAAGATGAAGAAGATGATGATTCCGAAGAATCTGATGACTCAGAGAAGGAGCGGCAAAGTCGTTGTGCTCTTTGGACCAGGACTAACTTGTATGTTTTATTTAGTTTTAGCCTAATGTCTTACATTTTATGACCATGTTAGAACATTGTAGTGTTTGTACTATTTGTAAATGGAAAAAAATAACTGTTATTTTTTTTATTAACTTGATTTTTTTGTTTTTTAAACGCCCATCATAACAGATTTACACCTGTGCTACCAGGGCGCCCTGCCTATGAAGATGATCCAAAAGTTTGTAAATACTGGAGTCCAATCCCGTACTTTTCAAAGTACATTGATTACAACATTTTCGAGGATCTGTTTTTGACCTAGTTGTGTTCCAAGGTCTACAGGGGAATCACACTCCTCAGCCTCCCTGGGAAAGTCTCTGCCAGGGTACTGGAGAAGAGAGTTTGTCCGATAGTCGAACCTCACATCCAGGAACAACAGTTTCGGTGTCCGTCCTGGTCATGGAACAGTGGACCAGCTCTACACCCTCTTTAGGGTGCTGGAGGGTTTGTAGATGTTGTCTATATGTGTTTTGCAGATTTGAAGAACCGTTCGATGGCGTCCCTCGTATCCTGTGGAGGGTGCTATAGGAGGGCTGTCCGGTCACTGCATGACCAGAGCAAAGGCATGGTTTGCAACACCGGCGGTAAGTAAGATCTGTTCCCGGTGCATGTTGGATTCCGGTAGGGATGCTCTTTATCACCAGTTCTGTTCATAGTTTTTATGGACAGAATTTCTAGGCACAGGCAGGGGCCATAGGGGGTCTGGTTTGGGGATCATCTCTGCCTTTTGCAGATGACTTTGTCCTGTTGGCTTCATCAAGCTGGGACCTCCAGCGTGCATTAGGGTGGTTTGTGGTGGAGTGTGAAGCGGCTGGGATGAGGGTCAGCACCGCTAAATCTGCGGTCATGGTTCTCGACCGAAGAAAGGTAGTTTGCCATCTCTTGGTGGGTGGAGTGTCCCTGCCCCAGGTGGAGGAGTTTAAATAACTTGGAGTCTTGTTCATGAATGAAGGAAGACAGGGGCGTGAGATTGACAGACGGATGGGAGCAGTGTCCTTAGTTATGTGGTTGCTGTACCGGTCCGTTGTGGTGAAGAGAGAGCTGACCCAATATGCAAAGCTCTCAATTTACAGGTCGATCTTCCTCTGTAGCAGATGGTCCAACAAGTAACAAAAGAGTGGTATCGAATTTTATTGTTTTAGAACACAATTTAGTGTTTTTTGGGTGAATATCACTCTAAAGATTTAATCTGCTCCTTTTTTCTGATTTTCCAAGTTGAGTTCTATTTTCACAGAGATATCGTCCTGTTGTCCTCTACAATGGACATGTTGGGAAAGTAAAATAAAAAATATTTGAAAAAAAAAAAGGTAAAATTGTAAGGTGTTTTTTAGGCCCAAATCACACAGAAACAGATATACACACATATGTATATCAAGTTAAGTAAAAGAAGCGTATAATTGGTTCTCGGGCACACATGACGTGAACGAGCACGTATGACGCTCCCGTTCACGCACGACCTTGTTTTTGTTGATGTTCAATTTTAGTGCGGCTGCGCATTACTCAATGCTTTGGCCGTTAGTGTTGAGACGACTTCGCAGGGCAAAAGAGCCTGTAAAACCTCGAGTTTTGTTAGCGTGTGTGCCGGAGCTGTTCGGTTTTTTGCAATCTACGCGTCTTTTATTTGTGACACGAGGTAGCCAGCAAAATTGATTGTAGCCGGCTAGTAGGCTAATGCTAAGCCGTATGTGAACGTCCTTTCCTAACCGCCGGGCACTGCCAGTGAGGGCCAAGGAACAAAATAGCACATCGCCATTATATGATCCAGTTTCCAGAGTCACTTTTACTCTCCATGTGGGTGAGAGAACTGTGTGTATCGGATTATGGCGAGAAAAACAGTTAGCAGGAAAAGGAAGGCAGGAGAGCCCAAGGAGCAACAACAGGTAGGCGGAAACCGGTTGTATGACATGCTAATTACCACCTTGCTAGCTAATGTGTTAGCTGTGTAAGCTAGTAATTTGTCGTCGGAATGTGAATCATTTTAAATCAAATAAACACAGCTTGAATACGGGAAATATGAACAGAAATAAAATATTTGACATATTTTAAATAGAAATAGAGCCTTTTTCGTTTTAAGTCAGTACGTTGGTCAACGACACGTGAATGCTAACGTTTGCTAAAATCAGTAACAGCTCAAGTGTTTTTCCAGGTTGTCAAGTTATTGACGGGTGTCTGTCTTCGCTTTTGCCCATGGGTCGCAAATGAGAATCATGTGTTGTGCATGCAATGAAGAATATATATTTTTTCTTAAAATAGCAAACAGACGGGGTTATTGGTCTTAGTACAGCATGCAATTTTTTAACGTTCGCCTTAGCTTAAAATGGAAAAATCCAAAAAGCTGGCCACGCTAACTATCAACCATCACCATCATCTCATTTTTCTCTCATTAGAACCAACTCATTAATCAGGTTTTAACTAAAACACGAGGAATTTTTAATGGATAAAAAATGTACCTCGTGGATTTCGCCATGGTTCATATGATTTTAGTCGATGCGACTAGTGACAGATGTTGTCTACGGACAATTTAAATACGAGCTCAGCCAGGAGAACATTTACTTGATTTAATTATTTTAATTCTTTCTTTAAATGAATCATGTTAGTCTCTCATGTCATCCTTTTAGAATAAAATAGAATAGAACTTTATTGTTCCCACAAAGGAGAAATTATCTTATCATAGCTTTTATTTTAAATGGCAGATGGATAACAAATATGACGTGCTCTTGAATAATTAATAACAAATATTAATTATTAATTCTGTGGTTTTTTTTTTTGGTAAAAAATAACAGTAATAATAAAGATCATCTAATTAATCCATAAAACTGTGTCCGTTAGTTTTGGGTCTGAGAAGCGAGTGTTCATTTAAATATTTGTTTTAGTGTTTGCAGACTAAATTCTGAATGTCACAAGTACATAAAGAATCAGTTGCTTTTAATTGATCTGGGACATTGAGAAGACTTTTGATGGTCGTCCCATCTCTCTCCATAGCTGGGCTGGTGTCAGGCACCACACAAACGCAGCCGCGTTTCTTGTTCATCAAGACATTCCCAGCAGTGGTGCAGCCGTCGGTCGGTGGTTTGTGTCCTTCGGGAGCGGGAGTTCAGACCTCAGCAGCAGCATGATTTGAGGCTCCAACAGAACCTGCGTGGTTTTGCAGCAAGCAGGCTCCCTGGGATTCTCAAGGAGAGCGAGTTTTCTTTGGGGCGACTCAACAAGGTTTTTGCTTCTCAGTGGCTGAACTATCGGCAGGTAGTTTGTGGGACCAAATGCAACACGGTGAGATGTCTTCATTATTCATTGACAACATCATCCTACGTGTACATCTGCATGCAGAGTTTTCCGTTACAGTTTTCGTTTCACCGATACACTGATCATCAGATGACATTTTTAATTTCTTTCCAGCTTTTTGTCGTCGATGTCTTGACCGGGCACATAACACGCATACCAATGTTGAGGGACAGGGAAAGTTGTGATGGAGGCTCTGGAGTGGTTGGTGGATTTGTTCCGGCGCGGCATTACCACCCATTTGGAACTGCCCGAGCTCGAGCAGACCAGCAGGGCTGTGGGATCCACGCAATCGAGCTCAACCCCTCGAGAACGCTCCTTGCCACTGGGGGAGACAACCCCAACAGCCTGGCCATCTACCAACTGCCCACTCTGGACCCCGTTTGTGTTGGAGATGTGAGTGTCTCATACATTTAGATTTATTCAACTATATTTACAGCAAATACACTTTAAAAAATTAGGTCTCTACACAGCCCATCTGATAACACGGTATAAAAATAAGCAGATTGTAGCCATGTAGCGTGCAAACAAAATACTAATTTGTGATCACAAAAAAAAATGAAAAGTGAGCAAAAAAGGGCTACTAATTCATCATATTTGACATAATTGTAGTAATTTGATATAATGGACAGAGTCCGTATGGTTGAAATATATTTTTTGACTGAGAATTGACTACAAAGGAATTAGGAAAAGCCTGGTGTTGAAAGGAATCCTCTTTTATTCAAGATTATGAGAGTCCGGTTGTTTTACTGGTGAAGGTTCGTTGGAATAATTCACCCAGCTGTCTAGGGATGACATTAAAAGCTTTTTTGGTATTTTGGTCTGGGTACTTTTTGGTATTTCAAGTTTTCTTTTAACAACAGAACAGACAAAACTAAAAGAACATTTCTTTAAAAAAAACATTTACAAAATTCAAACATTCTGTCATGCAGTTTTATGTTAGTTTTTGCCAAAAACTCACCTTTTTTTCTATGTGTGTATTATAAATAAATGAAAGATAATATATACTAATGTCCAAAATCTATGTATTTTCAATGCCTAAAACCAAAGTACCGGTACTTGATTCTGTGAATTGTAGTAACGTACAAACATTCATCAGTACACAAGTAATTAAAAAGTGGATCATTTTCTTTTATTTGTTAAGGCATCTTGAAATACCATACTGTACTAAATCTAATTGTGGCCACAAATGTGTATTTTACTTGTATTATTAAACTATTTTAACTATACAATTTTTTTTATTTTATATTTGTAAGTTTTTAAGTTGGGTCATTTTACAGAAGAAGTTTTGTTAAAGCTCTGAAATAAACCGTGGCAGTTCTGTAATATTAACACTCCTGTATAATTCTGCTCTCATCAGTTCTCCGTCGTAATATCACAGTTGCTGACATCATGCAAGCGCTACCCCAACAGAGGCTACTGCCTCTGTATTTCACTGTGTGAACCATCGAAATAATAAAAAAAAAAATCTATCTATTTACTATCTATGCATTCAGTTACTTCTTTTATTGGCATAAAAAAATCTCACTTTTTGGTTTAGCCTAAAATTATTTTCCGGATGTTTTATCGCTGTATTTAAACAAACACATACATTTTTTTTTTAAAGAAGTTGTTATCCCACTGAATAGAACCAAAGTTATCAAAATGTTATGAAAATAATAATCAACCACTCCTCGGCTCTCACTTGTCAGATTTTCATGCGATCTGTTTGCTTTGCAGGATGGTCACAATGACTGGATTTTTTCCATAGCATGGATCAGTGACAGCATGGCAGTTTCTGGTAAGTTTGACTGGGCTGTAGGAGCACTTGTTACCGAGCAAAAGACAAAAGTATATTTGAATGTAGTAACTTAGAAAATACCTCCAAAACATCACTAGAAGGACAGTTAAAAGTAGCAACCAGCTCCTGGCTGCTTTACTTCTTCTTGTCCCTGGTTTTGTGATGTTTCATCATCTAACTAGTCCTTTTTACTTGATTACTTATGACTTGATCAAATAGGGTCCAGAGATGGCTCCATGGGTCTTTGGGAAGTGACAGAGGAAGTGATGAATCAGGCTGAGCGGAGTCAGAGTGAAGAGAACATACCTTCCTACGCCCACATCTCCCACCGGGCTCTCAAGGACATCCCCAAAGAGTGCACCAACCCATACAACTGTAAAGTCCGTGCTCTTGCCTTCAACGACAGCCATAAAGTAAGGTTCCTCCCATGCAGGAAGCAACCATTTAATGATCCAAAAAAATGGTCGCACTATACTTACTGGCAATATTTTGGAGACCGAAGCTTTCAAAGTTGAAATTCAAACTATTGATTAGGTTAAAATAACCACTTTCATTTCGTTGTTAGAGAATTAAACGTTGATTGATTATGGTGCAATTTTTTTTAATGTTTACATAATTCGTGTAGCAATAGCTTCTATCATTCATGTCATTCTTGTTTCTATTAGCTAATATTTTGAGCATTTTCTTCCAAGATATGCAGTTGTGCAAGTTTAATTGAGAAGATTGAAGTACTACGCTTGGTATCGAAGTTTACCCTTTACTAAACTCACTACTATTGAGTTTATCTGTACTGTCAATAATTACAGAGTTCCATATTTCCAGCAAATGAAATATTTTCTACAGTATATAAATATTTCACATTTACTGATCAAGATAACATGTTTGTGCTGTTGTTATGGGTTACTTTACATAGTGGACTATGCGATTCATTGTTGTTCAGAGGAGTCCAGAATCTTCAACACAATAATAAACCAGTGTGTTTTATTATCTCTGAATCTCATCACATGGTCACTCTGTGTCCCACTGGACAATAGATTTCTGCTGCCAGAGCTGAAATAACACATAAGACAGACAAGAATAAGCTCACAGAACCTTTTCACTTGCATATCTGTCAGTGTGCAGTCTGAATATCTACACACTACGGCTGGGCGATTCATCGTTTAATTAAATTTTGCTGTTTTAAAAAGATTTATTTTAGGAAAATTTGGGATTTGTTTTTTTCCCCGGCATCCTCCTCCCTCGGGCTTCCGCTGTTCGTAGTAAGGTCCGCTCGCTGGTCTCTCTCTTTGGACAGAGTTTTAGGGCCAGTTTACAAACAATTCTTTTTTTAAATTACGACTTTTAAGTCGGAAATTTACCACAAAAAAGTCAGAACTGTTAAATTTCAAGAATAACTTTTTCTACGTACATCTAAGAGAGAAAAAAGTTAGAAATTAACGAGGAAAAAACGCCATAGTTGTCTCTTTATCGAAACCTAGCTTGAAGATGAAAGCTGTGGAGCATTTTGTGAAGCTTTATTTCCGAATAGGTTTCAAAAACAAAGAACAAATCAGATTATTATTAGTGTAGGCGGCTTTCCGGGGTTCGGAGTTTCATATGTAAAATAAGGAGCTCAGAGACAAGTTTGGGGGAAGAGGACCGCAACTTTATTTTCCTTTTCATTCCCATACCCAGAAGTCCATTTGTCACCTTGCGTCATGAACCTGTCACGCGCAGAACACTAAAGCGGAAGGTAAACATTGTTACATACACCCTTTCCAGATGAGACGTCCCATTTCAACATAAAACAACAAAGATGAATAGCCGGTTAAATTAACATAAGAGCATTGAAAAATCCTGAAAGTGCACTTTCTCAGTCGGAAGCGTCACACAGACCGAGAGACATTGGTTTCATGGAGGAATAAAAGGATTGAAGTGAACAGCTGCAGGGACACCGATGGCTTCATCAACGGGCTGCAGAGATCCTGCAAGCCGCCAATCGATAAATAAAACGGGACTAAAAATGTAAATCAAACAAATGAGCTTCCAAACACTTATTTTGATGGCCCTAAAACTCCGTCGTACTCTAGCAACGCGCAGACGTTAAAATTTACAACGAATAAGGAGGAGCTATTTTTCTTCAGTTCTATGGAACTGGTTTGTTATTCAGGTCAACTCCCACAGGAGATGTTTAAAAAAAAAAGTTTTGTGAAATGTGCTCTATCATTTGTAACTTGTTTGAGACTGTAAAGGGAGGGAGAAAAATCTCTGCTGTTATTTGAGGTGTTATTTTTAGGCCATATCACCCAGCCCTCCTACACGCATGAAGGTTTATGCCACAGTGAGTCAAATTATGACGATTTCAGAGAAAAAACTCAACAGGTTCTCATTTATGATTCAGAAAAACAAACAAACTTATAATTAATTTCCTTTAGATTTTAACCTAACTCACTTTCAACTTATAATTATCTCTGATCAGGTAAAGTGCAAATTATTTACACATAGTAGAATTTCATCCTGAGGTATACCTAGGCTATATTTAGGTACATTTATTGTAAAGGCTGCTCTTCTGTCTAATTAGTGCAGAAATAACAAATCTCTGGAATTATAGTGCATTACTACTAATAATGCTTTATCAGAGTCGAGCCATCCTGTTTCAATTCATTACTTCTTTTATTTGTATCAAAGAAAAGTATGTGTACCTTTATTTCATGTGTAGGAACTAGTGGAGTTTATGGACTTATGGTGAATTATAGTTACATTGCTTTGGGTTTTTCTCTTTATGCTTCAGCTATTTGATTTATCAGCTCTTTTTTCTCCTTTCAAAGGAACTGGGTGCTGTGTCTTTGGATGGCTATTTCCACCTCTGGAAAGCAGAGCATAACTTGTTCAAGGTAAACTAAATCAACCATAACTTTTTTATTGATTAATTTCAATTGTTAATATTTGAGTGTCAGTTTTGCATGAAAGCTGTGCCTGTTCTTAATGTTTGGTTTAACACTGATTTGTGCAGATTCTGTCCACCAAGCTGCCTCACTCCAAAGAGAATGTGTGTTTAGCGTACGGCCAGGACTGGTCGGTTTATGCGGTGGGTTCTCAGGCCCATGTTTCCTTCTTGGATCCACGCCAGCCAACACACAGCATCAAGTCTGTTAGTTCCAGAGAGAGAGGAAGTGGTAAGTCATCTGAAAATCCAGAGCAGATTAAAAACACAAGCATGTGACAGTTGTTGATCTGTTTTGGTAAATATTAAATAAAGATGTTTGGGTATGAAACAGAATGAGATGTTTCCCTCTGTATAAGTGGAGGGATTTGCCATATTAACATGTGTGCGTCTTCTCCCTTCCAGGGATCCGTTCAGTGAGTTTCTATGAGCACATTGTGACAGTGGGGACCGGCCAGGGTTCCCTTCTCTTCTATGATATTCGGGCTCAAAGATTCCTGGAGAACCCTTTTAGTCCTACCAACGTGTGTCGGAAATGTCCCGCTGATGGGATCCTCAAGCTTTCAACAGGAAAAGGCTGGCTGGTATGAAGAATTTTTGTTTAAAAGCTAAAAAAAAAAGGATATTCTCAATGAAATATTACACTGATAAATGATGACAGAAATAGTCAGGATTTTTCTTGTTTCTTTTTTTTGTGCAGAACCATGATGAAACATGGAGGAGTTACTTCTCAGATATTCATTCTTTTCCCAACGCCGTGTACACCCACTGCTATGACGACTCCGGCACAAAGCTCTTTGTAGCCGGCGGCCCGCTCTGTTCAGGCCTTCACGGAAACTACGCAGGCCTGTGGAGTTAGCTTCTCCCATCGATCCGTCACAAAGTTCTCCTTCAGATCTACCTATCCTATCCCTCGGCCTCCCTCAACTTCATCTACATCACTGTCCATAAACCTCCTCCTCCTGCTTTAGGAGTGCGTTCAGCCCACACGTGGACTCAGGAGCATGATCTTTCCTCCTTTCAATATGATTGTCGTCTGTGTTTGTGTCTCTATTTACATCATACTTTTCTCCATCGCTGTCCTAACGCACTTTCCCGCTTTTTAAGTAATTTATACAAATGTACAGTTACCTAATAAATTAAAAAGCTGCTAAGTGTGCCACTGAGAAACTCAGATGGGGTTTGAAAAACATTAAGAATAAAGGTAAACCTTTTTACCGTCATGTATACATCCAATCTGCAGGGATTAGGCTGTGTTCTTCGGTATTTACATTTGTACACAGGAAACAAATGCTTCTCCTGTGATTAAACAAGTGATATTTTTTTTTCTTTTTGTATCCTTTCTTACACTTTTACTCACCTAAATCAACTGCATTAAAAGAAAAAAGAGGGAGAAAGGCCAGAGGGATGGAAGAGACTGTTCGTTTTGTAGGACTTGGACAATTGACAGAATTTTTACAGGTTGGACCGCAAGCAAAAAAAAAAGGAAACACAAGGAACTCTTCTGTTGGAATCAAAACGAGAAATTGTGCTTCTCTCCTTCATCTGCATGATGAGGAGAATCCTTCTGATTGGTAGATGCAATTTGGTTCTTGCTCTATGACTTTATTTTTTTTTTTATATTTATTTTGACTGGGCTTTGACAGGCACACCCCTCATAATAACCCCTTTACTCTGTATTTATTCTCCCCCTCTTTTCTGTCAATTTCATTCGTATAATTTGCATCATTTTTTGAAAGGAGTGTTTCCTGTTTGCCCTTTGCTTTGTGTTTGGTGTGACCCCTTTTGTTTTCCATTATCTAAAACTCCTGCTGTTCCTTGAGAACTCTGCCTAGGTTTAAAAAAAAAAACAACTTTATTAATGACTACCGGTAAAAGAAAAAACTTTGATCAACGGATTTAGACCCACATGAACTTGTGAGAGGAATTGTAGTGGCTCAGCTTGGTATAAATACAAGGAGAACATGGATTTATAAGCTACAGATGCATTTGCTTCTACTCCGCTGAACCCAGGAGTGAGTTCTGAATTTTGATTTTCCATTGTTTGGTAGAGACAGGGTAGGCAAGATGTTGCTTTTTGCCTTCCTCAAGTCTTTCCGTGAAAGACTATCACATGTAATCATCGTTTTCCTTTTTCTACATGCAACTTTTGTCTTGTTGTAGTGATAATGATCGGGACGGGAAATTATATCAATTCACTCTTTGAAAACATATTTTATATACAGGTGTGTGTGTACAATGTGTCTGTAAAATGCTTAAGGACAATTGCATATATTTTATGTATATGTCTGAGGAAAGTGTGTTGATTAATGTCTACTTGGTGATACATTTTTTATACACGCCTTGTGAGTGTTTTTACAAATGACTGAAAGTGCAAATATTCTAAAAGATTAACAGCTGGGGGGGGGGTGCCGTTCTTAGAAATAAGCAAATAATACAAATAAAACATATATCATTGTAACGTGATGTGTGATTCGATTTAAAGTGTGATTTTTATTTTTTAGGGGCCTTTATGTATAGAGATCCGATGCGTTGCATAGTTTGCAGTAATTCTTCATCGTTGTTGCTGACAGTTGTGATCTTTGAGTCCGCGCGGCAGATGAGAGCGGAGCATCCACAGAGGCAGCGCGAGTCACGTGACCACCTTGTCTGCTGCTGGCCGAGAGGCGTGTTAGCAGGTACCAAAAACACACATTTTTTCCGCTAATCTTAACTTTAGTCGAAGTGATTTTTAATCGTGTAAACATTGTGGTTAACTGTATTTGAGTGGAATAGTTACTCGTCGTCTGCGTTCGTTCGCTTCACGAGGGGTTTTCGAAAACCTTTACCGTTTTTCCTGTTGTCTTGATTCCCGGCGAGCAATGTCGGGATAGGATTTCGCACCGCGAGGCCTTTTTTCTTGTTAACAATACATTCACTCCTGGCTGTTTCCTTCAGCTCTCGGTATTAACTCAATTTCTCAGCTTTTAAAAATCATGGCGCTCGAATTATGTGAGGCGCTGTATGACGGTAGTTTGTTGGCCGTTGGCAATGGCTATCAACTTGGACCAGATTTAGATAGCATCGTTAGCATCTCTCCTGCTGCATCGTTTGTTCCAAGATCAACGCTTTGGTGTCCGCTGTAGCACGGAACGGCTAACTTTATGCTAGCGAGAACAAAACGGAGCGCTCGGCGAACGACACAAAGTCAGTCGATGTTTAATCGACAGTATGTTGGAGACACTTTAAACGTTTAAAGACTTTGTTTTGGGAGCTGGAAGTCACAGAGTTATCTTATATCGACTCTAGAAACGAGAGACATAACAACAAGCTAATGTTAGCATTCACTCAAAACAACGCATTGGGGATTTTTTTTAACAGGATAATGTATTACTCTTATTTAATCTCTCATATGTAGTCTTTTAGTCGCAGTGACGCTTAATTTAATGTTTAATATTTTTTTTCTTTGATTTGACGTAAACTATAGCCGCTGAATGGTTGTTTTGTTATTGTTTGTCGACTCGAAGACCTCCGACTGTCATCATATTTATTTGTGTATATTTTTATAACCCTCATTCGTTCTGTGAAACCGAGTTGCATTGCAGAAACGTAGATTTTCATTTATAAACTCATGTTGCTGAAATTCTGTTTATTAAAGGATTTTTTTTGTTGCCGTAGCTTTGTTCCGCTCGGCAGCCAATAGCAGCTTCGTATTTGTCAACGTCACCTTAGAGCTGGATTGCTATTGTTCTCTGACACGTCATAAATGGGTCAATAAAGGGAATCAAGACCTATTATGACAATCCACACCATAGTGGAAGATTATATGGCATCGTCTGGCACACTTTCTTTGCTATATAGTTTGACATTAATAAAAACCAAATGTATTGCATTTATTTGAAAATTTCTTGGTTGTATTTGTATATATGTACATACACGAGTATGTAAAAAAATAAAATAGATTTAGCATATTTTAGAGTTTAAATAGTGTTTAATTAAGATTTACAACCAGTAAAAAAGGGTGTGATTTAAGGGTCTGTAGTCTTTTTCTTCTGCTTCTCTAACAGACTGGTTTATACTGGTAGAACAGCGACTGCTCCTCCTTTTTGGCACTGATTTTTGCAAAGCTGATAGGCTAAGCAAATCAATCAGAACTAACAAGGTCAACATTTGTTTGATCCGAACGTTTCGGGCTATTGTAATGTAAAAATAAATATACTTTGAGGTATTTTCCAGTCTGATGACATTTGTGCCTTGTCTTTTTTGTTGTTGCAGGTTTTTCTATTTTGTACATACAGAGTTTTGTATATACTGTATATGATGAGTTCGCTGGGCAGCGAAAAGTCCCGGGGCCCTCGGGATAAAGCGCTGCCAGCTGCTACTCATGTATCACAACCACAGAAGCAAATACAGGTAAGTCAGTTAAACTAAAAAAATAAACTTAAAAAAAGCTTGATTTTTAATGGACATATGTCATCATAAAAGCCAAATGGCTGTAGGGTTGTACACCAACAAAGCACACATTTAAAGCTCAAATTGTGTGTGTGTGTTTGTATCTGTAACATAGCATGTGACACATTTTTAATGCAAAGCATAAACTTCGTTGGATGTCATAAATGTAAAAAAGCAAAAACAAACGTTTTTATTTAAAGTATCTTCCAATACTTGTGCATTTTATTACTTGGTGGTAAAAGTATGATCACATTTTCTCCTCCACAATGAAAGCGAGAAGTTCTCCATGGATTTATGGTTTGGATTCCAAAACATCTTTTCAATCAGGGGCTTTAAATCATTGAATCAACATGCAATTCTGTATGAAATGTTAAAGAATTTGTCTCTTTCAGTTTCTTTTTCAACCGTTTCTCCTTTTTTTGTTTGTTCTTTTTTTAATGTGTCATCAATACATCAATAATTTGGTCAAGACAGAGAATGCTGGGAGGGGGAAAGTAAAAAACAAACAAAACAAAAAAACTTATTGTAATTGGAGCAAATTGTTTTGGTATTAAAGAGCAAAAAAAAAAAAATTCCAAACATAATCTACAAACTGTGTGTGTGTTGAAGGCTACTGCTGAGCAGATCCGCCTTGCTCAGATGATCTTTGACAAGAATGATGCTGACTTTGAGGACAAAGTTAATCAGGTGAAGAAACCCGTCAATCTTTGGCAGACTTTACAAATTGGTGACGTGTTTTTCTGTTCCACCCACCCACCAGCATTAGGATTTGGTTTCCTGTGTTCCTGGTTAATGTTTAGACGTGTCTATTACTGTTTTAGCTGATGGAAGTGACCGGGAAGAACCAGGATGAATGCATGGTAGCTCTTCATGACTGCAATGAGGATGTCAGTCGAGCCATCAACTTCCTCCTGGAAAGCACCTCAGACATGGTAATCAGAACCTTATTATTATTATTTTTACTTATTTTATTAGCATTTAATTCGTTTCAGTATTTGCTTGATAATGAAATCCTCCACAAAGAATGCTGCAATTTTAGTGTTAACCTTTTTAAAATATAAAGGTAATTTTTTTAAACGTATTTGTACATAATAAATGCACATAGTGTTTAAAGGGCCTGTATCATGCTTTTCTTAAGCCTTTCAGAGTAAACTACCGAGATATCCATTTTTGTGATAATATTGGTACCCGGTACACTAAAGTGCGATTCTTTTTTTTTTTTTATTTTCGCGACCTCATTTCCTACCAGGAAGTAAGACGACTCGATCTCTGAGGCTTTGCCTGTCGCTCTTTGTGGGTTCCGGCCATTTCATGCTGTCAACCAAGAGTCGGCCTCTACAGCGTGTCTGCAGTTCACTCACGAAAACCAGCAACATCCCAACTTTTCCAAAGATGGATGTGCAGATTGTGCATAAAAGGAAAGCATTTAGCCGATCATGGCTACTGTGGTAGCTGGTGTGTTTGTTAGCCTGGGGGCGGTCCTGGCAGCGCAGACTCATACATATTAACACGAGAGCACACTCGTTTTCATGGGTTTGGAGAGGCTGCTGCTCAGAGTGCAGGTTTTTAGAGGATTACCTGGAAATGCATGCATGGAGCAAAATACCACTTTGGGGTTGTTTTTTGTGAAAAATTAACAATAATTGACTTAAAAGCCCAAAAAGTTGAATTAGCATGATATAGGCCCTTTAATTTTGTTTCAAGTCCAGATCAGATCATCTTTTGACCTATTTTAAAGGCGTCCCCGTGGTCTTTTAATTATGATTATGCTGTTTTTAGCCAAAATCACTAAAAGTGTTGTTTTCTAAGGCATCGTTTTGGCAGAGCTGCAGTAGTTCATTAGAAATTCACCTCTTAACAGTTGGCGCAGCGTAAGCTCGCATGTGAATGCAGAATGGAGCGGTGCAGGGAGTATTTTCTATGGTCAATTACATTCGTTTTCAAATTTTGTCTACTTCTAATTCACGATTTGAATAAATATACTAAAAGAACACGTTAAAAAAAAAAACATGATTTTGATTAGACAGGGTTTTTAATCAAACCAAATGGTTTTTTTTCTTCCCTCTTTGTGCCCCCACAAAATGATCTGTGGCGCAAGAGGAGAACTGCAAAGATCAACGTGGCGTGAACTTTTCCACACATTCAGTTTCCTCCACTTATTTGAATCTGTCTGTTATTTTGTGACTGTAGCTTTTGAGTGAATGCAGATTTAATCCTGCCTTAAACCTTGTTTCAGAGTTTACTTTAAACCAGAGAAGTGTTTTTAGCTTTGAACTTTGAATTTGGGGATGTTTTGGGGTAAGTTAGACCACTTTGAGTTGTACGGCATGAGCTCACGGTCAAAGGTTTTCTTTGAATACCAAACATTTCTCAGTAGAGTTTATCAGTTTATCACTTTGTGTAAGTGAAATCAAAAGTTAAAACTGCAGAGGAAGCTTCTGCTTTTATTTTTTATTTTTTTAGAGGGACTCAGACAAGTCTGAGGAAGAAGATCTGCTTATGGCTCTGAGGAGTTGGAAAGAAGAACTCTTAAAGAGCACCAACAACTCTCATGAATGTTGTTAAAAAATCAGTCCAACACAAGATTTTTAAATGATTTATTGTGAAGAAAAGTGTGCAAAGCCAGAATTAACAACAAGGGTTAATAGAAAACTCTTCAACAACCGTCTTTGTTTTACTGAATCTTCACATTGTTGTCAAATGAGTTCTTAAAAATCTTCTTCTTTCTTCTAGACCTCATGGGAAACGGTAGGAAAGAAGAAGCCACTACTGAAGGAGAGCCCTGCAGAAAGCAAAGAGAATAAAGAGAATAAGGAGAAGAAAGGAGAAAGGGAAGCGTCCAAGGGCCGGGCTACCACCAACCGCAAAGGCAAAGGGGGGACTCGAAACCGACAGGGTGAGGAATGAGATTTCACTCTCAGCACCTGTTCTGTCGTCCCAATCATGTCTGATCACACATTTTCTATTTCATGTGTGCGTGAGCAGCACGACCAGAGGAGAACGGTGTGGAGGTCGCTCCTGTGGACAGAGGTGCGGATCAAGGTCGAAGGGTCAAAGGAAGCAGAGGTTTGCTGAATCACAGTCCAGAACAGTCAGTGTGTCAACTTCCCAAGGGTGTGGTGTTGACCTTAAATCGACCTTATACAGGTTCTGGAGGTCGAGGTCGCGGCAAGGCATCAACGGGGAGCAGGTTCTCAGCCCAAGGCATGGGGTAGGTTTGATGTGGCAGCTTACACTCGCAAATGTCAAATATTTCCAGGTGCTGGTCAAAACGTAAAATTATGATTTATGTGGAAAATTGTTTGTCATGTTGATGATCTAAGAATGTGTTTTCTTAAGGCTTTAAAGAACCTCTGTTTGTAAAACAAGTCATCATTTGCATTAAATATGTATCCCTGCAAGGCTTCCAGTCCAAACCCTAAAATCCTAAGTCCAAGTTTCCTTGTTTCAGACATAAACATTTCTGTGGTTTAAAGCATTATGAGTACAAAAAGAGACAGCTCTCTTTTAAAAGCGGGTATGTACAACCTTAACACTTATAATCAAGTAGCTGTGTAATTGTTTTCTGTCTAGAGTGTATCATTTTGTTACCAACGTGTGAAAGAAATTTGGTGAAGTTCTGAAACTCTGATGCCATTTTTTTGTATATAGAAAAGAGGCTTTTTTTTAAGAATTGTGGACACTTTTAGGGCCAGATTTGTTCCAATACGCACAACTGTAAACTTGAGATCACTGCCGAGACTTTCTATGATCTCATCAGAGTGGGAGTAGAAGGCAGTTCATCTTGTGTAGCAGAAGCTTTGCCCAAAGAATTCTTAGTCAGCAGTTTTGAAAAATTGGTTAAATGACATTTTGAAAATCTTTGAAGTCACTAAACATCTTTTTCCCTGAATCAGGACTTTCAACCCTGCTGACTATACCTCAGAATCTGGAACTGGGACCACACAAGCAGAGGTTTGGGAAACTGTTGCCTCCAATGACAACAACAACAACACAGACGGGACCGGTGAGCTTTCTGCTGCATGTGTGTCACCCATAGCTTGTGTTTGAGGTTGTTTGTGCTCTAATAAAAAGTTAATGTGAAGTATGATGTTTATTGTCCATAAAAATAAGCCTCATGATGTCGTCTAGTTGCTTGGAGGAGTACTTTGGAAGATTGGGCAGCTGAAGAATGGACTGAGGATGTCAGTGTGAGTGGACAGACAGGTCAGAACATTTGTTTGCTGCATGGGGATTATACATGTAACAGCTGCCTCCTGTCACTTCACTTGTGCAGCTGTCAGAGACCAAAGTGTTCACCCCCTCATGTGCACCTGCTGCTGAGAACCATATCACACCTGGGCAAAGGTAAAACTGTGGTTTCCTGGTTAAGGAACAATTGAGTTTGCAGACTTGCTGCAGTGTTGCAGACAGCCTTTACAGTGTGACTTTACAAGCGGTCTTTCTGGTGTCTTAGTCTGGACCTCGCTACGCTGCTGCAGAAGCCTGGCGCCGGAGGAAGACAACCTCCGTGCTCCACTTCCTCTCAGAGTCTGGTGTTCACAAACTCCCACCATCACCAGCAGCCGCCCCCGAGCCGCAGCACAACCAGTGGCACGAGCTACGCACATGCTGCTCTGGTAAAACTCTTTTCTTCGCTCCCCGAGCGCAGCAAAGAGGATTATTCCAGAGCTCTTTCTCTGTTCTTCTGTACCAGTCTTCAGTTCTGGGAGCTGGTTTTGGGGATTTGGGCCAGGCCAAGAGGCCTCAGCCCAGTGCTGGTGCTCAGATACTGGAACAGCTGAAGGGTCCCGGTTTGGGTCAGCTGCCCTCATCCCAGGCTGCCCCACCTGTAAGCACCCAAGGGGGCAACACTTCTATCAGTCGACTGCCAGGTCTGGGAGCATCTGTATCTCCACCCTCGTCCTCCAGCTGGGACATGAAGACTTCAGATTCCAACACCCCCTCTCTGACCTCACAATTCAGTCGTAAGTGGCTCAGCCGCAGTGTGTGCTTGCATCTGTGTCAGTTACCTGCTCAACAAAGGCTTTCTGGGTTTTTTCAGGGGAGTTTGGCTTACAGCCAGAGCCTTCTCTTGTGCTGAGCCAGCTGGTTCAGAGGCACACAGGCCCCTCCTTGCCCTTGGCACGTCAGCCCAGTCCTCTATCGCAACAGCAAGCACCCCCTGCTCAGTGCCCCCCTGCTTCCCAATACTCCAGCACGCCAGCACAGGCTGGCCCAGTGATGGCTGGTGCTAAACCTGCTCCTTCTGCAGGGCTGGACCCTCAGGGCAGCAGCTTGCCACAGCCGCATCGGGGGCAGCTTAAAGGTCCTAAACGCAGAATACCTCCTGCTTCAAAGGTAATGCATCAGGGGCTATTCTCACGGCTGTTCATATTAGTCTCAGCTTCAATATTCATAAAAGATTTTATTTAAAAAACTGTCCGTCCTCTGATCCAGATCCCTGCCACAGCAGTGGAGATGCCAGGCTCAGCTGACATTCCCGGACTGAACCTGCAGTTTGGAGCTCTAGATTTTGGCTCTGAGTCAGCTTTGCCGGAGTTCGGGGTTGTGGACAACTGTGTGAGTGCAGCTTCCAGAGAATCCACGCCGGCGCCCGCCCCAGCGCCACCTGCATCAGGACTCGGGGCGCAGAGCCAGAAGAGCCTGTACTCCAAACCAATCAGGTGCTCCTGAGCTTGATCTCCTTGAGATACATTTGCAAGAAATGTACATAAACTTGACAGAGCTGTGCAAGTTGTTTTTAAAAATAGCAATTGAATTTTTTACATAATTAGAACTGGGGGAAAAAGCAGAAAGAGGAACTGCTATCCTTATAGCTGGCTGTTTCCTCATGAGATGGGACTTTTTTTTTAGATTTCTTTTCTTGGCTTCACAAAACACTGAACCAATGTCGCACGGAACATTTCCATTTGGAACTAAACAAAGATGTTTGTTCCTCCTTCTCTCATTAAATGTAGTCATCGCTGACTTTGAACATCTGTTTCCTCACAGCGAGACGCTGGGAAAGCCGCTCTCAGTCAACCTGCCTTTGCCGCTCTCCTCGTCAGAACAAGGATATAACTCCTCCTCCGTGGCATTGTCCAGTCTCCCTCCCTCATTAGGGACGTCAAGCTCCACCAACTCTTCATCATCAACAACCTCCACCACCTCCTCCTCTGCTCCCTCTTCCTCACACTACTCCTCCTCGGTCGGGGGGAGTTATGACAGTACAATGCCCCCTCACACACGCCTGGGCTTTTCCCAGAGCAAAGAGGCCGCAGGGCCAGTGATGGTAAGCAGAAATGTTCTAAAACATTTGTTGTTTTGTTCAAAAACCTCACATCAGAATTTCAAAATATGAGACTTTTGAGATGCTGGAAGAAATTCACTCTTTATTAAAACCTCTGCTGTTGAATTTCTTTTTCTTTTTAAATACATAAAAATCTTTTAATGTTTTGTGTTAAATAATTCGTTCTCTTTTTCTGGTGGATACCAGATGTTGGAAAATAAATAAAAAAAACTAAAGGGAACAATTTTCATTTTTTTAATCTTGGTTGCTTAGTTTACTTAGATTAACCTCTATTCAACTTTCTGTTGGTTTTATTTTTTACTTTGTTCATTATATAAGATGGAGCTCGAACTGAAGACATCTAATGTTTTAGAACCACCATTTATAAATATTTAAAAAGCTGTTAACCTTTCCTCTTTTTTTTTGTCTTTCCTTTCACAGAACGGTTTGAACGGTGTGAGGACCTCAGCTGCTCTAGACAGTGAGTTTTGATGTACTGTAGCTGAAATAACAAACCGTTTTTCCGCTGCTCTTTCTCAGTTTAATGATAAAATTAGCAGCAGTCTTATGTCACAGTCTGCCCAGTCATCTCAGTGAAGAGGCTTTTTCACTCCTCCTTCCAGCCTCATCAGCTTCTTCCACGCCAAAGCCTGAGTCATTATCTATGAACATCAACACCAATGGTCCATCTGCACCTTCCTCCCACCTTCCCTCCACCCTGACTACCCACAACTCCACCACGCTCTCCAGCTTGGCGCAGGATCTGCCTTCAGCGACGCAGCTCAACTCACTCAACAGGTGAGGCGAAGGAGGCTCCTTTGAGAAAGTCTAGGTCTCCAACCTTTTAGAGGCCACGGACTGTTCTTCTTTAGCTTCCAGTTTCTGTTGACCTTTGAGGGTAAAGATTATCTTCGTCCTCTGTAAAATATCTGCAGCCGCTTTCAGATTATATTTGTACACTAGATTGTATGTAGGAACCATTAAAAGGTTTTTCCATTAACCCAGAAGTGGAAGCTAAAAAAATCAGACGCCAACTTCAGCCTCATCTGACTTTTACAATGCAAAAAGAGTCGGTCACTAAAACTGGTATTTTCTTCATACAATCAAAAACGTGAATCCACTGTTGAACAATTATTAGCAGCATCCTCATAACATTACACAGCTGGTTGCTGAATATTATAAACTCTAATGGTGTGTGGGGACAAGTGTTGCTTTAAATCCATATTTGGAGTAAAGACTCCTGGTTTTTGACTGTTAAATGCAGATTTCTTCTTTCTTTTTAGTCATAGGCTCTTCTTCTGTTTCCTCAATAGATTTCTTTGCGAAAATTTTTTTTCCATGTTTTTTATTGACTTTTTCTAGCTTGGGGGTTTCAATTTAGCGGTCAGCATAGCTGCTCTAAGACAGTAGCGGATGTATTTTTGACACGAGACCGGGCCACTTGACCTGTCTCAAAAATGAGTCTGATGTGGTGGAGAATCCAGTAGGTTCCCAAAATAAAACTTCTTGGGAATCAGTTTTTTTTTCTGTGGCACAGTACCAACTGTCCCATGGACCAATGGCCCAGGGGTTGGGGATCACTGATTTAAAATACTGCAAATAATAATTATTTTTTTCTAATCCTCATTTCTTGAACTATGTTAAAATTTTTTCAATGAAAGTTTCCACTGAAATGTTCTAAAGTTGAGCTGCTTTCACAGTTTCCAATGGTCACACTGATCACACACTTCTCTCAACAGTCATGTCAGCAGTCATTCGTCAGTTTCCGCTCTGGGTTCCAGCTCACTCACTGTAAGTTCCCAGTGTGATTGCCAGTACTTGTTTTGGGGGAAGAAGCATCCATGTATTATTTTGCTGCTTAAAAAAAATCTTGGAATAGTTTGAATCCCAACAGGTTTTTATTGTTTCCCTTCAGTACACAAGTGTGGACAGCGGCAATGTGAGCTCAGCGGCTTCCTCGTCTGGTTCTTACACATCGTCACAGCCCGCAGCCTCGTCGCTCCACTCCTCCCACAACAGCAGCAACAGTAGCAGCAGCATCAGCCACCTGGCCAACATGCCCAACATGCCCAACATGCCCAGCATGCCCAGCTTGCCCAGCATGGGAAACAGTATGAGCAGCACCGTCGGGGGAATTACCGGCACCAGTGGACTGAGTTCGGCTGCCACTATGGCCTCCAGCTCAGTGCTGGGTCTTGGCTCCAATGGAGCTACTGCCACACCCAACCTCTCTGCACCAAGGACCACACCCCTGCTGTCCTCCACCGGTACACAATCCAAACACACACATGAAAGACTGAGAATTTGGTTAAGAATAAATGGTCTGGGTGGTTAAATAGATTCTGTTGGGTTACTACTTCCTGAGGTAAAAAGAAATTAAAAATCTTTTTGTTGTTGTTACTCACAGGTAAAGCTCCACCTAACCTGTCTCAAGGAGTGCCTCCTTTACTACCCAACCAGTATATTATGGGTCCAGGGGGACTGCTGCCTGCTTACCCAGTAAGTGACTCATGTGCCTGTCTTTTCTTAAAGTTTGCTTCCAGTCTTTTCCTCTGAAGGTTGGTTAGTTGGCTGTGAGTCACAAGTAAAATGGTTGCTAGCAGATAAATAACACAGACCAAACAAAGACAAGGAGAACTTTGAAAGAAACTGATAGTTACAAGAAAGCTTTACTCATTGGATGTAAAAATGAGTGCTAAGTGTCAACTAGTACTACTTATACTAGTATTATCTGAGTATAATTAAGAAGGGATGTGGTTGGGTTCCTCCAGCAATGAAAGTTGCTTCTTAAACCCTTTCAGATAAAAACATTCTTTGTTTTTGTGAATTGGCAATACTTTTTATAATGTTTATCTTTTTTTGCCATTTGTTTGTTATACTTATGTTCAATTCAATTCAATTTTATTTGTATAGCCCAAAATCACAACAACAGTCGTCTTGATGGGCTTCGTAGTAAACATGAACTCAAAAGGATCACGAATACAAAGAGTTCAATAGGAAAATACTAAAATGAACTAACAAACTGACTAAGCTATACTGGCATCCCTGCCCTTAGACCCCCCCTTCACGGTAAGAAAAAAAACGGATTCTGGAAAAAACTAAGAAAACCTCTGGGGTGTCCACATGAAGGACAGGCGATTTACCAGAGAAGAATTAACTTATCTAGATCTACAACTACATATTTAAAGTCCAGCAGATGAGCTTCATCCAGTCGTGGTTGTGGGGACAGTCAGGGGCGCAAGTCGAGCCGGAGAAAGGAACCACAGCCAGGTGTAGGAACAGGAGCAGAGATGAGGTAAACGGTCAGGAACAGAGCAGAGACGAGCCAGAGACAGGAACCACAGCCAGGAGCAGGAGCAGAGACGAGGTACTCGGTCAGGTACAGAGCAGAGACGAGCCAGAGATGAGCCGGAGACAGGAACCACAGCCAGGTGTAGGAGCGGGAATAGAGACGAGGTACTCGGTCAGGTACAGAGCAGAGACGAGCCAGAGATGAGCCAGAGGCAGGATCCACAGCCAGGTGTAGGAGCGGGAGCAAAGGCGAGGTAAATGGTCAGGAACAGGAGCACGGATGAGCCAACTGGAGTCTGGAAGCACTCCCACTCCCCAGGAGGGGAGAGGGAAAGAGGGACAATACATGAATCGCATTGCAGCAAAAAGAGGCACGGAGAACTAAAGGATAAATGATGATCAAAATTAGAGGAGAGAGGAAGGGTAGAAGTAGATGAGAAAAGAGGACAGAACCCCAGCACATCATAGTTACCCCAGCTTCAACTTCTAGCAGCCTTTAAAACAAATAGTTATTAAGTTTAATTTAAACACATTAACATTAAGTTAAATAATCTCTGAATACTAGCTAGTCTGACAATAAGCCTGTCCAAAGAGGAATGTTTTCAGTCTAACTTTGATTGTAGAAACTGAATCGGCCTCTCTTACATGAGCTGGGAGCTTATTCCATAAGACCCCCTCCAGTATTCCATACTTAGGTGTCATAATAGGGGTGGGATTATATATATACATTTGCATCTTTCCACTTCCTTTCAACCAATAAATCTTTTTAATGAATTGAATGTGTAGTGTGTATATTACTGTAAATATGTGTATTTATGTGTAGGAGCAACTAAGTCGGAGGATAGCAGAACTTTCTTTAATTTATGTCACATCAATTTATGAATTCATTCATTAAATAGATTTGATATACACATGTATTTTCTTGTCATCTTCTTTTGTTTTTGTTGCTGAAATTTCTGGAAAGAAACTAATAAGTCAATCAATATTTGCTCTGTCTCTCAGCAAATTTATGGATACGAGGACCTCCACATGCTCCAGTCCAGACTGCCCATAGTGAGCCAGACACTTAAGTTTCATCGCTGTAGTCCATGTAACTGTGTCTAATTTAGTGTTTCTCTAAAGCCCTCTTTGCAGGATTATTATGGAATCGCATTCCCTGGCCCCACAGCAACTCTCTCTGGCAGAGATGGGAGCCTAACCAACAACCCTTACTCAGGTGAGGCCTTCAATCTTTGCAGTACGTTTTTGTGAACTCTGGTTAATATGTTAGCTGTTTGGTTGAACTTCTTGCTTTTTTTTTGGTTCAGGTGAAGTCACAAAGTTTGGCAGGAATGACTCCACCTCCCCTGCACCTCCCACAACGAGCCTGTCCGCTCCTCAGCCTCCCCAGGCCCAAACCCAAGGACAGAACCAAGCCCAGCCTCAGCCTCCTCAGGCCCAACTCCAGCCCCAGGGCCAGCCACAGCACCACAGCAGTCAGCAGGCCTTTCTGCCACCAGGCTACAGTTACCCAGGCCTGCCTTACTACCCCGGAGTGCCCGGCGCAGTTCCCAGTGCTGCTGCCTTCCAGTACGGACCAACCATGTTCGTCCCTCCTGGAGGACCTGGACCGGCTTCAGCCAAGCAACACAGCCTGGGTCTGGGAAACCCCTCGGCTAGCCCCTTCCAGCAGCAGGCACAACAGCAGCAGCCGAGTGGTTACGGCCAGCACACATTCAGCTCAGGTGCAGAGAAAGTTCTTCTAGCGTTTGTCAGCCTATTCAATGATCTGCAGAACACATTCAGCTAGCTTCTAAGGTGGGTGTTCATCTGCTCACTGAGGCTGTTCTTCTTTGCAGGGTATGAGGAACTGACTGCAGGACCAGCTGGGGCAGAGTACAGTAAAGGGTACAACTCCTCTTCGCAGGCACAAGCCAAATCTGTTGCTGCAGGGCCCGGGAAAGGCAAGACAGACCCACATAAAGTTAGTCTCCGTCATTTCGGAAGGAGATAACGATGTTTGTGCTGTTTTTCCAGGGGTCTCAGTCACATCTAGTAACTCCGGTGTGCCAGACATCAGTGGAAGTGTTTACAATAAGACCCAGGTGAGTGATGCCTTAGCTTCAAAGCTTTTTTTCTTTGTCTTAAACAACTTAAACACTGAAAAATGTGTTTTTGTTCTTCAAGCAGTCTTTTGATAAGCCGGGATTCCATGCTGGGACCCCCCCTCCCTTTAGCCTGCCATCAGCACTGGGGGGTCCAGGGCCCTTGAACCCTGGAGCAGCTCCTGGAGGCTATGCACCTGCCCCATTCCTCCACATCCTGCCTCACCAGCAACCACACTCTCAGCTGCTGCATCACCACCTAGCTCAGGATGGACAGGTGGGCGTGTCCTCCAGAACCCATCACCACAAAACAACAGTGCTGGATTTGTTTCGTAGACCAAGAACTGTATCTCTCTCCGCCTTTCAGGTTGGTCCCAGCCAGCGCGGTCAGTCCAGCAGCCTGCAACAGAAGAGCCAAGTCAATAAGTCGAGCTACGGCAGCTCCCCCTACTGGGCCAACTGAGAAGGCCTCATCTGCGGTGTGCTGGTGTGCGTTTCCACGTGGACACACACCAGCACCCAGGGTGGCACTATTGGATCTGTAATGACGAGATCAGAGGGACAAACCATTTTACAAAACAAGCTAAACACACACTACCCCCACCCATTCCCTTTTTTTTTCGCTCTGTATATCCCCCTTTTCAAAATTATGGCTGTTGTATGTAAAATATATTTATGTATTTATACAGTATATATGTATTGGTAGGACATAAAATGTGGTTTTCTGCATTGTTTTTATTTTGAAGGACATTTTATTTCAAAAAAATGTGGCTAGATGAGAATGCTCATGGAGATGAATATGGTGAATATACTTGAACACGAGCATCTTGTGATGTGGATTTTTCTTTTTGTACGCCTACATGGACTGAGAATGATGTAAATAGATTATACGCATCATTTTCATGGCAAAAAGCCTTTTTTTATTTTAGAAAATAATGTTTTTGTAACTTTGGTCTCCCCCATCTGTGAATCCTTATATTGAGGGTGACTTCATAGCTTGATTCTTTTTTTCCCCCCTCCTTTTCTTTAACCCGTCTTTAAATTCTGAATTACTAGTAGGCTGGTTTGACCGGCCCAGCCTTGGATTTGATGTTATTTTAACATTGGTTTAATCCGTGCTGTCCAAATTAAAAGTATCAACAGTTTGTCTGTATTCAGTGTTTACATGTTGTCACTTTACTTATTTTACTTTCCCATTCAGTGGTGTAAATCTGAACAGTTCTGGGTTCATTTTAAAGGCAAGTCAGGACTACAACTATAGATGCTTCTCAAAGACAAGTTGAATATTTTGAAAAAGCTTATCATTGAAAAATGTAAAACGGTAAGAAAAACGCCCAGAATCTAGTGTCCCAAAAAGGTTAGACTATTGTGAAGAAAAGGCATGCCAGAAGGTTTTTACATTAAATCAAAGTTTCACTTTTTGGATTTACTTGAAAATATTGAACCTTTTTACAAAAGCCTCATCCTTTCTTGGCTAGCTTCAAATCATGTGCTTTTATTTTGGTGCAAAAGTGCAGCAGTAGACTTCAGATCAGAGGGTTGAAGGTTTGGTTCCCAACTCGCCTGCCCATGTAAAGTATCCTTGGGCAAGACACTGAACCCCACATGGCTCCTGGTGGTCACAGGTTAGCAACAAATGAAAGGGTCTAAAGCGTTCTGGCCATAAACAGCATAAAAGGACTACAGTGTATCGTATTTTGAAAACGCATCCGGCAGGTTTATATAGCAGAAACATGACTGGGTAGGGTTGGGTTTGCTTTCTGCACTTTTCAATCATAAGAAACCCTCACCTGCGTGTCAACACTTTAGGTTTTCGGTTTGAGCCGTTTCCCTATTTTATAGCTGATGCAAGACTGCATGGTGTGGTTAGCACTCAGAAAGCACTGGTTATTTGATACCTGTGTGGCTCTGCACACTGGTGAATCAAGGATGTGGAATATTTGACTTATCCCTTGTGCTATCCTAGGCACTTTAACATTGGGAGTTGGGTCATCTAGACCCACTAGACAGTGCGCTTCTTCAATCGTTCAATGATTTGTAATCCTCTCGTTAAAATTAAAAAATACTTTAAGACCAATTGAGTTAGAAGACAGGACTGTATCCAAACACAGAACGTACAGCGTATAGATTTGAAATGGGCGGTTTTTATTCAAAGCTTCAGTTTTTTGTCAGTTAATAATTGCATTGGTGAGCAGAATAAATGCAACAATTTGACTTAGAACACGTACAAACTGAACCACAATGACCATTTGATCACATGTAAGCGCCACAACTACAATGAAAAGGGAAGTGAGGCTTTAGATTTTTATTTACAGTTTAAATGACACTTTAATTTGCACTGAGCTCAAGGCACAACAGCGTTTCTTTACCATCAAACCTGTTCTACAATGACCAAAACAGAAAATGAAACTCCTTCACTCACTCACTGATAAATGAAAAATACTGTACAAGAGAGAGGGAGAGAGGAGGGGGGAAAAAATCAAGTCACTTCAGCCTTTACTCTGTAGCTTTTTTCTTTTTCTTTTTTCCAGAAACTGGCATCTCTGGAGTTTCAGTGGCTGGCTCTGCATCCACTTTCTCGGTTTTCAGTTTCTTTTTCTTCTTTGGAAGCTCTTCCTGCTCTGTGGCATTATCTTCAGGTTCCTCCATTTTGACTTCCACCCCATCTGCATCTGATTTTCTTTTCTTTTTCTTCTTTTGGGGATCTGCTTGCTCCATGCCATTACCTTCAGGTTGCTCTGCCACAGCTTCCAGTGCCTCCGATTTCCTTTTCTTTTTCTTCTTGGCTGGAGTCTCCTCTGCACCGTTCTCTGCCTCTGCAGCTTCAGCCTGAGATAAAGGAAAAGCCCATCAGGCTCCAAATGTCTCAAAAAGAATGGGATTTGAATGTACGACTCTCTTCAGTGATCAGGCCCACTGATGGGACCAGCCAATGGTTCGGAGTCAAGTTGATTTTGCATGTCGTACACTGAGAAAAGACCACGTGAGGATCGAGTCTCAAATCAAAACATGCTCACCCGAGCTGAAACCAAAACTTTACCTCTGCATCACTGTTGGCTTCTCCATTCGTTTCAAGTTTTTTCAGCTTCTTCTCCCGTTTCAGGCGTTTCTTTTCCTTCTTTTCCAGTTTGCGTTTTAACTCAGCTGCAACATCCGAAGCCTGCAAGAACATGGAGGTGTAACCAAGACTAGCAGGGAAAACTTAAGGCCTTTGG
Source organism: Oryzias sinensis (assembly GCA_037389245.1). Taxonomy (NCBI): domain Eukaryota; kingdom Metazoa; phylum Chordata; class Actinopteri; order Beloniformes; family Adrianichthyidae; genus Oryzias; species Oryzias sinensis. Next base: position 17,474,113 of record CM074493.1, read on the forward strand.
ATACTGTTTGTGCTGCATCAGGCTCATTAAATCAGTTTTCACCCTCACTGTGACATCAGGGGAAAGACTTTTCATCATTTACAACACTAAACCGTTTCTCTTCAAACCTTCAGCTGAGCTTACCTCTTTCACAGCTTCCTTCATGACATCCACATTTTTCCGAGGCACATCACCGGTCTCATAGAAGGACAGACGCTCCTCCACTTGCTCACGCAGCTTGTCTCCAAAGACACTTGTGGGTAATTCTGTGAATTAAGTAGAAACCCACAGCCTTACACAAAAGCTAATGGAAAAACAGTAAAACTTGCATTTTTCAAAGTTGTGGTTTTGCTCAGAAAACAAGTTTTTCAACATCAACCTGAAAGGATGAATGCTGTTGACGAAAAATATGAGCATCACTGCAATGACACCGGCGCGAACAACAGTAACCAACCAATCAACGGCGCTCACCAGAAAAACAGTCGATGCGGGATGCGATAGTACATTTATTGGCCAGGTATCTGGAGATGCGGCCTTTGTTTTTGGCCGCTGCTCGTCCAATAAAGGTTGAGTGGAAGATGAGGCCATATTTGGGGGTGTTACCGCGCGTCTTCAGGGCTCTGGGAAAACAAAATCCCTTTCACATGGCGAAAGCCAGGTCCACCATTGCATGCTGGAATTGAGTAAATAAAAGCCCAAATATCTTAGCAAACATGTCAGAGCCTTCTGTGGAACCAGGCGTCAAACCGCTCTCTTAGACACAATCATTATAAAGCCACATCAAAGCTTTCTGATATTCTACCTCGGTGTTGTGAGTGGTTGCTCAGACTGTGGGGGTGCATTTGGGAGAGGGGGATCACCCCAGAGAAGATGTCAATTTCTGGTCTTCTCCAGTCACCCCGCTCTGCTCCTGCCCAGCCCTGCCATCACTGCACCCACTTTTGTCCCCAGCAGGGCGGGGGCGTCCCAGTACCTGAACAGGGCCTTTTCCGCTCCCAAGATCTGAACGGTTGATGCTGGGTACTTGGCCAAGTTGGTCAAACTTCCAGCATGAGAGATCAGTCTGGCTCCAACCTAAACCGCAAGAAAACTTTATGAGTCGGAACAAAATTCTGAAACTCTGAGCTTAGGAAAATGTGCAGAGGACCATCAGCACCGATGTAGTTCTCATCACACGGATTCAGGGGATTGACAGATTTTGGTAAAACATCATTGGTCCAAGAAACAGACAAAGACACAAGCATTTCCTCACCACTTCTCCAATCAAGGCTGCCAAGTTTGGAGCGACCTGGGACATCTTAGAGCGCAGATACTCCTGCAGCCCCTGGCGATACGCAGCCAGGGACACAACACGGTTGGAAAACCTCTCAATGTTGATCAGGTCAATTGGAGAAATGTCCATTCCTGAAAGGGAAAAGACAATAGCTATGAACAAAGAACAGGATCAGTTTGTAATTTGAGCTGCACTGTGGGATTGTTTCTCCCGACAGGATCCGCAGTGAGGAGGACACGCCTTCACTACAGGTTTATGAGAGACATCATCTACCCCCCTGTGTTAGGCACCCAGGACGATTATCGGTCCAGGGTGGGCAAGAAAGGGGCTTATAACGTCAACACTACAGTAGGGTACTGGCTTAAATTCTAACCCATAGAGGAGCGTGACGCCTCCAGAATGGCCTGAGCTTTGGCACTGTCCATCACCACCTCCTCCAGGCTCTCCAGTTTCTCCTCTGTGAGCTCCTTCCTGTTGCCGATGAGCTGGGCCATGCGGCAGTACATAGAGTTCTCTGAAACGATCTTGATCAGCTCTGGGAAGTGGTAGCCATACCATTCCCTGGAGTGCACAAGGAAACAAACTATGAACATCCTGTGTGATATAAGCCTTCAAAACTAAAATGCACGCGTTAGGGAAAAACCAGACAGGGAAATGTCTCCCCCCAAACAGTGTGGCGTTACGAGATGTCAGCAAGTACCGCGCAAATGTTAGGAGAAGGCTGATGTACCTCCTGTTTCTATACAGACAACACTCTGAGGTGCACTGTCTGTGGTAAGCATTAGGAGGACACTATCTTTCAAACTTTTATAGAATTTAACTCAGTTTTACCCTGGAACCCAACCAAAAACATCCTAAACAACCAGCTTACCGCACACGCATGGAGAAAGTGTTGATGTCTTTATCCAGCTGATCCAACAAAGCAATGGACTGGATGATCATGTTGTCAGCCCGATTCACGTTAAACTTGACCTTCGCTCTGGAGTAGCTGTGACCCAGACCCAGCTGTGCCTTGGAGGCGGCGAGAGAGGTCAGACCCTTCACCAGAGAGTGGAAGTGAAGGCGAATGCCTGCAAAGTGAAAGCAAACAGGAAGGTTCGTGGGCGCAAAAGGAAACCGCCACAAAACCGGAAACATGAAGGGGCTGTTCAGATTTTCAGTATAAACCATCACAAATGTCAGGATCAAAAGTGCATCACAACAGACCACCCCTTTTTATATTAACATTCACAGTAAAAGTAATAACTGAGTTCATGTCTGTATTCAAACAAAGACATAAGGCACCTCTAGTTATCTCAGCCACCACTCCACCGGTTTGTATGGAGATGTTCAGTTCTTCTTGCAGTGCGGCTCCAATCTTGGCATCAGAAACCCCTAAAGACGCCTTCTTCTTTCCAGATAGAGCAAGGTTTGTCTCCAGAAACAGCTTCAGATCAGCATGAACGACGCCTGCATTGGTAAAAAACACATCGCAGCCTTTTGTGAAAACAACCCGTATTCCAACCATGCAGCCAGCAAACACTTCTTATGCACCAGGAAATAGTCTTAATCACTAAAAGATGCATGAATAAACTCAACTTTTCCCCAGATGTTCAGCAGTAACATAAAAATATCATCACATTTTATCAGTGGATTGACAGATTGTAAACCATCATTACAGCTGAGGATCTTGTAAAACAAACCCATTCAGTAAATAAATACGACTTGCCTTCGGAAATAGCGTTGATGTTCTCCAGGGCGGCCTGGGCGGACTTGAAGGGGAAAAAAGCAGCCAAGCTCACCATGCTGTTGAATTTCCCGATGCTCAGCACGCTCTCCTCCACCTGCGACACAGACACCGTTCAGCTCCACTCCCGACAACACACCAGACCGGGACACGGAGGAGAACAGGCTCACCTGGGGGAGAAGCATGCCGATCTCCTCCACCTCCTTCACTGCGAACAGCGCGTAGCCCGCCGCGTGCTCGAACAACACGTGCAACAAAACCTGCGAAAGGTACATTTAAGCAACAAACAATAAACCCGTTTCAGATTTATCCCGAAATGACGTTTGTAGTAGAAGTGGTTTTCTTGCAAGTTGATTTAGGCAAAACGAATCACTTTAAACCGGAACCACGTGGTGGCTTGTCGAACCCACGTGTTGACCTGGGCCCAGGCAAACGTGCTCAAGCTAACTCATGCTAACTGCTTAGCGATTACCCCTTCACGCGGCATTAAAATCCTTCAAACTCTGTATACATATGTTTTGACTAGCACAGCTGTTCGTGTACTTTTTCACCAATTCAGTCTGTGGCCGTTAAAACAACTTTAGACACTCCCGCCTATTCTTTCCGCACAGGCGGCTAGCCAAACGGTCGTCATTTTCTCCCTTGACTTATCAAACGTCATTTGAACAATTACTAGGGGATCTATCGCCTCTGCGTAGCTTTAAGTTGTTTCTGCAGAATGAAGGTGGCGGTGCATGCGAGTCATTTATCTTACCATGATGGCTAAATCTGCGCAGCGGCACACAACGTGTCGTCTCCGCTGCTTCCACACAAGAAAAGACAGGGCAGAAAACTTTTACATGACCCACATCTCGCGAGATTAGAGTGGCTCCTCCCTCTCCGCCCTTCTTTCACAGCTGCTGCGAGCTTGGCTTCACGTCTTGTTTACAATTATGGCACCTCCGAATTTTTTTTATGATCATCAACCAGTGCATTACATCACATTTTTTTGGGTTTATTTATTGAATTATTTATTTAAAGCATCAAAATATAGGAATAATACAATAAAAATTACAAAACATATATATCTAAATCCTTTCAGATTTTTGAAGTAATTAGAAAGTAAAGAAAAATAAGCAAAGATAAAAGAAAATGGTGCAATCTCATCTTCTTGAAAGTGTAATAATCACAAATAGACATCTTGCAAAAACAGTATGCACAAGTCTATTCAGATTCATTCATCTGTATAGAAGTGTCTACTCACATTTAAGTCGCACATTTTTTGTAAAGAAGCTTTTTCAGACAAAAAAAAAAATCATTGGAAATCATTTTTTTCATTGGCTTGGACATGCTTGGACAAATATCACATTTTCCTCTGAGTCTTTCCAGTCTAGTATTTTTTATTTAATTTCTTCATTTAGGTATTTTATGGTTAAATTGCTGCTGACTCAATTTTTACTCTATATTGCTGCATGTCTTTTAATTACCGGTACTTAAAAGTACTTTTATTTGCTGTTATCAAAGCTGCTTTCAAATCTAACTATCCTAAGATGATGAAAAGGTACTTTGCTTAGAAACATATTGTGCAGAAAAAAAAGGTAAAGTACTATTCTTTCGGACAAAAAGTAACTAAAGATAAAAATGTTGCTGCGACAATGTAAAAATTATTTTAAAATGTATTTTAATCTAATTTTTTTTCTTCTTGAAAGCTTTTCACCAAGAGGAGTGTTCAGATTTAATTATTCAAACACAGACCTGACAGACTAAATTACTGAAAATATAAAAAAAAAAATACACGTCCCTAATCAGCAAAACATGTTCATTTGCAATAAAATCCAATTATAAAACATATAAAATCTGTACAAGGGAGTTTGCATTACTTGCTGAGAAAAAACTATTAGTTGGTCCAACTTGTACATCAAAAATGTGAATTTTAACATGTTTTTTTACAGAAATATGACAAACGTTTAAAAAGCTTCAAAGAAAAATGACGAAAACCAGGATTTCTGTACTGTACAACTGTACAATAAATAAACTGCAAGTGCAAAGTGATGGAAAAATGTAAAAAGGTTTCATGCGTCAACGTGTTTTTACTACACAGGACTCTCAGAGCTGTGATTACAGACCCGTCACATAGAATTGTTATATTTCAGGCAACACACTCTCACCTGGTACACAGACAGCAATAAACCGTAACCACAATGCCATTTTGCTTTCATGCAGGAAACAGTTGAGTGTTGTATTTAATAACAAAACATCAATAAAGCTCTTCAGAGGCTCAAAACTCCTGGCAACAAAAACATGAGGAAGATTTAAATGAAAAAGCACAAACTGATTTGGAGTTGTAAATGTCAGCGTGTGTTTGATAATGAGATTTATGACGGATCTTTGTGGACTGATCCCCTCCTGCTTTTAACTTCTAAGCCTGAATGGAGGGCGCTACTCTTTGACATCCAGGTATATTGTTTCAAATTCAAGTGTTTCTCCCAAGTTGGATTTTATAAAATATTTGTTCAATTTCTTTTAATAGGTAAATGACTCAAAATTATTGCTATTTTCTTTTGCTAAGGAGAAAAATAATGATGAATTATTCACATAGAAGAAGCAGGTTGCTCAAAACAATGTAACATTGATCACACACTGTAGGATTCCTCAATTTGTCACAGAAATGGTCAGTTTGTCATTCTGTTTAAAGGCCTCCATGCACGCAGCTAGAGAAACGTATTGCCAGATTCCAGAGTAATATCTGTGTTTCCAGGAGCTTGTTGAAGAGTCCTTGGAGGAGCCTGTTGAGGAGCGGATGTGAGCGAGGGTATTTACTGAGCCCCGGGCTGTGAGAAGGCTTCATATAAAGGACAGAGCAGGATAAGCTGACAGTCAGACTGGTGGAGCCCTGCTCATCTTACAGAAGACTTCCCCAACTGACTAAAGCCGACACAGCACGTAGGTAAGATATTGCTCCCTTAGCTCCTCTTGCTGTTGGCAGAGATCCTTCTTTCTTTTCTCTTATTCCTCCTTCAAAGTCCTATCTTCCTCTTCTGTGCAAGGCTGTCTCTGTTGCAAGCAGTCCACTTCAGCCTCTTGTGTCTTTTAACTGTAGAAAAAGTTTGTTGTTTTGGCCCACGGAAATCCCAAAGGTTTGCCCTTTCTCCTCTCCTATCTCCTATCAACTAGTCAACATCTACCTTGCATAATAGCAGGATCCTTCAAGTCAGATTTTCTTTCCCTATGTGTCAAAAGTTATAAAGTTTGAAACAAAACTTTCCATCTGCTTCAAAGACATAAATGATTTAAAAAAAAGAGATAAAGGTTTTGGTTTGTTTGCTTCTAACAAGCCGTTTGTTTTTGCACATTCCTGTTAAAGCGTTCAGGTGAGAGCAGAATGAGCATCCGTGGAGCAGTGGGCGTTTGTGTGGTGCTGGTGAGCCTGATGGCCTTCCTGGTTGAGAGGTCACAGGGTCACATCACATTCTTCAGCCCCAAGGAGCTTTTGCACATGAGGGTGAGTACAGTGTGGAGTAGCAGGGCAAAATCCACCAATTATTGACAGCAGAAAAATCAATTAGCAGCTCCTCTGATAACTCATTTTGAGTAGAAATGTCACCTTTTAAGGTATCAGAAGCAATTTTTTTGTTGTAAAAATATTTTATAGGACTCTGATTTTGTTTTGAATAAAAATTAAGGCTAAAAAAATTAACTTTCTCAGTTATTATGAAGAGGATTAAAAATGTTCTACAACCTTTAAGATGACAAAGGTGAAACTGAAAAAAATAACATAGAACATTTCAGTACTTAACTGGACAAAGTAAAACAAAAAAGTGATAAATATGTATATAACATGGAAAAACAACTGTGCAGTCTATTACAAATATATTACTTAACTGTTTGATTACAAATCAAATCAAATGAAACTTGATTTGTTCACTTGTTTCACTTTTCTTACTGATGTAAATCAAAGTGCTTTAAAGAAAAACATTTTCCAATTTAAAAAAAATGCTATACAAAGACCTTCACACACACACAAAAAATAGAAACCACATAAATACCCCCCCCCACACACACACACACACATACACACACTCAAATACAACATAATAAAGTATAAAATGACTCTATAATATGATGAAAATTACAAATATCTAAGAAAATAATATATTTTGGTAGCATGTAAAGATGAAAGCCTCCAAAAAACAATTAGAGCCCTGTGCCTAAATAATTCTACATTCCCAAACACAAAGATAAAGATGTCAATCAAGTAAAAAAAATAATAATTTTTTCCCCTTCAGTCATTACATGATGACAGATATTGCTACTATGGAAGGGGCGCACTCCACCATCCTCAATGTCTTGGCTCTATGTGACAATATCTTTTTTAAAAATTATAAAAATATAATTATCCTTAAAAGGCTCAAAAGAACTAGTTTATAAACTGACAGAACCCCTTACTTAACTACTTCAAAACGCTACCAGCAGATACTTAAATAATCACATTAAGGAGGGGAAGGAAGAGAGAAAAAAACACATCAACTACTCCCTTTAAAAATTATTTATTTATTTATTTTATAACTATTATTAATATTTACATACACTTGTGACCATTATTTTTCCAACCGGTATTTGTAGTATGACCTAGCTTTAGAGGGCTGGGAAGAATGTTAACATGTTGATGAAGAAACAAATAGCCCAATAAATTGTATTAACTATTAAAGGATTAAATGTTTTTTTTTTTTTTTGCTTCAGCTTCAAAAACAGTTTTGCATTTAATTAAAGTGTATTTATCTTGCTACTGATAGTTTTTTTTTTTTTTTTAGTAAAAGACAAAGAAAGAAAAGGGTAAAAATAATTGGCTTTTTATTTTTAGTAAAGAAATAGAGCCTGATAGCAGTTAAGAAACAAATAATTTTCAAGCTATATTTCATGACGTAATAATTTTTGTTTTGCTGAAACTGAAAAGCATTTATTGTCAGTTCCAGAGCCTTTTTAAAAAAAAAACACTTTACGACAAGAAAAGACATGAGTAACACATACCGGTAATTAGCAGTTGGTTTGAGCATTCATCTCCCTTTTTTAGACACCAAGTGTAAATGAAGATACTCAGTGACCCAGACAGAAAACTAAAATTTCACAGCATTTGGTAAATTTGTCTGCAGGTCCAGATCAGCCCGTTAAATCTATTAAGAAAAGATTCCTCTTTATGGAGATCTTAATTCATAGAAGAAAAAATCAATCTAGTGATGTCTCCTGCATGAGTGCAGTTTTTGTTGCTGATGCATCTCCTCTGTGCATCTCAGCTGCAGGAGCAACAAGAGAAGAAAGACATGAAACCTCGATCAGAGGAGTTTGATGAAGTCATCCTCGAGCAGGTTCCTAAGAGGGACGCGAATACTGTGAGAGCAGACCTCCTGAAGCTTGATGGATTTCATGCACCTTCCATGCCAAACCACTTCTCAACCTCTGCTTTGTTTTGTTTGGTTCCAGGATAAAACACTGGAGTTGGGGGTCCGCCTTTCACCCAGACAGCTGACCTATGTGGCTCCGGTGATCAAAGAAATCATTCATGAGATAGTGGAGGAGCATCAGAAAGGTACAGTATGTGTTTGTGACAAAACAAACCAAAAATTGAGTTTTGTTGGACAACTCATTTGATGACTGTAACCGCCTGTGTCTTTGCAGCCAAATAGCGAGGCAGATGGTGTGAACGCTGTTTAAGGGAGAAAAAAAAACCATGAAGGCTGAAATATGTTTTATTAAATCTGATAATAAAGAGAGTTGATTCTATCAAATTTTTGAGGTTTTGTTCTGAATCCAGAGAGACTGCGGGAACAGACTGCACTTTACCCAGTAATAAAAAAAAAAGTTCTTCTTGAGGCACTCTGACATGGTGCCTTCTATGCACACCACAATGATACTGAAAGCAATGCAAAATATGAAGGTTTTAGTACACGTCTTTGGTTTTCAAGCAAGAAATGCAGCAGATGGGAACATCTAATAGTTAAAAACATTTCTATGAAAGTGCAGAAAATGAAAAATATATATACACTCAAGAATATATATACTCTTCTGCCAGGTTTGGACAGTCTCTCACATTGACTGCGGCCCCAGTCCCTGAAAACGACAGGACTTCGACCTGTTCTGTTATCAAGCCAGTGGAGATTGTCGCTTCACAGCTTTGAAGTCAGTCTCTCACACACCTCAAAATCCTTGACCGCCAAGGCTGGGTCTCGGGCTAAAGGAGCAGGAAGGACAAGCGAGCAGTCGCTGTCAAAATACTTTCCTGTCACTCCCTCCAGTTCCTCGGACACAGCACAGTAGATCGGGGCGACTGCTCCTTCCTCTGACGACTGGACAAAACAAATAAAAACACAAAAGATGCTGAAAAAGAAACACATGTAAGAAAAGCTACAGAGAATGAAAGTTTGATTTGATGGTTTAGTGTTGAATATCTTGAAATAAAGCAGGGATACTGCTCTCCTAGTTTTTAGTAATTATGATTTGTAAACGTGCAACTATTTTATTTGTTTTAGTTTTATTTAACTTTTATTTTACCAGTAGGATCAGTTGGGAACAACTGCTCATTTAGATTGATGACCTGGCAAGAAGACCCAGCAGGAGTAAAACCAGGAAAACACAATGAGACAAAAAGAACAAAACACATGAATCCATGATGAGAATATAGTAAACAATAGTGACAGTGACAGTGAAACATCCTTTACAGACAACAAGCCGGGAGGGAGAGATCGAAAAGTACAGCAGTCAACTTGGTCTGTCTGAGTTTCTGCTTGAACAACTGGTGTGATGAGAGACCAGTAAGTTTAAGGGAATTTTGTGTTAGGAGTCTATTTGATGTAAGGACAGCAGGTGATGCATGGAAGTAGTAACACAGCTGGGCCTTTTAAGATAAATAAACAAAAGATTAGTTGTTTATGAATGTATAGAAATTTTTTTGGAGGATTTTTACTGTTGGTGTTGCATCCGCCTGAACTTGCTTACTCTGGGTTTGTCGGTTCCAAAAGACCGGATATGAGTTAGCGTAATTACGCTCGACTTGGTAACCCTGGGTTAATGCACGTGAACGGCAAGTACATAAAGGCATTCTAGATGGATTGCCGATTTCCGGAGTCACCATAGAAACGCGTGGAGAAAAAAAAGAGGTCGCTAAACTTCAGTGAGACGGAGTCAGAGATTTTAATGATGGCGTTTGAAGATTATACGTCCATCAAAAAATAATACGGCTGCATCAGCAAAAAAAAAAAAAGTTTCTGCTTGGAGAAAAAGAACTGAAAGTAAACGCACGAGTTTCCGATCTTATTTCCATTGTGACGCATATATATAACTTATCCAACTTAAATTAATTTAATTGGTAACAAGTAATTGAGTTAAATTTATTCAACCTAATTTCTTACGTCTATCCAACTCAATATTTTTTAACAACTCAAATTTAACTATATAACAATAAACCGAATGAAACAAAACGGATTAAAAGAAATGCAACCGTATACCATAACTCTTAATCAGTCAATTACAACACTGCATGGAAGGGTTGCTATTTAAACTCATTATCCTCTCCCTCTCACTCATGGTGCAGAAAGAATTAAATATAACAGGGCAAATAACTGGGAAAAAAGAGTAAAACAGCGAAACAACTCAACACATTTGGTCAAAAAACCACACTTAAACCCAAATCCGTCCAGACAGGCAAAGGGAATGGTATCCCACAATCCCTTGCGGTGCCGATCTAACAGCAGCACCAAAGTTACACCTACTTAATTGAATTAATTTAAAAGAAAGTAAAATATAACTATGTGTTATTTTTAAGCTGACTTAACTAAACAATAATTGATTTATCTTAACTAAAGCAAATAATTAAGTTATATCAAAATAAAAACGTTTATCTTTACAACATCCATACGTGGTCTTATCATCACACTCTCAAGGTGGAAAAACTATTATCTGAGCTTCTTTATCCACTAAATCATCTTCATATGGACAAGCCATGCTGCCTCACCTCTATGAAAACAAACTAACCTTCAACTAACTCTGCTCCAGACCAGGTTATGATCAGAGCATGAGTTGCCAGGGGAACTAAGCATACCCTGAAACATACCTCTGTTTTTGGAACCGAAAGCAGTGGTTGTACAGTTCTTTAGCCTCAAACCTACCATGGGAGCTAGCATAACCTGCTTTCTGGAATACCCCCCAGATGTCCCTGGTGTGAAAACACACCATGAGGACAAAAACAACACGTTTTCTGCTACTCATGCTTTTTTCCTGTCAGTTAAACAGTGTTAAATTTGTGTTTGCTTTCATAAAGGAAGCTCCAGATTGTGTTTGCCAAAGTAGATTATTTATAAAAAAAAAAACTAAACCTCCTTTCTTGTATTTAAAGACCTTCTGGCTATGGTAAATTTCTCTCGAATCACAAAAAAACACATTCATGTCTTTTTGTTTTGTTCACTAGGATACAGTTATCTCCAATCTTCTTCTTTGTTATCTTCAATGAGGGTAATATTACAGCCCATCATAACTCCTCTGTTGCAACGATCACCTCCTGACCTTGAATTTTCCAGATACCCTCCTGTCCTTTAAAAGCACTTTGAGCCTCAGCAAACACTGAAGTTATGTGTAATGCTATTCTTCATGAAAGGAACAAAATAAACAGAAACAGAAATCAGTGAATGGTTTCTGTTTCAAAAAAGACAAAAAAAAGATTGGGACCATAAGGTTTGTTTTCGATTGTCCCTGCAGAGTGGTGTCGGCCATATTTTCTAACAAATCTGAAGAAGACGACCTTCTGCAGCTAAGTGCTGACAGGGTGAGAAAACTGTCTTTTTGGGGCAAATCTTCTTTGCTTGCTCACTTCACGGTTCATCTCTGACATCCCCTGTTGTATTGAAGTTGGCCTTATGTTTCGAAATGATGCTCAGGCTCACTCCAACTGTGCTGCAGCTTGGTTTAGTGGAACACAAGCTGGAAGTTGCCTGATTATAGCATTCATTCAGATTAGTTAGACATGGTCTGCTGACTCTTGAAGCTGACTCATCTGGAAACGGTGCTCAAAAGTGCTTCTTATCAGGCACCTGATGGAAAGCACCTGAGCACCAGAAACTGAAAAGAGTCAATGTGTTCTTATCCACAAACTCTGCTCTGCTGCACATCACACAAGTGTATGTTCCTTACAAATGTGACACCATTTGAAAAAGTAACAAACAAGCTTTCCAATTGTATAAGAATTAATTAGTGTCAAGAAGAACCATTGATACAAAAAAGAAGCAACTTATCAAAAAATATACTGTTTTGAGCCAAGACATAAACATCTGCAAAGTCAGTGTGCTTTCAGCATTGGCCAAACATACATTCAGAGAGCACTGGAAGGTAAACATTCTTAGATTCTAACATGTCAGATCTGTCCAAAGGAACACATGTCTCTAATTTAGTGCGTCTGTTAGAAAGCAGCTCCAGTCTTCCACGGAAGATGACGCAGATTTGGATCCTGTTTTCTTCTCTTAAAAGCTTTGATTTTGCAGCAGCTCAGCCAGATTCTTGAGAAAGATTCAAACACAGCAGAAAGATGTCATCTTTTTGGATCTTAACTGTTGTAATGTACTTACTTTGAAAAAGAAGAAGCCGATGGCGTTGAAAAGGTAGCGTATCCAAAGTGGATAGTGTCTCATCACTTCAGTCATGACAACACCAGGATGGACAGAATTGGCGGTGACTCCTGAGAGCACACAGTACAAGATGTCCTGTATAAAGGTTCCCGTGATGGCAGATCACAGAGGTTACCACTGTTTATCTGCATAATTTCTTCCTAAGCATCATTCATAACAGGCATGTGAAAAAACACAACCGTGTCCTATAATAGAAGAACCTAAGATGTTAGCTATTGATACAGACACAGTGAACTTTATTGAACCATCATTTAGAATAATTTGTGGGGAAGGTTTCAGTACAAGCTTGAATCCTTCTTCAGTTAATGTTTGTTTAACTTCTCTGAAGAATATCTCATGCCTAAACTGAGATCCAAGTCATGTCATGTGAGCCCTTCATTTCACTTGAAGCTCAGCTGATGTCCCATTAATAAACCTGGGAAAGTTTTATTCAAAGTGTTGTGAATCACATAAAAGTTAAAACTGAATTTCAAAAGTTAACAGGGAGCCAGAGTTGAACTGAGTCCAAGAATGATGTGTGCTCATCAGGATGTCCCAGTTAACAGTTGTTCTGCTGTATTCTGAAATAACTGTAGATGATTAAGTGATTGTTACATTAACATTACATCCAAGACTTGATCAGGGTGTGAATGTTTCAAGATCATTGTGTACAAGATCACAACACAGGTATTTTTTGTTATTTGACCAAAAACAGCATAATCATGATTAAAAGACCACTGGGAACGCTTTAAAAAATAGATCATAAGACTATTGGAGTGGGACTTTAAAACTTGTGACATGACAAAAGTGTCAAAATAAACAGTGGACAAAAAACAACTTTCCAAAATAAAATCTATAACATCTCTTTATTGGGACAGCGTTTGAACATAAATGGCGACGTAATTATCTTTGACACTGTGTTGTGCTTTTTTCTCACCTGTCCCCTGTAGCCTGCGAGCCAGCTCATTGGTACAGATGATATTGTGGAGTTTAGTATTGTTGTAGACTTGATCCATGAAATAAACTAGGTTTTCCCCTCGGAAGTGGGAGAAATCTACTTTTCCCTTTTTGTGGTTCAAAGAGCTGACGGTGACGATGCGCGATGGAGTCGAGCGCTTCAGCAGGTCTGGAGAGGACAGAGCAACATTAACATATATGAGAAATGTAATCTGGAACTTGCTAAAGGAGAGTTACACAACCATAATGTTGTGCTCAGTTTAAAGCACTTTTTTTTTTTTACCGAGCAGCAAGTTGGTAAGAAGAAATGGTCCCAAATGATTAGTGGCAAAAGAAGCCTCGAACCCATCTTTGGTGATCTGCCTGGGCAAACCTAATTACAGATGACATAGAACACATTAAATAGAGAAGCAAATGCAACGACAAAAAAAAAATGATCGGCCACTACATCCCCTGGGAGCATTCCACAAACGTTAGCTCAACTAAGAAACTTCCTGCCTGTACACTCCAAACAGCTGAATTACTGCAGTCTCATGAGCAACAATGAGGAACAGTGCAGCTGTCTTTTTACACACAAACAGCTTGGGATTGTGGGAACTGTCCTTCTGTTACTCAATATTAGATTCATTGGGTGTCAGAGGATTCAGCATTTCTCCACTACTACTGCATCTTTTTTTTTTTTTTTTTACAATCCAGCTTACCTTAAACTTCTCTGAAAAGTGTCCGTCATCATTTTGACGCAGATTTATGTCATTGAAACACCTGAAGTTTTCATATTTTTTCAAAATAGGACTTTAGGTTGAAACTTCAAAGTCTTTTTATTTAGGTTTCAAGCTTCTTTCTTGTGGTATCAGCTGCGTTTTGGAGGCAGAAACCCTCTTTAACCTGGCGAGCACATTAAAGGTTGAGAAAGGTTTTCAAAGACCCGGTAGCTATAAGTGAAGGCTGCAGGAGGTCATCTACTGCACATCTTTTTTTGCTCCTTTTACTCGGTATACATAAATTAGTCAATACGAGTAACATGCTGGTTAACCTCTATATAGCAGATCTATATGTGTTGCGTGGAAAGATAGTGTTTTTATCTAAATTGTTGTGAACATACTCGAATAATATACAGCTAGTGGCTGATGACCTTTTGGTTTATAAATTATATTTGAGGTAATAACAAACAGTTTGATTCTGCATGAGAAGCTTGCGAAATAAAAACCAATTTTTGTTTATATTTTTTGTACAGATCACATTGGATAAAGGTTTATAAAGTTAAAAAATAAGTTCTGAGGAGAACATTTCTATGTAAGTTTCATGTAGAAAAATTCTGTTTACCAAATAAAAACTGTCATAAAAGCAGCAAAAAAGTGAAATTACTGGCTGCCTCTTCCAATATGCACACTTTCGTTTTTCAAATAAAAATCAGCGTACACAAGAGATGGAAACTTAGACTTATAATTTTGACCTGAGTTGCACATTCTCTGCACTTTCATGCAGAGATTTGACCTCCCTGCTTCAACTGAGAGAGGACTCATTACAGAGCCACATATTTGCACCATGCCAAGATTTTTTGTTCTGTTGTTTATAGTTTTATTTATATTACTGGGTTCCTTTTGTTGACTTTTTTCAATAGCAACTTTGCTATCTTATTACTGCCTTTATTTAATAAATATATGTTTGTGGTGCCATTATACTTATATTTTTGTTACTTTTTGTTTTGTTTTTTGCACTAATTACTGTTTTCTTCTTCTTATTATTGTTTTGTTTTTTGCACCTATTAATATGCATGTTCTATATTTGATGCACGTTCAGTCCAGATTGTTGTAATTAGTTTATTTATATTTTTATTTGCCGATAGTCTTTGTACTGAGATTTATTATACACTTAAATGACAAAAAATTCTGCATCCCAAAATTATTCTATAATCAAACAGTTTAAGAAAAAGGTATAAGTATCTGTATTGATATCAGCGATACTAGCCCAGTAATAACTAATGGAGATAGTATCACCCACCCCTATCTCCATCATCAGAAAAATGCCATAAAAACATGTTAAAAACACTATTTTCATTGGAGTGGGTCAAAAAGAATTATTTAAGCAATACATTTTAGGTCCTAAAACTCAACTTGAACTATCATCTAAAAACTTAAGAAAGGACATCAACTTAAATGAAAATGCTTAAGACTTGACTTTAACCTGCATAAAAAGCCTTGTGAGGCAATTTAAACCAGTATACCGTACTAAATGATCCTGCGTTGAAGAATCACTTTCAGGATAAAAGTCTAATATTGTTATACATTTAAATGCTGTAATCACTAATTTGTTTGCCTCTGTCTCAAAGCAGATGTTCCACAGTTTATGTCTCTTTCTCTCCTTTAAGACAGCTGACCACCCACAGTGAGTAGTGATCAAGTACAATACAACCATCTGAGCGGAAAATGAATTAGATTATACTGTTTTCGCTGTCTCAAAAACATGCTCAGTATGGCAAATGCCCATAAATTGGCTTTTACTTTCACTTAGGTTCCATAAAATGCAGTTACAAAAGTATTTCCCTACATGTTGGACTGGTTCAGAATAACTAATCCAAAAATCTCACTTGATTCTGTCTGTGTGGTGCCCTAAGAGGGACTGTGAATTTGTACTACGTAAACAATGTCAACAATTTATATAATTTGTTCTCTAATTTTACTCTAAAGCCCTTAATGAAAAAAAAAGCTCCAGCTTTGAAGCTCTGCGCACAGATGTTTGCACTCGATGCCACTCTCTCAACCTCATTCGTGAACACTTTGTTTTTATCTGCAGTTCTCAATCAGGGGATCAAAGCTGTTAGCAACTCTGTTTAATTATCTCATAAAAAGTCAATCGCAAAGCCAGGCGTTTCTTTTTCATAGTTGAGACTTGTTCAAACTGCTTCCATATGTTTAAAAAACGATGAATAGCTGTAAACCCTGAGTTCAGTTTGTGGAGGTCATTTCCTGGATTTTCTAAAACAGATGAAGCTTTGCCACTTTTGGATTTGAAGTCTACACTTAAAGTTAAACGTTTGATGCATAACATTGACAAACTGATTTAGCATTTTTTTTGTTTTTGTTAATACATTTTTGTTTTCAGGTTTAAAACAAAAATGGACAAAAGTCTCTATTTAAGGCAGTATCACCTGATACCGCTGCATTGTTTACAAGGATATGCAGCGCTTTCTCCTCCTCAAGTATCTTCTTAGCAAATTCCCTGACAGAGTCCATGGAGGAAACATCCAGCAGACGCAGATGGACGTTTGTGTTTCCTGTAATCTTCCGGATTTCATTGACTGCCGCTGACCCCCGGGACTCGCTTCGACATGCCAGGATTACTCGGGCCCCACGACGGGCAAAGTCCAAGGCAATGAACTTCCCGATGCCTACCAGAGACATAAGGAGACAAAAAAACCTGTTAACTCATCTAGGCGGCATTTTAAAACTGTATTACTTTAAAAGACAGCAATCCTTTTATTAGGTTTTTTGGAAAATTTAACAAGAGAACATGAATTCAGAAAAGGCAAAAACTCAGTTTCATCCTGGTATGAAAAGCATTTAGCAGAATAAATAGACTTTTGACCTTTGTGATGGCGCAAATCTTTACAGTAATTTCTAATCACATACTTTCACTGCAATGGCAGAGGCAGGATTTTGATAGAATAAACTTTAAATAAACCCCATCAGGTTTAGGGGATTAAAGAAGTGAGATCATCAGGCCTTCAGTGAAAAGGAACTGATGCTGGAAGGTTACAGAGCAGTCTTTGAATAGCCTAAGTAGAAGATTTTATTTTTATGGAATCATGAAAGGAAAAGTTTGTTCTGAAAACATACTGATTTAAAAACGGTAGACAAACATAAAGCAATCAACCAAGATGATATCAAAACTAAGGGCGGTGCTCAAGAACAAGTAAAATCACATTTAAAAAAAAAACAGAAATATTAACCCTGCTTCATCATAGCTGTTCAATTCAATTAAATTCAACTCCATTTTATTTGTATAACCCAAATTCACAGCAACAGTCGTCTCAATGGGCTTTGTACCGGTAATTTTAAGGTAAACATACAATCAAAAAGGATCATAAATGCATAGAATTCAATAGGATAATACTAAACTTTAACAATAGACTAAAATAAAATGGCATCCCTACCCTTAGACCCTCCTTCCCAAGTCACATTCAAGACTGGAACTAGGTCACCTATATGTCACAGTCTTATCAGATCTTGAGCTGATTCAGAGGCGTTTTTCTTTTTCCTCATCTCTCTGCAAGTCTGCACGGGGAAATCCACTTTAATCTCCCAGGGCCTTAATTAGCAAAAAAAACAAAAAATCTTCAAAACAGACTATATGAAAACAACGCATTGCATTCATGGGGTCCCCTGGTGTATGGACTAAGCATCTAACACATGTTTCCAGGAGCTCCATTTAGGTCCAACGGTGTGGAAATTGTTTGGTGATGAAAAACAAACATGAGCTCACATGGCTCCTGCACCCACTTTTTCCACAAAAATACACTGTATCCTATTAGAAGTGTTTTCAGGAAGAGAGACCAGTGTTTTGCAAGCATACGCAGCCAGGAACTGTTCGGTTTCTTGCTGGAAGGTACAGGGAACAAAGCGGCAATGACTTTCACACATGATTGAGTCAAACATCTGGATGTGAAAGTTGATTAAAGAACAGGGATTTTGAGCAGGTAAATATGCTGGGCCGCATGCATGAGCTTTTTTTTTCTTATGAAGGTTCACTGTGGAGTATGCAGCCAATGATAAAAAAAAAAGACAAGTGATTCTATCAATGGAAGAGAACCCAGAAAAGGTGGGACAAAGGTGAAGAAAACACAATTGTGCAGAATAAATGAAGACGTTTCCATAAAGATTTGAAAATTATCTTATTTCTAAATAATTAAATTTAATTGTGTACTTCCCATCTCTGTCACAGAGCTGTCCTCCAAGTCCTTCCCATATTCCAGAGAGCATATACCTTGCACATTTGCAGACAGTTTTTCTCTTGTCCAACACTGATTTTTAATTATTTTTTGAATGTCATTATTTTATCTTCTGCTTTTGCAAGGGAGTTTGTAGAATTCCATTTGCCTTACACATGCTCTGATATCGGGCTGGCTCCTTCCCGTTACTGAAAGCTCTTAGTAACATGTCTGATGTTTTTTTCTCAGTGACAACAGGAACAGCTTAAATGTCATTCATGCTAATTGTAACAGTGGGGTGATCATATAATCCAATTCTATTCTGGTGTTGATGCTAATATTTAAATAACTGCATAACAAAACATCTTTTGTCATTCCGTTCTTATCTAACGCTGCCTCTCTGCACGATTTTCCCCTCAGTGTGTAGACTAATGCAACTGTTTGGGGTTAACTGACCTGACAAAGTGACCGCAGATTCTACATTAAAGTTCTTATTTCAAAACAAAGCAAAAAGGGGAACAAACCTTCATCCATTCAGCATCAGTAAATTAATTTGTGGGTCCAGCCGTGCGTCATGACGCGCACAAAGTTTGAAATTAAACGCATTCACATCCAGAACCCTTCCAGCAACTTCTGTAAATCAACATCTGAAGCCCTGGCACGAGACAGGCTGCAGTTACCCTACCTGTATTGGCTCCTGTCACTATTGCAGTCTTTCCAGTGAGCTGCACGGGGCACGCTCGTGGATCCCAGGAGCCTTTGCGCTGAAGGCGCACGACCATTGCCAGTACTGCCGATAAAACGACCCAGAACGGGTGATAAAAGATATCCGTGGGGTCCATTTTCATGTCAGAGTCAAACTTCTGTCAACTGGAAGTATCGGAGAGCGCAGAGGGAAAGCAGTGCGCTTCATAGGTTCTCGCTTCAAGTAGGCTGGACATTTGGAGGGGGCATGTGCCGAGGGGGCTGTTCTTCATCAAACTGTTTGGTCTTGGCGCTCTGACTGATCTGTGAACTTTTCTGCTGGAGTTTCCATGTGGTTTAAGGGCCAGAGTCCTCGTTGAGCTCCTGTTGAAAGGTTGAAAGAGAGCAGAACATCTTGTGTCCCACCAGGAGGGATCTCGGGATCAACTCGCACTGCAGGAAAAGGTTTTGCCCATTAATGTAAAATATTAGAATGGCAGAGGAATGAAGCCTGTCTGCCTGCCTGGACACTGACATGTGTTACTGATTTAAATGCATAAACATGCTCTGACTTTAAGACATTGTAAATAAAGAACTGAATCAGACCTTAATTTGTAATTTATTTATCTTTTGCTATAATGCATTTTTGTTTATTCTTACATGACTACTATATAAGCAGGCCAAAAACATTTTCTAAACATTTTGATAGAAAGCTGGCCTTCCAAAAATTATTTCAAGGAGTTGCTTTGTTTAAAATACATCTGGTTTTTCTTCCCAATAAATTTTAAGCCCCTCCTTTAACAGCTGAGCTTTTTGGAAGGGACCCAACCAAAAGTTTGGAAGAACAAAAAACACAGAAAATATACAGACATTTAAAAATTATGATATGATCGGAAAGTGTATTAATTTCCATTATTCAGTCAAAAAGTGTAAAACTTTCATATTCTGTTCTATTTTTCTTTTCATAAATTGGGGTTCCAACAAAAACAAAATTTCAGAAAATTAGAATAATCAGGAGATAATTTTTTTAAAAAAGATAAAGACAGAGGTTACATCAAGTCAATCAAAAAGAATTCTCAAAATGATACTTCCATCTTCAATTCTCCAGTCTGGACAGGGACCAGGTCCTGCTGAAGACCTGCAACTCCATCCAGATCATCAGCAGAAGGAATCATCAAGTCCTCTAGAACATTTTGCTAGACTGTTGCAGTGATTTTGGATTGAAGAAAGCAGAGTTTGCCAACACCAGCGCTGGACATTGCTGCCCGAATCGTGACCGACGGTGGAGATTTTACACTGGACCTTAAGCAGCTTTGGGTCCAACTCCTCAGTCTTCCTCCAAACCCTTGAACCTTGATTCCCTAATGAAAGACACACTTTCTTTTAATCAGAAAAAAGACCACTGGCCAACAATCCAATCCTTCTTCCCATTGGTTGAGACGTTTTCTCAGTTGGCCCAGCCTCAGAGGTGACCTGACCTGAGGAACCCAACAGTTGTGACCCATCTCCCAAATGCACCTGAATGTGGTAGTTTTTGAAGCTTTTCCTCCACCTCATTCCACTCTTCCTGGATGTCTGCAGGTTATTGAATCTTATCCTTTTGTTAATAATCTGCTGAACCCCACAGTCATCTCTTTGCTGCTGCATGTTCTCCTGCTACATTTGCCCTCCTTCAGAGTTTCCGTAGATCTGCTTTTGTGACTGACCCATAACTATGGATGGGGATGAATAATGGTCCTCTGGTGAGTGGTCAAGTCTTCTCCATATTGAACCAAACTGAACCAATTCAATGACATCTATGGAACCTGTGCAGGTGATTTGAGTTTAGTTGATGATTAGTTGGTGAAACTAAGTTAAAAACATTCATGTCCTGAAAGATTTGGGCAGATTTCTCCACAATATTCTAATTTTTCAAACTCTGTTTTGTGGATTTTAAGAGCTGGAACCCAAACTGATGTTAAAATAATACTTAAAATTAATTAACAATGGGGCCTGAATCTATAGGCTAAATTTTATTTTTTAATGGAATTATAGAAATGAATACACTTTTTCATGATAGTCTTATTTTTTTGAAAGGGTCTTTGAACTAGGGAGTCAAAAACTTCACCATCAAAAGAATGATTCACTTATTAAATTAAATAAAATAAATTCAATCTATCTATCTTCCAAACTGCCTTAAGCCCTTTTGGGGGTCACAGGGTTGATGTAGCCTATCTAAGCTACTGCTGGTCAAAGGTTGCATACATCTTGGACAGGTTGCAAGTCTGTCACAAGGGCAATAAATTCCATGTAAATCAAAATCTTTATCAGCATCTTTATCAAACCTTTAATTTTCATCATTCCAATAAAGCCAAATTCCCTTGTTTGTATTTTCAACAAGAGCCCATAAGTAAACTGTTCAAATAATAAAACAGGTAGCTAAAACAAGAGACAAATACTTGCAAAACTATTTTTTCCTGAAGAACAGAAGAGGTTGATAAGATTTAAAGTCACAGGAGGAAGGAAGCAGTAAAGACTAGAGGCAAAGTGAAACTCTTATCATGGAAAGAGAATGGCTAAATGATCTCAGATGCATTTCACAGCATCTGCTGTAAACAACATAATAGAGAGTTCAGACCAATGAACATTAAAGAGGCTTAAATGAAACAAACTGAAGACCAACAAAGCTGCCTTTAACCCTTGTGCTATCCTAGGCACTTTAACATTGGGAGTTGGGTCATCTAGACCCACTAGACAGTGCTCTGAACCTTTTTTCTTCAATGATTTGTGATCTTCACTGATGTCCATGGATTACATGAAATCTTTCCCCCTTTATCCACCTTTGTCATGGTAGGAAGAACACGTCAATGTAAGGGTGGGGTCATCTAAGATAGCACAAGGGTTAAAACAGGAACCGTGAGTCCAAGTGAAAAGTAATTCTGAACAAAAAGGAGAAATTCATTGCAGGAGGATTTATTTATTTTGCAAAATTTTTAAGAGGAAAAGAATTGGGATGAGCTAATATCTTATCTATAAAATATTCAGATAGCTAAACAAAAAATGAAATTAACTCAGTTGTTGTGTAGATGGCATGTTACTGCTTCAAGTCTTTGATAAAGCCTGAGAACTTTCATTTTCTATGTTGCTAAAATACTCAAATTTGGTAAAATGATCACTATGTTTGCGGACATTCTGCTGTAAATTGATCATCCTGCAAAAAACTAAAGAGATATAATTTAAAAGTCATACTTTTACAACCATGTAGGACATGGGCACTGCACCATTGTTTTAGAATTTTTTTTAGAAAAACATTTTTTAAGAATGAAAGTATAAATACCTGTTAATACCAAAGCGTTTGAAAATACATGTATTTTAATGTTGCTGAAGTGTCTGCATTTTCTGTCCAAAGATTTCGATGGCACACTTCAACCTCCAGGTGGCAGTAACTTAAAACTTACCCGACTTTTGTTTCTACATTTTGAGGATTCAAGGATGTGCTGTTCACAACATTAAGTTTAACCTTACTGTTGTTGCAAACTCTGTGATTTTGACACTTGTTTATCATTCAAAAGCTCAGAATAGTGTTTATGTTGGGCTTTAAAAACGTGGCCTTTTGAACAGCCTGGAATGAGACACGCGTGTGGAATCTCCATCATAATGTCTAAACAATGTTTGACTTTGAAGCCCTTTCTTTTAATCAATCATTATTAGTGATATTTTTAATTTTTATTGAACTAAAGTTACAGCAGTGAATCTTGAAACACTTTTTGTGGAGAAATGGGAATGGTATTTAGTTAGGATGCATGACAGTGCCTTCTCTTCAGGGGTCATTTTTGGGCATGGCAAGCACAGCAGTGTGATAACAAAGAAATTCTCATTGGTCAAGGACCCCAAAATGTTGCAAAGTAATTGGATAATCTGTCTGGATGTGTGTTGAGCAACACGGGGGGGAGGATCATTGCTGTAAAATGTGGACAACCCTGATGGGTATGTGTGACGGAGAAAAGGAGTTGCACAAACAGAACAAATGTGCATTGGAACAGATACATTGGTTCTAGGAACATCGTGTGACATGGATGAATTTTTTGATTTTTAATTTTTTTAGAAGTTTGAGATTTCCTCCTAAAAACTGCTGTCCAAAGGAAAAAAAATAGGAAAAAGATAAAGGAATAATGAAGGACTTGGTGCCCTCTGCCAAGATTGGCGTCTCTGAGCTGAAAGGACAGGTTGGGACCCAACCAAGAGTCTGGATCAAGAATGAAGCAGCCCGAGTGGGACTTGCTGAAACCCTCAGCACCTATGTCATGATGGTAAGAAATCCAACTGCTGTCTAATACTGTATACTAATGCCATAGAACTTCATCTCAAATGGCTAAAACTGAAAACAAAACAAAAAACAATCACCTCAGCTTTTTTCAACTTAACTACTGTGAGCAGCTTATCTGCAAAGACCACATTTGATTAATTATTAATGCTATGCTCTTTACCCCATGTACCCATCTTTACTGCACTCTGAAATGCATACAAACAGGAGCTTATCATGGTCACACGTCATCAGTGGGGATTGGTGGGTGGCAGTGCTGTAAGAAGATAAATAAAATGATATTTTCGCTGAAATTTTTTCATAAGAAAAAAATAGTGGAAAATATAAGGAGACATAAGAAGCCAGATTAATTTAAATTGAGTTAGAGCAACAGTTTTTCACGAGATTTAAAAGTCATTATTTATACTGTAGTTTTGTTGTTGCTTTTTTATTCAACCAGTTAATGTCATAGATGCTTTCAAGCATAAAGTTGCCAAAAATATATAATCCAGCTCATTAACAGTCATATAAACAAGAAAAATGAGGAATGTCAGCAATCCTAATCAATATGGAAGTATTCCCAGCAACAGTGTTTTTAACATAATGTGTTAAATTCAATCTGGCGTGTCAGACTAAAAGCTGATGACCTTTGTAGAGGGAAACGCACACTTCCTGTTTCCTGATGGACTGCTGCAAATATTTTAGTCAGCTTCTTTTACTGATCGTTTTGTTTTAGTTCTGCTTAATAAAAGACAAAACTTTGTACAATTCCACCATCAGAATTCCTGAAGAGGTTGGGCAAGTTTTACATTTGAAATGAAAGAAACGATCCAATGAACTCAGAGTTTATTCACAACAAAACACACATTTCACAACAGTGCAACAACTTGTGCAAAAAATCACCTTGTTTATCGTTTGATTCTTGTAACAGGTCTGAATATTTGGGGCATCCAAGGGTTGAGCTCCATCTGTCCTTTTCTAAAGAGCTGGAAGATGTCTGGCTTTTGAGTTTCTGGAATGTTTGTGTTTAGTCCCATTTTTGATTGATATACATCTGCTAAAGAGCCTATGCTTGTCTTTATTATAGTTCAATCACGCTCCAACTGTTCTCTCATGATGAAAGATCAGGAGTCTCATTTAAAAAACTGTGCATCAGCATATGGCGCACACTGACATCCAAAAACATGCTGAGAGAAAATTATAAAGTAAAAAAAGTGAATCCATGCTTTCACACCTCTTTACAGTTGCCAAACTGCAGTTTGCTGTGCATAAAGGCTCATGTGTTCTCCTCCCCCTCTCCACCCTCATTTATCCATAGGTTCATTTTTAGCGGAATGCTGACATCCACAAGCACTTTAGTTCAGCCAATCAGGAAACAGATAATGAAGATGAAGTGAGCAGAGAAAGAAAGAAATGCCATGTTAGTCCACAGCAATGGTTAAGAGCATTCCTTTAGCACATGCAAAGTGCACATACTGCATCCAGTCTTGGCTCTAATACTATCAGAGATGCTTTTGAATTAAATGCGCATAAGACACTTGAAGGATCACAGTAACATTTTTTGGCCTTGTTCCTTCCAGGGCTACTCTGTTTCCTCTGATACTGGTGTGCACAGTAGATGTTGAGCTTTTTTCACACTACTATTTTGATGTAAATGAACTTAGATGTTTAATGTTCTTCTAACTAAATCTACCGGTATTTAGATTTCTTCTTCTGTACAAACCATTTTGACAACTGCAACGCAAGTTGAAATTGGCCCATGTTGTGGATAAAAATGTAAATTGCTTTTAACGTTTTTGGGTCATCAGTGTTTTGAGTTTCATGTGGTTTTGTTCTATTTTAGTTTTCTTTCTGTTTAGGCTGAATCAAAAACATCCAACCTTTCTGTAATTTAGTTTGATATAAAAAATTTTTTTTTTATTATAAGGTACTTCAAATTATCAAACTTTTTTGTCGATATCTAAGGAGAGGCCCTCTTGTTCTTGGGGTGGGGAGGGGGGTGTTAAAATAAGACTGTGAATAAGGGAAAGCATTACCTAAAAACTGTTGATAAAGTTGTAATTTTTGTTATGGCTGACTCGAGTGAAAGTTATAATTGTAAAGTGTGTTTCTGAATTTTTTTCATGACTTTGAAAATTCAATAAAAAGAATGTGGCAAAAAAAATTTATCAAACTTTAATAACTTTTACGTAAAGACCCACTCCCATGAAAATCGTGTTTTTGTGTTTTTAACACTTTCTTGTGGTATTTTTCTTATGATGGAGGACATATATACAAAAAAATCAAGCTGAAAATTGTGTCTCTAGGAGCAGACAAAAAATGCTGCTTGAAAAAGCCTGTATTGGTGGCGTAGGTACTACAGTTGGTAGGGATGAAGCTCCATTTCGATGCATCCAATGCAGACAACTAGATCCATGTTCCTTTTGTGTTCAGGCATTTGGTCTGGGTTCGGTGGCTCAGGTAGTGACGGGACAGGGAGCTTTCGGACAGTACATCAGCATCAACATTGCATTTGGGCTTGCTGTTGCTATGGGTACTTATGTTGGAGGAAAGGTCTCAGGTATGAGTGCCGACCCTCTCAAGTGTGTAGACCTGACCTGCAGTTCACCTGCAGCTGACAGAGTTCTCATTTCATTTCCAGGAGCTCACATGAATGGAGCTGTGTCATTTACAATGTGTGTATTTGGGCGTCTGACATGGAAAATGCTGCCGCTGTATATTTGTGCTCAGTTACTCGGCTCTTTCCTTGCATCCGGAACAATATATGCGATCTACTACGGTAAGGACGTCCCAACATATCCACACACAATGGGCAGGGTCTCTTAAACACCAACGTTAAAAAAGGAATCTAAAATGAATAATTACATGCTTTTATGTTTTCACAGAGGCCATTCATAACTATTGTGGAGGAAATCTGACCGTTACTGGTCCAAAGGCCACAGCTGGAATCTTTGCCACTTATCCTGCACCATATCTGTCACTGGTGGCTGGATTTGTTGACCAGGTAGAAACTAAATTGATTTGTTAGGACTGCAACATGCCAGACGTAACATATTCTGGACTTAAAAAGGTCTTAAAAGAAAATCCATGTACACACATCCTTATGTCTTTTATTTAAAATAAAAGGAAAATAATAGATGGTGTCCAAATCAACCCAACATCTTGTCTGAACTAAGATCTTCACTAGTAAAAAAAAAACAGAGGTTTGCTTTGATTCATTCTTGAACTCATAAGTATATTTTTGATAGACATTTAAAGCTGAAATGGCCACAAAAGTCATTAAAAAAGTCATTGGGGATAAAAGCTGCAAGATACTCTACACTTGATTGGTGTTGAAATTATTTGTCCAGTAACAGTTTTTGCCATTGCTTAATTTGACACTTTTTGTTTTAACCTTTTTGATTCTGATTATTGTGTTTCTTTCCAAATAATTCAAATTCTTACACAAAAGGATAATTTTGCTGGTAAATTACATTTGATCAAGTATCAACAGAAAAGATATTTCAGCAGAATTTGTTTAAAGAGATCAAATAAACAAGTTTGGAAAGAAAATATTGATCCATGGATATTTAGGTTCAGTATAGGCAATATGAGATAAAAACTTTTTTAATCTGAGAAAACTGGAGTCATCCATCATGGCTGGACTGTGATAACAATAAAATATTTTAAAAAAGAATAGGCATAAAATATAAGCTATAAGAGCTTAATATATAGGAACCTAAATCCAGATTGTCCACAATTATTCAGTGTTTTATTTTGTTGACTTACACAGATGAGGCCAATCGATTATAATTATTTTGTGCATTTTGATGCATTCTATTGATTTTGTTCCTAGAGCATTTAAATGTTTTTAAACTGTTTATTCTAAAGGCAGCTAATGGAGTGTAGTACCGTACCTAAAGATGCATGAATGTTGGCCAATTTCATCCAATATAGCAACAGTTTCAAAAGATAGTTGGGACAAGTTTTGTACTTTTTGTAATAGTCCAAATGGAAACACTGATTAAGTTATGAAATTGTTAATAACTAAAGAATTTAAAATTGCTATAAAAAACAGAGTTGTATTATTTAGATCAAACAAAAGAAGCCAAGAGAGCTATAAGTTTCTCTTATTTGAAGGGTAAAATGTGCTGTTTATTGGATTCCAGGTGTTTGGAACAGCGATGCTGTTGCTGTGCGTGATGGCTCTGTCTGACCAGAAGAACAAACCCCCCCCTGCTGGCTCTGAGCCTGTCATCGTGGGTCTCCTGGTGATGCTTATCGGCATGTCTCTGGGCAGCAATAGCGGCTATGCCATCAACCCCACCAGAGACATTGCACCCAGGTTCTTCACTGCCATAGCAGGCTGGGGGTTTGAAGTGTTCAGGTAAAGAAGGTTTTGTTTTGGAAGGCACTGCGATGGGATTTATGCTGCACATTTCATCAACAAGACGGCCCACAGTTCTTGGATCAGAGTACAGTAAAACTAAAACAAAACACAAAATACTAATAAACGCTGAAATACAATTCAGTACATGGAGGATCCTTAAAAAACGTTTTTTAGTACAAGGGTCTGACTTGCAGCTTTCTGGGAACTTAATCCAGATGTTTCCATCATATAAATGTAGGGCATCTTTGTTGTCTTTATTTTCTATTCTGGACCTGTCCCAGATTATTTCAGAAGTCTGGTGGTTTGAAGCTCAATTTTAGATTAATTTACTTTTTCCATGTAGTGATTTCTAAATCAACAATCATTTTTAAGAATGTTTTCTATTTAAATGTTCCTGTGCAGAGGCAGAGCTATGGAGGGCAAGAGAAGGCATTTGTCTCCAAAACATCTTGAACGCACAGGATCTCCACATTTCTTTCATCATGTTGGCCAACTCTCTAGTGTTACCTGTCAATGTGTCTACACCCAAAGTTTCTACTCTAAGTCAAACAGTCCCGTCTTTCTGTGGCTACAAACACGCCTCTCTCCTTTAATGGTTTGTTCTTTGACCAACAGTAGCTCAATTACCACTGGCACCCTCAACGGCACCGATGTTGGTTGTTGGCAAAAACCAGTTGGGTGTTAAAGTTGTTTGTGATTTACATAAGTGATTTTGGGTTTGGTGTTAAATATTTTCACCTTCCTGACACAACCCTCTGCATCTGTCTGGATTTGGGACCGGCACATGAAAACATTGGATGGCGCCCCCTTGTGGCCTCATTGAAGACTGATGTGCTTTCTTGCAGTTGTGAAAACCTTAGAAGCACAACTTTGTTCTAGCTATAGCACACAAAATCTTTGGATCAGATTTGTAACAATTGGATTGTATGGAGTCTCTTATTTTTCTAGTACACTTTCTGTTTTATTTTTTTAACTGCTTGGTATTTGCTGTTTTTAATTTGTGCAGGGCTGGAAACTGCTGGTGGTGGGTGACTCTAGTTGCTCCCCTCATCGGAGGCGTCCTGGGAGCAGGGGTGTACAAAGCTTTTGTAGAACTGCACCACCCACACCCCCCTGAACAGAACAGGGTTCTAGGGGAAGATGAGCACATTCCTTTGGTGAAAAGAGTGTAAAAGCTGTTCAAAAGCTTGTCAAACCTATGCAAACAAATACATGCAGCTGTTAAGCTAAAATGACAATTACTGTGAAGACTTCCTACCTTCTCCTATTAAAAAGGTTAATGGTTTTCATTAGTCTAAAATCAAAACTAGAATTTCACAAGGATGTGAACAGTGCTTTTCTGCATGGACACTTTTAGGAGAGTCCTGAAACAATAAAACAAAAGCAGCTGGTGATGCCTCCTGACAGCTTGAAAGGGCAGAGGCAGTAATTTGGGGGCCCAAGGCAAGCAGATGCATGGGGCCCTTCCATCTATTGATCTCTACGTATTGCAATGTATTAATCAATGTAAAAATGTTGAAACTTTTGATGAACTATTAAATAAATACATAAAAAATAAACTCTTTACCAAACAAATGTTCTTACATCTATATTTCAATATTTATATTACATTTTTTGTGTCACTTCTTGTCTGGGTTTTCCAGCAGCACCTTTAGTAGAAGCTTGTTGAAAACATGTTTTATTTTTGATTGGACAATAAACTCCCCTGAAGGTTTTTTAAGGGAAAAAACTAAACTAAATAACATGTTTAACCCAAAGACTGCACATAGTTTGGTTGCATTTTTATAACTATAATTAATTTGCAAGAAACGTAATTACAATTACTGCAATCTTTTTTCAATTTCTTTTAATTTGCCATGTTTTCACTGAGAAATCATTACTATGCATGATCATGACAAACTGAATAATAACCACTAAATGTTGACAACTACGGTAATTGTGAAACTGAAATAAATGGCGTTTTTTTTATTTCCCTTTAGGAATCACAGCGGGTAGCAGTGGGTGCAGTTGAAAAATATTAAAATTAATAATACTATGGATTTTTCTTTTGCTCTCACTGATTCATGCCAGACAGCTGTAACCCTTGTGCTATCTTAGATGACCCCACCCTTACTTTGACGTGTTCTCCCTACCATGACAAAGGTGGAGAGGATTTCATGTAATCCATGGACACCAGTGAAGATCACAAATCATTAAAGAAAAAAGGTTCAGCGCACTGTCTAGTGGGTCTAGATGACCCAACTCCCAACGTTAGAGTGCCTAGGATAGCACAAGGGTTAAGAACAAAACAAATTTGCAACAAAAAATGCTTTTTTTTTTAACCTGATGTTTTCATCATCTAAAAAAAACATAAAAAAGAAGAATAAACTATGTATGGCATGTGTGTGCACATTTTTCATTATATTAAAGGTACATTGTGTGTAATACCTGTGTTCCTATTTCAAATTTAATTTGGGCCAAAAAATAATCACAAAAAACATTTGTTCTGTGTAAAAAGATCTGTGTTTTTAAATTCCTCTGAGACAAAAGTGGGGAGAATATACTTTATTTACAATACGTATGAGCTTTAAACAAATACAAAGGTGAATGCTGGTGGAAAAGTACATTTTAGTGGTATTGTATGTCCTTAAACAGCAACTATATGACAGTTAGTTTTATAAAACGGAAATAAAGAAAGAAGGAGCTGAAGAAATAAAAGAGAACAATGTTCTTCTTCAGTATAGAAGACAACAATCAACCTGATTTAAGTCAGTAAAATTTTACATCACAATTCTGTTTCTGGTAAACAACATTCTCTTTTATTGCACTACAGAGAATAATTCTTCTTGAAGTGTCTCTGTTGGGTTAGAGCTGGTTCACCTCTTTGCTCCACTGGGTTTTCCTGCGTTTCCTTGGACCTTGGCAGAGCTGCACTGTGCCGACTGCTTCTTCTTGGGGGTTGGCGTCTTTGCTTTGCCTTTAAAGGCCAAGGTGGGATCCAGCTTGTTTCGAAAGTAATCTGCTGTTGAATCTGCCGAGCTGTTGTCACAGTTGAACGTCAGGGGCTGGTAGAGAGATGCCCACTGCTGCAAAAGCGGAACCAGGATCATAAAAGTGTAGTAAAGACAATTCACATTTCAAAATCTATTGAATTAAAATGACCGTGCACACTGGTAAAAAGTAGACCAGTGTTTGTCTACACAAAAATATGTTTACAGTAATTATACTTTAAAATCCAATGATGTATCAGCTGTCAGTAAAATGCTAAACAGAACGAAAAAAATGAGAAAACAGTGATAAATAATGTAATCTTGATACCAGTGGATCTCAAACAGAAGTAAGTATACCCCAGGAGGTTCCTAATCTCATCACAGACTAAAAAACGTAACTAAATAATTAGAGGAAATGTTATTTGAAAGAAAATATGATTTCAAACATATTTTTCTAAACTAGGTTTATAATATAATTTTTATTTTAGTTTACTATTTTTTGTGTGTCTTTTTTTAATCAAAGACTCCAGAGTCTCCTTCATTACATTTCATAAACAGGACACTCCCTATTGTTCAATAAAAACATTTCTTCAAAAATATGCACAAAAAGTTCATTTTACCAGTAACAATTTCTTGTACAATCATTTTTTTATTCAGTGCTTTATTTCTTTCTATCCAGTCAAATATAATACAGTTTAATTGAATGTTTTCTTGTTGTTTGTAATTCTGGTCAAACCTATTATTCATTGAAATCCTGTGAAGCTCTATAGCAGGATTCTGGAACCTGAGGCTCCGGAGACACATGCAGCTCCTTTATTCCTCCTTTGTGCCTCTTTGCCTTTGAAGAAAAATGCTAACAATTTAAATAAATAATGAGTTTGTAGTTTTGGTTAATTTTTTAAGATTTGTGAAGTTGGTGTTAAGATTTTGAACAAATCAGATAACTGAGCAAAATGATGTTGTGGTTGTTTATTATTAGAATAGGTTTAAAGAAAATCATTTTATCTTTTGCTGCACAACAGTGTCTAGGTAAAGTTAAGAGGTTAAAGTATTTCATTGCATGCACATGTATAGATTTTTTCATGCTAATATTTGATAGTTAAAGAAAGAACATGAAAGTCATAATAGTAGAAAATGTCAAGTTGGACTTTCTAACATTCAAGCAGGAAGATCCCATTTGAAACAGGATTCATTTATTTTTTAAACTTTTATTTTGTATAAGTTTGCTTCTTCCAACTCATTTTCAAGCAATAAATCAAACTCTACTTTTTAGTTAATGATCAATGTATTTAATTAAGCAAATGAGATTTAAGTGACTTTTTGTTTTGTTTTATTTTCTGTCTTTTTAATCTGTGCATTTCAACATTTCTGTAATGAGTTTGATGAATATGTGTAAATTCATTATTGCTTTGACTCCAATGCTTGAAATAAATCAATAAATCAAATCAAATCAATTAAGGCCTGCTTTTAAAAGTATAAGAAATTCGAATTCTTATATATAGAAAATACAACACTGTTATAATTCAATTATGCAATTTTTTCAGAGCAACATTTTATAAACAAATGGCATAATGGCCATATTATGCCATTTCAATAATTTCTTTTAAATTTGAAGTTGGACTTTGCTGCTCTCATGGGTTTTGGTCAGTAAGAAACTGGACCAAACGGCTCTTTTAGCTTTAAAGATTGCAGACCCCTGGACATTTGCATTGAACTTCATCATTAAAAAAGTACATAATTGTTAAACAGCTTGAAAACCACTGTTTTGTACCTTTAATCATTTCAGAGTTAACACAACAGTCACAGGTTTTCTAAAAACTGCAATTTTTCAGTACCTTTGCTTGAGGGCTTGGGCCATAAGGGGTGAAGGCATAATGCCACTCTGGTAGACCCAGGTGTGTTATCATCAGTCGGTAGTAGGCTGTAAAGGTCGGAGTCAGAAAATGCCAGTACAGAGAGCGGTCCAGGAACCAGATCTCACTCTGCTGGGCTACGACGCCTGAAGACAAAGACATGCTCATTATTTTAATACAAACAAACTTTTTTTATTCATTCAATTGTTTTAGTAATGATCCATTTTTTTCTTAGAAAACACAACACCTTGAGTGCAATTTTTGTAAACAAGGCACACTTTTCCATTCCCGCCACAAGAATCCAGCTCAAAGATGCGGCTCCGGGCATCAAAATGAGGTGCAGTGGGAGCGTGATCGAGTCCTGACAGAAACATTTATTGATTAGAACACTTTCTGCGTGGGGGATACACACATACATGCATGTCTAAAGACCCACTCCAACGTAAATGGTGTTAACATATTCTTGTGGCATTTTTCTCACAATGGAGGACAAATACAAAGAAAATTAAGCATCCCTGAGTGATTTTTTGTTTAAATCATTGTGAAACAAGAGCAGACGAAAAACAAATGCTGTCAGAAAAAGCTTGTACGTGTGACATTCAAGTTCCTATGGCATTTTCATGCATCCTCTTGTAGGATAGATCCATGTACCGCTTCATTTCCCTCATCTGAGCTGGTGTCTGGTTTAAAATTGCACGGCTGGATAGCTACAATACTGGTTACCTTTTTTATTGCACCAGTGTTAATAGGTTGGGGGTGTGAAGGAGAGGACTTAAACAGATGAATGATTGGAAAGGGGGGGCTTACTCCATGTCAACAGTCTCACCCACAATTCAGAGGTGAATTTTTTAATGAACTACTGCTGCTCTAGATCAAAAGATGATCGGAGTGGGACTTTAAATAAAATGGGATTGGTTCATGCAGTTAACGTCTGAAGAACCGAATCGTGGGTTAATGGAACCTCTTTCTGTGCTGCTGTCCTCCCAGTCCAGGTCAGCCAGTGAAGGTGCATTGGGAAGAGAGAAGACCGATACTGGCTGCAGCAGTGGACAAAGCCTGGTCACACTGTTGATCACCATGCACCCCAAGGGAACACACTCATCTGGAGGAAAGACAAAGTAAATAGTATTCAAACGGAAGATGTGCTACATTTTATTTTAAGTTGCAAACATGCTTAATACTTACTGTCAAGTTTAACACTCCATGTTAATGTGAATCCATCGGTTGTTAAGTAAAAGTCCCGCAGGTCCTCTGGTAAAATACAGCTGTTTTTCTGCAGGATGAAATAAAATAATCCTAAATTGAATCATGTAAACATTATTTCACATGGCTTCAAGTTCAGTGTTTAGTAACCTGCTCCCATGACAGCAGACTCCTCTTGTCAGCAGGATCCCTCTCTGCAAAGCGCACATCCACCACACCTGGCATGCTCTCTGCACCATCAAAAGCATATTTAGGTCATCATCTCTTACAAGCTAGCCACTGCCAGTCTACGTTTTAATGCGAAGATCT
The DNA here is from genome assembly GCA_037389245.1 of Oryzias sinensis. Taxonomy (NCBI): domain Eukaryota; kingdom Metazoa; phylum Chordata; class Actinopteri; order Beloniformes; family Adrianichthyidae; genus Oryzias; species Oryzias sinensis. Next base: position 17,508,270 of record CM074493.1, read on the forward strand.
CCTCATACAAACCGAGAATTCGAGTAATGCCGAGCGTTAGCCTCTCAACAACACCTTTGTATGCTACGTTTTCTTTTGTCTCTTCCATTTCAGCCGGAGAAGTAATTAAAAAAAATAATAAAATGATTTGAGCATCCGGGAAAAAGGCACACCGCAATCCCCTTAAATATGTCTATGCATAGATGATAATAGCTCAGCTGATAAGTACGGAAAGCGATAAGGACACAACTAAAAACAATATACGTTCAAGCCAATAGAAATCGTTTTTTGTGTGAAGTAACCAATCAAAATGCTAGTTATGAAATTAAGGCGGGGTTAATATTCCTTAGCAACGCTTGGTTCTTTGGGAGTGGTGGCGGTTGTTTCAACATGGCGGCGGCGACAGAAGAGACTGGAAACTCGGGCATATTTTGGAAGAACTGCGGTATGCCTTGGTGTTATTTTTTCAAACTATTCTAGCGTCAGTTGTCGTCTCATGTTTACGAATCTTGTACGAAGTTGCTCAACGTTTGAAATGTGTCTCTCTGTGTTTAAAAAGTGACAAAAAGTTATCAGAGAGGAAGTGAAACACAAACGAACTGCCCTTCTGGTAAAACAAGTGACACTCAGTTTTGTAGCAGGGGTTACTGTCGAAATTGCTGTGGAAATCACCCAATCAACCCATTTTTTCTCCACACTTGACTTTTCTCTGCATATCCAAACGTCGTGATGATGTAGCTGCGTTGAGGAATGCGCCAAAAACGTAACGCAGGCGTTCCTAATATCAAACAAAAGACGAATTTCACATTCTGACTTTTTTACTTTTTCAGAATTCAGCCAGTCTATTTTCCTTCTAGCTGTAGACTACTTTAACAAGAATTCGTTTATCCGGGATAAATAATCAAATTTTAAGTTTCAATCGTCCTTAAATTGGCGCTAAACACAAACACACGCATGACATTCATAAAAAAACCTGCAGCTTTCATTTAAAGTTTTTATTTCAATTAAAAGCAAGACACTAAGAAACACCAGAACTTACAGCATTTACCCAAACAGTAAATACTGACAGTAGTACTAGTAGTAGTAGCACTACTAGTAGTAGTTGTAGTTGACAGTATTTACCCAAAACCCAGTTTCAATGGATATACTGACTGACTCTATTTTTTAAATTTACAGTTGGGGATTTAAAAAATATATATAAAGAACAAAGTGACATACATGATCAAAACCATATAATTGAATTATAATAATATGAAATAAACAAGTAATGAAAAATTAAGTAGGGCTTTTGCACCGACTTAATGACTTATTTAAATTTTTTCAAATGCAATATAGCCTTATTATGGATATCTCTCTTTGAAGTCATTTTAAGTTTAATATCTTTTAAGGACAAATTAAGAGAGCATTGGTCACATGATCTTGTGATTCAATACTGTCTATGAATTCAATGGATAGTTTCTGTCACTATCAAAATGGGACTCGATTCCCTCCATAGCATAACACTTATTTAGTGTTTGTACTATTAAAATAGGGCTTTAAAATTCCCCATAGGCACCATGTGGGTCTTGTCCCTTTGAAAACTGCACTGGGCTATTTTTCATGGGTAGGAAATGCACATGTGCTAAAATTAAAACATGGGTGCATGTGTATGTGCTGTTTTAGGACCTGAAAAACATTTCTGATGTCTATCTATGCGAAGCCTTAGTTAGAACTCTTCTTTCCTTTTTTTGTACACTTGCTGAATTTTTCTTACAACTTCAAATCTTTTTTATTTTATTTTTTAAAAAAGACCAATTGAGATTATAAAAGCATAAATATATTCTGCACTTACATTTTTCTTTTCTTGCACATGACCTTTTTCTTACACTTTTTTTGCATATATTTTAATTGCTGATGCAAAAAAGGTATGCAAAGACATCATTTTTGTAACTTTTGAGAGAGAAAAAACGTCCATAGTCTGTGTTTTAATAATACTGTTTTCTGTATGTAAGATTATTTACCGGTATTTCTGTTTTGTATTAGAGCCATGTATGTTTGCATGTAGCCTGTAGCTACTTGAATTTTGATGCATGGTTTGTTTCTATTATGTAGTTACTTTATTGAACACTGAAACTGCAGGTTTTACTTAGTGTTAAAACCTTTTTTTCATAGTAGTGTCATTTTTTTAGTTTACTTTTCAACACTGATTTGAAGGATCTTTAGTGTCTTTTACATTTAGTTATTTAACCACAGTTTTATAACCCTTCACACCATTTTCACTGATGTTTCAATAGATAAGGACATTTTCCAATCAATTGTCCTTCTAACAACTTGTTGGCTGTCAATTCTCCTTTTAATTTTAGACTAATTTTCTTATTAATAAATATGAATAATACAAAATAAGCTCTGACTTGCTCAGACTGGCATAATGATTTGCACAGCAACCAAGTTGCGTATAATCTCAAGTTGAAAAGACTTACTGGTTAAATATTTTGCTGCATTGACGATGTGAAGATGAACTTTAGTTGTTTTAAAACTCTGTTTACCAAAGTGACTGTTTTTTTTTTTTTCTTGTGTGTTAAAGTGTCCGACGAAGAGCAGCCTTTGGCATTCATTCCTGGTAAGTGTTGTGAGTTTGTAGCATACTCACAGTGTTTTTCCCCTTTAATATTTCTCTGAACAAACTGTTTTTTTAGGAGTGGACAGAGTTGTCAAAGCTCTTTCTTTCAGTCTCGGATCAGACAGCAGCTACGGATCTGACAGAAGAGGCTCTAAGACGTCGGTAAAGCGGGTCTCCCTCTGCAAGAATCCCTCCACACAAAACACAGCTGGCAGCAAACAGTTGTACCCCCCAAGTAATATTTCTGGGACATACAGGAAGGAAAAAGTCCAACTCCATAGGAGTTCAGCTGTGCCGACGGAGCAGATCCTTCCCAACTCTCCTCACACTTCCTGTCCTGTGTTACAGGTAAAACACAACAGTTTCACTGCAAAAAGATAATTACTTACAAAAAGAAGAAAGTAGTAAAAATATAAAAAATATCTGTTCATGCAGTAAGAGATTTTCTTTAACGATAAATTATATAACACAATTTCAAAATCTAATAAAGACTTCCACACAAACATTCAAAAAAGTAAATATATTCTAAAAAAAGCTTACTGTGAGATAGGATTACCGGTACTTAAAGTTAAATGTTTTAGAGCCCAATAATAAATATTTTTTTCCCTAGTTCTAAGCAAATTATTTGTGTTTTTTTGGACTTTTTATCTACATAATTGTAGTTCATTTTGATTTACATTGACAAAAAATAGTGTATTAAGTTTAAATGTTCATTTTAGAACAAAGTTAGGTTACGATCTTAGTACAAGATGGCCATTATAATTAATCCTCATAAAAATGTAACTATTATGTAATTCTGTTTAATAAAATGCATTTAACTGACTTATGAACATAATTTAAATCACACATTTTTTGTTTTTTTAGTTATAAATCATGTTTTTCTATGGCCAAGAGTATGGAGCAATAGGATTTTAATAATAATTTCCTTATTTCTAGATCTTAGCTCTTAATGAGACAAATATTCTAAACTGTGCTGATTTAGAGAAAAGCTTGGAAAGGTAAGGAAAAGTTAAAACAATGTAAAACTTGGAGAAAAATCTTTAAAGTCTTAAAACAAAGTTTTAAATGTTTGCAGATTTCATCAAGGAAATTATTCTTAAATGATTCTGTTTATTGACATTATTTTAGCAAAACAATGTATTTTCTTTTTAAGTCACAATGACTTTTAAATTCTTTTTTTTTACTCAGATGATGCCTGAAAGCAACAAAGCTAAGAACGACGTCTCTTTGAAGGACCTTTGTCCTGAAGATAAAAGGAGAATTGCAAATCTCATTGAGGAATTAGCCAGGTAAGCAGCAGCATCTGTCGGGAATCTATCAAATCTGTGTACCATCTTTGTACTTTGTACCAAATAAGTTAAATGTTAAGGTTAGGTTAGAAAACAAAGTATCTGAATTGGAAAAAGCAATATTGATTCTTCTACGATCTTCAGAAACAGGCTCTTGTTGTTTTTCAGGAATAAAAAACAAAGCTCCTTTTTTGCCATTTTCTTTGCGTAAAAATGAATAATTTCATTAAAGTTCTATATTATTTGAAAAAGTTTTGTGAAACCAATTTTTCATAACCAAACAAGACAGAAACTTTAGCAAATAAAGGATTATTTGTCATTATTTAATCCAATGATAAACTTCCAGCTTAGAATTGAATTGATTCTACATTTTTGCAGTGTCATCTCTGATAAATTGTGCATAATCTACTCCTCTTTTCACTCCGATTGTTCCTGTTCCATAGAGTTAGTGAGGAAAAGGAAGAGTCGGTACAGCGGCTGAAAGACGAGCAGGGGAATTGTGAACGGAAGATCCAGCAGCTGGAGCAGCAGAATCTGACCATAGCACAGGAGAGGGAGAGTATCCTTTCATGGAAATAATCTCAGGTACATCTTAAAGTCCCCCTCCCATCATCTTTTGGTCTTTTGTAAAAGTGTTCCCAGTGGTCTTTTAATTATGATTATGCCGTTTCTAGCCACAAAAAACTATTTTGTTTTCTAGGTCATAGCTTCTGCAGAGCAGCAGTAGTTAATTAAAAATTCACCTCTGAGTTTTGGAGGGACTGGAGTAACCCCGCCCCCATCCACCCCACTCTCCCCCAGCTTACAGCCCCTTACTTCCCTAACCTAACACCACTGGCACAACAAAATGGCGAGCAATAGTGGCGTTATTCTGCTGTACAGTTTTATTTGCCAGACATACATGGATCTATTTGTCTAAAAGTGGATGCATCATAATGGGGCGGAGCAGGGAGCTTTTAACCTGATGATTGTAGTTTCTACGTCACAAGTTTTTTCCTACTGCATTTTTTTTTCCATCTGCTCCTGATTCACAATGATTTTAATAAAGAAATACTCAGAAATGTTAAATATGGGCATTTTGTGAGCTAAGTTTTCTTTATATGTCCTCCATTGTCAGAAAAATGCAGCAGGTTAACCCTTGTGCTATCCTAGGCACTTTAACGTTGGGAGTTGGGTCATCTAGACCCACTAGACAGTGCTCGGAACCTTTTTTCTTCAATGATTTGTGATCTTCACTGGTGTCCAGGGATTACATGAAATCCTCTTCACTCTTATCCACCTTTGTCATGGTAGGAATAACAATGTAAGGGTGGGGTCATAGGATAGCACAAGGGTTAAACACACCTAAAACACAGTTTTCATTGGAGTGGATCTTTAAGTGGTGGAAATGTGAATATATACATAAAGCGCATGAAAAAAAGTTCGGTGACTCTAAAGGAACGTCACTTGTAGAAACTATTGATCCATTCTAACAAAGTATAGTTAAAAAGTTCAAGCACAATTTCAACACTACAGTCTAGTCTCACTTTGTTTGCTGTTTTCAAGGGACGTCTGCAGGGGGCAGTGTTGTCCCACTTGAAGTCGTTCACAGCCTTTGGGCCAGACCTGTCAATCTGACACAAAGGCAAAGAAACAGATGCATTTAAATGATCCCATGCTTGCTTCAGTCGTTCTTTGCAAGTACTTGTAGTTTATCCACCGCTGTGTACAGAATCAATTTCATGGTTGGAGCCGTGGCTCAGACCATCTGAGTCATCTTTCTGTCTAAAGATGAATTTTGATATTAACTGAGGGAACCATGGTATTTGCTTTCATCGCTCTTTTTTTTCTGACCTTCCCCGACTGTTAAATGTTGAACAGAACATCTTTCTGTTGTGTGGAATGAGATCAGATGGGTCACTAGCTGAATTTTTATTGCCTGGTATGAGGTAAGTGCGAAAGTTGCAATAGGAAAATGAACTGGTCATACAAGAAGCTGAAGCTTCAAGCTGCAAAAATATGAAAAGTAATTGCAGCAGCTCAAAAGTTCTTAACTGGCTATAGAGTCAGGAAAATTTAGAAGAAAAAAAAAGCAAAACTCCATTAAAGACCCTTTGGCTTGAAGACTTGGCATTACCGCCAAACTTTTGAAACTCCATTAAAAAAAGTATTTGTGAGCAAAATGTGTTCATATCCAAGCACCTTGGGGTGGGAGAGAATAACACATAGTCTTTTAAAGTGTGCAAGAGTCATGAAAGCTCTTCTTAGGGAGAAGGTTCCGGCACTTCTTCGAAAGGTTAAGGAGACACCAAAGGCAAATACACAGAGTGAGAGTCTTGTCAAGTCTAATTCCATTACGCTTCAGCTTATCTTATCTAACCGACACTCAGGGTTGTCTGTGGTATAAAGAACGTCGGCCTATACATCTGCCCCAAGCCACCACGGACGAGGAAGAAAGGCACCCTTGAAATGTGGAATATTCGTTTGGCATTTGCAGCTGACTGACATATTGGACTAAATTTGTTCTTGAGATAGGAAGGTTTGTTTTATTTTTTTCCTTTTTACACTTGAGGCGTGTTTGCATGTTGGACGAAAGCATCCAGTTGAGCTCAGTCTCAAAGAACAGCGCATATGACTTCTAGCGTCACGGACCTAGAGATAATAAAAGATAGATTAAAAAAAGAACTCAAAGACTGAAGAATTTAGATGGTTATAAAGAAGATTTTTGTACATTTTGAACGATAGATAACTGCCTTTTTAAACAGAAATGATTGACAGACTGGTGTCTTATTTAAATGTATGCATTCAGGCTCTGAACATTTACATGAGTTATTTGCCCTAATTATTAGTTTTATTTTGGAACATCTAAGTTGTATGACTGGAGTTTTATCAGGCGTACAGCAAGAAACTCTGCAATATTTGCTCAGGGAAGTTTGTCAAATCAGTCAGTGTTCAATAGGCATTCTATGTAAATGGATTCCTGTTGATTAGACTGTTCTGCACCTCTAGCCTGTAACGTTTCAACTATGATCATGAATCTTGAAGATGCCTGCCAATTCTCTTGTTCAGAATTGGTTTTCTAATGTAAGGAGTTGGTAGGTTTTTTTATGATAAGGGTGACACTCACAAACCTGTCCTGGACTGAATTCTTCAGATTCATTTTTTTCAGTTTCAATTCAACAAACCCACTCCCCCCTTCGCAAATCCTGCCATTTCTCCCTCACACACTGTGATAGACTCCTGGCACATTTGCACACATCAGTCTCCGCCCCCATTCCCCTCGCATCCCCGCTCGGGGTCAATCTGTTTGGCACAGCGTGCTAAAGCAGGCTTTAAAATATTCCCCCCTCCTGTGCAAATTTGTTCCACCTTGAAGTGGATTTCATTATTTCATTTGAGCCCCGGCCTGACAGGGAAGTGAATCATTTTGACGGGCCCCGTCTGAAAGCTCTTCAGTCCAAGCCCTTGATTCTGAGTATTTTTGGAGCAAAGAGGGAGGAGTAAGTCATTGTCGACACTCTGCAGCTCTGATGTAAAGGGGTTTGCCAATTGCTTTGCCCCCATTGGCTTATGTCCAAGGCTGTTAAGGAAGCACGTTTAGTGTAGTGACAGCCTGAGAGGTGGGATCTTATCAGTGTTGCAGCACTCCGATTACCTAGCACTAGCTGTCCGGAGACGCTTACCTTGTCAACACATAATCATGTTGCCTTTGTGATGCTGCAGGCTGCTGGCTTTCATGACAAAGATACACATTATCCAAGTATTTTTGATTTCCACTTCCATTAAGTCCAGTTTTGAATAGTATTTTCTTTCTGGAGCTTTGTATCAAATCTTAGTTGAAGGTGGAGCTTGAGAGCATATTCAGTTGATCCCCTTTAAGATCCATCATGCTGCATAAGCAGACCTCCCAGTGCAGTTTACATGACGTGATGCCCTTGTGATGTCCTTAGGTTTTCCATATAGAACTGCATACATGGAGATCAGCGCAGGCAAAGGGGAGTCTGAGTTAGACGGAGGGTTTAAACTGGGGCTGTTCAATTACAAATTCAGCTGGGCTGGAACCTCAAATATCAAAATTTAACTGGGGCACATATCCTAATTGGCTGGTACAACAGGGTAATAACAAAATGTTAACCTTTCAACAAAAGAAAAGGTGAACGTGAAACGGGTTGCTTGTTTTTCAAACTATGTTAAGTCTGTAAACTGTACCAGTGGGTTGAAAATCCCAGATTCAGATTTTAGCCAAGTAAAAATTATGCTTGCCACGCTTTTTTAAATTTCTTTTTATTTTTATCCGCGTCTGCACACTTTTTTGACCAATGAACAAAAAACAGAGAAATATAATTAACCATGTCAAATCTACTTACGTTACCTAAAAATGGGTGATGCCACCATTCAAGAAGATGCACCTTTACATGGTTTCATGAACACTATTACTTTAAGGCAAATCTCAGCAATGAGATATACCTGACAATTGACTTTAGCAAAAAATGCGCATGAAAATGTAGAGCATTTTATTATAATTACCAACATAGATTGGCGTCACACTTTTTCCTGAGCTGTGTATGCTCCTGCTGAAAACGTGCAAATAATGTCAGCAGAACTCCATAGTAAATAGTAAGAAAGTATAAGTGACTCCATACTTATTTCTAATAAACTCCTGCTGCTCTGCAGAAACTATGACCTAGAAAGCAAAACAGATTTTTGCCTTATAACACCATAATCATAATTAATAGACCACTGGGAACACTTTTCCAATCGATGATTAGAGTGGGACTTTTAAGTTGACGGATATGCTTTTATGATTAAGGTTAAAAAGGAGAATATTTGTTAACTATTGTTATTGAATTGTTGATAATTATAAAATCGGATCATTTAGGTGTTGGTTCAAAGACAATAGAGTGTTTATTTTTTTAAATTATTTTCTAAATATTATATTTGAAAAGTAAAAAAAAACACCTCTGTTGCTACAGTTTACTTTATGTGCTGCTTTCATGGACCAGACACATGTAGGAAATTCTAACTTGACTTTTAATACATCAAAATGTAGATTATTATTATAATTTTTTTTTAACTACTGTGCTCTGGGTCACTTAGAATGGTGTCATGTGTGTCCATTTGAATATCCCTGGTTCATTTAAAGCCCTCGCAGTGTTTAAGGATGCTGCCTCCTTGTATTACATTGTCTGGTCCTTTACCTTCAAGCCATCCCTGATTTTTTTTTTCTTTTCTTTTTCATTTCCTGTCTGATTAAAGGGTTTTAACAACCCAACTGTTTTCTAATGTGGTGTTCTGCCAACTATTTCTTCAATAAGAATCTACTTTTAACTTTGATTTTCTCCTGAAATGGGAGTCCTTTTCTTGAATGGATGCTCTGAAAGTCATCAGCTGCTAGAGCAGGACCCCTATCATAAAAAGATGGGGCCTGGAGGAGCAGGCTTTACACTCATCTTGTGTGAGGAGATGTGTGTACAACTTGCTTCGTGTACTACGTGTTTTATTGCTGTTTTTGTGTTTGCAGCGCAGGTGGGGAATTTGCTCACAGATTTAGCTGTTTTTGTGTGCGTTGCACCAGGAAATCAAACCATGTTTGATAGTTGTGCGCGTGCCGAGGCGTCCGTGTGCAGTCTCTCTAGTCTTGCGCTCATTATCTTTGTGTGTGTTTGTGTTGTGTGGGGCTGCCACTGTCATTAGTGGGCTCCTGAGGCGCGGCGGTAGTCTCGCTTCAGATTAGTTGTCCCACAGCTGCCAGCTCTCTGTCTGGCGAGCAGCCTGGCGTGGCACAACCCACGTCAGCTCGACACAGCTCGGCTCGACCCAGATGGCGAAAATGCTCCGTGCCACAAGATTTTTGATATTTTGCTGGACCCTTTGTTTTGCAGAATTGCTGCTCTCAACATTTTCCTGATCCTGTTTATTCCCCATGGATAAAAGGAGACTTTCATTTCAATTGTCAGCCTAAAGCCACAATTTGCTCTTTTTAATGTCACAACTGAAGCTTTTCTTTGACAAAATGCTTTTCCTTCTCAGTAGAGTTCGTACTTATCCTTATGGATTTCTGATAGATTTACAACACAAAAAATTTTAACTGCAAAAGCCGTTTTTGATATCAATTTATTTAAATCATGGTCTATTTTTCTACTTTATGAGCTCCTTAACTCTGGATCTACCAGGCCTACAGCGACAGTACAGAGAGTGCCAGGAATTGCTTGGGCTCTACCAACAATATCTTTCCCAGCAACAAGCACAGCTGAACCAATCCATCGCTCAGCTCAGCCAGCCCGCTCCACCCAGTGGGGTAAGTTTCAGAGGAAAGGATTGATTGTTATAAACCAGTTTATGCAAACAAGCTAAGGCCAAATGATTTAATTTGTGTTTTAACTATTGCCAATGGACTGTATATAAGAACCCCCCCCCCCCAAATGTTGCTCTGGTACCTTATTAAAAGTATGTGGTCTCATGCTGAAAGTTGGAAACATTTAATTGACAGATTCTCTTGAGCCTGGTTTCAAGTGGTAAGGGTGTAGACTTCCAACAAGCTCACTCCTGATTGGTAAGAGTTGTTGCCATAGAAACATCGACTAAGACAGACTCGGAACGGTTACTGCTTACTGATGTCATCTGGCTCCAACATGACAGTGTCTGCATCGCTAAAGAACGGCGATTAAATTGACTTTGGTTGGTTGGAGCTGGTGGGTGACATCACAGTCAGTCCAGTTCTCACATATAGTCAATGGTATTGTCTGCATAAGGAACCAACAGTTTACAGTGACCTACTGGATCTGTGTTTGTTCTCCTATGGAGAGGTAAACCCCCTTGAATGGATGAATAGAAAGTAGAATCAGACTTTTAAAAGGTGATTGTCTGTCATGGCTCCTTTGGGTCAAATCTGACAGGAAAGAGACAACCACATATAAAAACGATGTAAAGGAGTTAATAGCTGCAGTAATGACATGCAGACATGTAGGGCTGCACGATATGAGGAAAACTCGCGATATGCGATATTGGTGATTAATATTGCGATAACGATATAATTTGCAGTATATAAACAAATAGCAAAACAACCAAAAACATAATTTCCATTTCACTGCAACAGTTTAAAAATTATACTCCAAATGACCCTTGTTGACGTAGGAGGCAAACATGAAACATAAAAGGGTTCATCTGATTGATCAACATCGTAAACGGGTCCTTTCGATTGGTTAAATGCATAAAGGGATTCATTTCATTTGTTCAATATTTCAAGCTGCCATGAGTTTGTTTTAGCACATTTAAGGTAACCATTTATTGCGATTTTTGCCATCTTTTGCGGTATGCATATTGCACAGCTTGATGTTGCGATAACGATAAATTTGCGGTATATTGTGCAGGCCTACAGACATGGAAGGAAATGGTCAAACAAAAGCCCTGGCACCACAATGTTCCGTGTATAAACTTCATACTCTTTCACTGTGACGTCAGATGTAACATTGGCTTTAGTGAAAGGACTTTACAACGTTATTGTCCAGCAAGCGGCTCTAAATAATGTGTGCTCTCTGAGCATCGACAAATCAGTCTCTTCTGCTGCAAGGTGGGCTTTTCTCAGTATCTTTATTCCATAATGTTCTTAACCTTGGTCTAACTGCCACTCATGCTCAGCTTAAACCTGTCCTCTCTGATCCCGTGGCAGCTGTCCAGTTTTGAAAGATGATTTGCGGGCCTTTATCTGGTGCCATGGCCGCAGCAGCCGCTCTGCAGTGAAGGCAGCTTGTGCCCTGCATCTGTGTGCTGCATCTGAGCGTCCAGGCACTGGCTGTTTACATAAGCTGTGCTCTGGCAGCATTTGGAAACTCAACAGCTCTTGCAAACAAATAGGGAGCTTTTACAGTGCATAACGGCGTTAGCAAATTAGATTTGTAAATGAGTCCTAATGTCGTATTGGTAAATTCCACTTTTGTTGCCTTGTTGTAAATGAAAGTTTTATGGAGCAGTTTGTTTTGGCTGAAAAACCCTGTCAGGTTTTCAGAGGTTTCCTAAATTGGCCAAAGGTACACACAGCGACTTTGTTCTCCGTCCAGGTGCTCGGCAGCGAGGAAGCCCCCGGCAGGACATCGGTGAGCAGAGCTAATGGCTCAGCCTTTGATGGCTCCTACCTCGGCCTCGCCGCCACCGAAGCACGTCGGAGCAGCGATACAAGAAGACGAGCAGCACAGAAGTTGAAAAACTCCCCGTGTCCTTCCTGTTGCAATGAGTTAAGCCCCTCTGATGAGCCAGCCAGGCAGCATGGCAGTCAGAGGAGGGGGTGCAGGGAGCCACACACATGCTACAGATGCCAGGGCGGCCAAGGCAGTTGTCATGGCACAAGCTGTGGAACACTGAAATTTAAAAGTGACCGCAGCTCCCGTCCTGAGGCTTGCCACCCTGACATGTTTTGCCAAAGGGGGTGTGACAGGTACAGTGCTAGAAACATATCATTCCTCAAAATTGTAGATTTATTGGAGGAACCTTTTTCTTCTTCTGTAAATGCGGGAAATGTTGAGCATTAAAGAGGAATCACATTTGCACACAGGTCACACAACGGGAGTAAAATGGACTCTCTAACCAGGCCTTCATTGGGTCATGAGGACTGGGAGAGGAAGAGGCACCAGCTGCTGATGCAGAAGATGCAGCTGGAAACGGAGAGGGACAAGCTGCAGGCGCGGCTGGCTGAGCAGGAGGAGAGGCTGAACAGACAAACCGAGCAGCTAAAACAGTCTTTTCTTGACCACAGCAGGTAGAATTAAGAAAGCCAATACATTAACCATCTTTTCAATTCCATCGTTTTTTTTTTAAAGTTATACCCTGCCCTTCCATGTACTTTGGGAATGTTTGTCATTGCAGAATCTTATTTTTATTCCCCTTTTTTATACATTTTTTTTCTTTTTTAGAATTCAACAACACTCTCAAGCTGAGCTCAGCAGCTCAAACACTAGAAATGGAGCTCCAGAGCCGGAGGGTCTTTCCTGCCAAGATTTGTCCTCCAGGTAAACCAAGTAACAGCTTTAGTCAGTCACACACAACACACACATCAAACAAACAAACTCTGCCACACATACAACGCTGCAGTCACACACTAGAAAGCCAGCTTCAAATATTTGCCTGTGGTCTGCAGGGTGTGTAAAGATGCAGAAGCACATCCTGAAGGACAAAGTCTGCATGAAAAACACTCTCAAAGCCTACCGGTGTCCTCAGCCTGTGGAAATGGTAAATATGCAGTATTTGCATCATTTACATGCTTATATTTTCATGAAGAAGAGGGTGTTATCTCAGTGTTATCACACTGTTCTGTCAAGAGCATTATCTTTCTGAAACAGCATTTTTTTTAGCAATTTCCAAAGGTTTTCACTTGCAAAACTGCTTTTTAATTGATGCTTCTGGTCAAAAACCTGGTCTTCTGTGTTAACAGTGGACTTATCAGAACAGCCCCGAAGGGACATGGCCACTTCACCGGCCAAGCCTCCTGAAGATCTAAGAAAACCCATCTTGGCTTCTGAAAACCACAGAAGCTCAGAAGCAAGGTAAGAAAAACCAAATATATATATTAATTGAACAATTTATTTGAATATTGATAATAGATGTTGTTGGCTCATTATTTAGCAAGAGCTTTTAATTAGGTGTATAGTTTTACCTGCTGCTCAGTATGAAATAGAAAAAAAAAACTATAATAGTTGTTCACAAGAGCACAGTTTGAATTTCAGGAGTTGATGAACTACACATTGTGGAAAAATGTTTATAAGTCTATAAAACTGCATGTCTGATGAGAAGTCTGAAACTCTCACCTAGTGAGTCCTCATCTATAATTAAAAAGTTGAGTCTTTTTAAAGACCTACTCCAATGAAAAGGCTGTATTTAACATGTTCTTGTGGCATTTTTCTAATGATGGAGCACGTATAAGATAATTAAGATCAAAATTCCTTTTTTGAGTATTTCTTTATTCATATTTTTGTAAAACAGGAGCAGACAACAAAGGCCATTTGAAATTGAGCTTATTTATCACGTAGAAAATATATTGGGCGGGGTTGTTCTGCACAAATGGTCCCGCCCACAACTCGGAGGCGAATAGTTCCAATATAGCTGGAGTGAGGGCTGTAAGCTAGCCAGAGAGAGGGTGTAAACAGAGAGCTCTCAGTATTGGGGATGGGGAAGGGAAGGGGTTGTTCGGCACCAGTAGCCCCGCCCACAACTCAGAGGCAAATTTCTAATGAACTACTGCTGCTCTGCACAAACGATGTGCTAGAAATTGACACAGTTTTTTTGATTTTGGCTAAAACACATATATTCATAATTAAAAGACCCCTGGGAACACTGTGAAAATAGATAAAATAATGATCAGAGTGGGACCTGCTCATTCAGGATTCTGATCAATAGCTATTCTCTCATAAACATTACACGCTCTCTTGGAGACTTGACAATAAGTGATTTCCACATATTCATACATTCATAACAGCACAAAACAATAACCATCATTAATAATGGATTGGCTTTTTCTAATGCCATTTTTGAGATGCAATAGGAAAACACAGGGGATACAATTAGCAGTAGTTTTTGGGTTTGTTTGTGAACTCTCTAAAATTTCTCCTTATGTTTTCAAGAAATATTTACAATTCTAATTCGCACAGAAACATACCAAATATCTGTTTTTTTTTGTTGTGTTTTTTTTAATGCAGTTCCAAAGGCTGGCTAAATACTGCCAACCTTTCTTAGTCTGGCTAACTTTTGGAGTGGAGAAAAGCTAAATGAAGCTTTTTACAGGGCTAGCTGGTGCTGTGGCCAGCCTGTCAGGAGACGTGCTGTGTTCCATTAGTTGGCCTAGCAGGGATCCTGCAGCAGGTGTAATTGAACAGACTTGGATGCACGCTCTGGCCTTCCTTTCCTTTCTCTCTCTCTGCCACAGTAATGAGACAGAGAAAGCAGAGGAGAGGTCTTAAAAGTGTGTTTGAGGGAAGAAAACATTGGATAAAGTGAAAAATGGGAAGAGAAGAAAGTAAAATCACAACCAGTAATGGAAATGGCCAGAAAGACATAAAGAGGTGGAGAGCATCAGGCTGTAGTCTCAGTCACTTAATGGGAATTAACCCCAGCTCTTGTGTTTTTACTGAGTGCACATGTGCACTTGCCTACGACTGTGCAAGGACTTTTTAGTTTTTACGGGGAATTGATCAGGGCTAAGCCCTTTTTGCCTGTACCATTGTGTAAATCTACGCTGATTTATGTGTCTGAGCTTTAAGACGGTAAAAACTCCCGATTCGAAAAAATGATTGTTATGATGAATGGTAAACTCTAAATTATGAAGTTGTGTAATCCAAGTTTAACTCGAAAAGGTCAATCATTTAAACAGAGGATATCCGATCCTATAACCATGAGTTTACAGCTTCAAGCCTGAGATGTTACTTAAGTAAATAGCTTTTTGCTTTTAATTGTTAGAAAGAAACCTCCCTCTAATTTGCATAATTCCTGCTGATTTATTAAAAAGGGATGCAAGGTGGTGCAGGGGTTGGGTGTGTGACTCTACAACAGGCTGGCGGCCTGTTCGGGGTGTCCTCTACCCTCGCCCAGCAGTAGCCAGGTTTGCTCCAGAGGCCCTGTGATTCCGAAAAGGATTCATCAAGTTCCGAAATTGGATGGATACTAATAAGAAAAGTTGTGAAATTTTAAATATTTAAAGTCGCGTATCTCATAGTTTGCAAAGTGAAGGGAGGGCAACAATCACTGGTTTGCGTAGAGGACAGTCAGTGACGGTCAAACTTCTGTTTATTTCACTGTTTCTGACAGAAAACTTGAGCTACATTGATCTAAAAATGCATTAAACTGCTAAAAAAAATGTCTCAAAATATCAATGACCCAACGCTGTCTAAATGCAGAGTGAAGCCAGGAGTCTTTTACATCAACACAGTTCAGCCCTTTTTCTGCGAAGACTGACAACATGTGAGCTTCTGAACTCTTTCAGGAAGAATAAGAATTGAATCTACGTTTTGGTTTCTTCCTAGTTGTGTGGAAGAAAACTTATGACACAAAGTCTGGTGAAAGAAGGTCATCGAGACGACTGTTGTTGTGATTTTGGGCTATACAAATAAAATTGAATTGAATTGAATTGAATTGAATTGAATTGAATTAAAAGAAGGTCATCGCTCGTGTACCACTGAAGAAACAAAAAAACAAACACATTTTGTCAAAAGTTAGCTTAGCTTAACCCAGCTAGTGGTCACAAGGTGAAGTGACCTGGCTCCTGTTCCTCACATTTCAGACCAACCTCAGTGAGGACAGGAAAGTTTAGCTGAAGGATTTATATTTTTCAAAAAGAAAAGTAAAAACTTTCCCTGACTTAATGGCTCGGTATCTTATTCCATGCTTTTCCCATCAAACTTCCCTCATCCAGTCATCTGATCTTAACCGTTTTAATAAAGATGCAAATTGCAAAACCAAAGCTGGGATTTAACATTAAGTAACGTTCCTAATCTTTTCATGAATCTTGGTCTACTTGATAATGAGACATTTTCAGCACAACCCAACACATCTCATCTCCATCTATCCTGCCGCAGCCCGCCTGCTATTGATTGCTTTGCAAATTGTTATTCTCAATATGTGTAGTGGTGTATTTTTATGATTATTCTTTTTTTTCCATAAATGTTTGGGCTGAAGATGAAAGGCAACACATGGGGTGGACTGCTATTTAAAAAAGAACAGGAGGGGTCACATAAGCAATGAAAGTTATGAGTGTGGAGGAGCTGCTAAGCCGTGTATGTAGAGGAGCTCAGTGGCCTTAAAGAGCTGCAAAAGAGACACTCGCCATCGATGACAATTTTATTGGACTCTGCGGGTCAGGTGGTCAAACATTTAGAGAGCTATTTGAAAGCATGCTAGCACTTATTTTCCATTTCACTTAGCACGACTTTTCAGAAAAAGAAAAAAAGAGTTTTTACATCAAGGTGAAATACGGTCTGAGTCTAATTTCTGTGGCGTTCCCCGTGGGTTCTTATTGTCGTATCGACTGGCTCAGGAGAGAGGATTACTCTGGGGTTGATGGTGCGGGCTCTCCAGACGCCCTCCAAATGACCTGCTATTAAAGGTTAGCAGCATCTTTCGAACCTTGACAGAAACTTGAGTCACTTTTACTACTGTCCATTTGGTTTCCTTATATGCATTTAGCAGTAAAGTGGATTTACCATGGTGTCTGTTGGGAGGGATTAATATCTAGCAGCAATTCACTTTTATGGAACTTTTATGCAAGCCGGATCCCAGACGGGAAGTTCGTCGTCCCACATTCCGTGCTCCTCTCAATATCCGTTTGCCTTTCTGTCTTTTGTCTTCTCTTCCCATCCTGCCCAAACTGTACCCCCACTCCACCCACCCCACCCTTGTTATAGATTGTGACCGCCGGTAAGTGATGCATTATTCATTACTGGCATGTCGTTTGTTGATGGATGGCTGTTTGAGAGGCCTGTCCGTTAAATAAATCAACAAATAAAAATGCAAATTCTCACATTTCGAGCCGAAGCAACTGGGCCCCGAGTCCCTCCCCCCACGTTCCCACCCCGCGTTCCTCTCCATCCGCAAAGCACCACTCATTTCCAGTCTCTCTCATACAAACAGACAAACACCCATCATTCTTTTTCTGAGTCTTTCTCCCTTGTTTTTGCCTCTGCTGTTGACAGGCAGCAGACCAAATGAGGAAGACAGATTTATTTATTTCAGATTCCGCCAGTTTTTTTCTTTTTTCTTCCCCATCAGTTATCATCCCTCAGTTCACTTAACTCTTATTTGCTTCCCCCTCCCTCCTACTCAAACATGTGCATATATTAATTCATGTTGCTAAAGTGAAATGCATGCTGTTAAAGCGCTGCAGCTGCTGATGCCTCGAGTTAGTTGGAATAAACATGACATATCAAGGTCTATATGTACGTGTGGAGGAAGACAAATTCCGCCTGATTGGAAGTTCCAGCGGTGCGTCTGTCTGCTGACCACCCGCATGCATATCAACAAGTGTATCCCAAAGATCGCCTTTACCTCAGAGAGCTGTGTGCAGAGCATCACGATGCAAATCGATGAGGCTTTAAACGAGCAGAGAATTATGTTAGCAACATCAGTGGAGCGTGCTTTAAAGAATTCATGTTTTGTATCTGGAATGGCTGTCGTTCGACTGTGTATACACTGAATAATTTATCAAGCCCGCCAGACTGAGGGATTGAATCTCTATTAGCTTAATCTCCCCCGTTTTGGTTTATTTATTTCACTGCACACTCACTCATTCCTATTCTACGGGAAAATCACCAGGTTCCTCCCCCCTTATTCACAAACATCTGCAAGAAACTTACTATTTTTTTTTTTTTAGTCTTAAATTTTGTTTTAATGCAGATGCTCCTGTGGTTTTGACGAGTCAATTGTGTTTGCTGAAACTCAGGAAGCACTTTTGGAAAGAAAAGGATTTGTTCACACCAAAGCAGTTTCATTTAGTCAATGTTTGGAGTTATTGTGTTTTCAGCCCATGTTTGAGATTCCATTTTTCTATCATCCATTCAGACTTTCAGCTTTAGATAAGCTTCCGTTTAATTTTTTACAAAATTTATGGAGTAAAAAAAGAAACCTGACCCCCCCCCCCCCCCCATGTACATAATGTTTAAAAAAAAATCAATTTACAAAATGCAAAGTCTGAAAACAAAAGAAAAATCTAAACTAAATCAATATTTTAACTTTCTACCTTTTTAGCTTCTAACCAGCATCTATTGTTAACTTTTACAAAGTCAGAGATTTTATAGGATAATATTCAGGTTTTGATCAACCAATGAGTACGAACAGGTGCTAATGTGCATCAATGTCACACACAGGTTGAAACCCGGTCATGAAGTGAAAAGAAACAGCTGTGTGGGAGGCTTCAATCTGAGTGAGGACCAGGCAAACTCTGCTACCAAGGATAGGTTGATAGAAAAAGTTTCATGTCATAGTAAGACTGGGCCAAGCAACAAGACACAAGCTAGTCTAGTGCTACTGCATCAGCAAAGATTTCAAAGCAGACTGAGGTTTCTAGATCTTCAATACATTTTGAAGAAGCACAAGAAAGTGTTGAGGATTATAGACGCAGTGGTTGGCCAAAAACCTCCTCCAGCAGATGAAAGACACATCAAGGTTATTATCTAGATCAGGGGTGTCAAACATACGGCCCGCGGGCCGTATCCGGCCCGCCAGATGGTTCAATCTGGCCCAGTCATGAAGAGTAAAAATTATAAGAATGTTTAAAAAAACAAGAACGTTTTGTGGTCCTTTCCGGTGGCGAGTTATGATTTTTTAAAGAAATAACCGAAATGCGCAATTCCGCCACTAGGAGGAGCAAAGGCTAAGCAAAACAGGTGAAAGTGCATATCTTTGCACCTGCCAAAAGTGAAACCTAACGGCTCTGTGTCTGAATAAGATGTAGTTTGGTTCCCCGCAAGCCCCACTGCTGTTACATTGTCATAAGAATGATTAGTAGCGAGACACTAATGACCAAGACGTTGTCAAAAAGAAAAAAAGGGTTGAAGTGAAGTACTGAGCTTTCTAGGAAAAATGGACAAAGTTTTATTTGTTTACGGAGTTGAATGCAAAACCTGCATGCTTGTTATGTCATCAACAGGTAGCAGTGCTCAAAGAATATGATATTCAGCACCACTATGAGACAATGAAGAAAAATTTTCACTATTTGCAGTTAAGAAAAGAGAGGATTTACCAACTAAAACCTGGCCTGAAAAAACAAACGTCTGCATTTACTGCAGCGTGACATCAGTGATGGAGCAGTGACAGACACCTGATTGCAGACAAGTTGGAGCAAACATCCAAACCATTTTAAGATGCTGAACCTATTGAAAAATACTGAAGGCTGCAGAAGTCTTGTTCCCTAAAAAACAGTCTGTCAAGGATTATGATTGCAGATACAACATCTCTGAGGAGACTTGGGCGCCATATGAAGGAATCCAGTCATTTATTGTATTTTCGGTCACTATTGATGAAAGCACAGATACAGATATTGCACAACGGTGCATATTTCTTAGAGGTGCTGAAGAGACCGTCATAGC
Organism: Oryzias sinensis; assembly: GCA_037389245.1. NCBI lineage: Eukaryota > Metazoa > Chordata > Actinopteri > Beloniformes > Adrianichthyidae > Oryzias > Oryzias sinensis. The sequence goes on from CM074493.1 coordinate 17,528,177, forward strand.
TGAGTTTCTTGAGTTGATGGACCCAACAACAGCTGATGACATAGTCAGTTCTCTTGTTACAGAACTGGACTATGTTGGAGTGAACTGGTCACGTGATGTCAGTCTGGTCACTGATGGCACCCATTAAAGGTCAGGAAGGTGTTGCCACAAAATTCAGGCAGAAACCAGGAAAAGACTCTTGGACACTTCATTGTGTTTTGCACACTTGAATGACAGTAAATATGTTTCTGCTCAGGATCTGAATCCTGATATTAATGGCTGGCTGAAGTGTGAGGAGAGAACGGAGGTTAACTCCAAATTCTTGTTTAATTTAGTTTAATTATTCATTGATTTGCACATTTACATTTTAGGCAGGTGTTTCATTTTTTCCATAGCCCTTCTTGAGTTTATTATAAGGATTGATTCAGTGTCAAATGTAAAATATTCAGGCTGAATAAAATTAAATAAACCAATTTTTTTAAGTGAAATGCATTTTATTTGACATCCATTGGCCTCTGTGAATGAGTATGAATGTGTAATAATAAGTGATTAGGCTACCATGTCGGCTGAGGCATTTTTTACAACTGAGTAAAAAAAAAAACAGAAAAAACAGTTTTTTGCTTTTATCTTACTGGTCCAGCCCACTTGGGGGCTTGAATGCGGCCCCCGCACCAAAATGAGTTTGACACCCCTGATCTAGATATTCAGTAGATGTTCAGCAGTGCCAGTAGCTCAGAACCAACAGAAAACCAGGTGCACCCATCTACTGAAGTGGCCTTCATGGAAGAGATGCTCCCAAAAGGCCAAACCTCTGATATGGAAATCAAGTGACTCAAGTATGAATGAGAACATAGAAAGTGGGGTGCAGAAAAACAGCAGCTGGTGGTCTGGACTGATGAGCCCAGATTTCAAATCTTTAACTGTAGCAGAAGAAAGATTATTCCTCAAAAGGCTGGAGAGCTGCACAACCTGGGTGTCTGCAGACAGCAGTGAAGCTTCTGAAGGTCCCTTGAACTTTTGGGGTTGGATTTCTGCAAATGGAGTTGGAGATGTGGCCAGGATTAATGGATCAATGCTGACAAATATAAGCAGATGCTTTTCCATCATGCAGTACCATCAGGGAGGAAGCTGCAATTTTATTCTGCAGCACAACAACAACCCTAAACACACAGCATAAGTCATAAAGGACTATTTTCAGCGTGACAAAGAACAGTTCTGGAAGTGATGACCACCACAAAGTTGTCAACATCATGAAGTGTGTCTGGGATTACAAGAATAGATAGAATAATTTGAAAAAGCCTACAGCCACAGAGCTGCGGTTAGACCTCCAAAATGTTTAGAAGAACCTACCAGCTGAATTCCCTTAACCCTTGTGCTATCCCAGGCACTTTAACATTGTGAGTAGGGTCATCTAGACCCACTAGACAGTGCTCTGAATCTTTTTTCTTCAATGATTTGTGATCTTCACTGGTGTCCATGGATTACATGAAATCTTTCCACCTTTATCCACCTTTGTCATGGTAGGAAGAACACGTCAAAGTAAGGGTGGGGTCATCTAAGATAGCACAAGGGTTAAGAACTGCCTGCAAGTAAACCTCAAATAATTGATGCTGTTTTGAAGCCAAAGAATGGATGCACAACTTAAGATTTCTCATGTGTTCATTCATTGCATTTTGCTGATTGATGAAAATAAATATTTAAAACTTCAATTTTTTAAAGCATATTTTTACAGCATATTTTCAGCCTAAAACTTTCAGACTCTTTTGTAGTTTCCTGTTTCTGCTGAGAGGATGTAGTGCAACTAGCAGCTAGCCAACAATGAGATGCTCGTTTCCCGAAAGGTCTTGCTATAGTTCTAATTTGAATGGTTATGACACATGAAGGAATTGTATTTACTGAATGAAGAAATGGATACTTGTTACAGTGAACTGGATTTTTGTCCCATGTGTAAAAAGCAGATATCTTGAAGCACAAATTGGTGTTGATGTCTTAATCTTTGCCGGAACTGCAAGCTAATACTAATAATTGTCTTTTAAATTCTGTCTTCTGCTAATATTAGTAATGTGCCGTCAGTGGAACATCATAAATATCCCAATAAAACATTCCTTTTTCAGGTTGGATTTCTCCATGGGTGAATTATTGGAAGTGTTTAGTCCTGTTTCTGAGAAGTCCAAGCCAAGTGCTCCAAGAACCAAACCGTCACGACGCGTGTCGAGTCTCACGGGCCCTCAATCTGTCTTCCATGCCACTGCTGGGCCTCATCTTCAGAGTTTTCACCAAGATCTTGAAGAAAGCCAAATTCTAGAAGATATTTTTTTTATTTGCTGACAAATGAGGAAATTAGTCTTAAAATATCTTCTTAATGACTATAATGTAATTTTTCAACTTTTATTTTTTTTTATTTTTGAATAAAAATATTGATTGTAGTCTTGTTCATTGTTTTTTTTGGCATGGTCTAAAATTGTTTTTCTTTTTACACAGGAAAAACATTAAAAAATAATTTTCTTAACTTTTTACTATGGGGTGTTGATTGACTCACAACTTTAATGAAGCCTAATTCCCATCACTCACATTTAATTAGGAGCCAAGTTTTGCAGAGAACAAAATCTATTTGCACACATATTTTTGCTTCACCTGCATCATGTCAAGCTCAGTTCATGTGCGAGTGTGTTTTTCAAAATGATCAACTCTCAAAATGTCGATTTACAAGCAGTACAAAATAAATCATGCAGTGATAAAGCACCCACAATCACGACAGCACACGGGATCATTTATTCTAGACTGTGCTTTATTATTGGGCTAAGCTGAGACGCATCATTCATTTAAAATTACAAAAGATGAGTCCAGGGGACTGGAGAATGTTGCAGTCTATAGACAGAGGGGTGGGAGCCTAAAGCGCACTGCCCAATCAGAAGCTCAGCTCATCAGGATCCTGGCAAAGCCTAATATGCAACATTCATCTCCCCACTCTCCATCTGTGCTGAAACTGGGAATTACAGTAGAGTTCCAGAATACTTTAAAAAACCAAACCATGGAAATAGTGAGTCGAGCAAACACAACAGAGCTTTAGAAAATAAAATCACACCAGCGGCAGCGCTGAAGAGAGTGACACTTCTCCTTTTTTGAATGAAATGCCACAGACTTCAGTGAAATGTACTCTTTGGAGGGTGACTAGGATAAACAAGATCGGAGCTCTGTCAAATGTTTAAAAACAAAAACGCCACCTGCCAATCAGCTATTACCGTATTTAAAAAAAAAAAGAGTTTTTTCCTAAAACATTGGCAGAGAATCCGTGTGACCTTTAGGCATACTTAGCCTACTGCTGTGATCCAGTATCTGACTGAACTGTAGACTTAACTTCCCCCAGTTGCACTGCAATGGTTTCAAAATAGACACAAAAGTTGGATCAAATTTGAAATGTTTTTCAGGAGTATTAACACATCTTTTTGTTGCTAAACAGAAATCACATGAGTTTTTAATTACAATATACATAAGGCTTTAGTGTTGTACTGCATTGTTGCGAGTAGTTTACCAGTGAAAGGACAACAATTCCAGTGATTTAGAAGTGCAGTGATCTAAAAAGAAAAAATTAAAAATCCAGCACACACAAGATGTGTGGCAAAACAATAGAGCTCAGATCTTGAATCAGACCGCACAAATAAATAAAAACACAAATAAATAATTAATCGCTAACAGATCAAAATGTGTCTCTGACATCACTTTGTCAATAGTTGTTTTCGCCGCCTCCATCATCAAAGAAGTGCTGAAGGCGTGGTCCTGCCCAGAAGAACCAAGATCACTTGTGGACCACGTTGGTAGCTCATGCATGTCGTATAAAAAACTATTTGGTCACGCACCAACTCATAAAAAAATAATGCCATGAAAGCATGCATATCATGTCAGACATGACTTCTAAATAAATATCTAAAGAAATAAATGAAAAGTACCCACTTAAATGTGTTCTTGTTTTTTTTTTTAAATATAAAAAAGGTCAATGCATGTCTAAGCTCTAACTGAGGTCAATGCTCTCCCTGACTGTATTCTGGATAAATGCCTTGGTCAGGTCCTACAGTTTGTACCGTATCCTAGCAACTATATACTTTTTTTTGTACCTGGTTTGCATGAGCGTTATCACATTTTCATTCATAGATATATATTTAATTTTTTTTTTTTTTTTTAGTATTTAAAGTACTTTTTTTTTGTAATCCAGTCCTTGTAGATAGAAGTAAAAGTCCTATAAAATATGCAAACCTATGTACAGAGGAAAACAGAGCAAAAAAAGGAAACAATTTACAGTATATTCATCCCTTGATGTATTTATATATATATTTATATATTTATATTCAAACTTTTGCTTCGTTCTCTTTTTGTTTTGCAAACCTCCACTTTTTGTTGTTTTTCCTTTTTCATGTAAACCTGCAGCTTGAAGTTTGGAGCAAATGAGGATGAGGTGCCAGGCATTTTAGTTCCCACGGTTGTCGTGCTTCAGCTTTACCCCCTCCTCCAGACATGAAAACACTGGTAAAAGACATGGGCTCAAACAAATGGCGAGGAAAAGAACAAACTGTGTAGACGGTTTTCCGTCCTGGCCTCGGAGCAGACAGAAAGGACACACGGCCATAGACCAGACGTGTGACATTTAGCATGTTATTGTTAGGTAAGTTGGGTTCAGGTGGACGTGGTGGGGTAGTGGCGGGGAGTTTTGTTTTAATTCACTGCTCGTGTTGGTCATCTGGCTTACACTGAATGCCACGCTCAGATTGCTATGTGACCCCCACACACAAACAGAGGCATCCTGGGATGTGTAGTTGTGGTCTTTAAGCCTCGCTGGATTTGGAAGGTAAATGTTAAATTATTCAAACTGGTAAAAAGGTTAGGCGGAGACGCTGGGGAAACAGCATAATGAGCAGTTTATAGGAAAACTTGTAACAACACCCAACAGGAAGCATTGTCTTCCAAAGTGTCATATAGCCTAATAAATATTCATCCATATAAATATTCATTAAGTAATCTCCACCAGCTCAAAATATGTTGAATGCAGAGTCCAATAAATCCAACTCTGTTGACCTTTTGCAGGTGGATAGTAGGTTCTATTTTTGGGGATTGGAAGGGGAAACTGTAAGCTAAAGCAAGGGGAAGGCGGCTTCAGCGATGCAACAGTTGCCGCTCTTATCAACATTCACACTGCCCTCTGCAATGCCCGCTTAAGTGACCACTTTCAATAAAAAGGTATATCTACATGCGTATATGCATGTTTCAGGCTGATGTATTTTAAACATTACCGTTTATGCGTCGCTACGATTGTTTTTGGGCTTGACGTACAAAACGTGTGTCGAAAGTTAAACCTTTGAAATTGAATTTGGTAGTGACGCCTTTTTAAGTTCACTGTAGTGCCAACCGTTTGAATATTGATCATTGCTGTTTGTGCCCGGCTGGAATTCTATGACACCAAGTCATTCATTTATTGGGATAGAGTTTTGAAATAAAAAGCCTGAAGGAAGATTCATGAGATTTTCACCGCTTTGACATTTCACACCAAGATTCTTCCAACTGTAGGTGGCAAACACGTGCAAGTAAACAGTAGAAAAAGAAAAAAAGCCCCTCACAGCTTGTCCAGTGTGAACGTCAAGGGCTAACTGCACGTTCAAGAATGCGTTTTAGCGCGTGTGTGATTGTGCCACACATGCTAGTTATCTAGGTGTTGCGTCGATTACAGTTTCAATGTTTGTTTCCTCAAGAATATTAGCCAGTATAACATTTAGAAGTGTATGCTTCCAGTTAGGTTAAAAGAGCAAAGATGCCTATATTTTCCCACTTTTTGTGGTGCAGGAAACAAGTTTTCCAGCATGTTCTGTCATAGATGTAAAAAGGTAAGAATGAAGGATCAACAAAAAAATCTCTGTAGCATTCTGTGTTAAACCATTCCTGCAGCAAAGCCTAAGTAAGCTTTTTACTTATGATAGTGCACAGCTTTGATCAATAGCACCTGTGCTAACAGCTTACCCAATGCCCACTTGGAGTGCGATTCTGAACATGAATGCATGTGTGTATTGAACAACATTGGTCCAACAATGTCTTGTTGTGTTGGACGTGCAACGAAGCTCTCTGCTGTGAAGTGATATGGATCTGGCTGCAGTTTTGACATCATAATAGCGCATTTGCTGCTCGCAGTAGTTCTTCTTTCTTTTTTTGTTGAACTTTTTGATTTCGTAGAGCACAGTGCTGGATGGCAGATTCTGCAGGTGACAAGGCACACCCTGACATGGTGAGAGCCCATACGCTACATGCACTTTACTGAATGCAAAAAGAGAGCAAGGGTTGTGAGACCTATTTGTTTTGGTTCAAGTTTCAAAGAAAGTTTGTGTACTTGTGTGTGTGTGTGTGTATGTGTGTGTGTGTGTAAGCTGGAACGATATGCTTGGAATAGAAACGAAGATAATTGTCCTTTTCCTCTTACAAAAAAAATCAGCCTGATTCTCTTGAAGCCTGCTACTAAGTTGTGGCTTTTTCGCATTTTTGAGATCATATTTACACAATGTGTGTCTTCTCGCACGTTTCCCCTAGCAACATTTCCTGTGTCAGCATACATCAGAGATAGGAATGCCTGCAGTTTTGGGAGCTGCCAGGTTTGCGATTCTTCCCAAGCCGAGCAACGTTTCAAACTTCCAACTATAATCGCCAAAAAAAAATAAAAAAATTTACAGCTCAACGTAGTCGGTAGCCATTCTATATACAGACACACATATATAAAATATGTGCACATATAAGTACATAATTTGTGATTAATATCTATTATCCATATATATTGTATATATGAATACATTTGCTTGAATGCTTGTTATACATATATATGTACTGCAAATATAAACAAGTTCATATATTTCAAACATTTCTGGTGTTTTTCTATCTATGAGGTTAGGATGTCAAGTTAAAAAAGATAAGGCTGTGATACGGAGCAGCCCCTCCCATGCACTTGCCATCCCTCCAGAGACAAAAAAGGGAAAAATAAAAATAAAGATTTTAAGTAATTGTAAACTAGCGAAGTGAAAGACCTCATTTGGTCATCTGAAATAGTTCTGGCTGTATCCAAAAAGCATATCAGCAATATATACGTACATATATATATGTATATATATGTATATATATATACACACGTGTTGTATATATTTTAAATGTACATGTCTTTTTAAGTGCAACTCTCCAAGCAGTTAAGAGCAACTGAAAAGAGATGCAGTGGTCCAATTGTATTAGAGCTACAAGTCCTCAGCGATAAAAAGGTTTGGTCTTTTGGTCCCTAAAACAACTAAGGAATGACAGATAAGACTCCCTGGAGACCGTTGCTATGACTCTCCTTGGCAACGGTTTCCCCTGGAAACGGACAGGCACTCCAAGCTAAACATGGCCATCCCAAAATTTAAGCAAATCTGTGTCCTGCGAACACCTACTTGGGTCCTCTCTCCGAGAATGTCTTCCTTCTTGTTTCAAGTCTTAGAAATTGGTCTTTAAAAGTGAATTGTCCAAAAGCTCACACCATTCTTATGAAAGGATCCTCTGTGGCAGCTTTTTTTAGTTTTTTTTTTTTTTTTTAAGTTGGCTTTGTCCTTGCTGGATTTCTTTTGACATCCATATTCCCTTACAGAGTTGATATCGTTGGTCACTGTATTTAGGTTTAAAGTAGGATCTTTTACTTTTTTCCCCTTTCGCCAGTGTTCAAGGAAAAGTTTTTGTGGTCCAGAAAAAGTTAGCTGTCTTTCAAGCGTGTGGGGTTTGTTAGGGAAGGGGGTGTGTACATGTTTGCAGAAGAAAAAGAAGACCCGGGGCTGACGAGGTTCATCCAGCTGCTCTCTGAGTTCCATATGTTGGTACATCCTAAAAGGAGGCGCCCTTGACCCGGTCACTGCTCCCTCTGTACTTTTTTTCTGAAGCAGCCTCTGTGGCCCAGATGTTGAGTTTGCACTCTGTGGTGGGTAGCAAATCTTCAACATTTAATTCAACGAAACCTGAAGAGATAAAACCAAAATTAACAAAAAATACACAGCATCTGCTTCTGTTTTTTTCCTCCTAGAAAATTTGACTTCTTTTTTTAATTCATGGCAGGGTTGCCCAAAAAAATAATAAAGCCCCACTCCAATCATCTTTTGGTCTATTTTCAAAGTGTTCCCAGTGGTGTTTTAATTATGATGATACAATTTTTAGGGATAAAAAAAAGAATTCTGTTGTTTTCTAGGACATAGCTTCCTTTAGTGCTGTAGAGTTGTGGGGTGGGACTGTAGACAGTTTTACTTTTTAAAAATATGAAAGTAATCTGCCCCATTTTGTTGCTTTTTGGACGCGTTTGGCAGTCGCCTGCAGTGATTTGCCTCGGGACTCAGGTCTGGTATGGCTCGGTTAGTTTGTGAGTGGGTGATAAGTTGCCCTTGAATGAAGTCATCAGTGGTGAATGAACGACACAGCCAAAACTCTCCATCACACAGATGAAGGGAGGAGACAAAGAGGAATGGCACAATTACCCGCCTGAGGGGTAATAAATGCCTCCCCCTTGAAAGCACTTCCTACCCCGCGCTGCACTCTCAACCACTCACCAATTATCTTTTACCTACAGGGCAACATGCAGCGTCACTCACTGTAAAGATGCTCTGTAAATAGGGGAGGTTGTGTGTAAGTAAATGCTTCTACAGCTTTGTTTATGTCAGCTAGCCATTAAAAAGAAATGATCTATCCAATTGGAGTATCAGAAAGATATTAGAAGGCACTTATCTTCACATCAAAGCACTTTCCGTGTCTGATAAGTGGGCAGTTTTTTCATTTTTATTTATCGGGAGCCTTTAATTCAGACGATCAGGGAGAGCTCTTGCATTTTTAAAGAGTTGGTTTCTTTCCAAACAGTTTCCTCAACTAGTTTTCCGTCAGTAAAATAGCGTGATAAAACTTGTGCATTAATAAGAAATCTATACTTGGAATGTGAGTGCAGACGTTTTTGGAGAGGATGTAAGAAGCGCTGTTTTCTTCATCTGATAGGTTTGATTTGTTTCCAGTTGATGCCTGACCTGTCTTTCCCTGTGTGTGATGGCTGCCCCGGCCACCGGGATGGTGGTGGCTGGCGGGGGGCAGGGGGCTAGTAGGGGCGGTTGGCATCCTTTGGCCTTTTGAGCTGAACCTTGAGTCTTTTCATACCGATCTGGAAGCCGTTCATGGATTGGATGGCAGCTTGGGCGCTACCTGGGTTGTCGAAGCTCACAAATCCTGAGGGGGAGAAGGCCAAAAACAAATGAGAGGAGAGGAGGGGCCTCATTAGACTGAGAGGCAGACCGGTTTGGTTTTCTGGAGGGAATGAAGAGTGAGCATGGTTCTCATGAGATGATGTTTTCCTCTACACATTCATGCTATATGAAAACGAGAAATGAAACTGTGTGGACGTTCACGATGCACAGACAGACGCATCAAAATGAGGATGAGTACCGTCCAAACATAAACCACCAGGAAGGGATATTTAGTTTAGCGCTTTTCCATTTAGGTGCAAAAAGATAGAAAGGAAAAACTCTCACAAATTCATGCTGTTGTTAATAAGCAAAAACCAAAACGTTAAAAAGGAGTTTGACCTGATGGACTCGCCTTTAAAGATTCTTTAATGTCCATCGAGAAGCCTAAACTCACTCTTGGTAAATAGTTGGCAAACTTTTTTTGGTGTGAAAAAAAGTTTTACTGTTGATTTGATAAGTCATGAAGAGAAACATGACCATCTGGGAAAAGTAAAATCTCTGTTTTTTAGTTAAAACAGCTGCTAGGATCAAAATCAAGATGTTCTGCATCCTTTTCCCTTTCTTATTAGTTTAATCACGCAGATCCAAGCAGAAATGATGCAGGTTTAGGATTTGCAGAAAAACAAAACAAAAAACAAAACGCTGAAAGGTTGGGGAGGGGAGGGTGTAGACTGTGGCACAAAGGGTGATTAGTACAAAAAAAGAAGAAGAATCAGAATAAATAACCAATAATCTTTTGGTTTTGTTGATTTTTACCCACCAAAGCATTTACTTTGGTTTGTCGCCCGATCCACAAACACTTTGGAGGAGATGACATTACCGAAAGGCAGGAACATCTGCATCAGCTCTCCATCCCCAAACTCCTGAGGGAGGTGGTAGATGAACAGGTTGCAGCCCTCCGGTCCTGCATGGACACAAACACAGAGAGAGAAAAACGAGAAAGGAGAGACAGATGAGGAGCAAAGGTAAGAGAAAAAAACACAAGAGGGAGATGGAGGAGGAGGAGGAGGACCTGGAAAGAGAAAGATCTAGCCAAAGAACACGTAAAGAGCAGAGTAAAAGATAAAGGAAGATGGAAAGGTATGGTGTTAGCTCAGGCTGATACAATATATACAAGTGTTGTGATGCACTGTATTGATTGCAGATGTTCGGCTCTGTGGATCTCTTATCGCTTCATCTGTTTCACTTTTCGCTGCCCATTACGTGTAATTGCTCTTTTTGTATGCTGGTTACAGAGTCTGCATCCACCGTCAGGCTCTCCCGTCGGTCATTTACAGGCAAGAAAACTCAAATGCCAACAGCATCAGTTTGTATTTGTTTTATTTATGTTCCGTTTTCAATTAAGACAAATATCGTGATTAGTTTAGTGAAAAGGCAAAAAATAACTCAAATTTTTGTGTTTTAGTAATAGGTACAGGGTGTGTAACTCAGGAGCATGTCAGGTAACAAGGTCTGGCAACATTTACCCAAAAATTCATTCTAGTTTAGAAAGTATTTAACAAGAGAAGTGCACTTTCAGTGTCTATTAGGGATGTCACTATTCTTGATCGAAAACCAAACTGTATGTAGCACCTTTAACCTCTGGCATAGTCATCACATTTTGGGTTACATTACCACCGTAGTTCATTCTGCTTAACTGGGGCCCTGTGACTGTGTGTAGAGAGTGAGCTCAAACATTAGGTTGGATCTTCTAACGTTAAACCGAATTGTGGGAAAAGGGAATTATTGCATCTCTACTGCATGCTATTATGTTTACGTTGGAAGTGTCAAACACGTATTTCGCAAAATTTAAGAGTTTTATTAAAGGAAAGGATTTATTATCCATTGTTTTATTTCCTTAAACCAGGTATACTATGAGCCAACTAAAATGTGTTTCTTCCTTGTTACTGCTCATTAGCAAATATAAAAAAGTATTTTCTCCAAATGTTTAGTTTTTTGTTGTCCAGAAATACACAAATCATAAATACAAACCTGAACAAAACTGTGACTCAAAATTAAGCTTTGCTTTGAATCGAATCGTGGGGAAAATGAATTGTTGCATCCCTATTGGTCAAAAGCATCAGGTACCATTCAAAACGAAGGCTGTATGTATAAGCCTTTTTTATTTTTATTGAATGATAACTAGAAAACTGTTAGATCGGTGTTGGCAAAGTTGAAGGGGGTAGGCTGTTCTGTAAGATTTCCCCACAAGAGGGCAGTAATGTCCAGGACAAAGATGTCCTGCTCCTGGGGGTCATTAAGTTCACAGGGATTTTTGCAGCCACATAGAGAAAAAAAAAATCATATATATATATATATATATATATTTATGTATTTATACACACACACACACACACACACACACACACACCCTGATCCACACCACCGCAATCTACAGTACTCATTTTGGGATGTCATTTGGCAGTCAGATAATGACAAAAAGAGGCAAGGTAGTCCACACAGGCGGGGTGTCACTCCCAGAAGGAACAATAGCAGACATTGAGGACAGTAAAAAGTACCTTGGATTTCCACAGGCAAATGGCAACCTGTAACAGGCAACAAGAAAATCTGCACCTGCCAAATACCTCCAACGAGTGAGGCAAGTCCCGAGAACCCTGCTCAACAAGAACAAGACCCGGGCAATTAACAGTTACGCACTGGCAGTTATCAGATACCCTGCAGGAATAATAAGATGGCCAAAGGAAGAGATACAGACCACGGATGTTAAAAAGGAAAGCTCCTCACCATGCATGGAGGGTTCCATCCCAAATCCAGCACCCTGAGACTGTATGCTAGCCGCAAGGAAGGAGGCCGAGGACTAGTGAGCATAGAAGCCACTATCCAGGATGAAACATCCAAGATGCATGAGTACATCAAGCTCAAGGCCCCAACTGACAGTGTGCTCAGTGAATGTCTCAGGCAATGGAGAGCAAAGAAATGCAGTGCTGGAGGACAGATCCTCATGGGAGGACAAACCCCTGCATGGGATGTACCAACGGACCATAACTGAAGTGGCTGATATCAAGAAGTCCTACCAATGGCTAGAAAGGGCTGGCCTACAGGACAGCACTGAAGCGCTCATCCTGGCAGCTCAGGAACAAGCCCTGAGCACCAGAGCGATAGAGGCTCAGATCTACCACACCAGACAAGACCCAAGGTGTAGGCTGTGCAAAGAGGCGCCTGAAACAATCCAGCACATAACTGCAGGATGTAAGATGCTGGCAGGTAAAGCATACATGGAGCGCCACAATCAAGTGGCTGGAATAATATACAGATACATGTGTGCAGAATATGGACTGGAAACCCCAAAGTCAAAATGGGAAAAACCTCAGAAAGTGGTAGAGAATGAGAGGGCAAAGATCCTGTGGGACTTCCAGATCCAGACTGATAGGATGGTAATGGTGAACCAACCAGACATTGCAGTGGTGGATAAAGAACAGAGGAAAGCCGTTGTGGTGGATGTGGCAGTGCCAAGCGATGGGAACATCAGGAAGAAGGAACATGAGAAACTGGAGAAATAACAAAGAAGAACTGGAGAAAGCATGGAAAGCGAAGGCGACAGTGGTGCCTGTGGTAAATGGAACACTCGGGGCAGTAACCCCCAAGCTGGAGGAGTGGCTACAACAGATACCTGGAAAGACCTCAGACTGCTCAGTCCAGAGTATAGTATATAGTAGCCACCTTTTGCTTTGATGACTGCTGTGCACACTCTTGGCATTCCCTCTCAGAGAGAGAGAGAGAGAGAGAGAGAGAGAGAGAGAGAGAGAATGCCAAGAGTGTGCACAGCAGTCACTTTTACTACAACTTGAAGACCCTACAGTATGACATATTTTCAGTTGTTTTACACTTTTTTGTTATGTATATATTTCCACATGTGTTAATTTATAGTTTTGATGCCTTCAGCGTGAATCTACAATTTTCATAGTCATAAAAATAAAGAAAACTCTTTGAATGAGAAGCTGTGTCCAAACCTTTGGTCTGTACTGTATGCTTTAAATTTATTCACAAGTAAAAATGTTGTTGGTAGTCTCTTCGGGTTAAAACGGCTAAAACGCCGCTGCGCCGCTTTAACAATAATGTGTTTACTCATGTCGATCCTAAAGTGCACCCAAATAACACAAAGTGACTGTTTTTTATTCCGATGTGACAGAGACAACTGCAAAAGTGAATGTCTACAGCGTTGTGACCAGTGTGCGTTACCTTCTCGTTGCTGCTGTGGAATGATGGGTGGAGGGTGGGGAAAGGCTTGGCTGATCTGACCGTATGCAGCAGGATAGGCTGCTGAGACACACACACACCCACACACACATGCCGCAGATCAGATAACAGTCATGACCACAGCGCACGCAGGGATACACATAAACAGTGTGATATATGCAGGAGCACAGCAGACAATCGATCAGATAGCAGACAATAGAGTCTACATGTTGCACAAACACACACCAAAACACAGCAAAGAGACTAAACGAATGCGGACCGGCGATCAAAATTCTAAACTGAGCACAGGAGTGTTATCTTTATCCTCACCCCCCACCCCCCACCCCTTTCCTCCCTCATCAGTCCCTTGAACTCACACCCATGCATATAAACAGGCACACATCAGTTCTGCCGTGACATGGACAGACAGACCTGCATACTGCTGGACTCCTGTGTAAGCCTGCTGGAGAGGATCAGGTGCAGTGGGACTTTGAGCTGCTTCATCAGAGACACAGAGAGTGGAGGAGGTGGTGATGGGGGATCACAGATGGATGGAGGTGTGTGTGTGTGTGTGTTGGGAGGGGGTGAGGCAGAGAGAATGTAGATGGAAGAGAGGGCATGAAGGAAGGTGGGAGTAATATATAACAAGTGTGATAGGGAGGAGAGCGATGGAGAGAAGAATAACAGAAGAGAAGCAAAAAGGTTAGAGATTTGAGCAGTAAGGAGGCAACTTCCTTTGCTTTCAGAGTGTTTTTCCCCGCAAAGGCATCTCAAAAGTAGCTCATTTAATGCTAGAAAAGAGGAAAAGCCCAACTTTGCACAAAATAAGTCAGCAAATGCATAAAAATATACTTGCGCCTGTCACACAAAACTATACATTCATCCCTCAAATGTGCAGCATGACAATATGCACAAAACAGGACACACCTGTTGCTGCACACACTTCATAATCTGTCTCTCTGATGTTTAAAACTGTTTAAAACTGCGCATCTCATTTGTGAATAAAGGATGGCACTCAAAAAGAATAGACATAGGTAACAAAAAACACTGATGATTGTAGTTTAAATACTCACTGATGAACATTGTCTTTTATCTATTTTTTTCTTTTGGCATTTTTCACATGATGGAGGACGTATAAGAAAAATTATGTTTAAAATTGCGTTTCTTTTTTCAAATTTTTGTAAATCTGGAGCAGACAGAAAAAGATTGTATTTTTTTCATAGACTGGGAGAGCCACAAGCTCCCTGCTTTGAGTGCTCAGCATTGGGTAGGAATGAACTACTGCTGCTCTGCAGAAACTATGTCCTAGAAAACGACAGAGATTTTTTGGTTAAGGTTGGTAAAGGGATGTGCTTAAAGAGGTTATTATAGTTCCACCATACTTTTGTTTTTTCAAAGGATGATCCGCCTTTTTTGTGCTACTTTTTTTTTCCATTGAATTGTTATTTATTGGTTAAAAAGAAAAAACTATTGATCTAACTAGCCTCTTAGGAATCAGGGGAATTAAGTTCCCCCTTTTTTCTTCATAAACCCATCATCAATAGAGGTATTTTTTTCCATAGAAAACAACCAAAAATTAGATTTACAAAAAAATACATGTAAAACAATGTTTTGACGTGATCATTTAAAAATATGTGAGAGCTCTAAGTTTAGCTTGACTCTCCTAAGTCCTTACAGGAACTGGGAGTTAGAGAATGGTACCTTCAGACAGAGAGGAGAGGAAGCAGCCACCCTGAACCCCGAAACAGCTCCGCGGAGCCACGCCCAGGCCGTTTTTCTCCGAGTCCTCTCTGAAAACCACCTCCTGCAACACTGAGGAGACAGGAGTGTAAAAAAAAAGCAGACAGATTGTTCTTCTGGCTCTTCACAAACAGAACCAATGAGGCACTATCCATGGCTCATGGCGCAGAGGCACACTCTCCAGGAGCCTCGTAAGTGCCTTTGCCACACACTCATCTCCATGACATGTTCACTGCCTGCAGGCTGAATGCTGTCCTCCTCAACATGCCTCAGTGCTTTTCACAGATGTAAGCCAACACATGCAAACGTTCTTATTATAGTACTAGTTCTGGTACGAAGCCTCTAATTAAACTAAACTTTCCTCCGGCTGTGTGCGTGCACGCCCCCTCAAACCTACCTGGGTAATGGTGGATCCCGTTGGTGAAGACGGCCTCTGTAGGCGGCTGGCCGTTCGCCTGCGGGGGTGGCATGCCGGTAAAACCATTTACACTGATGGGAGAGGGGATGCTGGTCACAGTGGGGGCACTGATGCCCGGGGGAGTGCTCCCACCTGCAACCATGAAGCAGATATACAAAGACACGGAGAGACAGTAAGAACCCAACTGTATTTTTTCGCAACACGCACATACAAAAAAAAAAGAAAAAAAGAAAAAGTGAAACGATTTTTCGAGAGTGGCCACCTCTTAAATGTCAGAGGGGCCGGTCCAGTGGGCCGGTGAAGAGACTAAATGTCAGGGCTGGTTTTGTGTCCCAATAAAGCCCTTAGGGTTACAACACACCCATTAGATCCGAGGCTTGGACGTTGTGTTGGAGGGAAAAATATGTTCACCTCAAACAGATCACAGTTCTCACAATTATGCTAATTTGATTTTCTTTATTATGTCCAAAAACAATTACGGGACAACTGTAAGGTGTCAAAATAAGTCCATTTTGTTTTGTTTTCAGCTTTATCGCTTGAAAGAACTGAATTTTTGTTGTTGTTTTTTTTTATTTTTTTTATTTTAATAACTAGAAACATTTGTACTGCTGGGACTGACAGTGTTGCCAGATAGTGATGGTTTTCCAGCCGAAAAGTGATCTAAAAAAAACAGATCCTACACAGAAAAAGTGAATTAATGATTAATTAGCCGTAATTAGCCACTATTTATTACTTTCAGTTTAAATTTAAAGTCCAGCTTTGAGACATTTTCTTAATGATGATACATCCATTATTTTTGCAGCTGGTCAGACCAAACATAAAATAACTGATCTATGAATGAAACTAACAATTACAGAAGATCAAGCCTCGAGCTTGAACCCCCCCTTCCCCCCCTTAATATCAAGAGAAATCAGAATAAAAGAAGAAAATGTAAAAAAACACATTTATTCAAATTCTAGGGGCTCTGGTAACTAGCCTCTTTACGAATTTAAGTTAGGTCAACAATAAGCAAATTTTTTTGTGAAACACATGAAAGAGTGGTTTGATTTTGAAATACCTGTTCTAGGGAATACAATATTTTAAATTAATCACTTGATACAATACTATTGAAACAAAACAAAAAAACTAAATGTAATAATTTATCACCTGGGATAGATTGGTGTTTCCCTAATTTTGTGCGACACCAACCGTAAAAAATCCTCCCAAAAACTTGTATACATTCATAAAACCAATGATCTATTGTTTCTAATATTAAAAAAATCCCAGTTGTTTTCCTCACAATGGGTTTTTTCAGTGTAGCTTTATGTCAGATTAAAACACTACGTTACTGTTAGACAAACATGAAATACATGATCTATTAAATGGAAAGTGATGACGTATTAAAAATGTCCACAATCTATGAAAAAATGAATAAACATCACATTATTAGTATATGCTGAGTAAACTTTAGGCACGTAGTCAACCCATTTGACATGGGCTCAGTACTGCATTACCTCGCTTCCTGCACCTGTAACTGAACAGGAAATATCGAAATTTTGATTATAAAATAACATTAGTAGAATCATACACATAAATTCCATCTATAGAACAAATTAGTGGATACATTTATTAAATTATTATCTGCTCATGATGGCGAGGGCGATGACAGGTGCACCACTGTCTCACGTGCCTCCCCTGTGCGCCCCCAGTTGAAACGTACGTTACGAGGAAATTAAAACCACAGAACTGACCCCAGCTCATCCAAGGTATTTGCAAGAGCGCAAAGCAATTGTTGTCTGCAAAGTCACAATCAAAAACCCCCATTGGGTGGACACTGCCCAATCTGGCAACACTGGGACTGAGAGGAAACGGGAAGGGAGTTATTAAAATTAGTCCTTTTCTTTGTCTGATGTTCAGTTCAAATCAGGAAACCAAAAAAAAAAAAAAAAAAAACTGACAAAGACTGATTGATCTGAGGTAAACCAGGCCAGCAGTATCAAGTGTTTTGCATTTTAATGTTTACAGAATCAGATGCACTGAATTTTGTGTGAGGATGTTAATGTGCCTAACAACCAAAACTGTTTTTTTAAGTCAAAGAAAAAAAAGGCAATTTTGTCATCGATTTACGATAGGCAAGAAAAGCTTTTTTATTTCCTCATCTAAACTGTCAGACTGTTCTTTGTTGAGAAGAAAATATCACAACAATTTCAGCAACCTTGTCCAAAATTCCCAGGCTCACAAATCTTACAAACATTGGATTTCAAGGTATTCGGAATATTAAATATTTAGCACCTCTTTTGCAGTAACTTATTTCTCTTTATCTCCTTATTAGAGCCCACATATAACAATTTCATAGCATTTTCTTGCTCAAAACAAAAATAAAAAACTAATCATATCCAAGGCCAGACATAGGTGTGGGCAGGGGGGGCATTCCCCTCCAAATGCAGTGACTGCAGCCGAAATCCAAAATTAACAGAAAACACGCACAAAAGCCAAAACAAATAAAGAAACAAACAAAATAAAAATCCACCAAAGCAACAAATAATACAACAATAACATAAAATAACTAAATTATAATAAAAGACAGAAAAAAATACAATGATTGGCAGACAGACAGATGGACATATAGACAGGCATAAAAAAAGATCAAATCAGTCTCAACAGGGCTCAAACTAATGTCCTGCTTGTGCCTGTCCCAAGCATAGTAAATGCAGAGGGTAAGGTCAGGAAAAAGCATTCAACATAAAAGTTAAAAGACGAATCAAATGGATCAAAATATGGATATATTAACTGATATGATCATAGCAATTTTTTTCTAACCATTTTAGGGGCTCGGAGGGATAACCCCAATTCTCAGCACACCTAGACTTGCCCCCTGATATTCTACCTGCCCCCCACAGTAAAGCTGGCAAAATTATGCCACTATCTTCAGAAACTAATAAACTGTGCTTTTAAATGCCATCGCTGAAGGGGGTTGGGTTTCGCCCTGGATCCCGCTCTCACTGTTACCTGACGTGGGGGTCAGCGGTGCTCCTGGGAGGCCGTTGATGGTGGCCATGTGCTGCATCTGTGCAGCAGCGAAGGCTGCCATAGGACTGAGGTAGCCTCCCTGACCTACGGACGCCATCAGCGCTGCCTGCTGCTGCACCTGCAGGCCGAGCAGGAAAAGAGGCTTTCAGGGGAGGGTGGAGTAATAAAGGAAGGGGGTTACTGAGGGAAGAAAGATACATATAGCAGGCACGGTGGGTCTATAAAATGCAATAAAGTGCAGTGTTGGGATATAAAACTAAAAGCACTTAGAAGCTAGTTCTTTAAAACTTACAATTTGTTAACAGTGTTTCTTAAATATATGTTTGGAGAATTGATTTAAGCTCAATTTGCACTTCTGCAGTTTCAACACATATGTAAACTGTGTTTTAGCTTACTATTTAATCTGCATGGGTCATTGCATGAACAACTGTGGACATATAAAATGTTTTGTGGGTCTTGCCTGAGCGTAGGCTCCGTAGGCTCCAAACTGCAGGGCCATAGGGTTGAAGATGCCCATCTGACCAGCCATCTGCTGCATGCGGCGGATGGTGCGCTCCTTATCCGTGTCAGCGAACTTCACCACCAGACTAGATGACGCACCCTGTACACCCACCCACACACACACACGACAGGCAGTACATGTCAGTGCGGTCCGGCGGACTCGTGACATAAGCTTGTATGTGCGCTCTCACACACATTCCTGCATCTTCTTCTGTTTTTCCTGCCAAGGCAGTGGCCTCAGAGCTACAGTTGGTGCTCACTGCCCTGAAAAAATTTCGAATAGGTCATATCTAAAGGACAAATTTCCCTCGCCGGGATTAATAAAATATAACTTAAGTTATAGAAGGTAATTAAATGCTACTTGGCTAATCTCTGGGGTGACTCACATCCCTCGCACACACCTCACAGCTGCGACATACTCACAGGCATTGTCTGGCTGCCGTGTAGTGCACTGATGGCTGCCTGAGCTTCAGCGTGGGACGAGTATTTTACAAACGCACAGCCTGAAGAAGAAGAATCAGACACATTGAGTGAAGGGGGGGGGTCCTGAAAAAGAAAGAGATTGTGTGAACCGATGTTTTTGAGCTTTTTATTTGCTTGGTGACCAGCATTAACAACTCCAACATCCTCCGATGGGCCAGACAACACCACGGCGTTCGGGTGTCACTTACTATTGACAAGTGCAGCTGATGAATTTGAATGATCAAGTTCCCAGTAATTGTTGAGCCCACTTAGCTGAGTAAGCTGGCTGATGAAGTCTCGTTAATGGAGCTTCACAGAGGACTCCGAATGATCAAGCGCACTGTAATCATCAGGCTTAGTTATCATCTGGCCTCATTGATTGGCTGCTAAGCCCAATGATGAACTCCATGCAGTGAACTTGTGTAGTGGTCTGACAACGTTCTGAAAGGGAATTTCATTCTAGTGTGACACAAAGCCTGATGGGTAATGGGGAGGTTTACGTTTTCTTCTTTCTTGGTCTGTCTTCATCAAAGCTGTGTGAGTTGGCTCACGAGGTTAATAGGGTTCGTCCACAGAGTGTTTTTTTTTCCTTTTTCTTCTGGGCAAAACTTTCTAATGGCACTTTCTGACACAATTCACCAAATCTTTATTCTTACGTAACTTTCTGTGGTGGTTGTGAAAGAGCCTGCTTTGATGGTCGTAGCAGGGAGAGTTTGAGGAGAACTTTGCTCCTTCCTCTGAAAGGCCAAACAGTTTCTTTGAAAAGTGTCTGCAGGCTCAAAGCCTAGAAAACCTTCCAACTTCACCTTTGCTGTTCCCGTCAGGACCTCTGAGGATGGTGCATTCCTCAATGCTGCCAAAGGACTCAAACAGACGCCGCACATCATCTTCTGACTGTTGCTTGTTGAGCATGCCAACAAAAAGCTTTCTGTCTTCTGAAAGGAAAAACAGAGGGTGACAATGAGGCCCTTTGGGTGTTTTTTTTAAAACCAAATTCTGTTTAACTTGATAAACAAAAGGTATATCAAATTTTAAAGGACAGCAAAAAAGCAAAATCTTAAACATTTCTTGGGTCCCATGAGGTTATTTTTCATGCCTTTCCGTGGCAGCTTCACACAAAGAAGCTAGAATGAAAGTCCACACTTCTTTAAAGTGAGTACAGTCAGTAAATGTTTGTGCTATTATTCAAATATTTTCAGACTTCATATGCAGTGTCTTTCTCTGCACCATCTGGACTGTATGCCTGTTTTAATGTCACAACAGAAAGCTTTTCTTGCTTTGCATTTCTGGTAGTTCTTTAATGTTTTTAGCCATTAAATTGCTCTTCCTTCCTTTGTGAAAGGTACTGGGATCTGGTTAAGTTCAAAGACTTCCTGCTGATTTCTCAACACGTCACACAGCTGAAGTGATAATTTACCTGAAAAATCACATACTTTATTTTTAGGCGCTGATTGCGTCTTTACAAGGCCTTTAGGGTCCCATATAGGAGAAGGCGAGTTTTAAAGTACAAGATGCTTTGTATGCAACATGTGGACTCAGCAGATGTTCATGTCAAGCTGTGTGATGGAGTTGGAATGTGACAGTTTTTTCTATGTATCTTGTCGCACTAATCTGAGTCTTTTTTCCCCCCGAAAGTAAAGAAAAACTGGAAAAAAGTAGCACTGTCAAAGGTGTCAGGCAGGAGACAGGACGGATCCAGTCTGCCCTCAGGTCAAACCATGACTGCATGAAGTCTACGTTTGCCTTACCAATTCTCCAAGAGAGCGAAACAACACAGGCGCTGGCAATGAATGTGCATCAGAAGGAATAATTTAAAAGTCAGTCATAGATCCAGCAGACACGTTACTCTAAGGTTGTGAGGGAGTCAGGACTCGTGCAGGGATTACATGCTTTTTCAGCTTGGAAATAAAAAGAAACTTGTTTTTAAAATATACTGAAACAGAAAGTTTTGAAAAAATAACCACTTATACATATTCAATATAAGTTTAAATCTAATACAACTTTCCTAAACCTGCCTGCTACTGAGAACATCTTCAGTTATAGTTAAAATGGTCTGAAAACAATAGCATCAGACAGTATTGAAGTAATGTGGCTTAACTGAAGGATTCAGAAATGTAGGCTTTGTCTGGATAGGACTATGTGGATTTTAATGCAGTTTGGAATTGTCAGTAGTTTTTTTTCATGCCAAATATGACACCCCCAATTTGCCAAAGAAAAAACCTATAAAAACTATGAACAGTTCACCAAAACTATTTCAGAAATCACTGTGTTCTGATGACAAAATCTTGAATGGTTTATAAGAAATAAATCTAGCTACATCTGTTTCAGATTAAAAAACATTCAAATGCAATGCATTGGGCTTTATATTCACCAATGGAGTGAACTGCAAATTTGGACCACTGACTGCAGAAGAGAACCCCCCAAGTGTTCTAAATAGGAATTAGACATTTGCCAGAATAACCATTCTTTCTTTTCTTCCTTTTAACATGTTTTTGTTAATCCTAATTTTTTTCACGGTTTTTTCTTTAACTTGCAAGTTATTTTAGTTCAAATCTGGCCAATCATATGCCTGAAGAACGTATGTGGTGCTCGCTGGCCCCCATGTTAAATGTTCAAAACATTTGATTGATCCTCCCAAGTCCTCTTTCTGTAGTAAGAGTGTGGACTTCCAATAAGTTCAACCCCAATTGGCGAGAGTGGTCGCCATGGAAATAGGGACTCAAACCGATTCTGACTTTGTGACGTTGTCTGGTTCCAACATAGCGGCGTCCCTATCACAAAGAAATGGCAACAGAATTGATTTAATTTAGTTGGAGACTGAACTAAGTTGTTTCCCATGGGTGACGTCACACTCGGTTCCTATACAGAGAACACTCCAGTTCTCAAATACAGACAATGGTTAGAATGTAGCTAGCTGTTTAACTGGAGTGTGTTGCTTTCAATTCCAGCTTGAAATACATCAGCTGTCTGACTCTACCCATGAAAGGGAGTCCTTTAAATGCTGAGCATAGGCGTTGAGCATAACTGAGTTAAATAAGGAGACAATAAAAGGAGCAGAGCAGTTGGGAGTACACTTTCCCAAAAGGGAAAAATAATAGTTGGAATCTGTGAAGGCTGCAAAATGCCTGGACTGTCGTTTTAGTTTCTGACCCTTGAATTCAGGTTTTGCTGCTTCCTGCTACACTGTGGGGGCTTCTCCTGGGGCTGAAGAACTAAAAGTTTTTATCTCCCTGGGATTGACAAACTGTGGACATGTGGCCGAAATGTCTGGAACCTTTAGCAGAGAATCCATTTAGGATCTAGCTCTTTCTCAGATATACCTACATTGATGTGGTGGGTCTTCTGAGCCGGCCAGTCTGAGTCAGACTATTCTTAATATACTGATTCTAAAAGCACAGCCCTGAACCAACGTGGTGTCAAGCAAAAACACTAAAATGCATCAATGTCTGGATGCATCAAAACAATATTCCTTTTATTCTGTTGTGTTTTTATTAACTATATCTTCTGCCTTGGCTGATCTGTCTGTTATGGTGTCTTGAATAAAAAGTTAGACATGTTTTGACTTTATAAAGCAGAGACAGCCAAGGGTCCAGCACCAGTTTGTTATTGTAAGCACATCACAGAGTGGTGGAGCGACTGAGTTTGAGGGGAATTGTGAAGCAGACAAGGAAAGTGTGTTAGTCCCCAACTGCAGCAGATGTGTCGACATGCACGGCTGTCTTTTGTTCTTACATTACATCAAATCTGAGCTTGGTGGAAACGGATGTATATGTTTGGAAATTAATGAGCCTCAGAGCAATTGCCTGTGAATGTGCGCCGCAAATTAATATGTGTGCAAATGGGAGAGCAGTATGTGGGAGCGTGCACACGAGCGTGCGAGGACCTGCTCCCCACTGCCTGTGCTTAACAGGGTGTCCTTGCCGAGTCAACAAGACTAATCTGTGCTCTGGCCTTGCACTTCGGGGTGGGGGTGTACAGCGAATGTTTACAAGAATGTAGTGCTTTTCAGTGTTGGAGGACACGCAGTTTTTTTTCCCATCCTGTACATTGTCTTAGACTCATTCACACGTGTAGAATGAGTATCATAGATGGCCAAAACCTGTACTTCTCTAGGAAACATTTGATAAACACTCTGTTCTGGGAATAAAATCAACAGCATCAACTAATATTCAGAAACAGAATCAGAATCAGAATCACTTTATTGATCCCACACGTGGAAAATTTGTTCGTTACCATAGCCAATGACAGCATTGTAAACATAAGAAGAAAAAAGAATAAGAATACTATAAAAAAGTCCATCAAGTTAAGCAGAATGTAGCTAAAAGAAAACAAAAATTCAAAGACCGCGTGTTAGCCCAACTATATCATAACTGGTCTTAAAAATTACTGGAAAGGTTTTCATTCAATTAAATCTAATTTAGCTTCATAAGAACTATCAGTAGTAAGGTTTTGAATGTTTTATCGCAGCTAATTCCATTTTTTTGTTCAAAACACAAAGGTAACAAGCTAGACAACTTCAAACATTATAGGGGGGAAATTTTGTTTTTTATTTGTGACATGATATAATGATAATATTTTATTTAGGGCTTATCTGTGTGGTCTATACATGTTTTAAGCTCAACAAAGCCACATATAATTTAAAGAATTTATGCATTTTTTTAACCAAATTTCTTGTATTTCTTTTGTAGCTGCAATACCTTTGGATTTTAGGAATCTTGGTTTATTTATGGGTATTGTTTACTTCTACTATGGTGTAATACAAGGGTATATGTACCCTAAATATTTTTAGACAAATTTAGGGGTGTTACGATTAATCAACTTAATCGATAAACTGATTTTTATTCCTATAATTCAACCAGATCAATCTGACCGAGAAAAGTTGTTAATTGAATCGAATCGAACTACACCATTAAAAATCATTTAAAATTGAAATAAATCGACAATATCAATATTGGAAAATAGTATTTGGATTGAGGTTTATTTTACTGTAATGAAACAGGGGACAAAACACATGTGATGTTGGCAAAAAATGATCAATCCATCATTATATAACAATGTGTGGAAACACTTTGCCATGACATGTGACCTAGAGTGTGGTAGAATGTTCTAATAATGCTCCTTTAGGGTTATTTTGAAGTGGAAAAACAACAGTGGGCTGCACTGTATGAAACTAAAATGTGAATGGCTTTTCCATTAACTCTTGTTTACTTGTTTGTTTTGTACACAGATTTAATTTACATTTGATTATCTTGCAAGAAAAACAAGGAATCTGGAAAACTTCACCTGCACTGTTCAGTACCAGGCATTTATCTCTGAGTCACACTGTGAATTTGATCGTTCAAAATAAACCAATATCGACAATAAATCCTACCGTCAACCACAAATTATGATCGTTGTTAAAATGAATTGTTACACCATGTGCGTTCTGTACAAGGTTCTTTTGAGTGACTGACCTCGGACCAGTTAAGATAAAAAAAAAGGCACATTAGAATTAGATTACATTAACAGTTAGGAGTCTGACGCTGAAGTTTAGGAGGAAGAAAAAATTAATATCTGCCAGTGGAGTGTGGCTCTTCATTTAGAAGGAGCATGCAATGCACTCAGGTATGTATCAGAGGATGTTCGATTGGCCGTCCTGCATGTCAGTTAAGTAACGTACTTCACGGCAGCAATGATGACTGGCTGACAACAATTTTTAAAAAATGTATTTCTTTTTTTAAACTTTTGATAGCCCACAATTTAGTGGTTGTTGTTAGAACAAACCAATCTTGCCAAACTGTCTAAAATCTCTATGACCAGGAAGTAATATATGATAATATATTATATTTATAATGTATTTATAGTAACATATTTAACTCCTTTGCTGTAAATTTGGAGCTTCACGCGACTTAAAATGTTAAAGTCAGCTTCTTATGTTAATGCCGCCATGCCCTCCGCAGGGCTTTTTATTGCAGCCCTCACCTCAACAGATCTTCATACGCCGATGCCATTAGCGGGTCTAATGTGTGGCATGGCATTGTGCAGCTTTGAAAAATAGAAATGTGGGCAAGTGACAAGAGGAAGAGAAGAGAGCTGAGGAAGCACATACAGAGAAAGAAAGACCTCCAATACAGACGTCTGTAAACGTCTTGGTTTGCTCGCGCTTTTCTTCCCCACTCACGGCTCGCCACTGTTTCCTTCTGCTCCATCAATCACCCTTCGAAAACCAGCAACCTAAATGAAAGAGGACTGAGCACAGCCTCTCTTTCTTTCTTTAAAGGTTATTTTCTTTACAGCCTAACACCTCTCTTTCTCTCCCCTGTGCTTCGGCGGCTTATCAATTTACTTGCATGCTCCACTCTTTTTTTTTTCTTCCTCTTTTCTCTCTCTTGCAACTGGGGAATCGCACTGGTGCCAATTATATTAACGACTGGGAAGTTTGAAAGAGTCTGCCCAAAAATTGTCAAACCGCTTCAATCTTATCTGGTGCGGCCCATTAATTGGTGTCAGGAGTGGGTCACCACATGTCTAGACACAGGAAATTTGCTTGAAGCAATCTTGGCTGTCAATAAAGCACATTGCACAAAAAACGTAAAGCAGACATGTAGTTCTGTTGTCATTTGGTCAGTGGGTTTATTTGGCTGATGCAAACTAGTGAAATGAGTCAAACTGCCTTGTTTGGTTTTTCTTTTGTTTTTTTTCCAAGGTGTTTGACAGATGAAGGGACTTGTTTTCCCTTCGAGCTTGACAGGACGTGCATGTCGCTGTGTATGCACGTGGACGTGCACGCATCAGTGCATATGATGAAGCTGGAGGCTGAGCTGAGCGAGCAGAGCTTTGTTTACATAATGCGTTCTGAATACTGGACGGTTTCGGCCAGGCTGCGCTGTCAGCCTGCGTCCAGGCGTGGGGCGTCGTCTAACGGGACTGATAATGTTGAGGCTGATAAACACAGGCAGCGTTTTTTTTTCTATTCTTTCTTTTTTTTTCTTTTTATCAAGCTAGGACAGAGAGGCAGTCGAGGGAATGGGGGACAAGGATGGAAAAGTTGCAAAGAAGAGCTTTCCAGTACCTCCTCGACTCTCACTGTCTGCTGGCTTCACCTGGATTGGTCTGTTCATCTGGGACAGTTGAAGAAGGAGAACAAAAGAAGAAAAGGGAGGGAAGGAACAGACAGAGAGAAAGGTTAGCATCATGTTAGATCACTTTCGCTTTTCCACAGAATCACTCAGCCAAATTATGGACAGAGAGTAGAAAATCTCTAAAGCTGTAGCATTTACAGCTGCAGGGGGACAACATGCGGCAGGATATATTTTTTAAGATGAGATGAAAGAAGGTTGGAAAAATGGATCAGCAGAGAGAATGAAAAAGGATGGATGGAGAGAGGATATTGGGGAGGTTATTGTGGGTCAACGGAGCTAATTCAAACATGTTGATTCATAAAAACACAGCTTTAAAACACCGTGCTGTGCAAATTCCCACACTTCCGACCTAGATACAAATTTCCTTTCCCTTGCTTCTTAGCCTCACACACTCACCCACACACTCATCTGCACACTGTCCCCCCACTGAGACCTTTCCACACTGTGTCCGCTGAGGCCCTCCTTTCATTTCACTCCTGCCTGTCAAAATTTCCCTCTCCGCCTCACCACCCTGCTAAACGCTCGCCGCCAATCAATTTTTAATAATGCCAATCGCCACGCTGCCAGGAGGAATCACACCAGAGGACGAGAGAGAGGAGGATGGCGGGAGCGAAAGAGGAAAAGGAAAAGGTCGAGGTTCCCTGTGACGCAGGATCCGTGTTTTGCAAAATGTTATTAAGTGCTCCTTTGAGTTTGTTGGTTTCAATCCTCGCATTAATGAATTTGCAAGCTTTCAGTTGATTTATCAAAGGAATAAAAGGAGGGGAAAAATGACGAATGCACAAAATAGTCGCTCGGACCTTCACCTTTTCACAACACTTTTCTGCTGCTGATATTAAATCCCATCATTCTCCACAACACTCATTTAAAATGGAGTTACCCATTCCCTCATCTCCCCTCTTTCTCTTTGACAGCCGAGAGAACCCTACTAATGTTTTTAATGTGCTGTGATGCATTATTTATCAGACTGGCTGTTGATATGGAAAAAGGACAAGTGGGGATAAAGAGAACCAGGAATGGAAGACGGGGAGTTAAAAATGAGTAAAAAAGTGAGAGCGTTGCGAATGGAAAAAGAAGCGATGAATGAAACCGTGCAGGGATTTGAAAAGAAAAATGAACCACATCAAAAGCAGGTTGATGGACGTGGTGGTGGTGTGTGTGTTTAAGAGAGAAATGTGATGATTAATAAAAAAGAGGAGGGGGAGGAGAGAAGGGTGGAGGAATGAGAAAAAGAGGGCAGAGGGGGGAGATGAGGACATATATCAGAGTATGGGACAAGGTCAGCTCAATGCTCCCAGGGGGACCATAAGCCTGCATACATATGAGCACTTCTACTGTGACCCATACAAATGGCCTGGCCTCAATCTGACCTAATTGTGTTCCACCTCTACTGGTTTTATATGCAAGTGCAGGTTTCAACCTGTGCTGTATATAATCCCACTGACCCCCCTGTAACTTTTAATTTCCTTCTGCAATGGGATTATCTAGAGCTGTGGAGCAGATCCTCTCCTTTTTTTTTCCGGACTACCAATTTTATAAACAGCTATTATGTGAATCCCATTGGAATCAACTTTTCCAACATCCAGGTTTTAAGTTCCCACCAGTTAATCTGTGATTGTGTCCAATTTGGGTCTAAAAACGCAAATTTTGGGACACGTCAGAGTAAGGTGAAGTGGTTAAACCATTATTTTCTTTTGTTACTGAAAGCTGAGTGCCGTTTCATGGGCCCTCCATCAGTGGGTTCCATTATCCGGGGCCCATAACTGCTTCAAGGTCAGTTTTATCATTCTCCTCATAATAGGGTGAGTTAGCACCAGCCCAGTGGACAACCGTTCCCAAAACAGTTGTTAAAACAGACGCTGGCTTGCTCGGATAGCTCCCCCAGGAGGCCTGCAGGAGCACACGCCGAAGCCAGATGGCAGCATTGAGCAGGAAGAAGCTGTCTGCCGCCATGGTGGAGGGAGTCCACACAAAAGGCACACATATTGATAGACATGCATAACTTTATGAGCAGGCGCGTGCTCCAGCAAATGGGCATCAGGGGTTTAGCTGACATAACTAGACATGCCTGCTTGAATACACAAGCCTGGCTCACCCACAAACAATACAGCGTCGCAAATAAGCCTGCTGAGGCCAACCGAGCATGCATGGAATCCTGCAACGGGATACAAATAAGCACACACAATAGATATGTAAATGCAGCCTCGGGAGTCGACGTGTGCAACCGGCTCATTTTCCAGCAGGCGCGTCTAATACTTTGCTTGTAACTTGCTTTTTCACCTTAGCCTTGTAAATGAGGCTGGCTTTTTTATTTCACGTCCTTAAAAACAGCAGCAGGCTCAACTTCCTTGTCGCTGAAAGTCTACCTCAGCAGCTTTGCGAAGGAGCTGCGCTGGCATGCACCACCTGATTGACAAGGGGAACTGCAGCCGCGCAAACGCACAAGGCGGGTACACACTGGTGCCACACTCCTCTGTTGATTATGTAAGTTCAATGACCACGCTCTGCCTCAGTGCTTCTGTGGAGTCTGTTAACCAGAAGCTGAGGGAAGGCACAGGCTGCATGCAGGACTTCTACTGCTCCACAGTAGAATCCAGGCCTGCAAGATTGTGGGATGCCGCCTCTTTAGATTTTACCTTCTCCACCACAAAAATGGAGTTGCAAATGCAAGACTCTGAAGTTTCTGTTCAGCCAGATTCAGAGCAGAACCTTGTCGTGTCAAGTGCGCTTCAAATACAGTTTATTACAAGTTCCTTAAAGCGGTGCCAGCCTCTAGGCCTCAAACAGACAAACAAAATAATTCATGCACACGCAGGCAGAGGAACACACAATCTCTCTCAAGGACACAAACGTCCGCATGCACACTCCCATCATTCTTCGAGAAGGAGAATATTGAAAGCGCGCCTTACGAAACTCGAGAGAGGAGGCAGGATTTTCTCATTTTCACCTCGTCTCGCAGATGTGTTTTTGAGAGGGAGAGCAGAGCGTTGCAGGCCAGGTCATTTCATTATCACAGTGAGAAAGCACTCCGTGAAACTCTCTCAGGAAGCCAGAGAAGGCTGCTCATAATATTTCTCCATTCTGTTTGCTGAAAGTCGGTTTTGCAGATTTAAAAAAAAGGGCCCAGTTTGAGTTAATTGTAGGTGAACTTTGCTTGAATCTTATGTATATTTTTAAATCAAATTTTTTATTCCAAGTTTCTGTTTACTCATAAATGTGTTGATCCCTTAGAGTGTGTAAAAAGCAGGCAAATAAAAGCAAATGTCTCTGCAGGAAAAACACGACTGGCTCTACTTGTAACCAAATGCTAGTGCTTATGTCAAATGAACCACTGGCACTCGACCTGCAGCTGCTTTCCAAAAGATCTCAGCGTGCGCAACGCTTGTCCTGGGATGGATACATGCCAATAGGAACATTAGCTGAACAAAATATGGTTTTAAGCCACAGATGCTTTGGAGAAAATGGGTTCCAGTGTGATGAAAAAGGGGAGACAAAATGCCCCTTTAGGGAAAAGATTTGAAATATTTGGATGGCAAAATGGAAATGATAAAAACAGCAGCTTTTTTTTCAAACTTCAAGATCGTAATATTGTAAACCCATAAAAGGCACCCCCCCACCACCCCTCCTTTAACCCCATTTAAGCTCTTTCAGTACATATGAAATGTTCTTTTCATTGACTTATTGAGTCGCAGAAGTATTTCACCACATTTGAGGCGAAAAGGCAGCTCATAGTCCTCAATCAACTTTATTGCTGCTTTAAGGTGACTGCTGATGCAAGAGGAGCAGAGCGAGGAAGAAGCATTCAGGGGAGATTTCCGAGTCTGACTGTAACCGGATTATAATTGCCAAGAAAATTTGCAGAGAAGATTTCTGAATTGTGCTGCAGAGAAAAAAAAAAAAAAAACGAGATGGAATGTGGTTTGGTCAGGGCAAAGCAGTTGTGTGCTTTTAATAGGTGCTGGTCAAGGCAAGGTCACCCATGGCTGTTAGGAGGACAAAGAGAAGCGCTCAATTACTGCAAACAAAAAAACACTAAAGACAGGAGCCTAAAAGTTATTTACGAGGGAAAAGTTTCACATTTATTCTCCTATAAGTCTGTAACTGTTCTATTTACAGGATCTTTTTGTTTAACAAAAAAAATTACCATCAACAACAGGCTTGGTCTTGGCATCTCTCTCTCTCACTCTCTCAGAATGTTGATGTAAAAATGAAATGAAACCACCTAGATTTGGTCTAGATGTCACATCAATCTGTTATTTTCTGAAAAATAATAACAACTGCTTTCAAAAACGTCTGTTTTATCACAAAACTTCACTAATTCAGGTGAAGCTGCTATTTCCCAGCGCTTTCACAGCTCCTGACAAGTTAGAGACACGAAAAAAAAAAATTTTTTTAAAAAAAAGCTTGGAATATCAAGTGCTGCTGCATCAGGTTTTTTAGCCTTCAAAAAAAAATTGACAAAGGTTAGTGGTTTGATCAGTAAGTTCTTAGTGCCTGAGACTTGTCTCACATGCCAAACAGAAGACTGAGCGCTTCCTCAAAACTTTAAGACACTTCTACTCAGTGGATTTTTGAAAAAAAAAAAAAATAGGAGTATTTTAACCCTTGTCCTATCTTAGATGACCCCACCCTTACATTGACATGTTCTCCCTACCATGAAGAAGGTGGATAAAGGTGAGTAGGATTTCATGTAATCCATGGACACCAGTGAAGATCACAAATCATTGAAGAAAAAAGGTTCAGCACACTGTCTAGTGGGTCTAGATGACCCAACTCCCAATGTTAAAGTGCCTGATAGCACAAAGGTTACATGTTTATCACTCAAGAAAAATGGGGGCTGGGCTTTAAAAACCTACTCTGACAAAAATTGTGCTTTTTTTTAACATATTTTTTTGATGATGGAGGACATATATAGAGAAAATTAAGATTCAAATGGCATCTCTGCGTATTTCTGTGTTCAATATGTCATCTGAAAAAGCTTGTTGCTTTGACGTATGTGCTAAAATTAGCAGGTCACAAGCTGTACATTGGAATGCTCTGCTCCATTCCAATGTACCCACTTGCAGAAAAAATAGATCCATGTACATCTTTGTGCTCCTCGTCTGAGTTGGCATCTGGCTCAAAACTGTATGGTTGGATAGTTCCAATATTGCTTGCCATTTTTGTTACACGGTTAATGTTATTTTGGGGTGTGAGGGGCTTTAAGCTATCGGGAGAGGAGTGTAAACAGTTGGATGACAGGAAGAAAGGGCGAGGTTGCTTCACGCCAATGGTTTTGCCCTCACACCTCGGGAGCTAATTTCTAAAAAACTCCTGCCACTTCAGAAAAACTATATTTTAGAAAACATCAGAGGTTTTTGGCTAAAAAAAGGTATAATTATAATTAAAAAAACACAGGGAACACCTTTACAGTAGATCAAAAGATGATCGGAGTGGGACATTAAAAAATATATATCCATGATATGTCACCAAACAATCCCATCAGACAAAGAGAAAAATGTTATTTCTTCTAGTACTTTTTTGTTGTTGTTGCCGTTTCCCTGTTTGTCACGATTTCACCTTCAGAGTTTCCATGTGTTCCTGTTTTTCTCTAATTGCTGGGGTGATGTTTAAGAAGATGTTTCCTGCTTCTTCTGCGGTGACCTCTCCATTCTCAGACACGTTTTTATCTTTTAATAGACATTCATCATCAGACACAGTTCTCCAGCTAACACCCATCAGCTCTGGTCTGTCTGTGTGTGTGTGTCCTGAAACCCTCAGCGCTCCGTGTGGCTTCATGTTGTCCTGACTCCTGCTTGACAAAAACTTTCAGCTTAGTCTATAAATTGATAAATGGCTAAATCCCACTTGGGCACCCCTCAGGTTTAATCTCCACTAATGTCGACGCATCGCAGTGAGTATTTTTCCACCTTCCCTCCCTGTGTAGTTCTTCATCCTGACATATGGCCCAACATTAAAGCTTTCCTTTGGAGTGAAACATATTGCACAGATATCCGTGTCTGTATGTGGGGGTAAAGAGGTCTATAAAGCAAAACTCCCAGATCGCTTTCTTCTTGTTGCGTCTCCTTTTCTCCATCTCCTCTTATCTTTGCAGACAAACGGAGATGGGCAATATGTTTTACGT
The DNA here is from genome assembly GCA_037389245.1 of Oryzias sinensis. NCBI lineage: Eukaryota > Metazoa > Chordata > Actinopteri > Beloniformes > Adrianichthyidae > Oryzias > Oryzias sinensis. Next base: position 17,560,967 of record CM074493.1, read on the forward strand.
CAGATCAAGGGTGGGGGGAGGATTTTTCTGACAACACTGCAGCGTGGTTTAGCTGTTTGTGCTGGGCTTGAGTGGCAGGCCACCCTCAGTCAGAGTGGACCAGAGCAAAAGAAATACTGAGGCAAAAACAAAACAAAACAAAAAAACAGTCAAATGAATTATGAATCATGGATTGGCACAGATTCTGCTTCTTTTGGCCTGTTACAACACCGCGCTGGTGGCTAGAAGCAACTGCAGTGTGGTCGCACCAAAAAATAAATAAATCACACGCTCGCCCTCATTTATCAGCAATTAGCAATGTAGAAAATGCTATGATGCAACACTGCAGCAAAAGCTTTCTTTGAAGAGCAGAAAGCTCCAAAACGGACTTTTTGCTTTATCATTTCCTCAGAAATAAACAGTTTAAGAATCCTAACTTATTTATGCCGGAAACTGAGCGTCCTCTTTGCAAACCCCCATTGCCAAAGCGCGACACAAGAGTAAAAAGGCATCATTGCGAGCTCATTTCTATATGTTGCTGCTTGCTTGCTTGCTTGCTCTGTGATGCTGCCGTCCCAGCAGCATCCGCCGAGATCACTGCATCTCCACAGAGATGGATGAAAGAGAGACACACAAAGATCACAAAAGGAGGCGAGCCTCTGGGTTCAAACCTCTGATCGTCTGATTCTTTCATCAACGAGGCCTCCACCCACCTTTCAGTGAAGCAAGGAGACCGATAGATAGACGGAGCACGGATCCAAACAGATGTTATCTTTAGCATAAAGCAATAATCTTTGCTTTGTGTGTATTTAAAAATAATCCCAGCCTTCATTATTCTTGCAGCTGTTCATCTGTCGTAAATCTAGTTGTTGATTTACAAAAAAAAAAAAATGCTATTTAGTACCATTTTTTCTTTAAAAAAAATCTTTCTTCAACTTCTGGAAACATGCTGTTTAATAAAGAAAATCTCTCTTTAAAACAGAGACATTTTAAAAGCTGCACATTATCACACACCCCCGCTCCTCCTCCTCCGCACCTTTTCTTATTTGCCTGCAGTTGGTTTGAGAACAGCAATGCTTTTCTCACATCCATTGTTTGATCCATTTCACACCAGCCCACCTCTTCTTTATCTCCTCCTGTTTCCTGCTTCTTTCACTGGCGAGCAGCCTGAATGCCGGCATTACAGTGGGACGGCTTTGCCGCCGTTTTGAATGAGAGGTTCAAATGCAATCGTGGAGCTCTTTCTTCTTCCCTTTCTATTCCGGTTCCACGGCTTATTATTCTTCCTCCCCGTTCTGCTGGATGAATTTACTGTTGAGCTGAGAAAATGGGTGTGGAACATTATTTTCTTTTGCAAGCAGGAGTAAGGGCGTAAAAGAAAAAAAATAAAGGTCCTTCCATCTTTCCGTAGCTCAACCTGAGCGGACAGTTTTTTCCCGCGCTTTCTTTAACAGGAACGGAGAGTTTTGGGTTCTGTTGTCACAGTGTAACCGGATAGAAAAAGCACATCCTCTGCACACCCAAATGATTTCGCCCTGTCGGAACCGATTATAGCTTCACACTTGCCTGTGAAACACTCACGTGACACACTTACGAGTCGTGACGACGAGACGCAGGCGTTAAAGCAAATCTGAACGATACTTGTCAAACAAAGTGTTCATAAATAATTATTGTCTTGCTCTACGACGCGGCGGGGATTTTTCCACAAAGCCTGATCGCATTTTAATTCACAGGCGGTGGCTAACTCCATCACATTAAGGCCGCTAGCACCCTTCACGTGGCAATCAAGCAGCCCCAATGTTGCCGTACGGACTTCAGCCTTTTGCCTATAAAAAGAAAAAAAAAAGATCTATAAGTGGAGGCGTCTGGAGGCGGAGGTGCAGAGGGAAGAAGCAGCAAGAGGAAGAAAAAGAAATGAAAAGTGTGAGAGAAGTAGAGCGAAGGTGTCGCTTAGGGGCTGAGCAGATCTCACTTTACGTGTGAGTGTGCGTTCGTGGCGTACCTGCATGTGTGGGATTAGGTGTGCTCAAACCCTGTGTGTTTATAAGCTTCCAGGAAGGGAAAAAAACTGACAAGGACAAAATGTGATAGAGTTGGTTAGTAAGTGATAGAAAGAGGGAAGAAAAGAAAAAAAAGAGGATAACTGGGGAAAGTGTAGAGGGCAATTTTCAGCTTTTTTCTGTAAACCGGCTCAGGCTTTACAGCATATAGCTAAGATTAGGCCAGATGAGAAAGCCATAAATTCTACTTTTCTCTTTCCAAAGGTGAACATAAATCACACCGGTGCTGGTGAGCCATCACAGAGCTTTTGCTCCTCACTTATCTAATGAATAAGAAAAACTGAAAAAAAAAAAAAAAATCCACACACAAGTGCATAAACTGTCAAATCCTGAGCTGGGAAGACTGCTTCACCTACATCCCTGCACGACTTTTGAGTCCATCCTAACTGTTCATTCATGAACAGTCTTTCTTTTTTTCTTTCTTTCTTTTTTCCTGGACTGTGCAAGTGTGCGCGCTTCGGAGTATGAAGCGAGAAAGACGGCCTTTGCAATGAAAAACACCTCACAGCATATGCAAATGCAAATATAGACACAAATAGCAGCATGAGCAAACACAGTGTGAAAGCGCTCCACCAGGAAACGCTGCCTCTCCTATCAAACTGGCAGAAAAGTCTGTACGGCCTGTCCCATGAGGTTGGAGGTGATGGTGCTGTAATGAGCTATCACTTGCAATTACCTGTGTTTTGTATCCTAAAAAGCCAGGGAGAGACAAATGAATAAGAAAGCCTCTTCCACATTTAATATTAATGCTGCTCAATAATTTCTCTTTTTTTATATAAAGCAGAGAAAAAAGACTCCTGGAATTGGTGTGTAAGTAGTTCTTGCAGTTTGTGACCTGCAGTGTTTGAACTTCTCCAATCACAGTCATCAGAAAACAGAAATAGCAGAAGACACAAAGGAAGCCGACATTTACAAGATCAAATCCTTTCATTACTCTTTGGTTGCCTGGCAACCATAATATATTTCAAGAAGCCTATTTTTACAAAACAAAGAACATAACACCTCATTAAGAAGTAACCAAGGGTGTTTTTCGTTTTTTTTCTTCTTGTTTTTTTTTTTACCACTTCTTGGTGGATAATTGCCTCTCTTTTGTATGCTAAGATAAACTAACTACCGGTATACCTCTTGGTGGGTCAAAATATTTACGAGTGTTGATTTGATTGTTAAATGCGACAGACTGGTTCCCACCTTCACCTAACAGTAGCTGGGATAGGCCCCAGCAACACTTTTACCCTAAAAGGGTTTAGAAGATAGATGGATGGATTCAACTGTTAAATTATATGAAACAAACAGCATCTTTTATTTTGATACGCTTTCAAGCAAAATAGATAAACGGTTTTGCCTCAATCTACACGGCGGTTTAACCTTTTATCACAACAGTGTTTGCATTCTTTCAACTACCGTAACTCTTCAATTGTTGACACAATTAACGTAATTCCAGCGGATTCTGTCACGGAGAGAAGCGACTTTGCACTGCTGTCCAACACATTATTTTAGTAATGTGTTGGAAAACGGTGCAAAGTCAATATTAAAAGTTGCTTTTCTCCGTGTAGGAATCAGCAGATTCGAGGTCAATAAAAATGGGGTCAAAGAGTTATGGACTTTTTATATTTTATAGCGAACAGCCATCGCCTCAATCGTATCGAGTCCCTACTGCCAACTTGCAGTCTAGGTATCGCTTGCCACAGTCTGCCATAACTTCTGAGTAGCGTTTATAATTTTCTAGTCCGATGACGTGATTGTCTCCAGCGTTTCACTGGTTTGGTATTTTATTTATAATGACATAGCTATAAGGTTCGTTGAAACTCATTTTTTTTTTTATATTAAGGCTTGTAAGTTTTTCTAAAAATGCTTTAATCTATTTAAAAAAAGTTGGTGTTAATTAATGGTGGTAGATTCAATTCTTTTGTATTTTAAAGCTTCAACATACCAAATAACTGTACTTTTAGATATAAGGTAATTTCAAAATATTTTGCCACTTGCAAAGCTGAAATTATAGTTACATGAGAAAGTAAATATGCAGTGATTTAGTGTTTTTTAAATTTTTTGGAACTGAGTCAGAATAACATAATGTCTAACCCCTCTTAGATTTAGAATGCAGTAATAGCGGTGTTGTCTCAGAATATTGGGACGGCAATTTTCTGGATGGAGTTTGCATCGTCATCACGTCTGCTAATTGCACATAATGAGTATAGATTAAAAGGCGTAATATGCATGTGATTGTACTTTGAGTCATTATGGATGATGTCATCAGCTTGTGCTACTGTACATTTTGCAGCGATTGAGGCAATTTTCTTCCGGCAACCTTGTGACCAATGTGACCCAGACGATCACAAATAGCAAATAAGTATAAACCGGGCCTCACAGTGTGTCAAAGAGCACATCTAAGTGTCAGCGGTGACATCTCCAGCGTTAAAGGGTTAAACATGTCAGAAAACAGGGGATCAAAGATTGCCAGCAAAGCAGGCTTCTTGTTTCACTGCATAATACACTGAGATTTTTCTCTGCTGATTGACCCTGAATGTTTTTTGCAGGAGTAACCTCAACCTGAGCTGCTGCAGGTGTTTGAATGCAGAGCACTCTCTGCAGCAACCAAAAGAAAGGCTTCTTCATTGTATTTATTTTTTTAAAGCATCTTCTCCTTCTTTCCCCAACAGGTTTCCCTTTGAATGATGCCCATGAGGAGTGAGAGGAAAAGGTGGGAAAAAAATGTTCACGGGAAAAGGGCCTGAATTTATTGTGACAGTCTGCACGCTAAAAACACTCGGAGACATATTTTGCAAACATAACCTCTCAACTTCTCTGCTTGTTCTTTTACAAATTCTGCTCCGCACCGAAACAGCGGGAGAGCATGTGAAGACATAAATGACAGCTCCTCTGTGATGAACGCACGCTCGCCCTCTTTTCCTGCATATTTACATCAAGTAATCACTCATTCAACACTCCTCTGCTGATTAAATATAGAAAAGGCAGAAAGACGGAAGGGTGCAGAATGCGGGGAACAAGAGGAAACAGAGCAGGAGGATTTAAGAAAGAAGGAGGAGAAAAGGAGGTTGGAAGCGATGCAGTTAGATCTGCCTGGAAGGCTTTGACAGAGAAACAACAGGGAGTTTCTCGGCACCAGAACTCAGCTTGCTGTAAGCGGAGCCCAGGTGGAGGAGGTGGATGTTCTCTCACATATTTAAGAATCCCCCAAAATAATATGCAAAAGTGTAGGATTGTTTTCTGAAGCAAACTACACTTTTTTAATTCTCTTGTGACGGTGGAAGCTAACGACACAGCATGTTCTGTCACAACACATACCTAAAACAAGGTAGTAAAAACAACAAAGTCTGTGGAGATAAAAGTAAAGCTCAATTGCCCTTTAACTAAAAGAAAAGGAAAAATCCTGCTTTTAATTGGCAATTCCTTCTGCCATTAAGAAAGTTGAGCGTCAAAGATAAAAGGAAAAAGGCAGAAAAGCAACAGCAAACAAAGAGATGTTAAGCAGCTGCAGAGCAGAACTGGCTTTGCTGCAGAGGGAGAGCTCCAAAAGGGCAGGACGGGGGAATATGACTTCATTATTAATGAGGAAAAAGCATCTGCAGGTAGCTGTCTATCTGAACAAAAAGCACTGTGGTCAGGAGGGGAGAGGAGACCTGAATGAAGAGGTAACTCGGAAATGTTGAGCAGGATTCCTGCGAAACTTTTTTGGGTTTTTTTCTTCGTAATAAGTAAATGTAATCATTTTGGAACATTTATGGCATTAATTTAATTTCTGGTAAGCCTGGCACTTATACTGCTTATGGTGTTTTTGGCTTCTCAGCTACTTTAGTTACGAAAAGAAAAGTAATTAAAATAAAAACAAAACATTTGAAGTTTTCCTGATCTGATATTTAGAAAAACAACACTATGATTATGATGACTATGATTTGGAATAAAAACGAGTCTTCACAAATGGGATTCTGGGGTGAAGTTACCAGTAGCTACAAAAATAAAATTATTACCTCCACTCATTTTAGTAAATACTTCATTTCTAAATGTACCTATTAAAAAAGAGAGCCAGATGGAAAGGAAATATACGTCCACATACATCAGAAACTGTTGCCTCTTTAGAGGAAAAAAAAACAATCACAGCTTAAATCTGAAGGGCAACAATATAGATCAGAAGATTTCCCTTTATTGTGCACTAGAGCACAATATTTTTTTGGTGTTTTCGAATGAACTCCTGCCGCTCTGCAGAAACTATCTCCTAAAAAATAAAAGTTTTATTTTTAATTTTAATTTTGTCTAAAAACAGCATAATCCTAATTAAAAGAACACTGGGAACACTTTTAAAATAGATCAACAGATAATTGGAGTGGGACTTTAATCAGAGCTGTTCTACAACACACCAAAAAACTGGACTTGAGTTTTGTTCCAATTGTAAAAATCTTGATAGTTAAAATATATTAAACTTTTCAGAGATTTTACAAAGATTTGGCATAGAACTAAGCAAAAGTTTTCTTTTTTTTGCAACTACTCTAGTAAACTCTAAGGTTTTAGAAGTTAGATTTCTACAGCAATTTACTTGCTTGCAAGCGGAGGCTGCAGTTTCACACAGTTTTCTTTTGAAATAGGTATTGCATTTTCCTCTTGAAATGATACTTTGGACCTGCTCAACACAGGTGATTTCCGCATCAACACACAAGCAGCCAGCAAAGTGTTTGATCCGACATTCTCTGCCTGCTGCAGCAAAAGCCTTTCCGCGGAGCACTCTCTGCATCGGGGTCCTGAATCCTCTGCTCTCCACCATGATGCCCCCTTTCCCCTTTTCCAGCTGTGAGAGTGCATATCAGCCCCTCGCTCCTGCTGCGAAATGCATCTGTAAAAAGCCCCTGCAAACAAAGTTGGGGGTAATTGTCTGAGCTTGCTCTGGAAGGTTTCTGATGTTCATGTGTGAAAATAACTTCCGCCTGACTGAGTAACCATTGGAGTGGGAGCAGTTCAACCAGGAGGATGAGAAGAAAGAAGTTCTGTGGGTTGCATTTTTTTATAAAGAAAAACTAACAAAGTGGGGAATAAAGGGCTGGTGAAGATGCAGGTAAAGAGTGAACATGTTAGGTAGGATTCACACGTACACCTCTGGTCCCCATTTTTTCTCACAAAGCTTGGACAGTAAACTCACTTAAATTCTGTTGTGGAGCAGATCTGCTTGAGAAAATCAGGCTTGGTTCACTTGCAAAGGATTATAGTGCGGTTCACTTTAATGCTGACAGACTTACTTGGGACCAAAAAGCAGCAGCTTACCAAGGGGAGTGGGCAGAAATGTTTACAATTTAGGGGATAAAAACTGCCACAGGGGCAAATTTGTAGAAACCACAATAATAAACTCTTTGGTCAGAAAGTAGGAGCATTTAACAAGATCTGGCTGAATTTTTTGAAACATGAGGGGCTAAAGGGTGCATTAAGAAAAACAAAACATTCAGATAATGTGATGTGACTACAATGCCCAGAATGTCTAGAGGGGTGAAGAGGCATGCGAATGGTCAGAGGAGTTAAAGGGAATTTCCCTTTTTTTTTTAGCAAACTGCATTATTTATGACACAATAAGCAGTTTTTTCAGAGAGTCATAAGTCAGACTTTATTCACAATAACTCTTAACGTTGTTCATTTGTAACACGTAAATACAAAACATTTTTGAAACACTGTAGCACCATGTATCCTATAAGTAGATGTTTGTTAGTTATGTTTATTAGTTACATGTTTATATGTACATTGTCGTTTATGTGCTGATAATTAAAAACTACACAGTAAGATTACACAAAGATACTTTTGTATTAACAGATGAGGCGTTTTATTATAAAAACAGAAAGCAGCGACTATCGTATGTCATGCTCTGTTGTACAGCGTGCAATGCGGGGAGCGTGGCATTTCAAAGGCGCTGCTGGCTGCGTACGAAGCGTTTGCCACGGAAAACACTGCTTCCTTAATGAGCTCGTATTTATCGGGCGGGAACTGCAGAGCTGATAGAAGGAGGACACACGGTGGCCTGGGCTTTAATAAACACTCTGGTTGTCCGGAGTGGTCTTCTGCCTGGGACTTGCAATTTGTGCTTCAGTCAATTTATTTTATTTTATTTTATTTTATTTGTTTATTTATTTTTTAAACGCATGTGCAGTGACGTATGTATCAGAGGATGTCCGATTGGCCGTTCTGCATGTCAATCAAGTCCTGTACTTCTCAGTGAGGATTCTGATTCGCGGACGGATTTTTTAGAAGTACATTTTTATTTTTCTGGTTATATATGTTCGCTGGCCTCATCTACCCTCATGTCCTTGAAGATCTACCAGTCGATCGCGATCGACGTAATGAGCACCCCTAGCCTAAAATATTCGGTAGCTATTTTTCTTGTCTCAGCTTTCGTTTGCCTATCTATTCCATGGTTCTTTTGCCAAATACTGCCACCAAATAGGCACCTCTTAAAACTCTTAATTTTTTTTATTTTCATATATACGGTCCCCTCATTTATCGCATGGAATACATTCCATAAAAAACTTTTAATAGGTAAAAATTGCAAAGTAGAAATACAGATGTATTAAGGCTGTAAAACCCCCTCACTATACGCTTTTCTCTCTTGTTGAAACTAGTTCAAACCTTTGCAGAAAAACGAGTGCAATAGTATGAAATGAAAACAAATCTAACTGTGATCAGGCATTTATGTAACTGGTAAACTGAACGCATTCTGTACAGGAGACATGGCATGGAGGAGATTGATTGACAAGGTCAACAGCCAATCAGGACGCAGAACACAAAACACACACAAAAAAAGCAGGAAACGTCACTAAAAAAAATCAGTGAAAAAGCGAGATAGTGAAAGCTAAATCGCGATATAGCAAGGAAACACTGTACAGGACCAAAAATCTTCTATTTCTTCTTTAAACAAAGACAATCTGTGGGACTGGCAAAACAACCTTAAGAGTTATGGTGCATTTGTAATAAGATTTTCTCAATAAAATGTAATTTAGTTTTTTTTAAAACTTTTTTTATGTCAAATCTGCCCTGGCCAGCAGCAGGGGAAACAGAAAAAAGATGAGTGTCTCACATAACAGACAGATTTGACTGTTACAACAAAGGTTATGCAGACTACTCCGTGGACTCTCCAGCGGTACAAACAAAAAATGTTCTTTTGTTTTTAAAGGGCTTATTTTTTTCCTAAAGAGGAACCATTTTTAATGGCATTAGGGAATTTTCTGCAAAAATAGAAACTTCTACTCATTAAATTCTTCCTTTGCGCTTTTATTGTCAGCCCTGGGGTTAGATGTTTCCTATTTATCTTAACATTTCAAATGAGTTTAACCACATAAATATGAATGCAATAATTCAACAAAAATATGTGTGAGGAACTGTTGGAAACATAATTCACAGAGATGGCACAACCCCCCCCCCTAAAAAAAAAACAACAAAAAAAATTGTAAAGCTTGACTGTTTCTGAAAAGCTGAAAGCAAACAAGAACATTGCTCTCAGTGAAAGGACTCTCACCCAAATAAAAGAATGATGTGAGGGAGAAGTCCTCCTGAAAACCATTGAAAAGCTCTCACACACCATTGAATCCGGCTCATCATGTGCAACTTAAAATATCTTTTGACGTCAAACTGCATTCACACTCGGCTGGAAGCGGCACTTGCAAATAAAATGTTTGGACACAACTTTGCTGGAGTGGAAGTGAAGACAAGCCCCCGAATTCAGTCTGCATGTGGTTCCTGCTTTATAATTTCAGAATAAAAGCAAAAAAAAAAAAGATAATGAAAACTTAAATGAAGCCAAAAAATTAACAAACAAAAGATATCTGTATCAACAAAATATGCCCTTACAGGTAGATACGAGCGTGCAACTTACATTATAAATCCTCCACCATAAATCAATCTCATGGCGAGACCTTAAGGTGGCCGCACGAGACACAAGGGAACTGCAAGGCACAGCTGAGCGCCCTTTAACCCTTGTGCTATCTTAGATGACCCCACCCTTACATTGACGTGTTCTTCCTACCATGACAAAGGTGGATAAAGGTGGAAAGATTTCATGTAATCCATGGACACCAGAGAGGATCACAAATCATTGAAGAAAAAAGGTTCAGCGCACTGTCTAGTGGGTCTAGATGACCCAACTCCCAATGTTAAGTGCCTAGGTTAGCACAAGGGTTACGATGTGGCCACACCTCCGCATGACCCTCCACAAGCAACCCGAAAGCCTGCAGCACCCATTTGGTTAACCCCCCCCCCCCTACAAGTGCATTTGTGTAAGACTTAAAACTTTACATGTAAACAGATTGTTTCAAAGTAGGGACTGTTCTAAAATGAAACAAAAATCTATCGTATTTGAAAGATGACTTCTTAGGTTCTTCTGTTATCAGACACGCTTGCTTTTCACATACCAGACATGTTTCGACGGACGTCTCCCGTCTTCGTCAGAGTTAAAAAGTTTAAGTTAATTTGATTTTTTTACTGATGTTTTTGTCTATAGTTTTTCTTAAATGGTTGTGGCTAATGTATTGTCGAATTGGGAATGTTTATCTAACGTTTTATTTGTTCTCCTGAAACAACGTTTTCCATCTCTCAAAATTATTCACATACCATTAACTTCCAAATAAACAATAACAAGTTTATAAGATGACAATGACATTGTAATTAAATGTCAGTCACTTGTTTCCCTCTTCATATGCAAATTGTGTTGTTTAGCAGTGTTAACAGCAAATTACTGGAGATGCTTGGCAGCATTTCTGTAAAAAGGCACATCTAAAGAACAGTGGAGGACGCAGAGTCTTTTGTAGCGAGTCTTCCATCTTCAGCCTCCCGCTGCTCTGAAAACATCCCTCTGGATATCCCAAAATGTCAGGTGTAATGTTTTACGCTGTGCAAGTTAAAGTTAAAAGGCTTATGCAACTGTGTGGTGGAGAGGCCTTTATTTCCATTACCTGTCAGGATAGGTATTATGTCATTCTTATGACAGCACTGACCAATATGTCAGCCTCTTTAGGCCGAGTGCATCCATCTGTGTTACTATATATCTGACGGTAATATCTCCCTGGCTCCTTGCCAGCTGAATCTTGATCTGCCAGAGTTGGTGGTGTATCTCACCGCATCTCTCCTGCCCCCCCCCTACCCTCAACGCCCCCGAGGACCTAAAAATACCAGGCAGAGTGATAGGCAAGCTGATGCTCCAGCCAACCTTTTATTACCCTAAAATCCATGAAGAGAACTGACCGTTTGTGCACTTCCAGGAATTTCTGCGAGCACCAGAATCCAAAATCTATAATGCAATGCAAACATTTGTGTTTCCAGTGGTTGCTTAGACTTTAAGCAAGAAGAAATCTATTTCAGTGAATAGTCTTTGAGTGGTGCTACGAGTGATTTTAGGCAATACTTTCTCCAGCAGCAAAGTCAAGGGGGCCCAGGGGCCCTTTGGGAGCAGAATGTCACAAGAGAAACTCCTGCTGGGGCCACTCTGTTGAGGTTTTCAGACTGTTCCCTGGGGGTCCGCACCACCACTTACCCGCTGAAATAAAAAATCAATTGCTTAATGATCCAAAACAGGAAATAGAATGGGAAAAAAAGAAAGTCCCTTAAACAACAAAATGTCTTTTGGCAAGGGACATTCTGTCCTGGGCCTTCATTTGTTTGTTTGCGTTGAGAAAGTTGTTGGAACGATAAGCGAGTGTGTACGCGTGCGTGAGTGTGTGTACATGCCCGAGCTGATTTGAGAGAGTGAGCTTACCCCAGCTTAGTGGCGCAAAACATATTGATTTATTGATTGCCTGTTTCAACCCCCCACCCCCCTTGCCATCCCCCCCCCCTATACTCTCTCTGCCTGTTATTAGGGCTCCGGGGACTCGAAACTGCAGCGGGGACCGAAAAACAGGACATGAAATTTGGAACATGGAAGTCAGGGGAGACTCAGAGGAAAAAGACACAGGCTGTGTCCGAATTCCCTCTCTACTCCCTAACTACTAAAAAACTCTAATGTGTGACTATCTAGTGCCCTGGATTTTAAAAGCAATTCGGAGATCATGCTCATTACTTTTGTTTTTTAAATGGCAAATTTGATGTCACTGATTATATGAAGTAGAAAACCTAACAAATATGAACATTTTATAAAAGACTAAATATAAATTTATAAAAAATAAATCAAAATACATTTTTTCACATGAAAAATCGTTCAAACGCAATGCATTGTAGTCTATATTCATTAGCATCAACACAAACACTGCTTTTTCGCAAAGACCTATGGGACATTTCTTACCACTGGATTTTGGAATTGTTGATTTGGACAGCATAACAAAATGGCGTATGTGCTATAGAGTGCACTAAGTATTGAGAAGTGAAGGAATTCAGACACAACCAGAGAGAGGAAGACACTGAAAGCAGGGGTGGGGGGTATCCCATTTGAGGGTTGATCCAGCAGCCATTTTTTTTAACCAAGGCCCCCTACATCACTCAGATTTATGAACTAAGGTCACGGCCAAATCAAAGCCTTGACCTATCTGTAAAGACGTCGATTTATAAGCACCCTGTACAGGCGGGAGGCAGGGACTTGGCAGGAGCAAGAATTCTCTGTGGCCCTGGCTTTTCCATCGAAAAGGCTGGACAAGAGAAGCGGGTGAGTCTGTAGTATGCGATTAGCCGACAAGCACTAGTTTTTCCCGTTCCACCATCACTTCACATCACAGAGGAAAAAGGTGTCTTCCTAAACTTAAGCAGGGGGATCAATTCCAACACCGATAGGGCTTTCTCTGCTACATTTTTCACAGCAGCTAAAGCCGAGAAACGAGATTTTAAAAATGCTAAACATATTCTGTGTCTGACAAACATCACCTTAAGGATGTTGGAGCAGGAAGAGAGCTTCTGCAGAGAGACAAAAAAAACACCACAGAAATGTCAAATGGATGATTAGATGGGAAGTAAAAAAAAAAACACACTTGGGGAACTTCAAGCTAACAGGTTAAAGCTAAATAAAGGTGTAGCTTGCTATGGCAGTGTTGTGGCAGAAATAGTCTCAGTGATGGCAAAGAACACAGCTAAACATGCATCTTCTGTGTGTTTGGTGACAGACTGTTGCAACAGAGAGCTTTTCCAAGGGAGAGCAGTGACAAACATTTTACATGTTCAGATATGGCTCCATTTTCTCAAGTCTCCAGAAAATATAAACATCTTGTTATCCAAGTAACCTGATCGATGGCATTTTTTGTCATATAACTTTTTGTTGATAGAAGAATGAATCTTTCGTGATAGACTTTTATTTCGAAGGGTCCAAAATGAACACTCGCCAGCTGCTAGCATTTTCTCCTCTTTGGGGAGTAAAAGTTAGAGCGTTAGTTGCCACGTGACGAGTAAACAAATGCGTAAACTTAGTCATGTTAATTATCTCTCCTTTTGGTTAATTTCTTTTGTCTGTTTTCAGGCTGTTTTTGTTATGATTCAATATCAAATGTAATCACCTGGAAGCAGAATTAGTAAAAAAAATCTTTCCTTATTTCTCTGCATGTTTGAATTTAAGTTTACAGTTAGATGACGATAAAGATGTGTTCATGACCATTTATAAATTAATCTTGAGCAATTTCCTTCTCTTCAAAAAATTCAGAAGGTAGAAGGTATTTTTGTTTAAATAATTTGAACGGTAAAAAATATGTTTGGCCAGTAGATTTATTTTTATTTTGTCCCCTGTGTTTCAATGATTTGAAATCCAAAAAAAAAAAAAAATTAAAAAATAAATTGTGCAGAGGGCATATTCCTTCTAAAACTGGAAATACCACCAACGTTTTTTTTTATCCCCTGAGGTGGAGCCAACAAGCATGTTCAATCTCAGACTGAAATAATTGATGATTCATCAGCAGAAAACAACAAAAATAAAACCTGCACAGCAGCAACAGTCTAAGCTTCGAGAAGAAATTTTGAGAATTTGCTTTTAGTCCCTAGCTTATTCACAGGATGTTGGCAAACATGTTTGTCAGTTTTATGTTTGTTCTGTAAAACTTGAAAACATTTACTAGAATTACTTCAATCGCTTTAATCATGTTTCTTCAGTGCATCTGTAATGTTTGAAGTATCATAGGAAATAAATATTTAAATCCAAACAACCTGCTGATCATTGTACATGTCTCTTATTAGCAAAGTGTTCAAATTTCAAAAATATAGTTATTTGTAATCATGATAAACATCACCTGATATGAAAACAATTATATCGCGATATAAAAAATTCAATATCCTCCAGCCCTGATTATGGGTATTGATTTTTTTGTTTTTTCATTTCACTTTGGCTGTACTCTAGGAAAAATTTCGACCTCTTGTCAACAGCCATCTTGACAGAACTTTATGAAAACATCTCTTGCCAACTTCCTTTAACAGCCTGTACTGCATAGACTCATGCAGAATTTACAACTTTCTTCCTTATATCTTGAGAAACTACAGAGAGCGCTAACAAGATGAATATGGAGCAGTAAAGATTCCTCAACAACAGCAGCATGTGCTGTTATAGAGCTGTTTGTGAAACACATATTGGTTTTATTCTTCTCAACAGTCATTGCGTGCCGGTGACTCAACCCCTCCCACATTCAGCAGAAGCTGGCCAATACACTAATTTTTAAACACATGCACACACAGATAGAGGTATAGAACTTTTTTTTTTAGACTAAATTATGAGTTTTCCAAAACACCTGCATTATTACAGTATAGCTAAGCTTTAAAATAATATTTTTGACAGACAATAAGCCTTATAAAGTTTTGAAAAATCCCATACTAGCTAAGAGTTTTTTTTCCAGTTCAAGATGTTGGGGTCCAATGAAAGGCTTGAAATTATACAAATAGGTTTAAAAAAGGTAATGCTACCTAAAACAGAAAAACAGTGTACTTTTGGCTGTTACACAAAAAGACCCTTTACAGGGAATACGAAATGGAAAAACAATTTAAATCTGTTTCTGTGCCATAAAGGTTGATTGAGCCTCAAAGAGTCAGATCCACAGGTGTTCCAACTTTATTTACAACCTCTTGTCTGCATAAAAGCAGAGCTTTTATTCCGAAAGCGGTGTGCTGTTTCGTATAATGGCAAGAAATAGGCAATCGTCAAAGGAGGAAAGACAGACCATTATGACACTAAAAACGTAGATCTTTGCAACAAAAGAAATGCCAAAGGAAGTGAAGGTGTCTGTGAATAAAGTTTCTATTACCATCATTGATCCTCAGAAACTGGGGAAAGCTCTGACAGGAAGAGATCTGGCAGACCCACAACTAAATCAGAGCAAGAGTTAACACATGCATGATAGCAGGAACATAGTACAAATTTAAGCAAAGCAACATCGTGGTCGTAATGAGCCATTAAGGCTTTGAATTAAAAGCATGAGTTGCAGCATGAAAGCTAATATTTCAAAATAAGACAATGAAAGATGAGGAGACCCCATCCCTGGACTAATGTAGACTTGAAGAAGCTGTGGAGATCTGATTAGCCAAAATTAAAAGTGTTTGGTTCATTACACAGAACCCTTGTATGTTATCAAAAGGTTGAAAGGATATCTTCCTGGTGAGTGATGTTTACTGTCAAACATGGAGGGGTTTGATGGTATGGGGCTTGCTGGAGACAATGTTGATCATTTGTGGAGTGTGAGAGACACCCTTAACAACCAAAACTACAACTTTGTTTAGTGCCGTGCAGTACCTTCTGGGATGCACAAAATGGGTCAGTGTATCATCCTACAAAAAGATAATGACTCAAAATATAAATCCAAGCAATGCTAGAACAACAGGAGGACAACATCAGCAAGATGGCATAATTGAAATTTCCACAGTTTCCTGACTTAACCCAATTGATCTGGTTTAGGATAAATCAGATGGAAGTCCAATGTACAAGTGCCAGACATTCATAGTAACGTCTGCAGGAAACTTGGAGTGAACTTTTTGAAAATTATTTCATTTATATTGTAGAAATAAAACAGTGACCTTCTATGAGTTATAAATTTAGAGTACATTTTGGCCTTCAAATGGATTTCACAATTTATTTTTGTTACTCCAGTTGTTATTTTGTACCACCAACCGTCTATCCATTTTCCAAACCCACCATATCTCTTTTGGGGTCACTGATTTGCTGGAGCCTATCCAACCTACTGTATAGCAAAGCCAGGGTACACCCTGGATGGTATGTCAGTCCATCGCATGGCCACACAATCAAATTCACACACAAATTCACAATTTGGAGCGACCATATGACCCATGGTGCATATTTTTGGACTGGGAGGATCCTGGGGAGAAAACCTGCTCTTGCACAGGGAGAACATGCTAAGTCCACACAGAAAAGACCCAACCAAGGTACAAACCAGGGCCTCCTTACTGTGAAGCTACACCACTACGCTGGATACGTTTTCATATAAATCTGCAAAAATTTGAGTGTTCTAAAACATCTGATCAGAAGTGTCCAATCCTGTGATCTTTCAATCAGAAGTCGAGAGTTTTATTTCTGCACCAAAACCGGCAAAAACTATAATGGGTGCAAACTGATAAAACCATGACCAACACAAAACTGAATAATCAGGAAATGAAAGTCAGAGAAAACAGGGTCACCAGGGTTGCCTTCTAGTTTCCATGACGACTTCTTATTTCAGAGGTGATTTAGGTCTGAGGAAGGTTGGGAGACAGGTACGGGACGAGCATGGGGACTGAGGCCATTTTATTCTTAAACACACAGCATCAGGCAAATGATATTAGAAACCTAATGGGGGTGGTGGTGGGGGCAATTCTAATCTAATAAAGATGGTCCATGTGGTGAAAGCCTTTCTCTCGCCTGAGATGGCACGACTGGGCGCCGCATGCTGTGGGCCGCCTGTGGCACCGGCTGACATCCTGCTGGGAGAAGTGCTGAAAGATACTGTGTGACTGCTGTAGTGTGCAACACAGGGACAGTCATTTTATCTTCATTTCAAATTCACTGACTTCAACAGTTTGTCGGGGATCTGTTGATTGACCTTGATTAAACTTTACACGGGCCATGGGCTAAATTTTGTCACAGGCCCTCAATGTGCTTTTTTCAAGGCAGAACTTTACAACTTGAGGTTATTGAGCTGAAATCTGTGGAGGTTCATTCCAAATCCATGCATGCTCACTGTTCCACGCCATCAAAATCAACCCGCTTTCATGCACATTTCAAAATGGTTCAGCTTAGATTTTATCTGAGGTGACGAGTAGAACAAATTCTGTCTGCTCAGAGAGACTGAAGAGATTGACTGAATCATGGATGTCATCTTGACACCTCACTGGACTCACACAGACTGGTAATGAGATGATCCATAATTCCTCTTATTCAAATTCATAATAGTTTTAAAAAACTGCAGCACCGACTTTTCTTTGTTGAAGATTTCCCACTTTGGTCATAATAAAGAAATTCTCGGAAAGAAAGGTTAATAAGGCAGAGCTCTGCGACACAGAAGCTCATGTAATTACATGAACTCTGGTTTTTTTCAGAGTAATGCACAGCTCAGTGCTAACTAAAACTTTTAATGCGAAGTACCGCTGTGTAACATAGTTAGTTAGGTCTGACATGTTTCTAGTGGACAAAATGTGCCTTTATGTTACCCGTCGAGTGGAAAGCTGTGTCCCAGAGTTGAACTATTTTTACATCCCAACTACTGCAAGATTCATTGGCAGTTGCAGCTTTCACTTCTTTATTTCACTTCTCTCCACATCCATGCTTTTTGGGTTTATTCGGCTCCTCACTATTGATTAGCTAACTCACAAAACATGTAGCAAAGGGGATGTTGGCACCTAAACACCACCCTTGCAAAAATAATCTAAATAGCCTTCCTACCCTTCTGACTCCTGCTTAGTGCTCCAGTTGTACGAGCATTTAAAGCTGTTGCGGGGTCCCAAAGTTTTTTTAAGAAAGAGCTGTAGGGACTTAGGGCTGGATATGCCTCCAGGTCTCGCTTGTAGGCAGAGGAGAATTGCATTTCTTTATGTGAGTGTGCTCTGAAGCACAGAAGTTTTCATTTAAATGTAATTATTGAGATTTTGTTTTTGTTTTAGAGTTATAAAACCACTGTTGTTATGTATTTTCCAAGCCCTGGCAGTTATGCGTTAACGTAGATGACCGGTGACTATTGATTAGGTCACTAAGCAGTGGTAACATCCGAATTCAAAGACAAATTTTTTCCAAATCTCTCCGCTTGGAGGGATACATTTAGGGATAGGGAGAAGCCATTGGGGGAGGGAAGCAATTTGGATTTAGTCTTAAGGCCCGTACACACCGGGACGAATATTCGCCAGGCGTTATTCGCCAGCGTTTTTCGCCACGTTTTTTGTGTTCACACCCAGGCGATTTTCGCTGACGATGAGCCGAGCGAACATGCAATTTCATTCCCTGACATTAGATGGCGCTTAATGTAAACAGAAATACTCCTGTACACAAGGTGGCGCTGCGCAACTTTACGCTTCTCAAAGTCGCTTTTCACTCAGAAGAAGAGAGCAAGTATTTACGCGCTTGTCAGAATCAAACAAAGAAAACATGAATATTTCAAGCACCAGTTGCTCCAACTGGTTCTTGGTTCGGGGATATTTTAGAATGTCCATCATTATTTCTTCGCGGCAGTGTAGACGCTACTTGACGTCTATCTTCTTCGCTGGTATGTGTGCTCAGCAAGGCAGTTTTGTGTTTGAGCGCCCCCAAGTTGTGTTTTACTGTAACTTCAGAAGCTCCAGACACGTGTGCAAAAGCGCCATTCTCATTGGTCGAGTAGATTTCGACGCGACGCGTCGAAAAAAAAAAAAACGAACCCGAGGCGTTTTTTTTTTTGACGCTTTAACGCGTGGCGTTTTTTCGCGTCGGTGTGCACGCTCTCATTGGTGCCCTTTGTTTAGTCACGAGGCGTTAAACGTCGGCGAAAATCGCGCGCGAAATTCGTCCCGGTGTGTACGGGCCTTTAGTCTCTTTGGTTGCAATTATTTTTATACACACTTTTCAACCTCCTTTTTTTTTCTGTTGTCACCAGGATCAGTACATTTAAAGTTGACCCCTTTATCTATGTTATTGATCAACATTTGACTGAAACATCAAAAAAAGTGACGTCTATTCCAGAT